>CM062804.1:404338926-405538926 GCA_031772625.1 Pinus tabuliformis | reverse complement strand
GAGGATGGAACATCTCACTTAGAAACAACATTTTCCGCATCCAAGAAGAATAGTAACGACAAACAGACTCTGAAATAAAAAACCGGCAATTGTAAGGATGAGGAAAAGGAAGAATATGAAGAAAAATTCTCAGATAAAGAATTTGCCTACTTCATGCGGATAATGAGAACAAGTACGGGAAAATTCAAAGGTAAACTTCCATTAATATGTTTTGATTGTGGTGAGGTTGGGCATTTTGCAACCAAATGTCCTCACAAAAATGAGGTTGTTATGAAAGGAAAGAAAAGTCCTAGGAAGTTCAACAAGCAAGGTAAGAAGAAATGGTTTAAGAAAAGTTTCTTCTCCAAAGAAGCTAGCTCCTCATCCAAAGAAGACAGTGATAACAAAGAAGAACTCAACGAAAGAGTATTTTTTATGGCCAAGCACAATAAGTAAGAGGCACCTGACGAAGAAGAAGAAATGACCGAGGTTGAATTTTAAAATGAAGTGATCAGGGTTATCAAAGAGCTCAAGGTCTAGAAGAAGCACATCAAAACTCTTGAAGACGAATTAAACACAGAAAGGGAACAGGTCCTAAATCTCAAAAATTACCAATACGATATGTGAATCTTGTCAGCGCGGAAAATAGACAAAAGTCGAGTTCAAGATAAAGGAAAATTTTGCGTCACATCCATTGGAATTAACAGATACTGATATATGTGGTCCTGTTGTCGCGCGGATTGACACGACAACGCTCAGACCGGGGGCTGTCACTCTGATCCCCGATCCCTCCGTTTAAGCCTGTCTCCCGCGGCTAAGGGGGGTAGTCCCTGTGAGATGATGAGACCAACTATCGACCAGTTGGTTGGGAGACACGAGACACGATATGAAAAACACCAAATAGATTTGATTAACTTAGCAGACCAGTGCCTTAAGAGATTGCGGTTAAAACGATTACTTGTTAGATGATATAGAAACATGAACTGTGAATAGCAATCATTTGTCACCAGCTAAATCACAATGACCAAAACGATATCTGGCAACTGAAAATTTCGAAAGATGAATGCTTTAAACCACCACGAATCATAAACCATTAACCAGATATCAATTTCGCGTCTCGGCTTGAAAATTTAGATCTCAGTATGAAAGATACGACAATTCCCGAAAATAACTGGATCTGAAAAAAAAATTTCCACAAAATTTTTATATTTTTTTTTGAATTTTTTTTTTTTAAACAAAAGTTAAAAATGAAATCTAAAAAATTAATCTAAAACTAAACTATTTAAAAAAAAATAATAAATAAAAATAAAACTAAATCTAAAATCTTTTTTATTTTTTTATTTATTTTTTAATTATAAAAAAAATCTAAAAAAGAAAAAATCTAAAAAAAACTAAAATCTAAGAATTATAAAAATTTAAAATGAAAACTAAACCAAAGTCTAAAAACTAAATATTTTTTTATTTTATTTTTTATTATTTTATTTTTAATAAAAAGAAAATTTCTATACTAAAACAAAATCTAAAATCTAAAATTCAATTTTTTTTTTTTTTTTTTAACTTTACTAAAACTTAAAATCTAATTCTAACTAAAATCTAAAACATTAAAATCTAATCTAACAAAGCCTAAGAAAACAACTACGCCTAAAAAATGCACGTATCTAATTTAAATCTATGTTAATTTAAAACAAAACTATAAAAGAAATAAAATCTAACATTTCTAAAATCAAACCAAACGTAAATATTTTTTTTTTTAATTAGTTTTTTTTATTTTTTATGAATTTAGATTTAACAAAATGAAACTAAAAAGAAAAAATTAAAATCTAAAAAAAAAAATACGTAACTATACATGGCCCTAAGAGCTCGTCTTCCTCGGACGTAAGGAAACAGGTTAACGGCCCAAGACCCAGAGGCATCTGGCAGGAGTGAAAGCCTGCTCCCTTACGGACCACCAGCGGGTTATTTCAGGTGGCGTGGTTTTCCTTGATAACAGTGATGTGTCAACTGACATTCGCGGATAGCAGCCAGAGATGGCTGTCCTCACTATTGGTTTGACAAACTGAGTTTGATAGGTTTTTCCACCTTTTGAAAAAAAAAAAAAAAAAAAAAAAAAAAAAAACTAAACTGAATATAAATTAAAATCTACACTACTTTAAATGTATATCCTAAAGCTAAAACTAAAACTTACAAAAAAAACAAAAAAACATACGTCAAAATGCTGCCCACAAAAATCGAATGAAAACGCTTTACCTACCCATACAGCTTAGCCGCCATACCAAGAAGAATGGAAATCGTTCTTGCTATACGAATTTATCAGATTGGAACCTGGCCCGTAGCAGCAAAACGATTCTTCTTACCCACGCATATGCCTGAGCGTAAATACGCATATACCTGGCCCGATGGAATTTGTCAATGCGATTGAATGATTTCGATTGAATGATTTTGAATGATTGAATGATTTCGATACGCAGCAAAACTCGTGAGGAAAATTGTAGTCACGCCTGGGTATGCCTTTGCTTTCGATGGATAAATCAGATTCATGAATCGCTTGACCCGTAATTTGAAACGCAGTCATTAAAACGCAATCGAAACCCTGGACCAGCCGACCATTGATACCTCCTTACAGCTTCGATTCCTCACACGCACGATGACATCGATCCGCAGAAATTTTGCAGGTTCAATCAGTGTTGAACGCGTGGGTATCCGAATCGTGTTGATTGTGGATCGATTTTGGAATGCAGGTGAAATGGCTGGACATTGACGGCAGACAGAAAGGAAACTTGATGCGTCTCAATTTATGTCTTTTATATAAACGGATTTTATTACTTGAGGCAGTTCTGCGTTGAATGATGTCGGACACCTTCGATTTAAACCTGGTTTTGCTGCGGGATCATCCGAACTGTAACAACTGTGCAGAGTTTTGAGTTTTCTTGTGAGACGGCTTTGGTGACGGCAGAATTTCAATGGAGCCACTATACAAAGGCCGCTACAGAAGCTTGATCTAATTGCCAACGTGTATCTGCATCCTTCATTGCCTTGTGCGGGCTTCTCATGGCATAATTTTTCAGCCGTAGTACCAGCAAACAACAATGCTCTCCCTTTCAAAACGTTTCAGCACCCCCTTTGCCGGCAGAAAGTGACGCAAGTCTGGCAGTGCACTGATAAAGAGAACACATTGACTGAAAATAGATTTGCAGGCTGGGCAGCCGTAATTGCAAGAAAACAAAACCCTATACCTGCAAACACAAAGAAAACAAAACCCTAATGATATATGCACAAAATCAAAATCAAAACCCTAGATCAACTGACTAATTTACAGATCTTGGCCTCTTAACTGCCAGATTTAACAATAAGAGCAGAAGTATTTTAAAGAAAAGAAATTTCAGATTGTCACTGTGAAAAAAAAAACTTCAGAAATTCTCTCATGCAGATCAGAAAAATAAAACCGAATGATAGACCCCAGGATCAAATCCACTGGGCTCAGCAGAAAATGCTTGTGGGAGTTGGCTGGTTCAGCCGAGAACTTCCCCTAACGCCCACCAAATCTTCTTCAGCAAGGGTTTTTCTGCACAGCTCAGAAACAACCATCAGTAAAGAGGGCAAGAATGCTGCTAGATCTCAGGAAGTAATGGAGATACCTGCCATTACTTCAAAAACCCTAACAACACCCAAACCCTAGCAAGTGAGCAAGATACCTGTACCCACAATACTCTACAAAAGCTATTATTAACAGCTGAAAATAACATATGCAGAAAATTAAAACAATCTCACAGCATTTCAAGAGAGTAACACCAGCAAGATATGGACCCCAAAGTCTTCTTTATTAACCAGAAACAAATTTACAAGAGAGATTCTTCAGTCTTTGACTCACAGATCGAATGATCTGAAATGACCCCCTAAGACCCTATATAAAGGAAATGATCCTAACGGCTAGTTCGAGTGATCCATGTAGAAATGATCTCGACCGTTGATGAGGATCAAGACATCTCTTGATCTCATCCGTCGATTTATTAACTTAAAATATTATTATTTTATTAGTTAGGGTTTTTGCTTCATTTTTTAATAATTTTTTTTTTTTATTAGTTTTTATTATTTTATTATTTTTATTCATTTTTTAATTTTTTAATTCATTTAACATGGATCACTGAACTAAGCTTTCGGAAACATCACCTAGGACCTAGGACTTAGGACTCATGAGGGGATTTAAAACATTTCTCGACCCTCAGGACACATTACATCATGACTTTTACAATTTACATCTCAAGGGGACAAGCCCACTTAATACAGACCCTCATAAATCACCTAGCTCTGCGACACCACGATAATCTAGCAGATCAACACACTAGGATTCTCCTAAAGTTCTAATGACAAAATCAATCCTGGCTTTGGGGTCAGGTTTGAAGGAAAACTCTGCCGATCCGTGGATCGGTGAGACGAAAAACCTTCCGGGACGTAGATTATCATCAGAAAGTTAGGTCCACCTAGGCAAATTACATACATGACTCATGTCTGCTAAGATTATTTACAATTAATACATGCAGACTGGGTTTACAATAAAAAAGATCAAGCTGCTGATGATGGCAGGATAGCATGGACATGCTGATCAGGTGCTGCTCCTTTCTGTCAAGAAAAACGGGGTGCACTGCATGGGTAGTTGACCAGTAGAGGTCAACAGGTCCTATGAGAACAAAAGGCTTTGACGGTGAATTATACTTTATGCTAATGATAGATGATTACACCAAAATGACAACTGTCGGTTTCCTAAAGAAAAACCCTGATGCATTCGATTGTTTCAAAATCTACAAGGAATTGGTTGAAAATGAAATTGATTTGAAGATCAAATGTCTGAGATCAGATAATGCTGGAGAATTCACATCCAAAGCATTTCAGCAATACTGTGATGAAAATGGAATATAAAGGCAATTCTCAATAGCTAGAACACCACAACAGATTGGAATCCCTGAAAGGAAAAACAGAACCGTACAGGAAATGGATGGAACAATGTTAAAGGACTCAAACTTAGATGATAAATTTTGGGTTCAAGAAATTGATATTGTTGTATTCATCTTAAACAGAGGCCTGCTCAGGAACAACTGTAATATGACTTTGTACGAACTATGGAAAGGAAGATCATCTAATGTCAAATACTTCAAAATATTTGGAAGTAAATGTTACTCAAAAGAGAAGACCAAAAATTGGGCAAATTCGATTCCTGTGTTGATGAAGGTATTTTCGTTGGTTATTTGTGCAAAAGAAAGGCTTATAGATGCTACAATCTAAGGAGAAAACAAATAGTTGAAAGCATAAATGTTACTTTCAACGAAAATGTTGTTCTAAAGGATAACAATGAGATCATCTCTCCAAGCAAATCTGAAGAGCTTGAAGTAGAATCTTTGAAGGATGAAGAAGAAGCTCCAGAACAAGACCAATCAAATAAGGAAACAATAGTCAACCAAGAGGAAATAAGAAATGATCAGTAGGATGTACAAGAAACTTCTCCAAAAGTTTTAAAAGAATGGTGTCAAAAGAATCATCTGTCAAATCAAATCATCGGCAACATAAATGAAGGAATTAGAACCAGAAGAAGTCGACAACTTCGTTCATCACAGCAAGCCCATCTTGCTCTTTGAGCGACTTTTGAGCCTAGCAATTTTGAGGAAGCTAGTCAAAATTAACACTAGGTAGCAGCTAAGAATGTAGAATTGGATCAAATTGAGAAGAACAACACTTGGGAATTGGTTCCACAACCAAAGGATAAAAATGTTATTGGAACTAAGTGGGTCTTCAGAAACAAATTGAATGAGGACGGACAAGTTACCAGGAACAAGGCAATACTAGTCTGTAAAGGATATGTACAGGTTGAAGGAATTGATTTTGAAGAAACATTTGCTCTCGTTGCCAGAATGGAAGCTATCGGGATGTTTCTCGCTTATGCTTGCTTGAGAAAAATCAAGGTCTACCAAATGGATGTTAAATCATCTTTTCTAAATCGTGAATTGGAGGAAGAATTTTACATTGAACAACCCGAAGGTTTTCTGCTCTCTGACAAAGAAGATTACGACTGCAGAATAAAGAAGGCTCTATATGGTCTCAAGCAAGCTCCTAGGGCTTGGTATGCTCATCTTGATGGATATCTACATCAACAGGGATTCAAGAAAGGAAGTGCTAATAGCAATATTTATGTGAAAGTGGATCGAGATAACTTAGCAATTATTGAAGTATATGTGGATGATATAATCTTTGGAAGCAGTGATGACAAATTAAGTAAAGACTTTGCCACAAAAATGAAAAGTGAGTTTGAAATGTCTATGCCTGGCGAACTAACATACTTTTTAGGGCTTTAGATTTCTCAGCAGGATAGAGGAATATTCATATATCAAACCAAGTAAACCAAAGAAATGCTCAAGAAATTCCAGATGGAAGATTGCAAGCCAATCCTTACCCCCATGATAACAAGTTGCAAGTTAAGCTTAGAAGACTCATCAAAGGATGTGGACCAAAGGTTGTATAGATCCATGATTGGTAGTCTCCTATATCTGATAGCCTCCTGGCTAGATGTGATGCAGGCAGTTGGACAAGTAGAACAATTCCAAGCAGCACCAAAAGAATCTCATATCATTGTTGTCAAAAGAATTATTCGATATCTTAAGGGCACAACGGAATATGGTCTCTGATATCCCAAAGGAAATTATCTGGTCATCCAAGCTTATACAGATGTAGATTGGGCAGGAAGTGTGGATGATGGTAAGAGTACCAGTGGAGCAACGTTCTACCTAGGTGGTTGTCTTGTCTCATGGTTAAGTAAAAAGCAGTCTTCAATCTCGTTATCCACAGCGGAAGCAAAATACATGGTGGCTGCAGCTTGTTGTACTCAAGTTTTCTGGATGAATCAAACCTTGCAAGATCTTCAAGTTAAGTTTGATGAGCCTATTCCCATCTTCTGTGATAACACCAGTGCCATCAGTATCTCCAAAAATCCTGTGATGCATTCCAAAACAAAGCACATTCCAATCAAATATCATTTTGTTAGAGAGAAGGTCGCCGAAAAGAATATCAAGCTTGAATATGTTGGCACAAAGGAACAAATTGTTGACATCTTTACCAAACCATTACCTCATGAAGAATTTGAGTATCTTCGCCAAAAGCTTGGGATTCTCCCAAGTTCTCATTAGAATCTTTCTCTTATCTAACTAAGTAGAAAGGGGGAGTGGAGGTGTGTACAGGTCCGCAGGATGACAGTTTGTCAGGGGGAGTTACCCTTTGCCATTGATGACAAAGGGGGAGAGAAGGCAGTAGGAAGATGTGTCATGATCACAGATGGATTACTTGTGTTGCCATCAATGCCAAAGGGGGAGATTGCTGATTAGTGGTTGTCATTGATGTCAGCCCAAGCAACACCAGGGGCTACCCCGATCTTGCATCGGCATTTTGGTTTGACAAATTACTCTATCCTGAGTCAAGGATCTTCTAAATGGATTCTACTCGTCGAGATATTTCCGTTGATATATGGCACACCACGTAATTCTTCACGGTTTGAGAGATATTCGTGTTTGAAGTTAGTAACCCCAGTTAGTGGGCCAAAACCCTATGGGGTTGTGGCATGGCACTCATAATTGGTTGTGGTCATTGAATAGTCAATAAGTAATAATGTTTTGTTTTTTCTCCTAAAATCCCTCCAACGTTCACTTGTTGAGGACCCTCTCAACTCAAGACATTCATATAAATAGTGACCTCATATCCTCCTCTCGTAGGGATTTTGTGGCTTCAAACTAGCCATCGTGGAATTTTCGCTATAACTTTTTCTCTGCATAGATTCAGAAGTTGAAATTAAAACCCATTTGAACCAAAATCTTGATAAACCTCGTGACCAAATTTCAGATCTTGGGTCGCTATATTTTTCAGAGATATGATCTAAGGAAGTTAGGATTTTTGCAAGCTCCAGAATTCCATGTCAAACAGGTGACATTGGGAAAATCGTCATAACTTCCTCTCTAAGCATTGGATTCAAATTTCGTAAATAGTGATAGAAAGAGGATGGACTGTAGTTTGTTGGGTATCGTTTTTAGGGCCGAAAGTTGCAATAGTGATACGTGGCACTCCGTACAAGTTCGATCTACGGAACCAGTCTATAATCAGGTCATTGTGGGAGATTGGGCATAACTCTTTCTTGAAGAATCCAATCTTGATCAGACCTATGGGGTAGGAAAGAGGACTCGGAGGGCTACCACAGGAAGAAATTTGCAGACCCTAGAGATCTGAAATTACATAGATACAACAGATTCAATATCGAGCTCCTAGAAGCTAAGAAAAGGCATGCATTCAAGGATAACTGCAGTAAGGATCACAAATCAACAGTCAAGGGTAAGTCTCCTACAGCAAGGTATGTATGATTGTTGTTTACATTTGAATTTTGAGTATCATCTTTGACATATGTTTTTAAAGGACAACGTAAGTATATATAGGGTCTCGGTTATAGCTCTCTATCTTTATATGTCATAGTTAGTTTTGATACCACATTTCGGATGTCCTATTCTTGATACTACACATTTGATGCTACACCAAGTCTGCTAAATCTATATGATGTTGTAAGTTCATGTTACTTGTCTTGTCATAGTTGATAAAATGGTCTCTGTTGTTGTACTAAGAACTTGGTCCATCACAATTCTAGGGTCTGTCATCAGTTTTTATTGTATATATCTTTAGGTCAGTTTTGGATATAGTCTTGCATGGGCTCCAAGCCTATATCAAGAGTGGGAATCTTTGTCTACTGCTGCAACAAGTCAACAACAAAAGTGACAAGCACACTTCAGGTACGTATTGTAATTTTAATTTTAATTTATTCATTATTATGCACTTACATGTGTTTTGTAGGCAGAGGTAAGTTGAAGGGTATTTTGTTTTGTTTTGGGATTGGTTTCACCAAGAAAATTTTGCATGCAGGTAGAAGAAGATTCAAGTACAACATCAAGCAAGAATTCAAGAGCAGAAGTATCAAATCAAAGGAAGCATTACAGCAGGACATCCTTGAAGACATGACAACCATCCAGATATTGTGAAGTATTGTTAAGGCCAAGAGTCATCATTGTAAAGTTGTAAAAGAGACATTTATAAAAGAGTCATGATTGTAAAAGAGTCATTTGTGAAAGAGTCATTCGCCTAAAGTTGAAGAGGCAGTGTTGGGAGGTATAGGAGTCACTTTTGGGATGATGTCATGGTTGGGTTGCAAGTCATAGAGTGATTGGGTATTTGGTCAAGTACACGAAAATCATTGTACATCTTATTATATCATGGATTGTTGTCCCTGGTTTGGGAATCCACAGCCTTGTCTTATTTCAGTCATTATAGGGTGGTAGGGAGGTGCTAGGTAAGTGTATGAAGTCACCTACAGGTTGGGACCTGTGAACACTTCAGGGTGGTAGGGTGGTGCTAGGGCGAGTTGTGGCTCGTTAGGGTGTTGGGGCATCCATTCATTTGATTACTAAAGAAACCAGGGCGTGGGGGCGTCCTTCTAGTGGGAGCTGAAGAAGAATGCTTTTCTAGAATTCTAGGAAGTTTTTTCTTTCATTTCAATTGGGGCTGAAGATTAAAGAATTTATTAGAAAAGCGTTCGGTGGTTTTTGACCCAAAGGGGGTTTTCCACCTAAACTTCTTGTGCCTACTGTGTTCTATTGTTCATTGTTTTTACTGCATAAACATTAATAATAATTGAAGATTAACAAATGCTCAAAAAGATTTAAAAAGTGGTAATTGAAGAAATACTAATTCACTCCCCCTCTCAGTATTTCCAACAGGCTCTTCATCATGACATCTTTATGTAGGTATCAACATCCAACATACATGTTGACACATCTCCCAAAGGTATTTATTGTCAAGGGTCTTCATCTTTTTCATCAAAGTCTTCATATCTTTCGGGGAGATTTTCTAGTCAATTCTTCTTGATCTTTTGGATGTTGATTACCTTCATTAGGGTTGCATATCTCGCGTTCTCTTCCTTCTCCACACATTCCATTCCCGGGTTATTTTAATCATAGTTTCTTAGTTGTGATCAACCACCTCATACTTCATATGAGGACATATTATGTTGATTTCATCTAGTGCATCTTATGCCTTCTTGCATCCTTTCAGAGGAGGAGATCCTTTTTCTGTGTATCATGCTTCTCAAAATAGAACTAATGATCCATGTTACATGCAACCATGTGACATGACATTATAATATTAAACACAAGCATACATACCTTATTTTACCTTTAGGTCATCTAGGCTTCTTCCAGCAACGTCCTTGATTGAAATGTCTTCAACCTCTTGATCTTATTTTCATCTTATGTCACCATAACATCGTCCATGAATTCCACGAGTTGGAGTTCTTGATGAAACACTTGCTTCCTCTCTAGATTAGTGAACTCTCCAATGAGGATTCCATCAAAGAATCTTGAGGATCTTGTATATCCTCATTTGGCAAATATTTCCTTTTTGTATGATGAGCCTTGTCCCGGATGACTTATTCCCTTCCTTAAATGTCCAATGATGTTCCCAAGAGCTGTATCTTTCAGTTTTGTCTGTCATGGATTTTGTCCTTCATGATTCCCATGGTAATGTCACAAGCTCTTGTTTCTAATGCTTCCATGATGCCATGATGCATCATATTATCATTGTCATATCTTATAACAAAAGTTTATGATAGCACCCTTTTGTGAGGGATACTATCCCAATCAAGTGGAGATCTGTTACTCCCTCTTTCGTTGGCCCTTTTCTTCAGCTTCCTCCATCTACCTGGTGATATGAGCTTCCATAATTTTAGCTATACCTATTCTGCCTTGTTTGAGGACCAAACTTCCTTTTCCTTTCTACACATGATTTAGTCCTCTACCCTTCAATACTTTTTTCATCAACTTGTCTTTCTCTATTTAGCATAGAGACCATAAGTTGTTGAATGAGGTAACCTTCTTATCCCATGCATATTTGTTACCTTGATTATTTGTAAGTATATTATGTTTATTTTCCTTTCTAGGTCTTGTAGATGGAAGATATCCTACATCATTTGATACCCTTTACTTTCATGTAGATCAGATTTCATGTGACCTTCTTCATTGCATCTTCAGAGAATGAGTTTATCTACATCTCTTTGATGTCTCCAATGTTGCTATATAAGGTTATCTTTCATAAGTATCCATTTCTATGAATTAAGAGGAGACCTTTTGATATGCTCAACGACTTCATCTATCTAGATGACTTTGTCTATCTTCCTTCTTCATGTAAGGAATCTTGATGACCCATTCAACTTCATAGATGTCCTTGCAATCATGAAGTCATTTAACAAAACTTGATTATAGAATGAAAAGATAATTACTTGTCATGTGAAGATGAAATCTTCACCTTGATGCTTTCTTGAATGATCTCCTTCAATGAGATTCTTGCTTGAGATGCCTAATACAACTGAGTTCTAAGATCTTTCTTGAGACTTCCTTGCATTGTTCAGCACCAAGCACTATTGCTTTTATAATATGTTGAGATTACTTGATTCCTTGACTATGAGGGTATGATATCAAAATCAAGAATTTATTAGAGCACTGTCATGATGCCCATCCTAGATGTGGCATTGTGTTATCCTTCTGAAGTGATATTACTGTAATGTATGATTTGATTGTATATCCTTGTGGTCTTGTTGTGATGCTCCTTGCTGGAGTAGAACCTTTCTTGAGTTGACTAGCATGAATAAAGATCTCCTTTGAGACCTTCAAGCATTGTCCATTACCAAGCATCGAAACTTCTTCTGAGTTAAGTTATTGAGATCTATGTGGTATGACATATTGTAATGACACCCAATTTGGGGCTAGCACCGAAACTGTGAGAGGTACTGTGTTTTCTTTCTTTTGACTGTGATCCGAATTCTAAGCTCTAGCATTGAGACTTCACTTTGAATGAGATTACTTGACCTTGAATTGTCCTACTGTTGTAGACTGTTTGTTGAAGACTTGATCCTTTAATCTTCACAAAACCCTTCAATTTGTTTTGATACCCTTTTTAGAGACTGATCCTTGTATGTCTCTTTTGTTGCCCTTCCTTTGACTTCAACACCTTAGCATTGATACCATGTTGAAGAATCTAGGGCAGTTAGAGTTAATGAGACTCTTCTTGCATGATAACTATTTGTGATGTATTTAACTTCACTTCTTAGCACAATCTTCACTTGTTATTATTATTAGAGTGTGTCTTCTTAGTTCATCAAATAGCTATCAAAAACAAAGAGACAAGAACACACAATGTTGGCTTTCTGCCAGGGCCAAAACCTCTCCCTCTTGGAGAGGAAAACCTGCACAAAATTCTTTTGATAGAGATTCCAATTGACGAATACCGAGACCATGGCCCTTGACCATGGAGCTAGACCAGTGAGCTATTACGCTTTCTTCGAAGGATGGCTGCTTCCAAGCCCACCTCCTGGTTGTCATCGCTCGATCACTTCCTTTTCCACTAAGCGATTGCTTAGGGACCTTAGCGTACGATCTGGGCTGTTTCCCTTATGCCACTCCAAGACCAAGACACCAATCCTCTTCGATGACATTGTTGAGATCATCATCATTGCTACACCATCACTGAGGTCTTTATCAACGGGATCTTCATAATGCAATATGTATAGGAGACATGCATGTACATCCACCGATATCATGACAGTCTCATCATATTTGTACCTTCACTGAGATCATAGCCTTTGTGACTAAGTCTCCATCAAAAACGCGATCATGACTCCAACTTAATGTATGTCGAGATAAGTGAATCATTGTGAGATACTTCTATCATACTTATGCCAAGACTGTGTATGCTACTGTGGGATCCCTAAGATCCTTGTCATCACTGGTTATGCCGAGATTTTGTCACTGCGCTTTGTTCCTATACCGAGCCCTTCATGATACTATCGAGGATGTTGAGATAGACTCTTATCATTCTACCTATGCCGAGACTGTAACCATTTTAGTGGCACCCATCCGAGATTACTGTAAGGTTGTCCATCTGAACTCTGATCCTTACTGTTATACGAAGAAACTCAATCTTGTACTTGTTGATTTTTGGTAGCATCGGATGTGCTCTAGCCTTGAAATTTGGAAGAGAGGCTAAGGCACATGAGATATCCAAGACCCAGAAATTGTTTTGAGAAATTCCTCCAGGATGAGGAGCTATTAAAATATTTAATATTTTTAATGGGTTCCTAAGTCTAAACTTAGGAAAAGAAAAATATTAATGGGTATTAATAAAGATAAGGGTGAGAAGCTTCTAAGAGACGAGGATCAAGTCTATTTTAGTCTTAGTTGTTGATTAGAGACTTAATCTTGGCCATTGGTTCATCAACAGGAAAAGTATAAGAGAAGACTTGAGGATCATTTGGAGACACACCAACAAATACTCAGTGTCTCAAGGAAAATTGATTCTCAAGAGAAAGAGATCAATTTCAGAGGGAGAGTTGCAGGGTGGAGGAAGAGGAGGGCATCAGCAGCAGTCAATGACTGAGGAGGAGGTGACACAGGGACAATGTGAGATAGCACGGAGAGAGACGCAGTCCAGAGGAGAGACGAAGCCCCTACACAGGTTGACGCAGAGGGTCGCAGAGCCACTCAGAACCATGCAGAGTGATGCAGAGGTGACGTAGGAGTGGGAGAAGGGTCTCCAAAGTGTCAGAAAGTTTCACAAGGAAAGTCTCAGGTGTTTTCTTTCAGTTTCTCTGTAAAATTATTCCTTGTAAAAGCAATTATTGCTGAAGATTAATAAAACCCTCATCTGTTGCATCGGTTTTCCTGCATTGGGTTTTTCCGAGAACAATTGTCCAAAAACAACTGTGTTGATGTGATTGGTTCTTGTGCATGTATTTTCTCTGTGTAATTATGTGATAACTGCAGTAGAATTTATTTTAATATTTGTTGAAGTGATTTCGTAAATAACTTTGTGTGAAAAATAAGTAGGTGAAATAAATCAGTTGTTGCAGTAGGATTTTAGTTTAGAAATTTTCACATGGTATCAAAGCATAGATCCGGCAATAGGAGAGAAGAATCGATGATGGGTCAAGAGCATGATGCAGAGGCATCAACTCAAAGGGACTCACGCAAATTTCCAGAAGAAAGAACAAGGGACATGGATCATGATTACTCCATGTTAGCTTCCAGATTGGAAGAAGTCGCTTGCCTAGCAAGCTCTGCCTCCTTTGAGGTTTGGTATATAGATAGTGGAGCTTCCTAGCATATGACAGGAATTCGAGAATGCTTTTCATATTATCAGGAAGAAAGAATGAATTTTCAGATCACGATGGGAAATAAGGCAAACTGTACGCTAGTAGGAAGAGGTACTGTAGTCTTTCAAACCAAAGCGGGAGAGCGGCTTCGAGCAACCAATGTGATACATGTGCCAAGATTAGGGATGAACTTACTCTTCGTATCTCAACTTCAAAACAAGGGCTATGATGTTTTCTTCATTAAGGAGAAAGTATATGTCAAACACCGGAGTTGGAAAAGGAAGGCCCAGATTGGGATCAGAAGTAACACGTTGTACAGATTACAACTATAATCACCAATGGAACTGATAGGCAGCAATGGAGACAAAGATTTGAATGAACTATCGCATGGGAGGATGGGACACTTACACCATGGGGCTCTAAGAATTCTCAGGAAAACACTATCAGGAGTTCCAAAACTAAGTAACGAACGAGATGATGTATGCAAAGGGTGCGCTCTAGGCAAGTATATCAGAGCAGCGTTTTCAAGAAGTAACAATAGAGCTAAGAGTGTGCTAGGATTGATACACTCAGACATCTGCGGTCCGATGTCCACAAAATCTCTTAGTGGTGCCGAATACTTCATCACCTTCATCGATGACCATTCCAGGAAGACTTGGATCTACTTTCTGAAAACCAAGGATGAGATTTTTGGTCGATTCAAAGAGTTCAACGCTCTAGTGGAGAATCTGAGAGGAAAGAAGATAAAAGTGTTTCGCTTAGACAATGGTGGAGAGTATGTTGACAAGGGATTCACCGATTTTTGCGCTAAGGAAGGCATCATAAGAGAGTGGACTGCTCCCTACAATCCCGAGTAGAATGGGGTAGCAGAAAGGAAAATCAAGACTATTGTGAAAGCAGCTAGGGCAATGTTGTATGATCAGGATATGCCCAAATTGTTCTGGGCAGAAGCATGCATCATGACAGTTTATGTCCAGAACAGGACTCCACACAGATCATTGGGCAAAATCACTTCGGAAAGGGTCTTCACCAGGAAGACACCTCAAGTCAGTTATTTCAGGATATTTGGGAGTTTAGCGCATTGTCGTATACCCGAAGAAAAGAGAGAAATTAGATAAAACTGTTGAGAAAGGATATCTTGTGGGATATAGCGAGAATGCTAAGGCATATAGAGTCTATCTTCTAGGGAGTAGGAAGGTAATAGTTCGGCGGGATGTAAAGTTCATGGAGGACAGAGCTTTTAAGAAATCCTGAGAAATGCCTTCTGAGGAGCAGTAAAAAGACAATCCGTTGGTCCAACCACTTCGACCAGCAAAAACTAGTACCGGAAATTCTCCTAAAGACAAAGCTTCAGAATAGGAGGAATCTTAGGAAGAGGAAGAGTTGATAGATGTCCCTACTACTAGAGGAAGAACGAGCTGGGAACTTCGATAGATTCTACGGGATGCAGAAGACTTCATTGGTTCACCCATGAATAATAAAAGGGAGCAAAGACAGCCAGATAGATACCAGGCCCTCGTAGCTCAGGTTGGGGAACATTCTAGTTTTCAGGAAGCCGTTCAGTATCAAGTATGGGTAGATGCTATGGTGGAGGAATACAGTTCTATAATGGTCAATGATGTCTGGGAAGTGGTACCTAGGCCTCAATACAGGTCATTGGTAGGTTCAAGATGGATCTGCAAGGTCAAATACGCTGCAGACGACAGTGTGGAGAAATACAAAGCTAGGTTTGTGGCTAAGGGGTATGCTCAGAAGGAAGGGATAGACTACGAAGAAACCTTCGCCCCAGTAGCCAGGTATACTTCTATTAGAACTGTGATATCTCTTGCAACACAGATGGGGTGGGAGATTCACCAGATGGATGTCAAGATGACATTCTTGAATGGGGTAATAGAAGAGGAAGTATACATTGAACAACTAGAGGGTTTTGAGACACATGAGAAGAAATCTCATGTATGCAGATTAAAGAAAGCCTTGTATGGGCTTAAACATGCACCTAGAGCATGGTACGGTCGAATTGATGGCTACTTGCAGAAGATGGGGTTCGTCAAGAGTGATGCAAACCCTAATCTCTACTATCTTGTCGTAGAGAATGAGCCTCTAATCCTAGTGTTATATGTGGATGATATTTTCTTGACAGGATCATCCAAACTCATCAAAGACTACAAGAAGAACCTAGCCACAAAATTCAACATGAAGGATTTGGGGCAGATGCATTATTTCCTGGGGTTGGAAGTTTGGCAGTAGAAGGGTGAGATCTTCCTTGGACAAGGGAGATATGCTATAGAGATTTTCAAGTGATTCAGGATGCAGGATTGTAGACCTATGGCTATTCCAATGATCACCAAGTAGAAGAAGATTGATGCATTAGAAGATAAAGACGTTGATCCCACCTTGTACAGGCAACTTATAGGGTCCTTGATGTATCTGGTCAATATCAAGCTAGACATTTGTTACGTTGTCAACACCCTCAGCCAGTTCATGGTGGAACCCAAGAGGGCGCACTGGGCAGCAACCAAACATGTTCTCAAGTGTTGATTTGGGGTAGCATCGGATGTGCTCTAGCCATGAAATTTGGTGGAGAGGTTAGGGCACATGAGATCTCCAATACCCAGAAAGGCTTTGGACAGATTCTAAACAATTAGGAAGATATTAAAATAATTAATATTTTTAATGCAGTGTGTAACTCTAAACTTAAGGAAATTAAAATATTAATGTGAATTAATACAAAATTGTGTTAGAATGGTCCAAAAGGCATGGATCAAGCCAGATCTAATCTTAGTCGTCGATTAGGGAATTAATCTCGACCGTTGATTTGTCAACGAGAAAAGTATAAGAGGAGGCTTGAGGGTCACTTGGAGAATACACTAGAGTGATTAGTCATTCTATTCTCTAGAGCGGGGTTTGCTAAGAGAGATAGAATCAGTGATCAGTTACAACGAGGGGCAATGAGTACAAGGCAGAGAGGCAGGGACAGTGCCGAGAGACCAGTGCAAAAGCAGAGAGAGGCAGACGCAGAGCTAGAGGGAGCCACGCAGAGGCAACAAAGACTGTGCAGAGCTAGAAGGGCCTGCGTCATCCACGTAGAAGCTGCAAGGGTGATGCAGAGAGCCAATGAGGCTGCGCAGAGCCTCAGTAGGCTGACGCATAGGGTTTCAGGCTGATGCAGAGGCCAACAGGGCTAATGTTGGGCTTCAGATTATGCTGGAGAGGGGTTTCGTGGAGCAGGCTTTCCGAATACCTGTTTCCAAAGATAGGTATTGCTGTTAGATTTTTTATCTCTGTCGGGTTAGCCAGTTTGGCACCTAGTGTACTCAGAAAAGAGTTACTTAATAATAAAACCCTCAAATGGTTGCATCAGTTTTCACACATTGGGTTTTTCCAAAGACATTAGTCCAAAAATAACGGTGTCATTTGTGTGTTTGTTTCTGTTTCCTTCAGTTGATGATCTGTAATATGCTGAGCATGCACTTGTATTTATTTTCAGTATTTACATGGTAAATAACTTGGTAATTAACAGAACAAGTAGGTAGGAATAAATCAGTAAAGTGCATGAAGGGTTTCTAACTGGTAGACTTAGAAACTTCAACATGGTATCAGAGGGTGGTTGCAGATCACAGGAGAACTGAGGACATCAGTAGAGCAGAGCAGCAGCAACAAAAAACAGTTGTCCCGAGTGACAGCAGTTGTTCCTAACAGAAAACAACAAGGAAGGGGTGACGCAGTGCCTACATCATCAAGTTTGAGCCAAGAAAAGGCTGTGCAGAGGCTGAAGAAGGCAAGGACAGTCTCACACAGAGCCACGCAGAGGCCAGGAGGGCTAACGCAGTTGGCTAAGGGAGCTAGTTTTCCAGTGTTGGAATTGTGCAAAGCCTACAAGCTCTCACCTTCAGGTCGTTGGAGTTTAGGAGGCTATGGGTAAGTTGCAACGTGGAGCTAGTGGGGTACTGTAGTCAAAACAATACCTAACAGGGCAAGGCCAATGAGAAGGGAGTTGCTACTAAGGGTTTCTAGCTGAGAAATTTGGATCAGTGGTGCAGTTGCACAGACGATTAGAGTAGGGGGCATCTCGACATCGACAGAATGTTTCCAGGAGGAAATCAAGGCTCAGAGGGAGTCACATCGAGAACTTCCAGGAGGGAAGTAGAAGAGCAGCATGGCACTACACGAAGTAAGAGACCAGGACAGACTGGACAAAGCCTCAAACTTCACAATCTGGAAGGCCAAAATCTTATCCGTACTTGACAGAAATCGTGTCAAGCACTTTGCCTTGAGGATGATAGCAATCCTAGTTGACCCAACTGATAACGACAAGTACGAGGAGGCAATGGCGAGGGCCAAGAGCATCGACCATGTAGTACCACACATTACTGAAAAGGAAACGACAAATGAGATGTGGGAGGCCCTAAAGAAATTGTACCATCATACTGCTGCGCAGAAAAGGATGTTACTAGAAAATCAGTTGCGGTCATATCAGATGAAGAAGGGAGAACCAATTCGACACCTTCCTCGGTCGACTGAATGAGATCCGGGATCAGCTGACTTCCATAGGGGCCACGCCGGATCAGGAATTGAGGGTGAGAACAACCCTGAATGCAGTCTCAGAAGACTGGGAGGTATTTGTCCAGAGTATACTGGGCAGAGCAACCCTTCCACATTGGGATGAAATGTGGGCGACTCTTTGCCAAGAAGAGATCAGAAGGCTAAGCAAGATGGGAAGCAACAGTAAAGGGATTAGAGTTAAACAGGAGGAGGATGTTGCCCTAGCATTCGAGGGAAAGCAAGAGAAATTGAAGAAGAAGGACCTCTCCAAGGTCAAATGCTTCCACTGTGGGGCGCTGGGTCATTATGTGACCCAGTGTCCAAGGAAGAAGAACAAAGGAGAGGCCTCCGAGACCAAGGCAGCGCCAGCAAGTGCAGAGAAGGAAGTGGAGACAGACGATGATTGTGCCATGAGTGCACACACGCCACTTGAGCGAAAGTGGGGAGACATCAAGCTGTAGTCAGACAGACTACAGGCAATGAGAGGTAGGATCCTCGAGGTACCCAGCCTCTTGGATTAGACCATGCTACGGGAGCCCCGAAGAAGAGTAGCAGGACTGGCGGATGTGCGTAGAGACGGATGCGAATGAAGCGACAGAGAGAGCTACAGTGCAGAATTCCCAGGACAGCGCGAGGCTAGTAAGCTGCAACAGTGCGAGAGGCACAGGAGTGTTGCACCAGTGCAGGATGGCACAGAGAGGTGTGCAACGGTGCGAGATGCAAGGAGTTGTTGCAGCAGCGCAAAAGTCAGAGAGGGAGCTTCAACATCAGGAGTACTCTAGCCTAACAGAGAGGTCAGAGTTGGGAGATCAGTTACTTACTTCTCAGTAACTGAGTTGTAGTGTAGCAGTTAGCAGTGGTAGTGCTATGGGCAGCACGATGCAGCATGATGAGAGGAGATGCAGTGTAGACGCAGCAATGATAGTGGTAGGACCATGGGCAACAGCACAGATGTAGAGGTAGCTGTCGTACAGATGCAACAATGGCAGTGGCAGAGCTATGGGCAGCAGTATAGGATGCAATAGTGCAGAGGATGTTGGGCAACAGGCCTATCATCAACACAGGGACCGATGCCGGATGATCAGGTTAATACTCAGTGAAGAGTATTGCTAGATCATAGTCCTCGCTAAGAGGGAGTGTTGATTTGGGGTAGCATTGGATGTGCTCTAGCCACGAAATTTGGTGGAGAGGTTAGGGCACATGAGATCTCCAATACCCGGAAAGGGTTTGGGCAGATTCTAAACAGTTAGGAAGATATTAAAATAATTAATATTTTTAATGGAATCCCTAAGTCTAAACTCAGGGAAATTAAAATATTAATGTGAATTAATATAAAACTGTGTTAGAATGGTCCAAAAGACATGGATCAAGCCAAATCTAATCTTAGCTGTCGATTAGGGACTTAATCTCGACTGTTGATTTGTCAATGAGAAAAGTATAAGAGGAGGCTTGAGGGTCACTTGGAGAACACACCAGAGTGATCAGTCATTCTATTCTCTAGAGCGAGGTTTGCTAAGAGAGATAGAATCAGTGATTAGTTGCAGTGAGTACGAGGCAGAGGCAGGGACAGTGCCAAGAGACTAGCGCAGAAGCAAAGAGAGGCAGACGCATAGCCATAAGGGCCTGTGTCATCCACGCAGAGGCTGCAGGGGTGACGCAGAGAGCCAGAGAGGTTGTGCAGAGCCTTAGTAGGCTAACATAGAGGGTTTCAGGCTGTCGCAGAGGCCATCAAGGCTCATGCTGAGCTTCAAATTGTGCTGGAGAGGGATTTCATGGAGCAGGCTTTCCGAATACCTGTTTTCGAAGAGAGGTATTGCTACCAGATTTTTATCTCTGTCGGGTTAGCTAGTTTGGCACCCAGTGTACTCAGAAAAGAATTGCTTAATAGTAAAATCCTCAGATCGCTGCCCGCATTGTGTTTTTCCATAGACATTAGTCCAAAATAATGGTGTCATTTTTGTTCTTGTTTCTGTTTCCTTCAGTTGATGATCTGTAATATGTTGAGAATGCACTTGTATTTATTTTCAGTATTTACATGGTAAATAACTTGGTAATTAACAGAACAAGTAGGTAGGAATAAATCAATAAAGTGCATGGCGGGTTTCTAACTGGTAGACTTAGAAACTTCAACATAATGTCTATTGTAATCATGATTTTATGTATTTGATGAAAAGAGAAAAATAAGTGTATTATTTTCATTCATGATGCATGGGTTTCATGCTCAAGGTAAATTTATTTGTAGGTCAAGCACCCATTGAGTGCTTCTAGGTTTGTCATAGAATTATGAAGTCAAAAGAGTCATTGTCATACATGTAATGAAATGTTTTGTAAAGTCAAGTGCCATAAAGACCACTCCAAGACCTTGTCAAACAAGTCAACCTACATGCAAGATCAAGTTGACCTCATGGAAGCAATTCATACCCCTTGAAAGCCTATATATAAGAAGGAACTCGACCTCATTTGGATACACAAGAAGCAAGTTCGATCTCCTCAAAAAAGAAGCTAGAAAAGGACCAAAATCAAAGATAAGAAGACAAAAGGCAAGATAAAAGTTTTTTGGGCCTCTCTCTCTCGTGTTAGGCTTTCTAAAGTTTTTGGGCAAGTCTATTTGTTGGAAAGTTGTTGGCAAGTTGCTCGGGGTCGAAGTTGCTAGAAATTGTTGGATCAAAGTAGCTGGAAATTGCCGAAGTTGTTGGATGTTGTTAGGTCAAAAGTAGCTGAAAGAAAAGTTCATTAAGAAGAAGTTTGACTTGGTCTTGGAGGGGTCTTTGACAAGGGTCTTAGGTCTTGGAATTCGTCATTTGAAGTTCTATAAGAAAAGAAGAGTTCTTGTGGGTTTTCCTCTAAAGCGGAGAGATTTTGGCCTTGGCTGATAGCCTACATTTTGAGTCTCCTTTTCACATCGATCTTCGTTTTTTGGTAGTCATTTGATGATAGAGAACACTAATAATAATTAAGTGAGAGAAGCTAATCAAGTTTAAGTAAAAATACATCACAAGCAGTTATCAAAGTAAGAGAAATCATCTAATGTAGCTGCCCCTAGACTTGTCAACATGGTAGCAAAGCTAAGGTGACAAGACAAGAAGAGGAAGCTTGAAGATCATCAATTAAAGAAGGATACATAAGGGCCGAGCACAAGGAGATCATCAAGAAGGACTAATCCACTCATCATCTTGAAGGAAGGAATTAAGGATCATCGAAGAAGACCTCAAAAACCCTATCTCATTCAAAAAAGGATTCTACACTTGAAGCATTCTTGGGAAGATCACACATTTTACAATCATCATCCAAGGAAGCAAGAAGTGTTTCTATCATCATCAAATAAATCAAGGTAATCTTTATCACATTGAAGCAAAAATGACATCTCAAACGTCCTCGAAGAAAATCATCAAGGAAGCAACACCATGAAGAAGGCATCAAGTTGAAGATATCATCACCAAAAGAAGCATCTTCACTTGAAAAGTAAGTAAATTTATATTTATGCGTGAATCTACTATCAAAATGACTTCATTCTGCAAGGAAAGAAATAAATTGGTTGGGTCATCAAATTTCCTTGCATGGAAGAAGAGGATAAATTTGATCCTCATAGAGAATGAAGTTTTTGGGCATGTTAAGGGTTCAATCTCCAAACCATCACAAGAGGAAGCTCAAGAACTATCGAAGTATATGAAAGGGGAAATAAGAGCTCAAAGAATCCTCATAGAATCAATCAAGGATTCCCTCATCCCTTATGTAGCAAAGTTGGAGAAATCGAAAGAAATCTATGATAAGTTGGTAGAATTGTTTTCCGTAAGCACTACAGGAGAAGTTATATCTTTGAGAACCAAGCTATACAAGATGAAGGTATCAAAGGAAGAAGGGATAGCCTCATACCTTATGAGGGTATCACAAATAAGAGACCATCTACAAGAGTTAGGGAAAACAATGTTTGATACAGAAATCACCATCATTGGGCTCAATGCACTACTTGATGAATGGGGCAACTTTGTATCAAATATCTATGGAAAGAAGGAAACCAGTCCATATTGTCAACTTTGATCATTATATAAGATTGAAGAAACTAGGTTGAAGGAAAAGAGCGATGTTGGATCAAATGAAAAAGTTCAAGCATATGTTGCCATGGCCAGGAGAAAAGGAAAGTTTGGAAAGTTTGATCCTTGGAAAAAGAAGATCAATATGTCAAAGATACAATTTTATGTGTAATGAATATGGGCACTTTAAAAGGAATTGTCCTAAACTTAAGAAGGACATCAAGAAGAGAAATGAAAGAAATGAAGCCCATGTCACCGAAGAAGTGGAAGAACCTAAAAAGAAGAAGACAAAGAAGGATGAGGTGAAAGACATCTACTATGACTAAAATATACTTGAGTTCTTTTCAGTTTTGTAGAAGATAACAGTCATGATGGAAAGCATCACAAGAATCAAGATGCATTACAATTGAAATAGAGACAACATTGATCTGAACTTAAACATGAACGCAACAACTTACATATATAATCATAAACACAGAGATGCGATAGAAAAGCACTTCAATTCATTAATGGAAAAATATTGAACTATGCTTACAAACAGAATGGAAATAAGATAGCTCAGGCGATGTTAGCTTATCTATGAGGAGAAATGTGGTGGCTACATGTCTCTAAATTGTGTTACAATGAGGCTCAAAGGCCTATTTATTATTGAGAAACAATGGAAAACCCTAAACATCCAAAAACCTAACCCTTGGAGATGAAGCGCCAAAATTGTGGGCCCCGGTTGGGTAAATTGGTACATCAACTTCCCGGGGTCATAACTTTGGCATACGATCTCTGTTTGGCTATCGTAATACCCCATTTCGAATATCTCTAAGAGAAGGCTGAAAACAAATTAACAAGCCGTTTTGAGACGTTTTCAGTCTCTCCGTTTCCCCTAAAAACACCATTTAGGGCCTCAAAACGGCTCCGAAAATTCAGGGTTCGAAAAACTACCAAAAATAGTAAACTGTGATACAATTAAGGAAATTGAAAAACTAAAAAAGACAGTGTTGGGGGTCCAAGTGGAATAGGCAAGTGGCCACCAATATTCACTTGGATCATTCCTCGCCTCTTAGAAAGAAATGGTCCCCATTGCATTGAACGCCTCCATGAGATGGGGAAACTTCTGCTGAACTTGGTCCGTGGTGAGCCACTTGCCTTGGTGAAGGAATTGGCCAGCTTTGACAACCCGATATAGTTGGATCTTCTGCTGGCGAGTGCTCTTGATCTATGTGTCCATGATCCAATCAGTGGTGGCCTGTTCCACGTAGTCTGGGTTTAGCTCTATTGGTATGAGTTGTTCTATGATGCCAGATGTGTCCAACAATGGTGGGAAGTATGGCCAAAGGCAATCTACATTGAACACTGGGTGTAGACCAAGGAACGGTGGGATGCTGAGCTCGAAGGCATTGTCACCGATGGCCTTGGTGATGGTGTATGGCCCATATCGGAGCGGGCGAAGCTTGTGGTGGGGCCCAACAAGGCACTCTTTCTACAAATGAAGCCAAAATTTGTCACCCACCTGGAACTTGTGCGACACTCGATGTTGATCATGGCGCTGCTTGTACTTAGCATTGGATCTTTCCAATATATCATGGACCTATTGGCGATGTGTTGAATGCGCTCAATGAAGTTGTTAGCCCTTTCAGCTTTGAAATGCACGTGAGCCGAATCTACCTGAGTGGCTGTAAATGGTATGGCCACATCAATGGGGCATAATGGCTGAAATCCCAGCCCTACCTGAAAGGGGTTGTGGCATGTTGAGCCGTGGAGAGCTCTGTTGTAGTTTTATTGGACATAGGGGAGACTTTCATCCCATGTGCGTGGATGCTTCGAGTTGTACATGTGCAGAATGTGTACGATCATTATGTTGACAACCTCTGTTTGGCCATCAGTTTGGGGATGGAAAGCCGTGGACTTAGTGAGTTTTGTATCCAACATCGACCAGAGACTTGACCAAAATGCACTCAGGAATCTATTGTCCCGATCTAAGATAATGGACTGTGGGATCCCAAAGTGTACCCACACTCGCTCAAAGAAGAGCTTAGCAGTGGCCTCTACTAAGATACTCTTTTTGCAGGCTGCCATGAAGGCCATCTTAGAGAATTTGTTGATGACCACAAAAACACAATTGTTACCATGCTTAGTAGAAGGAAGTCCCGACATATAATCCATTGAGATAGATTCCCAAGGCCAGCTAGGAATAGGTAGAGGAGTATACAGGCCTTGCTTCTTGATGGTTGGTTTGGCAATGGTGCAAGTGGTACGAGATCTAATGTACTTCCCAACATCGTGACGAAGTTTCGGCCAATAAAAATACTTCTGCAATACCGCCATTGTTTTCTCTAATCCGAAATGTCCAGCGACCCGACTATAGTGCGCCTCCCAAATCATTTTGACACGCTCACTTGAAGGAACACATGTGTCCCAAGTGGTATAACAGTGCATCCTGAAGGTGAAAATTTGGAAGTTTCTTCCCTTCCAAGAGTGTCTAGTATATGCTACCGAATTCTGGATCGCTCTTGTAAACATGTGGCCACCTCGATGTCTCGTGCCCACAAGAGTCGAGCACAGTGATCAGCACCATGACCGATGGTCTGTTGAGGCAATCAACGACATTATTGGTGCTTCCCTTCTTATACTTAATGTTCAAATGGAACTGTTGCAGATAGGTGGACCATTTTTTATGGCGATTGTTCTGCAACTTCCCTTGTGTCTGTATGAACTGTAGAGGCCAGTGGTCTGTGTGGATGACCGTTTCCTTCCCCAGAATGTAATGCTTCCATTAACGATAGGCCTGCACAATGGAATACATTTATTTGTCGTAAGTGGGGTACTTTCAGACTGTGTCTGAAAGTGTCTCACTGTGGTAAGCCACTAGATGCCCATGTTGAGTAAGAACTGCCCCAATAGCATAGTCGGAGGCATCTGTCTCAATCTCAAATGGTTGTTGCAGGTCTGGTAATGTGAGCATTGGTGCAGAACAAAGGCAATTCTTCAACTCGGAGAACGCTCGCTACTGGGTTTCCGACCAAAAGAACTTTGCTTTCGCTCCGCCCTTGGTGACTTGACTTAAAGGCCAAGCAATATGAGAGAACCCCAACACGAACCTGCAGTAGAAATTGGCAAGACCCAAAAAGCTGTGGAGCTCTGTTAGAGTGGTTGGGGCTGGCCAATCTTGAATGACTTGTATCTTGGATGGGTCCACATGTACACCCTCCTCATCAATGATGTACCCTAGATATTGAACCTGGGTCAGGCCAAAGGTGCATTTCTCCAAGTTAGCACACAGCTTGTGTTGTCGAAGGGTTTGAAGGACCTGCAGAATACGGTGGAGGTGTTCTTCCCAATTCTAGCTGAAGATCAAGATGTCATCTAGATACACCACCATGAATGCATTGGTGAAGGGCCGCAAGATGTCGTCCATCAGTCTCATGAAGATTGTAGGGGCGTTCGTCAATCCGAACGGCATGACCAACCATTCGAAAAGGCCCTCCTTGGATTTGAAGGCAGTGTTCCACACATTGGAGGGTTTGATAGGCACCTGGTGATAACCTGACTTCAAGTCAATCTTGCTGAAATATTTGGTCCCCTTGAGTTGGTCTAGAAGGTCATCAATCCACGAGATTGGGTACCTATTCCGGACAGTGATCTTGTTCAGCGCCCGATAGTCAATAGAGAGTCTCCAGGTCCCATCCTTCTTCCGTACCAATAAAATCGGGCTCCCGCAGGGTGATGAGCTCGCCCTGATGTGCCCTTTCTGCAGTAGTTCCTGAATCTGCCTCTTGATCTCATCGTTCTCCAGAACAGAGCATCGATAGATCAGTTCATGTTGGAATTTCTAAGTCTGACACGTTAGACACCATTCATGCACTTTACTGATTTATTCCTACCTACTTGTTCTGTTAATTAACAACCTTTTTATCATGTAAATACAGGAAATAAATACAGGTACATGCTCAACACATTACAGATCAACTGAAGGAAATAGAAACAAGCACACAAGTGACACCGTTGTTTTTGGACTAATGTCCCCGAAAAACCCAATGCGAGAAAACTGGTGCAACTATCTGAGGGTTTGTTTTATTAAGCAGTTTCAGAATACAACCTGGGTGCCAAATCCGGCTCACCCAACAGAGAAAAAATCTCGGCAGTAGTACCTCTCTACTTGGAAGCAGATATTCTGGCTAAAACCCTTGATAAACACTTAGGCAGCTCTACAGCTCCAATTTGCCTGACGAAACCCCAACGTTAGCCTCTAGGGACTGCATCAACCTCTCTCTGGCCTAGCGTCACCCTCGCTTGGCCTGCCTCAGCCTCTGGAGGCATTGCGTCAGTCCTTTGGCCCTCTGCATCACCCACGCTAGCCCTCTGAGGCACTGTGCAGCTCCTGGCTGCCTCTACCTGAGCCCTTGCTGGCTCTGCGTGAACCTACTTCCGCGTCTCTCACTCTAGCTACTACGTTGTTTCTCCCGGTGATATCTCTGTCTCTCTACTTCTGTATTCACTGCCCCTCAGCTGCAACTCTGATCAGTCTCTCAACTTTCTCAACAAACCCAGCTCCAGAGAGTCAAAATCTTGATCTCTTGGTGTGTTCTCCAAGTGACCCTCAAGCCTCATTTTATACTTTTCTCGTTGACAAATCAATGGCCGAGATGAAGTCCCTAATCAACGACTAATATTAGATCTGGCTTGATCCATGTCTTTTGGACCATTCTAACACAGTTTTATATTAATTCACATTAATATTTTATTTTCCCTAAGTTTAGACTTAGGGACTCCATTAAAAATATTAATTATTTTAATATCTCCCAAACTATTTAGAATCTGCCCAAACCCTTTCTGGGTATTGGAGATCTCATGTGTCTTAACCTCTCCACCAATTTTTGTGGCTAGAGCACATCCGATGCTACCCCAAATCAACACTCCCTCTTAGCGAGCATTATGCTCTAGCAATACTCCTCACTAAGTATCACCCTGATCATCCGGCATCGGCCCCTGTGCTGATGCTAGGCCTCCTGCCCATCATCTACACTACTGCACCCTTTACTGCTACCCATGGCCTGGCCACTGCCACTGCTGCATCCGTACTGCAACTCCCTTTGCATCTGTGTTGCTGCCCATGGCCCTGCCACTGCCACTGCTACATCTGCACTGCAACTCAGTTACTGAGAAGTAAGTAACTGATCTCCCGACTCTCACATCTCCGCCAGGCTAGAAACACTCCTGATGCTGAAGCTCCCTCTGTCACTGACAAGTGCTCCCTCTCTGACCTCTAAGCTGCTACAACAACTCCATGCATCTCGCACCATTGCACACCTCTCTGTGCTATCCTGCACTGGTGCAACATTCCTGTGCCTCTCGCACTGTTGCAGCCTGATAGCCTCGTGTTGTCTGGGGAATCCTGCACTGTAGCTCCCTCTGTCGGTCCACGCATTCGTCTTTACTGACATCGCCAGTACTGCTACTCCTCTTTGGGGCTCTCGTAGCAAGGTCTTATCCAAGAGTCTAGGTACCTCGAGGATCCTGCCCCTCATTGCTTGTAGTTCGCCTAACTACAGCTCGATGTCTCCCCACTTATGCTCAAGTGGTGTGTGTGCACTCATGGCGCAGTCATCCTCTGTCACCACTTCCTTCTCTGCCCTTGCTGGCGCTGTCGTGGTCTCGAAGGCCTCTCCCTTATTGTTCTTCCTTGGACACTAGGTCGCATAATGACCCAGCTCCTCACAGTGGAAGAATTTGACCTTGGAGAGGTTCTTCTTCTTCCATTTCTCCTACTTTCCCTCAGATGCTAGGGCAACATCCTCCTCCTCCTCCTCCTTTATTCTGATCCCCTTGCCACTGCTACCTGCCTTGCTCAGCCTTCTAATCTCTCCTTGGCGAAGAGCAGCCCACATTTCCTCCCAATTTGGAAGGGTTGCCCTGCCCTGTATACTCTGGACCAATGTGGAAAAAGTCGAAGTCGGGATTAATTCAGCAAGGGTCCAAAAGTTGAAAAACTCGTTAAAGTCGGGAGTTTTTTGAAAAAGTCAGCAAAATTAAAAAAACTCAAAAGTATTCATTTTATTTTTATTTTTTTAACATCTAGAGTATCCACAACATCAAATAAATGCATTTCCACATAAACATGTAAATAAAGATAATATATAATATGTATATGAAGTCTAGTGCTACGTCACATATCAAAATAGTGAATCAACTCCTGAATCTTGAGTCTTGTCTGAGTCTCAACTCTCAAGATAGCTGACTTTTTGGGTCGACTCCCGATAAAATCGGGCATGTAATGATAAATCGTGATTTTTTCGTTTCTAAAAAGTCTGCAAAAAATCGGAGGATTAAATCGTTTTGTTGAAAAAATCACAATTTTAGGATTTAATCCCGATTTTTTGCAGACTTTTTCCACACTGCTCTGGACAAACACCTCCCAGTCTTCTGAGACTGCATTCAGGGCTGTTCTCACCATCAATTCTGGATCCGACATTGGCCCTATGGAAGTCAGTTGATCCCTGATCTCCTTCAATTGACCATGGAATGGATCGATCTATTCTCCCTTCTTCATCTGGTATGATCGTAGTTGATTTTCTAGTAGCATCTTCCTCTGCATGGAAGTATGCTGATACAACTTGGTCAGGGCCTCCCACATCTCCTGTGCCGTGTTCTTCTTGGCAATATGTGGTACTATATGATGCTTGACCCCGTCAAAGATGATACTCTTAGCCCTCGCCATTGCATCCTCGTACTTGGCGTTATCAGCCGGATCGACTATGATAGCTATTGTCCTCGGCAAAGTGGTTGACACGATGCTTGTCTAGTACGGATAAGATTTTGGCCTTCCAGACTATGAAGTTTGAGGCTCCGTCCAGTCTCTCCTGGTCTCTTACTCCGTGTAGTTCCATTTCGCTGCTCCTCTACTTTCCTTTTGGAAGTTCTTGATATGACTCCCTCTGAGCCTCGATTTCGCTCCTCGAAACCCTTCTGCCAATGTAGAGATGCCCCTCTCCAATCGTCTGTGCAACTGCAACACTGATCTGCATCCCTTGGCTAGAAATCCATCTCGACACCAACTCCCTCTACCTTGACCTTGCCATATTAGGTACTGTTCTGACTACAACACCCCACCAGCTCCACTCTGCAACTTACCCATAGCCTCCTAAACCCCAACAAACTGAAGGTTAGAGCTCCTAGGCTCTGCGCAATCCCAGCACCAACAAATCAACCTCCTCAGCCAATTGCGTCAGCCCTCCTGGCCTCTGCGTGAGCTTGCGTTTGCCTCCCTCAGCCTCTGCACTACCTCTTCCTGGCTCAATCTTGATGACGTAGGCACTGCGTCACCCCTTCCTTGTTGCTACTCTGCTAGGAGCAGCTTCTATCACTCATGACGACTGTTTTCTGTTGTCGCTATGTTCAGCTAATGTCCTCAGTTCTCTTGTGATTTGCAACCACCCTCTAATACCATGTTGGAATTTCTAAGTCTGACACGTTAGAAACCCTTTATGAACTTTACTGATTTATTCCTACCTACTTGTTCTGTTAATTAACAAGTTATTTACCATGTAAATTCAAGAAATAAATACAAGTACATGCTCAACACATTACAGATCATCAACTGAAGGAAATAGAAACAAGCACACAAGTGACACTGTTGTTTTTGGACTAATGTCCCCGGAAAAACCCAATGCGGGAAAACTGGTGCAGCAATTTAAGGGTTTGATTTATTAAGCAGTTTCAGAATACAACCTGTGTGCCAAATCCAGCTCACTCAATAGAGAAAAAATCTCGACCGTAGTACCTCTCTACTCAGAAGCAGATATTCCGGCTGAAGCCCCGAATAAACACTCCGACAGCTCTACAGCTCCAATTTGCCTCACGAAACCCCAATGTTAGCCTCTCTCTGGCCCAGCGTTAGCCCAACGTCACCCTGGCTTGGCCTACATCAACCTCTAGAGGCACTACGTCAATCCTCTGGCCCTCTGCGTCACCTAGGTTGGCCCTCTAAGGCACTGCGCAACTCCTGGCTGCCTCTGCATGAGCCTTCGTTGACTCTGCGTGAACCGTTGGCTACTTCTACATCCCTCTCTCGGCTACTGCATTGTTTCACCCGGTTCTATCTCTGCCTCTCTACTTCGGTATTCACTGCCCCTCAGCCGCAACTTTGATCACTCTCTCAACTTTCTCAGCAAATCCAACCCCAGAAAGTCAAAATCTTGATCTCTTGGTGTGTTTTCCAAGTGACCCTCTAACCTCCTCTTATACTTTTCTCGTTGTCAAATCAACGACCGAGATTAAGTCCCTAATCAACGACTAAGATTAGATCTGGCTTGATCCATGTCTTTTGGACCATTCTAACACAGTTTTATATTAGTTCACATTAATATTTTATTTTCCTTAAGTTTAGCCTTAGGGACTCCACTGAAAATATTAATTATTTTAATATCTTCCAAACTGTTTAGAATCTTCCCAAACCCTTCCTAGGTATTGGAGATCTCATGTGCCTTACCCTCTACACAAATTTTCGTGGCTAGAGCACATCCGATGCTACCCCAAATCAACAGTCCATTGGGTAGCGGTGCGCCCGTGGTTAGATCAATGGAGTGCTTGACCTGACAGTGCAGAGGTACCCCTATGGGTGAGGCGAAAATGTCCATGTACTCCTCCACAACCTTGTCCATCTGTTGTTGTTGTGCAGAGGAGCCCTTCCTGGAAGCCATGGCCACAACTTTCTTCTTGCCTTGGGGGCGAATCATAAGGAAAACAAATTTCTTGGTCTAGGAAATGATTTTACTGCATTGGTTTGCAATGATCAAAGAGATGGCGGTAGGGGGGCTACCTCCGGTATCCTGTAAAACTTATTAGCCAAAGTAATAATCACAGAGCGAGGTCTAGACTCATATACAGCATGTCGCTTCCACAAGTATGGTTGTCCTAACAATACATTAAAAACTTCAAGAGGAGCAACGTCACACAATACCTCATCCATGAAGGGCTTGATGTTATAGGGAAGGCGACACTGCTGGCTGACGCGAAGATCTCATCCTTGGTGAAGCCACTTAATGGTGTACGGCTGTGGATGTGCTGTAGTCTTCAGGCCCTGTCGCTTCACGACTTCTACTGAGATGAGGTTCTTTTGTCTCCCGTTGTCGACAATGAACTGCAGCGGAGAACCCTTCACCCACATCTGTGAGTGGAAGAGGCGTTCCCCCTCCTCTGGATCTTCAGGCTCAATTTTCTAGATCTTTGTGGTGGCCACAGTGGCACTAGGCTCCGCATCAATGATCTGCTTCCCTTTGTTAGTCCCCTTATCAGGTTCTGATTCAGAGTCGGAACCTGCGTCTGATTCAGAAACCTTCAACTCGGCCACCAGTAACTGCTTGGCCCTGCACTCACTGGTATTATGAGTGGAGCTCTTATGGAACTCACACCATTTTCCCGTGTCCTTCTTCGTCTTTGTGGTGTTGTTCTTTGCTTGCGGCTTCGGCAAGTTGTCCTGGGTAGCCCCGCCTTGGCTTGGTCCCTTGTTCTGTGGTTTGGGGGCGCCTTTTCCTTGCTTTGGATTCACAGCTCCAAAGTCCCGCTTCTTCTGTTTAAACTTCTACTCAATCTTTACAGTGTACCGATACGTTGTTCCGAGCAAGGAAATGTCCAGGAACTCCATCTCGTCCTGGATGTACTTGTGTAGACAGCCGCGGTACTTAAGCACCAAATGTCGCTCAGTATCCTTGATACCTAACTTTGTGCAAAGGGTATGGAAAGTATTTGTGAACTCGGGCACATCTTGGTCCCTTCCTTGCCGTAGCGTGGTCCACTTTATGTATTTATCTTCATAGCTTCCGACAGGGTAATACTGTTCCTTGATGGTGTCTCAGAAAAAATTCCAAGTGGGTGCAGCTAAAAACAGCAAGGGTTCACTCTCGTCCTTTTGTTCACAATAGGTTTCCCACCAATCCTTGACGTGTGGGGCGGCTTTGAGAAGTGCAAACGTAATCTTTTCCCGATTGGAAAAGTCATGAACTGAAAAATATCCTTCCAATATATTTAACCATTTATCTACGACATCTGCATCTATCAGGCCTTCGAATATGGGAATATCGAAGTTAACTTGTACCTTAAAAGGAATGGCGCCTCCAGAGTGGCTGCTGGATGAAGATGCATCGCCTGTGGGTAGCCATCGAAGGATCTGGGCAAAGTTATCCATCATCGCATCCCTCTGTCGCTCAAGAGCTTCTTCGAGCAACATTTTGAAAGGATCTCCTGCCCCCTCGTCTTTCTTTTCTTCCGCCATGGGAGGTCGTCAGGTTTTGCGAGGCTAATCCTGCAATGGTTCAACCAGATCGAGCCCTAATTCCTTATACCCTGACCTCGTTGGGGACATGCAAAGAAAAACAGAGAAAGAGAAAACCGCTCTGATACCACTAATCCAAACTTAAATAAGAACGCAACAACTTACAGATATAATCATAAACACAAAGATGTAGTAGAAAAACACTTCATTTCATTATTGGAAAAATACTGAACTATGCTTACAAACATAATGGAAATAAGATAGGTCGAGCGATGTTAGCTTATCTTTGAGGAGAGATATGGTATCTACATGCCTCTGAATTGTGTTACAATGAGGCTTAAAGGCCTATTTATTATTGAGAAACAATGGAAAACCCTAAACATCCAAAAACCTAACCTTAGGAGCTGAAGCGCGAAAACTGTGGGCCCGATTTCGGTAAATTGGTACATGAACTTCCCGAGGTCGTAACTTTGGCAAACGAGATCCGTTTCGCTATCATAATACCCCGCTTCGAAGATCTCAAAGAGAAGGCTGAAAGAAAATAGGCAAGCTTGTGTCAAACATTTTCAATCTCTCCATTTTCCCTAAAAACGCCATTTAGGGCCTTAAAACGGCTTTGGAAGTTCAGGACCCGAAAAACTGCAAAAATAGTAAACTGTGCTACAATTAAGGAAACCGAAAAACTGAAAGAGAGTGTTGGGGGTCCAAGTGGAATAGGCAGGTGGCCACCAATATCCACCTGGATCATTCCTCCCCCCTTAGGAAGCAATGGTCCCCATTGCGTTGAGTGCCTCCATGAGATGGGGAAACTTCTGCTGAACTTGGTCCTTGGTGAGCCACTTGCCTTAGTGAAGGAGTTGGCCAACTTTGACAACCCGATATAGTTGGATCTTCTGCTGGCGAGTGCTCTTGATCTGTGTGTCCATGATCCGATCAGTGGTGGCCTGTTCCATGCAGTCTGGGTTTAGCTCTGTTGGTGTGAGCTGTTCTGCAATGTCATATGTGTCCAACAATGGTGGGAAGTATGGCCGAAGGCAATCTACATTGAACACTGGGTGCAAACCAAGGAACGGTGGGATGCTGAGCATGAAGGCATTGTCACCAATGACTTTGGTGATGGTGTATGGCCCATATCGGAGCGGGCGAAGCTTGCGATGGGGCCCAGCAAGGCGCTCTTTCTGCAAATGAAGCCAAACTTTGTCACCCACTTGGAACTTGTGCGACACTCGATGTTGATCATGGCATTGCTTGTACTTAGCATTGGCTCTGTCCAATATATCATGGACCTGTTGGTGGATGTGTTAAATGCGCTCAATGAAGTTGTTAGCCCTTTCAGCTTCAGACTGCACGTGAGCCGAATCTACCTGAGTGGCTGTAAATGGTATGGCCACATCAATGGGGCATAATCGATGAAAGCCCAGCCCTACCTGAAAGGTGTTGTGGCCTGTTGAGCTATGGAGAGCTCTGTTATAGTTGTGTTGGACATAGGAGAGACTTTCATCCCATGTGCGTGGATGCTTCGAGTTGTACATGCGCAAAATGTGTACGATCATTTTGTTAACATCCTCTATTTGGCCATCAGTTTGGGGATGGAAATTTGTGGACTTAGTGAGTTTTGTATCCAACATCGACCTGAGACTTGACCAAAATGCACTCAAGAATCTACTGTCCCAATCTGAGATAATGGATTGTGGTATCCCTTAGTGGTGGCCTTTGCTAAGATACTCTTCTTGCAGGCCACCATGATGGCCATCTTAGAGAATCTATCGACGACCACAAAAACGCAATCGTTACTGTGCTTAGTAGAAGTAAGTCCCGACATATAATCCATGAAGACAGATTCCCATGTCCGGCTAGGAGTAGGTAGAGGAGTATATAGGCCTTGCTTCTTGATGGTCGATTTGGAAATGGCGTTGGCGGAGTAGGGTCTAATGTACTTCCCAACATCCTAACGAAGTTTTGGCCAATAAAAATACTTCTGCAATACTGCCATTGTTTTCTCTACTCCGAAACGTCTAGCAACCCGACTATAGTATGCCTCCCAAATCATCTTGGCACGCTCACTTGAAGGAACACATGTGTCCCAAATGGCATAACAGTGCATCCTGGAGGTGAAAATTTGGAACTTTCTTCCCTTCCAAGAGTGTCTGGTATATGCTACCGAATTTTGGATCGCTCTTGTAAACATGTGGCCACCCCGATGTCTCGTGTCCATAGGAGTCTAGCACAATGATCAACGCCATGACCAATGGTTTGCAAAGGCAATCAACAACATTATTGGTGCTTCCCTTCTTATACTTAATTCAAATGGAACTGTTGCAGATAGGTGGACCATTTCTGATGGCGATCGTTCTGCAACTTCTCTTGTGTCTGTACGAACCGTAGATGTCGGTGGTCTGTGTGGATGACCATTTTCTTCCCCAGAATGTAATGCTTCCATTAACGACAAGCCTGCACAATGGAATACATTTCTTTGTCGTAAGTGGGGTACTTTCGGACTGTGTCTGAAAGTGTCTCACTGTGGTAAGCCACTAGATGCCCATGTTGAATAAGAATTACCCCAATAGCATAGTCGGAGGCATCTGTCTCAATCTCAAATGGTTGTTCAAGGTCTGGTAAATGTGAGCACTGATGCAGAGCAAAGGCGATTCTTCAACTCGGAGAACGCTCGCTGCTGCGTTTCCAACCAAAAGAACTTTGCTTTCGCTCCTCCCTTAGTGACTTGACTTAAAGGCCAAGCGATATGAGAGAACCAGCACGAACTTGCGGTAGAAATTGGCAAGACCCAAAAAGCTGTGGAGCTCTGTTAGAGTGGTTGGGGTTAGCCAATCTTAAATGACTTTATCTTGGATGGGTCGACATGTACACCCTCCTCATCAATGATGTACCCCAGATATTGAACCTGCGTTAGGCCAAAGGTGCATTTCTCCAAGTTACCACACAAGTTGTGTCGTCAAAGGGTTTGAAGGACCTGCTGAATATGGTGGAGGTGTTCTTCCCAACTCTGGCTGAAGCTCAAGATGTCATCTAGATACACAACCATGAATGCATTGGTGAAGGGCCACAAGATGTCTTCCATCGGTCTCATGAAGGTTGCAGGGGTGTTCGTCAATCCAAACGGCATGACCAACCATTATAAAGGGCCCTCCTTGGATTTGAAGGCAGTCTTCCACACATAGGAGTGTTCGATAAGCACCTAGTGATAACCTAACTTCAAGTCAATCTTGCTGAAATATTTGGCCCCCTTGAGCTGGTCCAGATGGTCACCAATCCACGGGATTGGGTACATATTTCAAATGGTGATCTTGTTCAGCGCCCAAGAGTCAATATAGAGTCTCCAGGTCCCATCCTTCTTCCGTACAAATACAATCGGGCTCCCACAGGGTGATGAGCTTGGCTTGATGTGCCCTATCTGTAGTAGTTCCTGAATTTGCCTCTTGATCTCATCATTCTCCAGGACAGAGCGTCAATAGATCTATCCGTTTTGCAGCTGCGCACCTAGGGTCAGATCGATAGAGTGCTTGACTTGACAGTGCAGAGGTACCCCTGTGGCTGAGGAGAAAATGTCCATGTACTCCTCCACAGCCTTGTCCATCTGTTGCTGCTATGCAGAGGAGCCCTTCCTGGAAGCCGTGGCCACAACCTTCTTCTTGCCTTGGGGGCGAATCTTAAGGAAAACGAATTTCCTAGTTTGGGAAATGATCTTACTGCATTGCTTTACAGTGATCAGAGAGATGGCGGTAGGCGGGGCTACCTCCGGTATCCTATAAAACTTATTAACCAAAGTAATAAACAAAGAGCGAGGTCTAGACTCATATACAGCATGTCACTTCCACAAGTATGGTTGTCCTAACAATACATCAGAAACTTCAATAGGAGCAACGTGACACAATACCTCATTCGTGAAGGGCTTGATGCTATAGGGAAGGCGGCACTGCTGGCTGACGCGAAGATCTCGTCCTTGGTGAAGCCACCAAATGGTGTATGGCTGTGGATGTGCTATAGTCTTCAAGCCCAGCTGCTTCACGACTTCTCCTGAGATGAGATTCTTTTGGCTTCCGCTTTCGACAATGAACTGCAGTGGAGAACCCTTCACCCACATCTGTGAGTGGAAGAGGCGTTCCCCCTCCTCTGGATCTTCAAGCCCATTTTTCTGGATCTTTGTGGTGGCCATGGTGGCACTGGGCTCCGCATCAATGATCTGCTTCCCTTTGCCAGCCCCCTTATCAGGTTTTGATTTAGAGTTGGAACCTGCGTCTGATTCAGAAGCCTTCAGCTCGACCACCAGTCGCTGTTTGGCCCAGCACTCACTTGTATTCTGAGTGGAGCTCTTATGGAACTCACACCATTTTCCCCTGTCCTTCTTCATCTTTGTGGTGTTGTTCTTTGCTTGTGGCTTCAGCGAGTTGTCCTGGGTAGCCCTGCTTTGGCTTGGATCTTTGTTCTGTGGTTTGGGGGCGCCTTTTCCTTACTTTGGATTCGCAACTCCAAAGTCTCGCTTCTTCTATTTAAACTTTTGCTCAATCTTTACAGCGTACCAATACGCCGTGTCGAGCGAGGAAATGTCCAGGAACTCCATCTCGTCCTAGATGTACTTGTGTAGACAGCAACAGTACTTGAGCACCAAATGTCGCTCAGTATCCTTGATATCCAGCTTTGTGCGAAGGGGATGGAAAGTATTTGTGAACTTCGGCACATCTTGGTCCCTTCCCTGTCGTAGCGTGGTCCACTTTATGTATTTATCTTCATAACTCCCGATAGGGTAATACATTTCCTTGATGGCGTCTCGGAAAGAATTTCAAGTGGGTGCAGCTGAAAACAGCGAGGTTTCACTCTCGTCCTTTTGTTCACAGTAGGTTTCCCACCAGTCCTTGACGTGTGGGGCAGCTTTGAGAAGTGCAAACGTAATCTTTTCCTGATTGGAAAAGTCATGAACTGAAAAATATCCTTCCAATAGATTTAACCATTTATCTACGACGTCTGCATTTATCAGGCCTTCGAATATGGGAATATCGAAGTTAACTTGTACCTTAAAAGGAGTGGCGCCTCTAGAGTGGCTGCTGGATGAAGATGCATCACCTGTGGGTAGCCATCGAAGGATCTAGGCAAAGTTATCCATCATTGCGTCCCTCTGTCACTTGAGAGCTTCTTCGAGCAACATTTTGAAAGGATCTCCTGCCCCCTCGTCTTTCTTTTCTTCCGCCATGGGAGGTCGTCAGGTTTTGCGAGGTTGATCCTGCAATGGTTCAACCAGATCGAGCCCTAATTCCTTATACCCTGACCTCGTTGGGGACATGCAAAGAAAAACAGAGAAAGAGCAGACCGCTCTGATACCACTGATCCGAACTTAAACAAGAACGCAACAACTTACAAATATAATCATAAACACAGAGATGCGGCAGAAAAACACTTCATTTCATTAATGGAAAAATACTGAACTATGCTTACAAACAGAATGGAAATAAGATAGCTCGGGCGATGTTAGCTTATCTCTGAGGAGAGATGTGGTGGCTACATGCCTCTGAACTGTGTTATAATGAGGCTCAAAGGCCTATTTATTATTGAGAAACAATGGAAACCCTAAACATCCAAAAACCTAACCTTAGGAGATGAAGCACCAAAATTGTGGGCCTCGTTTAGGTAAATTGGTACATCAACTTCCAAGGGTCATAACTTTGGTATACAATCTCCATTTAGCTATCATAATACCCCGTTTCGAAGATCTCGTAAAGAAGGCCGCAAACAAATAAAAAAGTTGGTTTGGGACGTTTTCGATCTCTCCGTTTTCCCTAAAAACATCGTTTAAGGCCTCAAAATGGCTCTGAAAGTTCAAGACCTGAAAACTACCAAAAATAGTAAATTGCGCTACAATTAAGAAAACCGAAAAACTGAAAGAGAGTGTTGGGGGTCCAAGTGGAATAGGCAAGTGGCCACCAATATCCACATGGATCATTCCTCCCCCCTTAGAAAGCAATGGTCACCATTGCGTTGAGTGCCTCCATGAGATGGGGAAACTTCTACTGAACTTGGTCCTTGGTGAACCACTTGCCTTGGTGAAGGAGTTGACCAGCTTTGACAACCGATATAGTTGGATTTTCTACTGGCAAGTGCTCTTGATCTGTGTGTCCATGATCCGATCAGTGGTGGTCTGTTCCATGCAATCTGGGTTTAGCTCTGTTGGTGTGAGTTGTTCTGCAATGTCAGATGTGTCCAACAATGGTGGGAAGTATGGCCGAAGGCGATCTACATTGAACACTAGGTGCAGACCAAGGAACGTGGGATGATGAGCTCGAAGGCATTGTCACCGACAGCATTGGTGATGGTGTATGCCCATATAAGATTGGGCGAAGCTTGCGATGGGGCCCAGCAAGGCACTCTTTCTGCAAATGAAGCCAAAGTTTGTCGCCCACTTGGAACTTGTGCGACACTCAATGTTGCTTATGGTGCTGCTTGTACTTAGCATTGGATCTGTCCAATATATCATGGACCTGTTGGTAGATGTGTTGAATGTGCTCAATGAAGTTGTTAGCCCTTTTAGCTTCGGCCTACACATGAGCTGAATCTACCTTAGTGGCTGTAAATGGTATGGTCACATCAATGGGGCATAGTGGCTAAAAGCCCAGCGCTACCTGAAAGGGGTTGTGGCCTGTTGAGTTGTGGAGAGATCTGTTGTAGCTGTGTTGGACATAGGGGAGACTTTTATCCCATGTGCATGGATGCTTCGAGTTGTACATGCGCAGAATGTGTACGATCATTCTATTGACAACCTCTGTTTGGCCATCAGTTTGGGGATGGAAAGCCATGGACTTAGTGAGTTTTGTATCCAGCATTGACCAAAGACTTGACCAAAATGCACTCAGGAATCTGCTGTCCCGATCTGAGATAATGGATTGTGGGATCCCAAAGTGTACCCACACTCGCTCAAAGAAGAGCTTAGTAGTGGCCTCTGCTGTGATACTCTTCTTGCAGGCCGCCATGATGGCCATCTTAGAGAATCTGTCGATGACCACGAAAACGCAATCGTTACCGTGCTTAGTAGAAGGATGTCTCAACATATAATCCATCGACACAGAGTCCCAAGGCGAGCTAGGAGTAGGTAGATGAGTATACAAGCCTTGCTTCTTAATGGTTGGTTTGGAAATGGCGCAGGCGGTGTAGGATCTAATTTACTTCCCAACATCCTGACGAAGTTTTGGCCAATAAAAATACTTCTGCAATACTGCCACTGTTTTCTCTACTCTGAAATGTCCAGCGACCCGACTGTAGTGCGCCTCCCAAATCATCTTGGCACGCTCACTTGAAGGAACACATGTGTCCTGGCATAACAGTGCGTCCTAAAGGTGAAAATTTGGAACTTTCTTCCCTTCCAAGAGTGTCTGGTATATGCTGTCGAATACTGGATCACTCTTGTAAACATGCTGCGACCCTGATGTCTCACGCCCATAGGAGTCGAGCACAGTGATTAGCGCCATGATCGGTGTGTCTACTGAGGCAATCAACGACATCTCTGGTGCTACCCTTCTTATACTTAATGTTCAAATGGAGTTGTTGTAGATAGGTGGACCATTTCTGAAGGCGATCGTTCTGCAACTTCCCTTGTGTCTGTACGAACTGTAGATGTCGGTGGTCTGTGTGGATGACTATTTCCTTCTCCAGAATGTAATGCTTCCATTGACAACAGGCCTGCACAATGGAATACATTTCTTTGTCGTAAGTGGGGTACTTTCGGACTGTGTCTGAAAGTGTCTCACTGTGGTAAGCCACTGGATGCCCATGTTGAGTAAGAACTGCCCCAATAGCATAGTCGAAGGCATCTGTCTCAATCTCAAATGGTTGTTGCAGGTCTAGTAATGTGAGCACTGGTGCAGAACAGAGGCGATTCTTCAACTTGGAGAACGCTCGCTGTTGGGTTTCCAACCAAAAGAACTTTGCTTTCGCTCTGCCCTTGGTGACTTGACTTAAACACCAAGCGATATGAGAGAACCCCAACACGGACCTACAAAAGAAATTGGCAAGACCCAAAAAGTTGCGAAGCCCTATTAGAGTGGTTGGGGCTGGCCAATCTTGAATGACTTGTATCTTGGATGGGTCCACATGTACACCCTCTTCATCAATGATGTACCCCAGATATTGAACCTGGGTTAGGCCAAAGGTGCATTTCTCCAAGTTAGCACACAGCTTGTGTTGTCAAAGGGTTTGAAGTACCTGCCGAATATTGTGGAGGTGTTCTTCCCAACTCTGGCTGAAGATGAAGATGTCATCTAGATACACCACCACGAATGCATTGCTAAAGGGCCGCAAGATGTCGTCCATGAGTCTCATGAAGGTTGCAGGGTCGTTCGTCAATCCGAACGGCATGACCGACCATTCGAAAAGGCCCTCCTTGGATTTAAAGGCAGTGTTCCACACATCAGAGGGTTCGATAGGCACCCGATGATAACCTGACTTAAAGTCAATCTTGCTAAAATATTTGGCCCCCTTGAGCTAGTCCAGAAGGTCATCAATCAGTAGGATTAGGTACCTATTCCGGATAGTGATCTTGTTCAGCGCCCGATAGTCAATACAGAGTCTCCAAGTCCCATCCTTTTTCCATACCAATACAATCGGGCTCCCACAGGGTGATGAGCTTGGCCTGATGTGCCCTTCATGTAGTAGTTCTTGAATCTGCCTCTTGATCTCATCGTTCTCCAGAACAAAGTGTTGATAGATTGGAGAACAAAGTGTCGATAGATCGGTCCATGTTAAATGTAGGTATGTTCTGTGCTAGAGCAATTTATTTCAATTTCTTTTCCACATTAGCAATCACATCAACATAAAGTAAACTGCAGATAGAATGTAAATATAAATCGCAGAAGACAATCCAAGACAAGAGGACACAAGATGTGGCGCTAGCCAAGGACAAACCCCACAATGTGGGGAAACCCTTGATCAATTCTTATTTTATGTTCTTCAAAGTTCAGCAGAGAAAGTGAGAGAGTTAGTACATTTACAATAGAAGTCAATCACTTTGACTTTTGATATCGGCATGAGATCAGTTGAAGACATATTGCTTCAACTAATTCTCTAAGGTGACTCGTTCACCTATTATAGTGCTGCATCTCGTCTATTTGCTGCACATTACTGTGTGACACCTTGTTGTACTGTCACATGTGTTGAACCTTGATGACTGAGCTGCTCTCATCTTCATGCCGCTCATCATGCTGCATCTTCCATGGTCTTATTCATCATCAAGCTGCCCATGCTTATGATCTCATTCATCATTATGCTGCCCATGCTCATATCATCATGCATCATTATGTTTCCCATGCTCATATTATCATGCTGCTTATTATGCTGCCCATGATCTCATACATCATGCTGCCCATACTCATATCATCATGCATCATTACGCTACGCATGCTCATATCATCATGCTACTTATTATGTTGCCCATGATCGCATACATCATGTTGCCTTCCTTCGGGGACAGATGCTCCAACTGTTTCGGCAATTCCCAGTAGTTCCAGCTTTTGTGGCAGTTTGGCTTTTACGGCTTTTACGGCAGTTCCGGCATTTCTGGCTTTTCCGACTTTTCCGGCATTTCCGGTTTTTCCAGCTTTTCTGGTTTTTCTGACTTTTCTGGCTTTTCTGACTTTTCTGGCTTTTCCGACAGTTTTGGCTTTTCTGGCAGTTCCGGCTTTTTTGGCTTTTCCGGCAGTTCTGGCTTTTCCAGCACTTCCGGCTTTTCCGACTTTTTCGGCAGTTCCGGCGTTTCCGGCAATTTCGGCTTTTTCGGCTTTTCGGCAGTTCCGGCTTTTCCGGCTTTTCCTTAAGATCTCTCCTCCTACTAAAACCCAAAGACAAGTAGAGAGAGGAAGAGATCCAAGTGTGTGTAGAAATGACTTAAAGTCCTCTTCTATTTATACTAAAACATAGAGGTTGAATAGACATGACTGTTGGGCTTCTGAGCCTACATAAGTTGCTAGTCGACTTAACAATTTGTCCATAACATAAATGAATTCATAACTTCATAAATACTTATCGGAATTGGATGATCTTTAGATCAATCCTACACTTCTCGATGAGAGGGATCCAATACAAATATCAACTACCATAAATAAGATGACCCACATGGAGTTTGGCCCTAGTTTCCAATTTTAACACTCCCTCTCAACTAGGGAGAACTCCATCCGCTGATCCATATGTTCGACTGTATTATCTCTGCCATCAGTGCCCTGCATTGCTCTGCTAAGCTTTGCTAGCTCTGCTGGCTTTGCTCTGCTCTGCTCAGCCCTGCTGGCTCTGCTGGCTCTGCTCTGCTCTGTTGGCTCAGCTCAGCTCAGCTCAGCTCTGCTTAGCTCTGCTCTTATGAACTTAGGTCTACTGAACCATGAAGAAGAAGAATTGATCGAGAATGTGTCATACCATTCTCCACCGACCCGAAGTTAGTCTCAAAATGTGTACCACTAGTCCCAGACCAGTCCTCAACCGACCCGAAGTCAGTGTCACAGTAGTTACAACTCCTACCACTGGTCCCAGACCAGTACTCTACTGACTCGAAGTTAGTCTCAGAGTATGTACCACTAGTCCCAGACCAGTCCTCAACTGACCCAAAGTCAGTGTCATAGTGGGTACAACTCCTACCACTGGTCCTAGACCAGTACTCTACTGACTCGAAGTCAGTCTCAGAGTATGTACCACTGGTCCCAGACCAGTCCTCAACCAACCCGAAGTCAGTGTCATAGTGGGTACAACTCCTATGGCTGGTCCCAAATCAATGAAGGTCATCCTAGCATAGGGAGTACATTAAATACAGCGATGCGTCCATCGATACTACTATGGTCCCTATCCTCATTTCCTTGCTCATTGATCAGATGGGAGGTACTTCCCATGAGTCCCAGACTGCATGGGTAGGATGCCTCGACAGGAGAACTTAATCAATCTTGTCCTCACAGGAGAACTAATCATCCTGCTACACAATCGTCATGGAGAACACATCATCCAGGCCTCATAGGAGAACTAATCATCCTGCTACACAATCATCATGGAGAACACATCATCCAAACCTCACAGGAGAATTAATCATCCTGCTACACAATCGTTATGGAGAACACATCATCCAGACCTCACAATCGTCATGGAGAACACATCATCCAGACTTCACAGGAGAATTAATCATCCTGCTACACAATCGTCATGGAGAACACATCATCCAAACCTCACAGAGAATTAATCATCCTGCTACATAGGAGAGCGAATCATCCTATCCCACAAGAGAGCGAATCATCTTGTCCCACAAGAGAGCGAATCATCTTGTTCACAGGAGAGTGAATCATCCTATCCACAGGAGAGTGAATCATCTTGACCACAGGAGAGTGAATCATCCTGTCCCAATGCACACCACCAGGGGAGGGTGAGTCACCCTGTGGTCATATGTTTCTCCAGTAAGAACTGCAAGCCTCCAGAGCTCCCAGAGCTCAATGTATGCAACATGCAAGACCCTTTTAGAAGGGTCTCTCGACGACTCCAAGTCGTTCAGGAAAATCACAAATTTGATCTTTCCCCGGGGCTCTGACAAAGTGTAGCAACCTGTACATCATCTCAGTGCGATGGAGCCTCCTTGCTCATCGACTTACCATATCCCAGGTAAGGCAGTCTCTGATGTCTATCTGCTGGAGCAATCATTGAATACGGGATTCCTCAATAATCGAATCCCACCTCTGGTTGTCATAGAGAATCACAGTGGTATTCATCATGTGTACTCACTAAAGAGTTTCCATAACCAGGCAACTTCATACGAGGTCATACTCGTAGTTATGTATCCAGTCTTGGCGGTACTTATAACAACCAATTTCTGCTTCCTGCTCATCCATGATATCGAAGCAGAATCCAAAGAGAACCAACAATGAGAAGTTCTCTAGTGATCTTCCACACTGCCTTCCCAGTCAACCTTCGAATAATCATGCAATTTTCATATTTCCAGCAGTGTATCTCAATCCATGAGAGATTGTGCCCCGAAGATATCTCAGAGGATTCTTGGCACCAATCCAGTGAGGCTCAACCAAATATGAGCTCACCATGCTAACCGCAAAAATATGTCTGGAGTTCACCAAGAACATCAACATGATTGAGTTTATAAAACTCAGAGGCATTTCCCAAATCTGGTCCGACATCACTACCATATAACTTTTGAAAGTTAATATCCTCGAGGTAGTCACATGCTTGCAGTTTATCATTCCACATTCGGAATCCAACTCCCTCTTACTTCTGCAAATGAGAGGGTTTGCACCTGTCAAAAATAGGTCGTCCTTATGAGGTGTCAGTATGAGAGATATATCATCCACAACCTTTAGGTAATGGTTTGGATCGATTTCACTCCTAGTGAATCTCAGCTTCATCAAACAGCGATCAATCCTCTCATACTACACCCGGGGTGTTTTACTTCAAGCCATAGAGGGCTTTCTTCCACCTGTATACATGAGATTCCCGATCATGAATCTCAAACCCCTCGGGTTGTTCCAAACCTGTGGACCTGCTACAAGAGGGGAATGGTCCCCTTGTAATATTTTCCTACGGTACATCTCAGACATGTACTTTCATGCTCTTTTTGAATTCAGGCATCCCTTTCTATCGATGAATTCCACCCTGAAACCCTTTACTTCCATTTCTGAGATGGACACCAGGTTCTTCTTGCAATCAGGTACATAAAAGAGATTTTGTAAATGAATCGAGTTACCCTTATTCAATTGAGAGTTAACATTCCCTACACCCTTTCCGGGATAGGTGGCATCAGCTCCAAGTATAATCCCACGATTGTTTCCATCTCTACCAAATTAGAGAGTGCACCCATCTATCCGATGAAGTGCCTTGAAGCACTACAATCTATAAGCCAGATTCCCAAAGAATCTGAAGGAGAGGGCCAATACAAGATAACGCTTCTTTATCTTATCAGAAACAACATTTTATACTTCATACCTGGGGTTCCTTGCTTTTTATGAAGAGTCGGCCATTTCCTTGATGACCTGCATTACCTGTCATTCCTTTGATCATTGAAAATGTCCCTGGAATGATTGTTATCATCATCAAGTGATGTGTCCCTGCCATTCGGACACTCCTTCGCATAATGGCCGAACTAGTTATCTGCCTTTCCTTCCACCTTGAGATCGGGTCTTCCAATGAAGTGATCTTTAGGTAGGCCATATTCCGTTGCACCATTCTGATAATATTCTCTGCTTCGATTTCACCCTTGGTGAATTTGAAGAGGGATGAGGAATCCACTGATCCTTTTGTCCTTTCCCAACTGTCTTTGGTGATTGCTCTTTCACTCGTGTTTGGGCATTGTCTTCACCTCAGCTCCGATACCATGTTAAATGTAGGTATGTTCTATGCTAGAGCAATTTATTTCAATTTTTTTCTCACATTAGCAATCACATTAGCATAAAGTAAATTGCAGATAGAACATAAATATAAATCGCAGAAGACAAGCCAAGACAAGAGGACACAAGATGTGGCGCTAGCTAGGGACAAACCCCACAATGTGGGGAAACCCTTGATCAATTCTTCTTTTATGTTCTTCAAAGTTCAGCAGAGAAAGTGAGAGAGATAGTACATTTACAATAGAAGTCAATCACTTTGACTTTTGATATCGACATGAGATTAGTTGAAGACATATTGCTTCAACTGATTCTCTAAGGTGACTTGTTCACCTATCATAGTGCTGCATCTCGTCTGTTTGTTGCACATTACTGTGTGACACCTTGTTGTACTGTCACATGTGTTGAAGCTTGATGACTAAGTTGCTCTCATCTTCATGCTGCTCATCATGCTGCATCTTCCATGGTCTTATTCATCATCGAGCTGCCTATGCTCATGATCTCATTCATCATTATGCTGCCCATGCTCATATCATCATGCATCATTATGCTGCCCATGCTCATATCATCATGTTGCTTATTATGCTGCCCATGATCTCATACATCATGCTGCCCATACTCATATCATCATGCATCATTATGCTGCCCATGCTCATATCATCATGCTGCTTATTATGCTGCCCATGATCTCATACATCATGCTGCCTTCCTTCAGAGACAGATGCTCCAACTGTTTCGGTAGTTCCCGGTAGTTCTAGCTTTTCCGGCAGTTCCGACTTTTCCGGCAATTTCCGGCAATTCCGACAGTTCCGACATTTCCGGCAGTTCCGACTTTTCCGGCAATTCCGGCTTTTCCGACAATTCCGACTTTTCCGACTTTTCCGGCTTTTCCGATATTTCCGGCATTTTCGGCTTTTTTGGCTTTTCCGGTAGTTCCGGCTTTTCCAGTAATTCTGGGTTTTCCGACAGTTCCGGCTTTTCCGACTTTTCTGGGAATTCCGGCAGTTCCAGCTTTTCCGGCAGTTCGGCTTTTCCTTAGGATCTCTCCTCCTACTAAAACCCAAAGACAAGTAGAGAGAGGAAGAGATCTAAGTGTGTGTAGAAATGACTTGAAGTCATCTTCTATTTACACTAAAATGTAGAGGTTGAATCGACATCACTGTTGGGCTTCTGAGCCTACATAAGTTGCTGGCCGACTTAACAATTTGTCCATAACATAAATAAATTCATAACTTCATAAATACTTATCGGAATCGGATGATATTTAGATCAATCCTACACCTCTCGATGTGAGGGATCCAATAAAAATATCGGCTTCCATAAATAAGATGACCCACATGGAGTTTGGCCCTAGTTGCCAATTTTAACTATCCATTGGGCAGCAGCTCGCCCAGGGTGAGATCGATGGAGTGCTTGACTTGACAGTGCAGAGGTACCCCTATGGGTGAGGCGAAAATGTCCCTGTACTCCTCCACGACCTTGTCCATCTGTTGCTGTTGTGCAGATGAGCCCTTCCTGGAAGCCGTGGCCACAACCTTCTTCCTGCCTTGGGGGCGAATCCTAAGGAAAACGAATTTCCTGGTTTGGGAAATGATTTTACTGCATTGCTTTGCAGTGATCAAAGAGATGGCGGTAGGCGGGGCTACCTCTGGTATCCTGTAAAACTTATTAGCCAAAGTAATAATCATAGAGCGAGGTCTAGACTCATATACAGCATGTCGCTTCCACAAGTATGGTTGTCCTAACAATACATTAGAAACTTCAAGAGGAGCTACGTCACACAATACCTCATCCATGAAAGGTTTGATGCTACAGGGAAGGCGGCTGTTGGCTAACGCGAAGATCTTGTCCTTGGTGAAGCCACCCAATGGTGTACGACTGTGGATGTGCTATAGTCTTTAGGCCCAGTCGCTTCACGACTTCTGCTAAAATGAGGTTCTTTTGGCTCCCACTATCGACAATGAACTGCAGTGGAGAACCCTTCACCCACATCTATGAGTGGAAGAGGCGTTCCCCCTCCTCTGGATCTTTAGGCTCAATTTTTTGGATCTTTGTGGTGGCCACGGTGGCACTGGGCTCCGCATCAATGATCTGCTTCCCTTTGTCAGTCCCCTTATTGGGTTCTGATTCAGAGTCGGAACCTGCGTCTGATTTGGAAGCCTTCAGCTCGACCACCAGTGACTGCTTGGCCTGACACTCACTTGTATTGTGAGTGGAGCTCTTATGGAACTCACACCATTTTCCCGTGTCCTTCTCTTTGTGGTGTTGTTCTTTGCTTGCGGCTTCGGCGGGTTGTCCTAGGTAGCCCCGCCTTGGCTTGGTCCCTTGTTCTGTGGTTTGGGGCGCCTTTTCCTTTCTTTGGATTCGCAGCTCCAAAGTCCCGCTTCTTTTGTTTAAACTTCTGCTCAATCTTTACAGCGTACTGATACGTCGTGCCGAGCGAGGAAATGTCCAAGAACTCCATCTCATCCTAGATGTACTTGTGTAGACAGCCACGGTACTTGAGCACCAAATGCCGCTCAATATCCTTGATACCCAGCTTTGTGCGAAGGGTATGGAAAGTATTTTTGAACTTCGGCACATCTTGGTCCCTTCCTTGCCGTAGCGTGGTCCGCTTTATGTATTTATCTTCATAGCTCTCGATAGGGTAATACTATTCCTTAATGTTGTCTCGGAAAGAATTCCAAGTGGGTGCAGCTGAAAACAACGAGGTTTCACTCTCGTCCTTTTATTCACAGTAGGTTTCCCACCAGTTCTCGACGTGTGGGGCAGCTTTGAGAAGTGCAAATGTAATCTTTTTTCGATTGGAAAAGTCATGAACTGAAAAATATCCTTCTAGTAGATTTAACCATTATCTACAATGTCTGCATCTATAAGGCCTTCGAATATGGAAATATCGAAGTTAACTTGTACCTTAAAAGGATTGGCGCCTCCAGAGTGGTTGCTGGATGAAGATGCATTGCTTGTGGGTAGCCGTCGAAGGATCTGGGCAAAGTTATCCATCATCGCGTCCCTCTGTCGCTTGAGAGCTTCTTCGAGCAACATTTTGAAAGGATCTCCTGCCCCCTCGTCTTTCTTTTCTTCCGCCATGGGAGGTCGTCGGGTTTTACGAGGCTGATCCTGCAATGGTTCAACCAGATCGAGCCCTAATTCCTTATACCCTAACCTCGTTGGGGACATGCAAAGAAAAATAGAGAAAGAGCGTACTGCTCTGATACCACTGATCCGAACTTAAACAGGCAAGCACCAACTTACAGATATAATCATAAACATAGAGATGCGGCAAAAAAACACTTCATTCCATTAATGGAAAAATACTGAACTATACTTACAAACAGAATGGAAATAAGGTAGCTCGGGCAATGTTAGTTTATCTCTGAGGAGAGAGGTGGCGGCTACATGCCTCTAAACTGTGTTACAATGAGGCTCAAAGGCCTATTTATTATTGATAAACAATGGAAAACCCTAAACATCCAAAAACCTAACCCTAGGAGATGAAGCGCTAAAACTGTGGGCCCCGTTTGGGTAAATTGGTACATCAACTTCCCGAGGTCGTAACTTTTGCATACGATCTCCGTTTGGCTATCATAATACCCCGTTTCGAAGATCTCGAAGAGAAGGCCAAAAATAGGCAAGCCAGTTTGGGATGTTTTCGATCTCTCCGTTTTCCCTAAAAACATCATTTAGGGCCTCAAAACGGCTCCCAAAGTTCAGGACCCGAAAAACTGCCAAAAATAGTAAACTGTGCTACAATTAAGGAAACCAAAAAACTGAAAAGCGACAGTGTTGGGTGTCCAAGTGGAATATGCAGGTGGCCACCAATATCCACCTGGATCAGACATTGTCATAGAAGCTTGGAAGGATAGCTGAAGTAAAATTCTACATGGTTGTAGCAGTCATCATGATAGAAACAAAGTAACTCATGGCAACTCCATTGGAAGCATACAAGGACAACCAGAGTAGTAGTAAATATGATTGAAGAAAGTCATCTAGCATGATAGAAGATAAAGAAATCATCATACATCATCATCATTAGAAAGGAGCATTTGCAGAATAGGGATCATCTAGATCCTCCACTAGAATCTTTATAAGAAGGTTCACCTCTACTTGGAAGAAGCAAGTGTCTCGCTGATAGTCTATGATCCACCTTGTGTGGGATCCACTAGTAAGGTATGATGACGAAGATGTGCAGCATGTTGAAGTTGTTTGAAGTACTTTCATCTTCAAACAAGAAAAGGAAGTTGCTAGATTGAAAAGGTATGTCTATATTTGATAAAGTCATTTCATCACATAGTTGCAAATAGCTTGGTTGAATTTCTCTATCTCATGGGCATGATCAAAGAAGAAGGATCTCTTCCATTAGAATGATGCATGAAGGCATGTAGGCAATGTGCCTTGAACTCTTCTACATATTGATAAGATGAAATCAACATAATATGACCTCATATGGAATATGAGGTGGTTGACAATCATGGTTCCTATGTTGAAAGAACCATGTAAAGAAGATCCCGAGGAAAGCAATATGTGAAGAAAGGAAGAAGAGTTCATGAAAGATGCAACTATAGTCACGTAAGATAAGATAAGTGATCAACATCTGATAACTAGAAGAATTAGCTATGACATCTCCATGAAGACCTTGATAAAGTCTGAAAAAGAAGGAGACCCTTGATATTGAATGTCTTGGAGATGGAGTCATACATGTGCAGGATGTTGATGTTGCAAGAAGTTGATGTCATGATGAAAGGCCATCATAAAAAGGTAATTTTGATTTGATGTTTATTTTGATTTTTGAAATCATTTGATTGGGTTGAAATAGGGCTACCGAAATAGAGTTGTAGAAGTTACCAACAACTAGTACTCTTGAGAATGGATGGAAGATCCTGAAAGAAACATGACTTGGAAGAGGTAGTTGTATGAAGAAAAGCGAGATGCAGACCAGAAGATCACTTTCCGATGAAAAGAAGGATGACATGACTATTGGTTCAACACTATGGTTCATTGAAGGGAAAGTGATGGAGAAGATGGTTGATGCCCTACGATAAAGTGATGAGGAAGAAGGCTCCATGATGAAGAAGATGAAATTCATGACAGGATGCAGAAAGAGGAGCCCTACAAGCAGTTGATAGTAACATGATCTCAACCGTAGAGAAGACAGCTACTATTGGAAACAAGTCCCTAGTTAAGAGGGAGCTTGGGCAAGTCCCTGGTTAAGAGGGGCTTGGGTATATTCCTTGTATATGAATGGTTAGATCCTCCCTGGTTAAGAGGGAGTGACAGATATGGCTCTCTACTTCATGTGTCATCCACTAGAGCACGACTAACAACCATAAGTCTTAGTGAACGCCATGAGGGAGAGAAGGACACATCATTCTTGTCCTCATGCTCTGAAGAAAGAATGGAGGATTGGGTGTGCATCTAGTTTCTGATACTCTATGAGGATAGGTAAGAGTAGACGAAGAGGAAATTCCTTGAGGATGTGTTATTCCAAGACAAGAATTGTCCTAAAATGACATACCTTGTGAACATTTGAGTGGGGTATGTACCTTAAGAGACAATGATGATGGCATTTATTAATCATTGTTTCTCTAGCATTGTGCTATGATCTTGTGGAGAGATAGAGTTGTTAGTCAAGGCCTTGCTATGTGACAATGTTGGTTGGTATGATGAGATGCAATGAGATAATTTGAATTAATAGCCTATGAGATGGCTTTCCAATCCAACTCTTCTTATGAGAATTCTTCAGAATGAGAATGTCCAAGTACAATGTATGGATTATGAATACCTCCCTAGTTAAGAGGGAGTGTTGAAATATGTAACTAGGTTTGGTCTTCATAATGTCTATTATAATCATGATTTTATGTATTTGATGAAAAGAGAAAAAGAAATTTATTATTTTCATTCTTGATGCATGGGTTTCATGCTCAAGGTAAATTTATTTGTAGGTCAAACACCCATTGAGTGCTTCTATGTTTGTCATAGCATTATGAAGTCAAAACAGTCATTGTCATACATGTAAAGATCTTTTTTTTATGTCAAACATGTCATAAAGACCCTCCAAGACCTTGTCAAACAATTCGGCCTACATGAAAGATCAAGTCGGCCTCATGGAAGGAATTCGTACCCCTAGAAAGCCTATATATAAGAAGGAACTTGGCCTCATTTGGACACGCAAGAAGCAAGTTCGATCTCCTCAATAAATAAGTTGGAAAAAGACAAAAATCAAGGATAAGAGGAAGAAAAGCAAGATCAAAGTTTTTTGGGCCTCTCTCTCTCTCGTGTTAGGGTTTCTCAAGTTGTTGGGTAAGTCGAGTTGCTGGCAAGTTGCTAGGGGTTGAAGTTGCTGGCAATTGTTGAAGTTGTTGGAAGCTGACAGGTCAAAAGTAGCTGAAAGAAAAGTTCATTAAGAAGAAGTTTGACTTGGTCTTGGAGGGATTTTTGACAAGGGTCTTAGGTCTTGGAATTTTTCATTTGAAGTTATATAAGAAGAGGGGTTCTTGTGGGTTTTCCTCTCAAGAGGAGAGGTTTTGGCCCTGGCTAATAGCCTATATTTTGTGTCTCCTTGTTGCATTGATCTTCATTGTTTGGTAGTTGTTTTATGATAGAGAACACTAATAATAGTTAAGATAAAGAAGAAGCTAATCAAGTTTAATTAAAAATACATCACAAGCAATTGTCAAAGTAAGAGAAATCACCTAATCTAGTTGTCCCTAGATTTCTCAAATGGAAATCTGCAGCCCATATACTAGAGACCAAGAGCTAACAAGTCTACAATGGTAGAGGTGGTCTTTTCAACAAATAATAACCATCCCGCTATACTTTGGTAAGTCTATTCAGGGATCTACCCTCACAATATACCTTTTCAAGGTCAAATGAATGCTTCTAGCCTCAAAGTATCCCTAATTTAGAAGATTTATATCCTTCACTGATCTCAGAATTGCGGAAGGACGAAAATGTGACTGTGTTGTGCCCTAACGTAGGTATGTAGTATGTAGTCTTCCTTTGCTAGACTTGGGAGGAGTCTTCTATTTGCTAAGAATTTTGTCCAGCGTATCCCCAAACCAAAACAAGAACAAAAGAACCCAAACCCTTTCCTTAGATATTCAATGACTTTCACAGGGCTGAGATATAAGTAAGTTGCTTCAGGACTTTAAAATAACCAATCATATCCCATAAGAACACTCGTTGCTTCTGAACAGACCTGTAAGTAAGCTATGCCTAACAAGTCTCCAATCCAAAATAAAAAACCCAAACCTTCAATAGATATTTCGATGTCTTCACAGAACCGAGGTTTTATTTCAGAGCTATTTCATAAAGGTTTTCGTTAAAGTTTTTTTTTGTCTTGTGAGGACTACTTGAAGCCTTTATATAGTTTTGTCTTGAGTAGAGGGGCTTTAAAAAATAAGCCGTTGGAGGAAATGTAGAGAGGTAACTTTTGAATTTTATTTTATTTTAAACTTGAAGCCCTAATATGAGGAAGCCCTAAGATAAGGTCGCTTTCCTTTTTATATGAGAATGTGGATATTTAATAAAGTCCAATAATCCTCAAAATAATATCTAAGATATCTTAAGTAGTACTCTAGTCAAAATATGGATGAGAAAACCCTTCTTCCTTGAATTAAGTGTTGGCCTATGATGGGGTTCCATGTCACCATGCATGGGGTTTTAGCCGGCGAACTGGGGTCTTCAAATGCAAATATTTCTTGAACCGGGAGGCCTCTCGGGGTGTGCCACATACTACCAGAATCGGCTCGACAAGGAGAATCCATTGATGAGGATTTCTAGGGAAAACTCAGTGGCATGCTTCTTAAAAAACCCTCAACAAGTGCGTTTTATGGCCTTAGTTCCAAGAACCCAAACCTAGAACTAGGGTTTCCAACCTTCCTTTCAATGGAGCTTCCAACTTGATGCAATTCAGACAAATATAGGAGCATTCATTATCAGTTTTACATCAATCACAGGTGTTTAGTCAAAGTCAAACTCTGGAGTTAACATCAATGACAATACCATTCAACAAAAACATCAATAATTTACATACATGTTCACCTTGTGACTAGTCAATGTTACTCTCAATGTAAACATCATTCATATTAATCATTTATTGCTCTATATTTTATTCTACACTTGCAAAAATACTTCGTTGATTCCATAATAAACAAGAACTGTTTATTTCAACTTGGTGGAACATTGCTCTGTATTCTATATTTCTATTTTATTTGTATTTCTTTCATTCGATAGGAGTTTTGTTTAGTTACTTCCACATTGCCAATGTGACTCAGACCTTCTAGTCTCATTGACCCATTTTGGTCTGTTGTTATGGTGATGGGAAAATATGGTTGACTTGTTCTTCGGTTACAACTCAGCATTGGTGTTGATTATCAACTGCATGAAATATGGTTTAGATAGGCTTTAACTAGTAGATAGGTCATCCTTTTTGGTGAAATTTCATTAATATTACATGAGTGATACATTGAGAAAAGGTTTTCAGCCTGGTTGTTACTGCATTGCATTTGAAAATTATATGTACTAGCTGAAGTCAAAACCGCAATCAACTCCAAGTAGCCACCATATTTGTCTATCTGTAAAAAGATTGTATACAATGTCTTGGCAAAGCCATAAATATTATCCAGATGATGGACAAAACAATAATGCTGAGTGAAGTGATTGTATGTAAACGTTTTTGCTCTTGACATTCATATAATATAATTCATATGTTAATCTTTTAGTTCTGAGGAATGTGTTCTCGTTTTCTTTTTATTCTGAATGCAACGGTTCAAGATGTAACATGGTATGCCTGCTTTCAGGTGTTGTAGGCTTTGGATTCTTCTCCTAGGTTTTTTCAAATCTCCCTTAGTGCCTAGATCAGGAATTAGTATTGAGTCATTTATTACAGCCAAGGTTTGCGCTTGTGTCATGTACAGGATCTCAATGACGAAGTTCAAGCAATGCAGATTGCCATGGAGGCTCCGATTGATGTGACTTTTGATTGTGTTGGAACAACAAAAACAATGACGGCAGCATTAAACACCACGAGATCTGGAGGAAAAGTTTGCTTGGTGGGCATGCATGATGACAAGATGACACTGCCTTTAACTGCTGCAGCTGCAAGGTATTGTCTGAACACCTTCAACAACTGTCAACATTGAAGGAAGCCTTCCTGATTACATTTGTAAAAATATATGTAGCATGCATAGAGGAACTAATATAATTTTCTATGCAATGATGATCTTATCTAATAGGCGGTGAGAATGATTAACACTAAAAAGTGTCTTTAAGCATTTCAGTACTGATTGCAATGTAATAGAGTGTGCTGATACGGTAGAGGGAATGACTGTTTCTTCTTAATATATGATAAAGAATATGCAACGAATCCTATGGATAGTAATTTAATTTGTTGGTTGGTTCAGAATATTTGAACTCTCTCTTTGGGTTTTAGAGCATGACATGTAAATAAAATTGTTGACACCTAATCTTAAGGATTGGGTGAAACAGTTGTTATTAATGTAAATAAATAATAGAGACGATAGAGAGTCGGGAGATGAACCGGACAGTCACTCCCTCTTGTATATAACAATGATCAACCTTAATGAATAAAACAGATTTCTGATTTCAGGAATTACCCCCTTGTCTAACATGGTATCAGAGCAGGCGCCATTTTTTGGCTTCCCTTTTAATTTGTAACTCCTATTCTGTTTTGCCTTTGTTTTGCATCTTTTGCAGGCTGACATCTCTGTCAAACCCTGCGAAATCTCATGCATTGTTTAAAACATTAAGCTATTGCATTGAATGGTGCGCATCCAAGGAATGTTGTAGTGACTTGTTTTGTTTTCCTGCTCTAAGTATGGTTTTTTTACCCTTTTGTGTTTATTCACTGCATACCTCTTATTCACCGCATACATTGTTTTCTTTATCTGACGAGGCATCTACTCATCTCATATTCGCGGGTATGCACATGAACTACCAATGGTGATGACTTAACCTGCTCAGACACAGTTCCCGAGGTTTCACTTTATCGGGCTCGTTCTCCACCATCAATCTCAACCTCAAGATCCAACGACTGACATCAATTTCGGGTGACCCACCTGCACGAAGGTTACCCCCCTGAAAAGTGCCTTTTAATCTCCACCGTTGATCATCACCCCTCAATTCGACAGCTGACATCAATTTCGGGTCGACTACATACACAAGAGTTACCCACCCGAAATGTGCATTTTTTTCTCTCTCCTCATAACCATTCTCCACTGTAGATCTTGAGTCCCAAGATCCAACGGTCTGTAGCGATATCGCACGGACAACATGCACGAGAGTTTCCTGTCCAATACAAGCGGTTTTCTCTCTCCCCTAGTCACCACATGTAAACCATTGTATGGAATCGGGCGCTCTTCATTAAATACCACTTACCGTTTTTTATCCGCCCAATATTCCGCTCATCGCTTTAAAACCGCCCTCCGTCTTGGTTAACGCCCAAACTTCTTCACTTCTGATAACCATTGATCACCTACCATCGACGGTCCTCCTTCGTTTCTCTCTGCCGCTCATCCCTGTCGATTCATCTCCGCCACTTATCTCTGCCATTCATCTCTGATAACTTCAACTACAGTCAGACTCTGGTATTCAGGTGAACGTTGAATGTCATTAATTTGAACGTTGTTAACAATATCCATTCAATTATATCTATTGTTGGAATAGTTCTCACTGGAAAAGAGAATTATCCTAAATGGTCATGGAGACTCCAACACACTCTCATTTTTAATGAGCTGTGGAAGGGAGTGTGTGTTGGAGGAGACAAAGCACCAGAACAACCTACCTCAGACAAAGAGCTTGCAATTTGGGAAAATAAGAACAGCAAGGCGTATGCCTTGATTGCAACATCAGTAAATGAAGAGGTGAGTCGACACATTTCGCCATTTTCAAATGCATTCGAAGCCTTACAAAAGCTGAAGGAACTCTATGACTCACACTCTGCACTTGAAGTTGTTCAACTTATGATTAAACTCTTCACTCTTGAATTACAAAATAATGATCCTCTTGCTCTTGCATCTGAAGTAAAATCTATAATGCATGATATCAAAGTCACTAATGTTGAATTGGATATTCCTCTAATCGCTTTTCTCAAGGCACTTTATCCTACTTACTCCAATTATCTTGAGTCTTTGCAAGCAAATGGAAATCTCAAAGATATTACCTTTGACTCCCTTATGAAAAAATTTGCTGAAAGAGAGAAAGCTTTTGGAAAGAAGACAGCCCCTGAATCTTCTGAAGAGGTTGTCTGCCTTGCTCATAAAGAAAAGAGTCTTGCCCAAGATTCTTCCAAAGGAAGAGGTGGCCGAAGAGGAAGAAGAAGATATTTCAGAGGCAGGGGGGGCAGAAACTCTCAAGGAGAAAAGTCAGATTTGCACTACATACTCTACAAAAGAAATGGATCACATGATGCCTCCACATGCAAGTTACCTTGGGATAAAATTGAGCAGCAACGAAACCAACCCAAAGGTAAAACTAATGACAATGACAAAGGTAAAGCACTTGAATCAACTCATTATGTTGTGGCACACTGTAATATTGGAGTAAATGAAGACTTATTTAATGCTTCACTTGCTTCTTGGAAAAATGATTGGTTGCTTGATTCAGGAGAAACTTGCCACATGACTCATAGAAAAGATTTTTTTGAAGAATTCACTGACAATGTTGATAGAGCAATATACTTTGTAGACCAATCAAAACTCAAGCCATCAGGGCTTGGCACAATCAGGCTTAAATTGCCTGGTCTTCCCGACTTTCTTCTACATCATGTTCTATATCTCCCACAGCTAAGGAGAAACTTTTGTCCTTGGTCCACATCCGCCAGCAAGGCCACTCCGTTCATATGTTTGATGGCAAGCTTGAGGTGAGAAAAGCATCTGACCACTCACTTGTCATGACAGGGATAGAAGGAGAAAGACTTCTCAAGATGCAGGGTACCTCTGCTCATACACAACATTTCTCATACAATTCTCATTGTGAAGAAGGTACACTTCCATCAAGTTTATTATGGCATGCTAGATTTGGACATTTGAACTAGGAAGCCTCCTCTTATTGAAGAAAAATGGTGTTACTGGTTTGCCTACAATTCCTAGGAAACTTAAGCAATGTGATGCTTGTATTCTAGGAAAGCACAGCAAACAATCCTTTCATGATTCACACTCCAGAGCTCATAGAAAACTTGAACTCATTCATTCATATTTATGTGGTCCAATGCCTATCTCTTCTGCAAATGGAAATAAATATATGATGACGTTTATTGATGACTACACCAGAATGTGTTGGGTATATTTATTGAAAAACAAATCTGATGCTTTTCAAACATTCAAGAACTTTCATGCATGGATTGAAAGTGATGCACAATGTCATATTGGCTCTATTCGCACTGATAATGGAAAAGAATACACTTCAAATGAATTTGAAAACTATCTTCGCCAACATGGGATCAAACATCAAACCACTGTGCCTTATAATCCCCAACAAAATGGAGTAGCTGAAAGAATGAATAGGACAATCTTAAATATGGTCCAATGCCTGTCTCTTCTGCAAATGGAAATAAATATATGATGACATTTATTGATGACTACACCAGAATGTGTTGGGTATATTTATTGAAGAACAAATCTGATGATTTTCAAACATTTAAGAACTTTCATGCATGGATTGAAAATGATGCACAATCTCATATTGGCTCTATTTGCACTGATAATGGAAAAGAATACACTTAAAATGAATTTGAAAACTATTTTCGCCAACATGGGATCAAACATCAAACAACTGTGTCTTATAATCCTCAACAGAATGGAGTAGCTGAAAGAATGAATAGGACAATCTTAAATATGGTACGCTCCATGTTGTTCTTCAAAAATGTAAAAATGATGTTTTGGGTTGATGCAGTTCTATGTGTTGCATATATAAAGAATAGATGTCCATCTAATGCTATTAAAAATAAGACTCCTTATGAAATGTGGTATGGGCACATTCCTTCGGTAAAGCATCTCAGGGTCTTTGGTTCCACCTGTTATGCCTTGATACCAAAGGTACATAGAAACAAACTTGGTGCAAGAAGTCGTAAGTGTATCTTCCTGGGGTATTCAAACACCTCCAAAGCATACCATCTCTATGATGAAGTCAACAAAAAGTTTGTTGTATCTAGAGATGTAATCTTTCTTGAATCATCCAAAACTGACAATGTTGTTAAAAGGCAGCTTGATCGCTTGGATAGATTCACAAATGCAAAATCATTTCAAGAATTTGATAATCAGATTCCACATCTTGAAGGGGGGATTCCTATACTAGATCAACCTGTGGAATCTTCTTCTTAAGCACTCTCTCCCCTGCATGAAACTCCAACAACAGATGATACTTTGAGTGATGTGATTGACAGAATTAGGAGACTCAATCTTGATTCAGTCCCAACTCAGTCAACAGAGCAGCCTGGACCATCTAAGAAAGGTCCCCCAAAGTGGCTGGCAAAGACACTTGAAAGTGTTCATCCCGATGAGGTTGGAAAAACAAGAACTAGAAATTCAAACCAAAAAAATGGAGGTAATGTAGATGACTCTGATTCACCTGTTGATATGGATGTTTCTTATGATTGTGAATTCAATTTGTCTATAGATTTTGAACCAACTTCCTTCAAAGAAGTTGCTTCTCATGATGAATGGAAAGAAGCAATGCAAAAGGAATATGATGCCTTGATAAAGAATGGCACTTGGACGCTGGTTGATCCTCCATTGGGAACCAAACCAATTGGCTGCAAGTGGGTCTACAAGAACAAGTATAAAGTTAATGGCTCACTTGACAAGCACAAAGCCAGACTTGTGGCAAAAGGTTATGCACAGAAGGAAGGGGTCGATTATGAGGAGACTTTTGCCCCCACAACAAAATGGGCTACCATCTGGACACTCTTTTCCCTAACAGCTCAGAATGGTTGGAAAGTCCATCAAATGGATGTAAAAACTTCTTTCTTGAATGGAGATCTAAAAGAAAATGTTTTTATGTCCCAGCCTGAAGGATTTGCTGTGAAAGGACATGAACATAAAATATGCAAACTTATGAAATTCTTGTATGGCCTCAAACAAGCACCGCGAGCCTGGTATGAAAAACTAACTGAGCATCTTCTGAAACTCAATTTCAAATATTATGATCTTGATGATGCAACTTTGTTCAAGAAGGTTGGCAAAACAGTTGTATATCTTGTGGTATATGTAGATGATCTTTTGATGACAGGGAACAATGAAAGCTACATTGCATCCATAAAGAAGGAATTGAAGAAAAGTTTTGAAATGACCAATTTGGGCTATGTTCACTACTATTTTGTTATTGAAGTAACTCAACATCTGAAGTTCATATTCCTTTCTCAAAAGAAGTACATTGGAGATTTGTTGAACAGATTTGGCATGACTGAAGCCAATCCTCTAACTACTCCAATGGAACAAAACTTAAAGCTCACATCCATTCAAGGAAAAGAATTTGAGGATGCAATAAAGTATAGATAGCTTGTAGGAAGTCTCAACTACCTGACTACTACCAGACCAGACATTGCATGTGCTGTTGGAATCCTCTCCAGATTTATGCAAAAACCATGTGAGGGACATTGGTCTGCGGCAAAAAGAGTTCTAAAGTACTTGAAGGGAACTCAAGACTTTGGAATTAAGTATACACAGGTGGGCGACTTCAGCTTGATTGGATACTCTGATTCAGACTTCGATGGAGACAAAGAAACTGGGGTATCTACTTCAGGTTATGCTATGAGTCTTGGATCAGGAGTTGTCTCTTCGAGATCACGCAAACAGTCAGTTCCAGCAGATTCCACAACAGAGGCAGAATATGTGCCAGCAGCTGAAGCAACAAAAGAAATTGTGTGTCTCAGAAAAATTCTTGAAGATTTGCAGGTAAAACAAGTGCAATCAACTCCACTCATGATTGACAATACATCTGCAATAAAGTTGGCCAAGAACCCAAAGTTCCATAATCGAACAAAGCATATCAATACTAAATATCATCTGATTTGACATCATGTTGAGGCCAAAACGATCCATCTTCGCCATTGTTCCACTAATGAGCAAATTGCAGACATCTTCACCAAAGCACTTGGAAGAGAAAAGCTTGAAAGATTCAGAACGATGCTTGGACTCACCAACATCCCTTCATATTAAGGGGGGCAATGTTGACACCTAATCTTAAGGATTGGGTGAAACAGTTGTAATTAATGTAAATAAATAATAGAGAAGATAGAAAGTCGGGAGATGAACTGAACAGTCACTCCCTCTTGTATATAACAATGATCAACCTTAATGAATAAAACAGACTTCTGATTTGAGGAGTTACCTCCTGGTCTGACAAAAATTTTCACGTTTAGCTAAATGTTTGCTTATTAACTCAATTATTTAAATATTTGATGACTAAAAGAGGGTATAGATTAAACTCATCGATTTATTAACTCAATCATATAAAAATGTAATGACTAAAGAGAGCGTAGATTAAACTCATCATTTAATTGTTTTTTTCATATACTCCTCCAAATATACCCTTCATGCAATCTTTCACGTTATGTTAAGCCTCTCATTCTGAATGTTTTTTCACTGTTATGTAAATAAATCTGTATCATCGCACATATTAAGGTCCACTTACATTATCGATGGATAAGATTGTCGTATATAAATGACTGGGCACATGACGGCTATCGTATGACTTGTTAGAATGTGGTGATATTTTGTTAATAGTTAAAAATTGAAGAATATCTGTGAAAATATCAAGGTTACTTTTGAGCTGCTATCTGATTGAGATATTGGAGGCAAGGAAGCTATATTTTTCACCGTTCATGGAGTGTTAGACTAAGCTAACAGCATTTGTCCTTGTCACATCCATAGAAAAGAGATCACAAACCTCCAAATGGTCTATGAGGTTGTATAATTGCTAAGCAAAACTTCTATTTCTGAAGAAAGACGAATATTTTGGTCAAGATAAGCCACAGGAGCTGGGAAAAAGATGGAGTGGGGACTTGTTGCTACACAAGAACCACTCTCCCACAAGAGATTGAGATTAGCCTTCCTAACTATGAGAAACCTGATCTTAGACAAGATTGAGATTGGCCCGCATAACTATGAGACGTCTGACTACAGAAAAAAGTTTGTTAACATGGTATGTATCAATGTTGCTAACATCTCTGATTACTTTTGCCAAGATTTTCAGATAGCCTATTTTTGTGTCCACGTTCAAACTTATGCTTCCCAATATTTCTTTGTTTCCAAATAGGTATTTTATGGACCCTGTTACCCACCATTTTATGGGTGATATTGTTAGTGTGAGAAACCTCCCTTAGGTGAGGGTTGACAACCTCAACAGATCGAAGGGATACTATCGACAAGAAGCACTCATTCAAGCAAGCAAACTATGAAAACTACTAAAGTTGGATTTGTGAAGAATACCCAGAGGTCCTACGTTTGATGTCGATCCCGTAGGGTCCAAATCCTCTGCTTCCTCCAAAGTGTTCAGACTTGCAACACAAACCAGAGAAGCATATACATAGCAAGTAGTTCAAAGAATGTGCATATTAAACATGTTAGATCATCAAGTATAAATATATAAAGCATGATATATTAGACATGAATTATAAAAAAAATTGAGATCACAACATTTCAAGAACAAGACAAAGCTTCTTTATTGATATCAGCAAATAGGAGTGGAAGAATACAACTTGATTCGACCATGGCACCAACGAACCTTCCTCTGGATCCGTCCAGCCCAAGCCTCAAAGATCACCTCTCAATATGTGCAAAAGGATGTCATATAATGGAAGATGAACATCTCTACAAGGAAACAAGGGTTTCCTATGACTAGGAGTGCAGGAGGCATAGGGAAAATCAAACTTGATCTGGGGACAAAAGGACTATAATGTCGATATCCTATCTCCTTCTATATTTTAGGCCTTCCCATGAGGTGTATAAATACCACTAGAAATCAATTGATTCAGTTAGGCCACGGGCTCTTGTAAGTGGGCTTTCGGTAAAACATGTAAACCCCACCCGAAAAATAGGAAATATTTTATTTTTCTCATATTTTAAATTATGTACACGGGTTTGGTATTATGGTACCCGTGTGAAAATTCGATTACCCGAATCAACATTGCAACAATTGATTAAGTTCCTTCTATTTGTTAATTACTAAACAAATTATTTATTGTTTCATATAGTAAATACCGAAACTAACCCCAAGGGTTAGCTCAGTTGGTCAAAATCAGTGCCTCGCCATCGGGAGGTCACAGGGTCTATTCTCCCCAAAACCCTTGGGGTTAGGCATAGCTAGTAGGCCGCGGGGCTAGATTCCCTTCGGGGTCGATCAACCCAGATCTTCTGTGGATGTAGTGCCACCCGTTGACCAGGGTGTCCGTGAACCACAACGCAAAAAAAAAAGTAAACACCGAAACTAATACACTACAGTCTTCACCAATTAAATTATAAGCGGAAACAAGAAACTGAGCAAGAAAGAAATACACAACACATTACACTGTTGTTTTTGGACAAAAGTCCCCAGAAAAACCCAATGCAGGAAAATCGGTGCAGCAGCTGAGGGTTTTATTATTAAGCAGTAGTTTTCTGAATACAATCTCTAGATGCCTTGCTGGCTATCCAGTACAGAGAATATCATTGACAGAAGAATAGTGAGAAGTACCTCACACTATCACAGGTGATCCCGACTGATCCAGCCACAGAAATGGCTTGCCCCTTGCTGCCTCTACGTAGTCACTACGTCAACCCATCGTCACAGCATCTAGGGACAGCGTCACTCCCTCTGTTGATCGATTTTCCTCCCATGAACTTAGATTTCCACCTCCCATTGTCACACCCCAGCTTCCGGCATTAGAAATCGATTCCTCCAGCAAAAATATAGACCTCCTTAGTTAGCTTACACTGACTAGCTTAGTCTTTGCACTACCTTTCCTGGATCTCTCTCTGCCTCCTCTTTTGAGTCCTCCTGAATCAGGAGAAATCTCCAACCGGAGCTATCCCTACCCCTCACTGCAAAAGATCACTTCGAATTCTCTTCCCGACAACTGTTGTGCTTTAGAAATTCGATCTTCTGATCTCAACTCGATGTGTCTTCCAAATGCCCATCAAGCCTCCTCTTATAATCCTTTTGGTGACAAAAAACGGCCCAGATTAGATCCTAATCAATGGCTCAGATCATTTTGTCTTGATCCTCTTCTTCTTCTAGAAGTTTCACCCACAGTTAGATTATTACCCTTTAATTATTTTAATTTCCTAAGTTTAGGCGTAGGCACCCATTAAAAATAATTAATTATTTTAATAAAACTGTTTCTGTGTGGAATTTCCCAAAAAAATTTCAAGGTATTGTGGAATACATGTGTCCAAGCCTCCCTGCAAATTTTGAGGCTTAGAGCACATCCGATGCTACCAAAAATCAACAACCTATGTGTACACGCGCTTTTATTGTTAAATTTTCTGATTTTCTGTTGTATCAGTTACTTTAGCCCAATATATCTTTTCATTAACAATGCATTCAATTATTAGCAGATGATCAATCATAAATGTAACTGAAGAAAGAACAATATATGCGGTGACAAAGTAGACAACAACACAACCATAAGAGATAGCAGATTGGTCCAAGACCAAGGAAAAACCCCACTAGGTGGAAACCCTTTCAAATCTTCTTCTTTAGTAGATCGTCATAAAAAGATTTCAGCAAAGATTACAATGATTCCAATACATGTAATTGCAGCAGATAATAACAAATCAGATCTACAGATTTGTGTGATAGCAGATAGAAATCTAGATCTACCAGATGTTAACTGTAGCCGAGATGTCAAACCCTAGATCGAAACTAGGTCGCCCTCATCAACATTGTCTGCAAGCCACCGAAGCTCCTGGGTTGCTCTCTTCGATACTGTATTAGAGCAACTGTGACTACAGAGTTGCTCTCAGGAGGCCTTTATGCGTGCAACTGTGGCATAATACAATTGAAACCTAGAGTCGCTCCCTTAATATAGTTGTGCAAGCGATCGAGATGTCCTTGTCGCTCCCAAGACTACTCTGTGCGAGCGACCGGGGACTGAAATCTCTTGATCTGCCTCTGAACCTAGAGTCGCTCTCACTAAATTGTCTCTGAGTGACCAAAGAGCCAAAGTCGCTCCCTTGCCTATTTTGTCCCTGCGACCAGGGACGAAAATGTCCTGATTTGTGCCAGTGACCAAGATCCGAAAAACCCAAACTCAGATCGAACCTTTTGTCTGTAATTTCGAACCTTATTCGAACTCCTTCCAACGTACCTGTGCGAGCCAAGACAAAATATAAGAATAGAAAGATGATGATGTGATGAAATGAACTTGAGATCACTTCCTTTTATAGGCTTTCTTGAGGGTTAACTTGGGGTTAAGATTGACCCAAGCAGTTACCCATGTGGTTAGGGCCAACCCATCGCATAATGTATGTATAAATAAAATAATTCAATATCAACTTTTGTTTAACCAAATTAGTTGATCTTTAGGTTGATTTTGGTCCTATCAAAAAGAGGAATTTAATGCAAGCATCACTTGGTCATCTGAGTTGTCCAATGTGGAATTTTAAGCAACCAATGATATTCTTACCCTAGACAAGGTGGAGAGAGGATCAAAGAGAATATTATTACTCAAAGATGTTTTTTGGACCTTGGGCAGTGTTAGCCTTGGGGATGGCAGAGCAAGTTTTGGTCCCAAAGCTAGGGCTTGGTTGCTCTCCCAACTCCACTGTGGGAATGTCTTCAAATTTGGAGGAGAGCTAGAGGAAAGGCCAGCGCAGGAGACCCTAGGAGATCGAATTTTTTTAATGGCTAACTTCTCGGGAAATTGATGCCCTAGGCGCCCCAATGTGGCTAGACGTGGGAGAAGGTGAAGGAATAAGAGTTTTGGTAACCATCTTTGGTAGATCAATGCCTTAATCCTTGGGAGAATGGATTCTATGTTGAGTATGTGTGAGATTTCTTAGTTCCCAGTCAAGGAGGCCTCAAATTTACTTCACAAACCCTCTAGGTCAAGTGAAAGTAATCTTGCAGCTGTTATACTTCAAATGCACAAGAGGAATGGCTTACCGAGGTCAAATTTTACTCCCAGGATATTTCACCCACACTACATGGCCCATACATGGAGAGAACGTTATAATAGAGACAATTCCACAATATTAAGCAATGCAACGATTAACCCTAAAACAACGAATATCCCAATCCAGCATATATGACAAAAATTAACAAGAATAACGTCAAAATTTCGTAATTAAATGCAGTAGAGTATATCCAACCATTCACAAATGAAAATAAAGAAACTCCAAGAGAATATAGACCAATAACCATACATCAAAATTCATCCATAAAAGCTCCAATTCATCCTCAAGAAAAAGTGTGAAATTCTCTAAAGAAGAGAGAGATCCAATCCAATGTGATGATGAGAAATGATTTCACTTCACTTGTATTTATACACATCTTAGGAGTTCGAATTAGCCTCCTTGGCCTACATAAGCCCCAAAAATAAAATAATGTGTTAACAATACAACCTTTTGGTGACAAGCCAACAAATAGCTCATAAATGAAAATGTAAGCCTCTCAAGAGGTCAAATAAAAATCTATGCATGTCGTAGGGCCCTCTAAGAGACCTATTGAGGTCCATGGGTGCCACAATGAATAACAGGACCCTCAAAAGAAGTGGACAAGAGGTTGGCCCCTTGTAATAACTTGCGGTGCTCCAAATGACATCTATGGGTACACAAGTGTCCTCATGGGTCTCCAAACAAATCGAAGATGCCTGTAAATTCTCCACCAGGGCTAAGATGATAATGTAGGTGATGCCACATCATCATATAGTCCTGTATCCTCTGCCAAGTGTATGGTGTAGATCTAGGGCCAGCTGAGCATGATGGATCAGGTGCATCATCCTCGTCCAATAAGTCAACCACAAGCAATCTTTGAATGGCTGTGGGGATTCATGAAGTGCAATCTGGTGTTGTGGAAGCCCATGGCTCTCAACGCTCACCCTATATGTGTCAGTGTAGCCCTCTGGAGGATTAGGACCCCATATAGGGAGACCAAACCCAAATGGAAACCATCCACAATCCTGTATAAGATCCAATGCATCCCTTAGTCTTCTAGTACAATAAGTCATTAGAGAAACTGAGTTAATGAACTTACCTAATCATGGACCACAGGAATGGAATTCATAATGGTTTTCCCTTCCATACTGGGCTTTGGGATGTGCCAATGTCTCCCAAACTCCTAATGGGGCAAACCAAGTATCCTATTAGGTGGTTTCTACCTCTAAAGGGGATAATATAGTCAAGGTACATCCATCAAAAGGTGGTGGCATGTGAGAGATAGGTGGATGAAGTAGGGGATGAGAAGGGGCAACTCTTGGTCACATTTTGGGGTACAAGGGTAGCTAATAAGAGGGAAGCCCACACATGGGTTTATAATGTGTAGGAGGGAGAATCGTGGTACATGAAGTGCCCTGACCTTAATTTTTCCACCCTTCTTTATATGCCTTTTGCCCTTTTATGATTTTCTTTGATTAATTGCTTGGGACTCAAGGGGTTAGAGCATGATTTATAAGATATAGTAGTGAATTCCCCTCTTTTAAGGTGGGGCGGTTCATCATCCACCAGGGGTTGGGAAAATCATGGATTCATGTATGATGAAGAAGGGAAACCAAGGTGATGGCCATGATGGTGGGGTAGAGCTCATGTATTGGATTTTTCCCACGTGCTAAATGTTTTTGTATTGGCCATCTTTTGCATTTTGTGGTAATTTAACTGTTTAATGTGACCATATTGCTTTTAACTTTCTTTTCCGCTGCATCAACCTCCAGGCTTCATTCCAAGCCATGACCCAAGGTGTGGGCAAGGGGAAGGGGTGAGCTAACCCTATGTGGACCCAATGGAGTAATTTGGACCCAAGTGGGAGAAATGATGGATGGGGTAGTAATAAATGGAAAGAGAGTAATATGAGTGGAGAAGGGAGCGAAACCACGCAACAAAAATTGGGGTTTCCTGTGAAATACCATCCCTAGAACCAAATGGTCGGTAAAAGAGATGCAACGAGACTAGAATGCAAGGTTAATTCCTAAAAGGGGTCTAGGGGACAGAAGCATAGACCTAGCCCATTCTTTCCACTGAATCCCCCCCATTAATCCATACCCAAAAGTGTCCATGATAAGCAAACTACAATACTCAATGTCCAAATGACAAGGCATACCTTTAGATTTGGGAGGCCCACCTTCAAACATTCGATTATGGTAGATGGGCGAGGGACCACATGGCTGGCAAAGGTGGCAAAGAAATGGCACAATGAGCTAGTTGATGGCTGCAAGGGGCTGTTGGCTGCCAGCTGAGGACCATCTTGGAGGAAAAAATTTCTCCTAGGGATATCACCCACAAAATGGTGGGTAACAAGGCACAAAGTGATCAAGCTAGAGACCTTTCAAGAGAGAGGCTCAATAGTGGTTCAAGGCTTCAAAGAAGAAAAATGTTGTAAAAGAAAATCCCTAGAAAAGATACTCAACACCTAGGGTTTTGATATTTTCATTGTTGATAGGTATTCATAAGTTTAAGGCCCGAGTGAAAAGGTTTCTTATGATATACTTCAATAAGTACTAAGCTCATACAACCTTCAAGGAAGTCCTCAAGTTGAGGGTAAAAGAACTAGGGTTTCCCTCTTGGAGCAACACCTAGGACAAGAGATTTTATGGATGAAATTTGAGTGGATGCCCAATAAGCTTGGAGAATAGGTTGTCTAAACCCTAAGCTTGATGTTTAGGCTCTCAAATCACCAAAAATCCTCCTCCCTAAAATTTCGCTACAAGCCCTAGATTTTCGCCCTAGCCTTAAAGGGACAATTTTAGGAGAGAAAATTATGGAGAAGATTTAGGATTGATCACCAATGACTTGGACTTAGTGCCTTATCCTTTAGGCATATGGAGTCAAGGATGAGATAGATAAGTTATATCCTTTCTGAGGAGGTTAAAAATTGATGTCCTAGGTATCAATTTCTAACATTTAACAACTTTTAAAGAAAATGGAGTTTGATGGAGAGATTTAAGATTTCCTCCACTAAGAACATTCACTACATGTTGTACAATGAATAACATATGCAATACTCAACTAGATAGCCTTTCAAAATTAATTTTCAACAATTAGGGCACAAAATAGCATAACCTAGAAGCAACAATTCCATACATTAGACAATTTCAAAATAGAAAATATTCAACAATAAGCACTTACAAGACAACATGTAGTATATCCATCCATTATCCAAAGACAATAAAAAATAGCTTCCAAATATCAAAATCCATCCAATAGATATCCAATAGCCAAGAAGGAAAAACTGCGAAATTCCTCTGAGAGGTTGAATTCCAAGTGTGATGATGATGTGAGACTAAATGAAGTCTCTCATATTTATACATGTCTAATCAAGTCTAATTTTAGCCTAAAGCCCCTCTTAGTTGTCAAATGGAGGGCAAAAACTAATTGTGGTTACAAGCCAACCACATAGCCAATGTAAAATCATAAAGATAAACCCACAAGAGGGCCAAAGTGATGACAAAATCACTGCATGGGCCTATTGGAGACGTGTTGAGCTCTCTTGGTGCCAAGCTAAAGGAAGAGGGCTCCAAAAATCATCCTCTAGGGGTTGGCCTTTAGATATTCATGCAAATCATCATGTGGACCCCAGTTTTGTGTTTGGGGCACACAGTGGGTCTCATGGGTCTCATGGTGATCAAATAGCCAAGATCTGCTCCATCATTGAGGGCTCGAAGAATGGTGCTATCCCTCCCATGTCTCGAGGGGTGAGACAACCACATTTGGGCCTCAGATCAGTGGTCAAACCATAGGTGCACTATTAAGACGAGTGGGGGCATACTAGTCCAAGTGCATCATCTCATGAATAATGTGGGGCAAAGCATAGATTTCTCTAGTGTTGTAGGTGCCCATGGAGTGGAATGATGATGCTCTGCAAGTAACAGGAGTCCCATGGCTCTCAACGCTTCACCTGTAGGGTGTCATATGCTCCTCTAGTGGACTTAGGCCCTAGTTAAGTTGCCCAACCCATGATGAAAGCACCCACCAATCACACATAATGTCCAGTGTTGCATCTTCACTATCAAGTGCAATAATCCATTAGTGCATCTAAGTGAACCAAACTTGTTAATCAAGGGAAAATTGAGACTTCATATGGGGCTTCCCTTCCAAAGTTGGGGTTTTAATCTTGAAATAGTGTTACCTCCCTAGGTAGGAGTGGTTAATAAACGATCCTATTAGGTGTTCCTAGCCCCTAAGGGGAAATACATCGCGGTTACATGAGTTACCCTAGCCTTTGTTTATCCACCCCTTTTTATTTGTCTTTTGCTTTTTCTTGCTTTTTCTTTGTATTTTTGGTCAAAGCTCGAGGAAATGAGAGCATTTTGTGAATGATGTAAAGTAATTATCACCCCCTTAAGGTGGGGAAATTCATCGCCCACCAAGGGTTAGGACATGGATGGGTTCCTTTAATGATGTAAAGGGGACTCAAGGGCCCTAGGAACTAGGGTGATGTCCATAATGATAGGGGGTAGAGCTCATGTTTGGCTTTTTCCCACATGATATATTAAATGTCCCAACCATCTTTTGCATTTTGTAATCGTCTCTTCTTTTGCTTCTTGCTTGAGGCCATGATATGCTTTTAAGTTTCTTTTAGCTACATTAACCTTTGAGACAACGTTTCCAGGCCCAACCCAAATATGTGGACAAGGGGAGGGGGTGTGCCTATGCCTTGTGGACTTAGTGGTCATGTGGACCTAGAGAAAGGAAATGGTGGAATAGGGCTCATAATGTGCGGAGGGGAGTGAAAATTGTGGAACAGGAAAAAGAGACCACACTACCAAAATTGGAGTTTCCCAAGTAGTGCCCTTCCTAAAGCCATAGGGCAATAGGGGAGATCCCACGGAACTAGGCTTGAAGATTAACCCTCTATTTAAGGTGAGGGAACAAGACCACGATCAATGCCCTCCCTTCTTCCAAGTCACCCAACAATCCATGCCCAAGATGCCCAAATAAAAAACAAGCATAAGCCCCCGATTGCACAATGAAAAACATACATTTTTGGGTCGGATTGCCCACCTTCTAACATATGCTCTCAATCGATGGGCGAGGAAACATATAACTAATGCAAGGAGCGGAGATAAAGTGGCACATCACATCGGCTACAAGGTGGCTATCAAGGGTTGCCGGCTGCTGCTGGAAGAAGATGAATAAGAGAAAAGCTCTCCTAGGGGTACCCATTTTTAGTGGGCAACACAACCTTAACCATAATATCTGGTTAATATCTCAAGTCTTAAGGGTCTATTGAGAAGCCATTAATATTAAGTAAAGAAAGACTTATACCAAATATGGTTTGAAATGATAGAAATGTCTTTGATATCTCAAGTCTTAAGGGTCTATTGAGAAGCCATTAATATTTAGTAAGTAAAGAAAGACTTATACCAAATATGGTTTCAAATGATAGAAATATCTATGAAGCATGTGCAATATTGGAAAAACAAATGGAAAACCTTTGAATGAAATCTTTAAATCAGGTTTCATAAATATGTGATTTATAGGATGAAAACAGTTTCTTGTTAAACAAGTTTGATTTCTTAAAAAGAGAAGTAGAAAATTATCAAATGATAAATAAATTTAATAAAAGGTGAAATGTACATCTTGGAATTGAAGTAAGAAAAGTAATGTTTAAAAAAATAGAAGTGTAATTTCTCCATAAATAGAAGAGTGCACTTAAAATATGTTATGATCTGAATCTTTTTGTCACATTTTTCAATAGTTTTTGTGCAATATTCTGGTAAAAATTTGGAAGAGTTGCTAGAATTGTGAACATCAATTATTGAGATTTCACAATCCATATGCACTAAGGGTTTTTCAGGGACCTATCCATTTATGTATTTAAAAATGCAATTTCAGCAATAAAAAACTACAATTTCACCAAAATTTTATAAGTAGATTTTGGTAATCATGATGACTGGGAAAAATCCAAATCATAAAATATTTAAACTTATTCAAAAATACATTATAATTAAAAAATTCAAAACTAAATACAATTTTTTTCAGACATATTTGGAATCAAAATAAGAAATGTTCAAATTGGAAAATTTTATTAATAAATATTTTCAATAAAAGTCTATTAGGATGAATTAGTAACTCTACAATGCCCAATATTACTTAAAAGGTTTCGATGATCGTTTCCGATTGTGCTTAGAGGGAGAAGCTTTCCTGAACTAAAGGGCATGTAATCTACTTAATTATTAGCATTCTAATTAATAATTATTACATAAGTTGTCCTTTATTACTGTTGTAATCTTAAGTACTATATATGTTAGTCTTATTCACTGCATACTTTGGATAATATGCGTTTTGGCCCCATTGTTTTAATGTCCATGGCATTTAGGGATTACTACAAAGTACGTCACAAGCTCTATCCTCTTTTGCACAAAAAAAAATCCTTTTACTTGGATTGAAATTTTGAATGCATGTTGGTCTTCTCAAAATGTTACCGACTTTTAATGGATTACTCGCTTTAAGTTCCCCTCCTGCTCCAAATTTGAATTCCTCAAACATGTTCTATGGGAGTAAAGTTTGCGTGCCAATGTTGGAAGCTTGTTCAACACGAGCTTTCCTATACAGGAGAGCAGCTTTGATTAAGGACTCTGAGTCACTCATTCCCTGTCTATACGTTGTCATGTGGCATTGTATACAAATTGTAGTGTTGTTTTTTCTTGAAAAATGCATTTTAAGCGCATCTTTGATGTATCTATTAATTTTGTTTCTATTTTCTAGAAGTGGAAAAGTTATCTCAAGATAAATATGTACCCAGATCAAAACCAAAGGCTATCTACTTGTCTGCCATGTTAAAAACATATCTATATCTGCATTATTAGCTGCAATAAGACAACTATCTACTTTTAGATATTTGTTTTCGGTATATTAATATTTAAAAAAGACAGATTACCTGCTTTTTAATAAATATTAGTACTTAAAAAAAAGGAAAAATTACATACTTTTCAATGTAGTTGGCTTGTTTGAATTCATTTTCAACTACGGTTTACTATTAGTTTCTTATTCTAACCATTGTTTTAGAGAATTTTAGTTCTCTTTTACACTTATAGACCCCAGAATGTATCATGGCTGAGATTACTTTTTACTACATTGTTAGGTCATTTAGTTCAGAGAAAATGTAGGTTTGCTTTATTACAGTTTATACTTGGGCAGTGACTTGGCTATTAATAATTTGAGAAAGGATAGGTATGAAATGATTAAAGTTTATACTTGGGCTGTTACTTGGCTGTTAATAATTTGAGAAAGGATAGCCATGAAATTATCAATCATTTTAATATAAATATATGATGGACAATTTGAAATTATATAGTTAAAAAAAATGAAAAAGAATGAGGTTTCATTGATTAAGTTTATACTTGCGCAGTGACTTGGCTGTTAATAATTTGAAAAAGGGTAGGCATGAAATCAATCTTTGCGTGTTTGTTTTCATCATAAATCTTTTTAATATAATTGTATGATGGACAAATTCCAAATGAAAATCCTTTGTATGGATTAAGTCTTTCTTTCACACGTCCCAGATAGGCATGCACAAAATATTCACATGTATACAGATACTTTATTCTAGTCTACAGATAGACAAGTTTTCGGTCATTTACATACGGTGATTTGTTAGTTATTCGTTACAACTGAAAAGAGGTATGCTTTATTTATTTATTTTCCTTTATAGCGATTTGTTGCAGTTCATAGAGTATGTGAAGGTCAAACACGTATAATAAATAGGGAAATTTTCGAAAGCATAAATTCTGATCATATATATCATTGATATTTTTTATTTTTAAAATTTTGAGTCGATGTTGCTTTTGTCTTCATGCAGAGAAGTGGATGTACTTGGTATATTCAGGCATAGGAATACATACAAACTATGCATTGAACTGTTACAATCCAAAAAGATTGATATACAAAAGCTTATTACTCATCGTTTTGGATTTTCTCAAGACGAAGTGATAAAAGGTTTCAAGGCAAATGCAGCTGGAGGAAATGTAATCAAAGTCATGTTCAATCTTTGATCTTTTGACAATTTATCAACATAAGTACGTGTTTATCATGTCTAAAATGCTTCCTCTATTGTAATGGAGATTCTATAATTGTTGTGAAAGAGTCATTTAAATATTCGTATTTCTGGATTTATTTGTTAAATGGAAATTCTGGTAGATTTCCCTAACTTCAAAAACGCCATCTTTGTTGTATAAATATACATATTAAAAAATAATATTTTTCTATAAAGGAAGCCATTGCTACATTACTTTGATAGGCTTAATTCTTTCCATTTTATTAGTAAGCAATAACCACAGTAAACAAGTGACTTTTTGTATTTTCTATATAAGGTATTGCCTACTTTGAGAGTATTCAGAAGGCCTTAGCTTTGAATGGATTCGGGCACCTTCACTATATGATCACTTATGATCACTTAGGTGGTCTAGCATGGATGGACATTATAGTAGAATGATGGTTAGAAGGGTCAGTTTTGGGTGCCCTTGCAAGGTTATTTGGGAGCCAGAGCGGAAGCGGGGAGCAACATTTTCAAAAACTCTTGGTTTGGGAGTGAATGGGAAGAAATTTTTATATAATATATATTTTTATATATTTTGATGCATGTGTCAACAAAAGCATGTAGAATGATGAATTAGATATAAAAACATAAAAACATGGATTGAACCATATAACATCAATCATCTAGATGTTATAATCCTCATCAACCACATCTACAAGTTAGTAACATACAACATATCGAGCCTCATGATTCATCAATCTTAAAGTTTCAAGCTTTCAAAATTAGATATATAACATTTATCATCATTGATCACTAAAGTTGTAACTTGTACTTGTAACCATTACCATTACTGAGTAACCAAACAATAACAAAGAATACCTAACTGAAATGAAATGTTTTAGCTTTCAACTTTGACGAAGCATCATATTCATAATTCATTACCAATGAGTTATAATTGCCAACTTCAAACTTAAATTATCATATATTGTTTACAAAAAATATCATAATAAATATGAAAGTGTCAACAGTTATAAAAATTATTAGAAACTAGAAAAGACAAGTAAATCTATTATCTATTGCTAATGCTTGGGCCTCTTGCCACCACGAGAAATGCCTAATTTCTGATAAAGCATGTAGAATGATGAATTAGTTATAAAAAGCATAAAAACATGGATTAACCATATAGCATCAATCATCTAGTTGCTATAATCTTCATCAACCACAGGTCCACAAGTTACAAGTTTTGATTTATATAGCGTGTAAGGGTGCACATAACCAAAATAACATCGAGTGCAATTCATATTTGAACCGAAAATACATTAACAAACATGCTATAGATGGTCTCTATCATCCAAAAAAATCATGCTACACCAAATACCTACATATCATCAAAATCATTGCCTATCTTGGGATCCTTTTGTAGAACCCTGACTATAAATTTCAACCAGACAGGAATCAAAATTTAAATTTGCAGAAGAATACCTAGAATCAGTTGAAGGTGTTTTAGACTGTGGTTGTTTCCGATGTTGTAGCTACCAAACTGCCCTTTACCTCGTAGCCTGTCTAGGGTCTATCTTTACGGTCCCTAGATCCAGAAGACAATCCTTTTGGCCCCCATGCCCAAAATTCCAAGAATAATTAAACTCAATCTCTGTATTTATATTAGATATTCCTTTCTCTTCCCAAAATCTCCTCTGGTTTCACAGAATTCTCTATCTCTCAAAAATGAACTCCCCTTCCTGAAATGCCTTTCCCATCTTATATAGAATCTTGCTCTGCCTCCAAATAGTGACTCCCTGTTCGAGGTTCCTCCAGCGAGGGGATAAGGTGATAAACTTTAGCTGAAGTCTAAGCAAGCATCTGTCACCTGCGTTAACGGTTGACAACAAATTCCTTTTAATGTAAAACATTTATACCTTTATTGTATTCATTGCTTACTTTATGATTCCTTTTGACTTTATATTATGTTCCCTTTTGACTTTATATATATTATGGATTCTTTTAAGTTTGTATAGTTTGTAGATTTTATATTCTCCTTTTAGTTTATATAAAATTATATATATATATATATATATATATATATAATTCCTTTATATATTATGTATTGTATTCCCCTTGCTATTTGTATAACATGTATTATATTTAATTTATTTTTGCACCATATATATATATATTCCCTTTTATTTTGTGCAATACATTGTCTTTCCTTTTTATCTTGTATAGTTATATATATTATAATAGTGGTACATATATTAAGTACCTCACTCAATATATTTAATATTTATGTGCGTTAGGTATTCACTTAGAACTTTCAATAATTAATTCGTTTATATTTTTTTGACAATTTTCATAATAAGTTAATATGTATACTAGCGTAGTGCATGCATATGTAGCTATCATATGCATGTTTCGTATACATGCTAATATTCCTATGTTGCCTATAATTTGAGATGGCCATTACACATTTTCATTAATATCATCCTTGTAAGCATTAACATGAGATAGAAAAAACTTAGCATGTCAAGTTAAGATTTTGTTTGAGTGATGGATACATTTTTAATAGGGTCATGATAGAGGATTTCAACAACCAATGTCACTAACATCAAGGTACAAAGAGGGATTGGTGCTCTTCATGAGTTTTGTATCTTAGTGCATGAAAAAATCCAATGGAGACATTGCAATTCCCCCAATCCTAAAATCTTGAAAAACACATAAGTTTGCTGGATTTTGAGTGAGATCTAAAATTCTACTTTCTCCATATGAAATCCAATGAGGTCATATCCACTCTCAAACATCCTAAGTCATTTCATGGTAATGTTAAAAAGTTAAGTAAAAGGATGAAAATGAAAGATAAAGGAGAATGTCACTTTTACTTATTTAACATTACCATGAATTTCATATCAACGCTAGGGCCATAGGTTTGATTATTAGGTTGCTTCACTCAAAAATTCTTGATTCTTTGAAAAAAAATTGTGTTTGGAATGTGTTTGCATAAAAAAAATTTCAATAAAAACTAAGGAGCAAAAAAAAAAAAAATAGGGAGCACGCTCCCGAAATTTGCGCCCAAAGGGAGCAGGTTCGGGGGGCGCCCCCCTGCAACCATGAGCCCTTGTACATTGGCAAGGAGCATCATGGAAATGTTGGGTACCCTCGCTCATAGATTGGGCACATCAGTGACATTAGTAGCTCACAGTAGTTGGATGTACCAAGAGAAGCTTGGAAGGGAACTTGGTGAGGAAAGGAAAAGAAGGTTGTCATAGGCAACCTCATTTGCAAACATGAATTTTGCATGACAAACAAGATTGGCATAGAGAGCTTGACTAGCTTGGGTGCTTGGACTATCAGCGAACCAATGTTGTTGGGCGGAAAACACTTGGAGATTGAGATGGTAAAGAGCATTCAGACACAAGCATTTGTGGATTGCAATCATGAGATGCACTTGTTACGTGCACATCTGCCAAGCATGCATCCACGAAGCGCACATCTGCCAGACACACTTGAGTGGAATTGAGTGAATCAAACAGTTTGGGAGTATTTGTGGGCACTCCAATGATTTGGGGATATTCGGATGGAATCAAGTGGTCTAGGTGCAATCGTGAAAACTTAGATGGTTTGGGACGAGTTGGACATATGGACTAGGAAAAATTAGGACAAGTTGGATGGATGAACTGGGGGGACTTGGGACAAGTTAGACAAGATGACTTAAGATGACTTCATATGATTTCCATACTTGAGATGAGCTGGGATAACTTGGGCAGAAGATTGAAAGACAAGTCATTGAATTGAAGCAAGTTGATAGACAACACTTGGGTCTTGTTTGCACAAAACCCCTTTGGGAGGTGAAGAAATTGGTAGATTAGGGAGAGAAAATCTCAATGCAACATCTAGAAGAATTCACCATTTAGTGTCACATGCAAACCCTTCTCTCCATTAGGTTGGTGCTTTCCCACCACAAGGGGGTGTACCTATTCTCCAATGCAATGTTTACCTTATAAATATGACAAAATAAGCACAATAAACAAACATGCACTACTTTCCTTTGCTAGCAACTATGCAACCAAAGGGTATAAAACAATTTGTAGATAAAGTGGTGGAATTATCGCTAACAATATATTTTAATGAATAAAAAAAACTAGAAAGAAAGCTTGTCAAATGGGAGACGTTTTACCAAAAAAATGGCTTAGAACTTCACAAATATTACACAAGAAATCATCAAAATTCCAATAAAGTCATAGAGACAGATAAGATCAAAACCAATCATTATTTTGCAAACGTCAGTAGGTTGGTTGCACCAAGAAAACAGCGATAGAATCGAGATAGTGATATTCCTGCACAAGAAAATAGAAATTAGTGCTAAGTGAACTATTCAAAAATCATGAGAAATTAGTCAGTTACGACTACCTCTCATGGAAATGGTCATACGTGAATGATCTTACTTAACGCAGTTGAATCCCAAAAATGATATCTAATATAATGCACTGCGTAAAACCCCCATACTTAAATTCAAAAAGAGTCAAGGGATCTCTACTTGAATGGTTCATGAGGCACAATACTTGCTAAGGTTTTGCAAATGGGGTAGCAAGCTAAGTGGGCTTGATTGTGGGAAAAAACTCCACAGTTAAGCGCGCTTGAGCCAGAGGAGTTCTGGGATGGGTGACCTCCTGGGAAGTCCTGGTTACCGGGTGCAAGCCCCGGAAGTGATGATTGATGCTATGTGATTCGTTCTCCACATTTCACTAGTTTCAATCCCACTTCTTCACCCCTTTGAGCATCACCCGATGCAATGAGTGCTAAGTGAACTATTCAAAAATCATGAGAAATTAGTCAGTTACGACTACCTCTCATGGAAATGGTCATACGTGAATGATCTTACTTAACGCAGTTGAATCCCAAAAATGATATCTAATATAATGCACTACGTAAAACCCCCATACTTAAATTCAAAAAGAGTCAAGGGATCTCTACTTGAATGGTTCATGAGGCACAATACTTGCTAAGGTTTTGCAAATGGGGTAGCAAGCTAAGTGGGCTTGATTGTGGGGAAAAAACTCCACAGTTAAGAGCGCTTGAGCCAGAGGAGTTCTGGGATGGGTGACCTCCTGGGAAGTCCTGGTTACCGGGTGCAAGCCCCGGAAGTGATGATTGATGCTATGTGATTCGTTCTCCACATTTCACTAGTTTCAATCCCACTTCTTCACCCCTGTGAGCATCACCCGATGCAATGAGTGCTAAGTGAACTATTCAAAAATCATGAGAATTAGTCAGTTACGACTACCTCTCATGGAAATGGTCATACGTGAATGATCTTACTTAACGCAGTTGAATCCCAAAAATGATATCTAATATAATGCACTACGTAAAACCCCCATACTTAAATTCAAAAAGAGTCAAGGGATCTCTACTTGAATGGTTCATGAGGCACAATACTTGCTAAGGTTTTGCAAATGGGGTAGCAAGCTAAGTGGGCTTGATTGTGGGAAAAAACTCCACAGTTTAGCGCGCTTGAGCCAGAGGAGTTCTGGGATGGGTGACCTCCTGGGAAGTCCTAGTTACCGGGTGCAAGCCCCGGAAGTGATGATTGATGCTATGTGATTCGTTCTCCACATTTCACTAGTTTCAATCCCACTTCTTCACCCCTGTGAGCATCACCCGATGCAATGAGTGCTAAGTGAACTATTCAAAAATCATGAGAAATTAGTCAGTTACGACTACCTCTCATGGAAATGGTCATACGTGAATGATATTACTTAACGCAGTTGAATCCCAAAAATGATATCTAATATAATGCACTACGTAAAACCCCCATACTTAAATTCAAAAAGAGTCAAGGGATCTCTACTTGAATGGTTCATGAGGCACAATACTTGCTAAGGTTTTGCAAATGGGGTAGCAAGCTAAGTGGGCTTGATTGTGGGGAAAAAACTCCACAGTTAAGCGCGCTTGAGCCAGAGGAGTTCTGGGATGGGTGACCTCCTGGGAAGTCCTGGTTACCGGGTGCAAGCCCCGGAAGTGATGATTGATGCTATGTGATTCGTTCTCCACATTTCACTAGTTTCAATCCCACTTCTTCACCCCTGTGAGCATCACCCGATGTAATGAGTGCTAAGTGAACTATTCAAAAATCATGAGAAATTAGTCAGTTACGACTACCTCTCATGGAAATGGTCATACATGAATGATCTTACTTAACGCAATTGAATCCCAAAAATGATATCTAATATAATGCACTACGTAAAACCCCCATACTAAAATTCAAAAAGAGTCAAGGGATCTCTACTTGAATGGTTCATGAGGAACAATACTTGCTAAGGTTTTGCAAATGGGGTAGCAAGCTAAGTGGGCTTGATTGTGGGGAAAAAACTCCACAGTTAAGCGCGCTTGAGCCAGAGGAGTTCTGGGATGGGTGACCTCCTGGGAAGTCCTGGTTACCGGGTGCAAGCCCCGGAAGTGATGATTGATGCTATGTGATTCGTTCTCCACATTTCACTAGTTTCAATCCCACTTCTTCACCCCTGTGAGCATCACCCGATGCAATGAGTGCTAAGTGAACTATTCAAAAATCATGAGAAATTAGTCAGTTACGACTACCTCTCATGGAAATGGTCATACGTGAATGATCTTACTTAACGCAATTGAATCCCAAAAATGATATCTAATATAATGCACTGCGTAAAACCCCCATACTTAAATTCAAAAAGAGTCAAGGGATCTCTACTTGAATGGTTCATGAGGCACAATACTTGCTAAGGTTTTGCAAATGGGGTAGCAAGCTAAGTGGGCTTGATTGTGGGAAAAAACTCCACAGTTAAACGCGCTTGAGCCAGAGGAGTTCTGGGATGGGTGACCTCCTGGGAAGTCCTGGTTACCGGGTGCAAGCCCCGGAAGTGATGATTGATGCTATGTGATTCGTTCTCCACATTTCACTAGTTTCAATCCCACTTCTTCACCCCTGTGAGCATCACCCGATGCAATGAGTGCTAAGTGAACTATTCAAAAATCATGAGAAATTAGTCAGTTACGACTACCTCTCATGGAAATGGTCATACGTGAATGATATTACTTAACGCAGTTGAATCCCAAAAATGATATCTAATATAATGCACTGCGTAAAACCCCCATACTTAAATTCAAAAAGAGTCAAGGGATCTCTACTTGAATGGTTCATGAGGCACAATACTTGCTAAGGTTTTGCAAATGGGGTAGCAAGCTAAGTGGGCTTGATTGTGGGAAAAAACTCCACAGTTAAGCGCGCTTGAGCCAGAGGAGTTCTGGGATGGGTGACCTCCTGGGAAGTCCTGGTTACCGGGTGCAAGCCCCGGAAGTGATGATTGATGCTGTGTGATTCGTTCTCCACATTTCACTAGTTTCAATCCCACTTCTTCACCCCTGTGAGCATCACCCGATGCAATGAGTGCTAAGTGAACTATTCAAAAATCATGAGAAATTAGTCAGTTACGACTACCTCTCATGGAAATGGTCATACGTGAATGATCTTACTTAACGCAGTTGAATCCCAAAAATGATATCTAATATAATGCACTTACTTAACGCAGTTGAATCCCAAAAATGATATCTAATATAATGCACTGCGTAAAGCCCCCATACTTAAATTCAAAAAGAGTCAAGGGATCTCTACTTGAATGGTTCATGAGGCACAATACTTGCTAAGGTTTTGCAAATGGGGTAGCAAGCTAAGTGGGCTTGATTGTGGGAAAAAACTCCACAGTTAAGCGCGCTTGAGCCAAAGGAGTTCTGGGATGGGTGACCTCCTGGGAAGTCCTGGTTACCGGGTGCAAGCCCCGGAAGTGATGATTGATGCTATGTGATTCGTTCTCCACATTTCACTAGTTTCAATCCCACTTCTTCACCCCTGTGAGCATCACCCGATGCAATGAGTGCTAAGTGAACTATTCAAAAATCATGAGAAATTAACGACTACCTCTCATGGAAATGGTCATACGTGAATGATCTTACTTAACGCAGTTGAATCCCAAAAATGATATCTAATATAATGCACTGCGTAAAACCCCCATACTTAAAAAGAAAATAGAAGCTAGAAGAGAGAAAAGAGAGAAGGCAACTGGAAGAGAGAATAATCTACTAGTAACGAAGACGTTACAACCCTAAGCCAATTTCCAACTCCTATAGTAAACCATATCTAAATCCTATGCACATTGGGAAATAAAGAGATGGAACTCGTCATGCAAGAGTAAACTACATACGTTGATGTGTGAACTGGTCATTCAGTTGCAGCTACTTCTAGTTGAAGTGAGTATGAACCTTGTAATTGTGGGGAAGAGTAAGGTGTCAAGTGCTCTTAGTTAGAACTAAGGATTGGTTGAGTCAACACAAGGTGAAATATCTTGGAGTATCAATGCATATTACCTCAATAAAGAGTATTCTCTAGTCAAATAGCAACAAACTAGAGAAGGAAACCATGGGCATGGGTGATGTGGGGTTTGGTGGAATGAAGTGAGGAAAGCATGGATGTAACACCCCCTCCCAGGTCTACCCAAAGTAATCATGCCAACCGGGGTAAACATGAGAAGAGAGGCTATTATGACCAGATTCGACCTCCTATGTCACCTTAAGTGGAATCGACAGAACATCACATATAATCATCCAACATCATTAACATAACCCTCAAGAGACAAGTCAGACACTCAGACAACTTGTGCCTGGGTCCCATTGTTATTTAGTAGCTCTTAGGCCATAGTCGCTCTCATGTTACAGGCAAGGGAGCGACCAAAAACCCAAAGTCGCTCTCACAAGCCTGCCTGCCAACAACTGTGGACCAAAATTACTAGTTTTATGCCAACAACCCCAGGATTTAAGCCACTTTTCTAGCTCAAAATCCTGGCCTCTGCCCACTTAGGCCTTGCATCCATTCACTTAACAGTTACAAGTAAATATATGAAATAACCATGACATAAACCAGTCATTCAACTATGCCTATAACCAGCATAAAACCATATAAATATCAAAGATACAACAACCATTAAATCCACATATAAATCAGTGCAAAAGTAAGAGAAACTAGTTTTTATTAATCATAGGAAAAATCGACCATGTTTGGGACTTCCACGTACCACCCGACCATAGACATGGTTGAACCAAATCTCTCTTTCAGCCAGTCACCCTTGTGCCTGTAAAACATTCTAAATCTATACATCAAAAATCCTACTACAATCATTGTTTATCATCTCCTACTTGTTTTTACATTCAACAAGTTTTTTTTTAAATAGCGATGAAAACACTATTGCAGACTACACATACATACAAATCATGAACTGAAATAGAACAATACAAATACACAAGGGACATTATTATTTTTGGACCAACGTCCCCGAAAAATCCTAATGCGGGAAAACTTGTGCAGCGTATAGAGGGTTTGTATTATTAAGCAAGTAGAATCTGAGTACAACAGTTTTCCTCTCACCCTGGCTAACCTTTTAGAGATATATCGGTAGCAAGAAATACGTACGAGGGTTTACCTCGTTCTCTAAGTCACAATTGATCCACTGTATGGTTGACTCCAGCAAGCACTGCGAAAATCCCATCATAATATGCTCTGTGTGGGCCAGTGTCTTGCCTCTGGGAGACTACATCACTTCTCTGCTAGATCGATTTGCTCTCAGGAGCTTCGACTTCAGCGCTCCCGGCTCAGAACATTGAACTCCCAGCAAAATATCGAAATTCCGACAATTATCTTGCACTGCCACTGCAAGAACCCTCTTGGCCTGCGTCAGCCCCTTCCTAAGCTGCGTAGGCCTCTGTGTTGCCTCTCTAATGCTTCTGCTGCCTCTCTTCCGTGTACTCATTGGCTCAGAACTCCCTTCTGATCCAACTCTCTGCTACTACCCCTCTCACTGCAACTCAGATCACTTATTCGATTTTCTCAGCAAACCATGCCCCAAAAAAATTGAATTGACTAATCAATATGGTGTATCTCCAACTGACCCCCAAGCCTCCTCTTATACTTTTCCTATTAATGAATCAACAGGTGAGATTAAGTCCCTAATCAAAGTCTAAGATTAAATTAGACTTGATCCTCGTCACTTAGAAGTTTCCCGGCCATATTCTTATTAATACGCATTAATATATTTTTTTTCCTAAGTTTAGATTTAGGGACCCATTAGAAATATTAACTATTTTAATAACTCCTCATCTGGGTGGAATTTCTCCAAATGATTTCTGGGTCTTTGAGATCTCATGCGTTCTAGCCCGTTCACAAAATTTTAGAGCTCGAGCACATCCAATGCTATCCAAAATCAACACTCCCTCTTAGCGAGGAATGTGCTCTAGTAACACTTCTCAACATAAGTACTACATTGATCCATTACATCGGTCCTCTGTGTTGCTGATGCCCTTCATCCATTGCATTGTTGCTTCATGTACTGCTTCCCATGAATTTGCCACTGCTACATTTGTACTACAACTCCTTCTCAAAATGTTGCCTCATGCTGCCCATAGCACTGCCACTCAGTGGTTGAGAAGTAAGCAACTGAAACTTTCACCCAAAAATTGACATGTTGGTTAGTATGGATGCCTCGTGATGTTGAAGCTAACTCTACTGCTAATCTGTGCTGACCCTCTGTTGCTATTATTTTGCTGCAAACTGCTCTATTCCTCTTGCACTGCTAGAACATCCATTGTGTTGCCTCAGACTTTGGCACTCTAGCTTTGCCACTATCACTCCATCACACCTCGCACCAACTAAATCTCGTCAATCTACTACTGTCATTAAGGGCTCTCGTAGCCGTATGTGATCCAAGAGTTTGGGCACCTCAAGGATCCTTCCCTCATGTAGTTCTTTCGAACTACAGCTCTAAATCACCCCACCTCCTTCCTAGAGATGTAGCTGCCATATCTACCAAATAAATGTTGAATTGGTTCTCTTCTCCCTCTTCCATTACTGCCCTGCAAAACTCGGATCTAGATTTCTTTGGCACTAGAAATCCTTTAAGGAACAAGCTCCCTCTGAATTTTGATTTCCTTCACGGAAATCCTTCTGCCAACCACTGTCAAACCACCCCTCTCTGATCTCTCTTTGTTGCTCCTCAGTACTGGATCTAGATTTCTTGGCAAGAAATCTTCTGAGGAACTGATTCCCTCTACTTTTCTTGTGCCCCACTAGGTATTGTTCTGCGCCAACATAATCAACACCCCACCAACAACTCCAGATAAAAATCTGTGTTGCACCCCCAACCACAGCAACTGGAAAACCGAGACTCAATAGTCTCTGCGCTGGCCCAGTAACCATTGTGCTTCCCTTTGCAGCGACAACATCACCCAATCAGGCTGACACAGACTCTATGTGAGCCTCCCTTGGTGACTGCATCACCCCTCCTCTGCTCTCTTGGCCTGAGACTACGTTGTCTCTCGGGACAACTATCTTCACAGATTTTTCCTCTGTCCTTTCATTGATGGCTTCATTTCTCCTTGATCTGCAATTTCTCTGATACCATGTGAAAATTTCTGAATCTATACATCAGAAATGCTACTGCAATCATTGGTTTATCATCTCCTACTTATTTTTGCATTCAAAAAGTTATTTAATTTATTTTATAAATAGCGATGAAAACACCATTGCAGACTACACATACATACAGATCATGAATTGAAATAGAACGAGACAAATACACAAGCGACATCGTTATTTTTGGACCAACGTCCCCGGAAAAACCCAATGCGGGAAAACCAGTGCAACATATAGATGGTTTGTATTATTAAGCAAGTACAATATGAGTACAACAGGTTGCCTCTAACAATGGCTAACCTTTCAGAGATATATCAGCAACAAGAAATACATACGAGGGTTTACCTTGTTCTCTAAGTCACAATTGATCCACTAAATGGCTGACTCTAGCAAGCACTGCGAAAATCCTAGCACAATCTGCTCTGTGCGAACCAGCGTCTTGCCTCTGGGAAACTGCATCATTTCTCTACTGGATCGATTTGCTCTCAGGAGCTTCGACTTCAGCCATCCCAGCTCAAAACTTCAAACTCCCAGCGAAATCTCGAACTTCCGACGATTATCTTGCATTGCCACTACAAGAACCCTCTTGGCCTACGTCAGCCCCTACCTGGGTTGCATCATCTCTGCATCATCCCCTTCCTGGGCTACATAGGCCTTTGTGCTACCTCTCTGATGATACTGCTGCCTCTCTACCTGGTACTCATTGGCTCAGAACTCCATTTCGATGCAACCCTCTATGACTGCCCCTCTCACTGCAACTTAGATCACATATTCGATTTTCTCAACAAACCACGCCCCAGAAAAATCGAACTGACTGATCACTATGGTGTATCTCCAATAGACCCTCAAGCCTCTTCTTATACTTTTTCTGTTGATGAATCAATGACCGAGATTAAGTCCCTAATCAATGGCTAAGATTAAATTAGACTTGATCCTCGTCACTTAGAAATTTCTCACCCATATTCTTATTAATACCCATTAATATTTTTATTTTCCTAAGTTTAGACTTAGGGACCCATTAAAAATATTAATTATTTTAATAACTCCTCATCCGGATGGAATTTCTCAAAATTATTTATGGGTCTTGGAAATCTCATGTGTTATAGCCCCTCCACAAAATTTCGGAGCTAAAGCGTATCTGATGCTACCCAAAATCAACAATACCATATTCCAAGCATGAATGTGAGATCTCGTTGAACAACCAACCCAAGAACAACAAAGAAAATCCAAAAGTTAAACCACCTCCACCCTTATTAAACCATGATCACACCAAAACTAGTGCTCCGATCACAACTGAACATAACTTGGAATGCCATCTAAAATCCATCACTATCCTTGAGGAATTTTTTGTCTCCTTGTCTCTCAGGGTTTACCGCAATCCAAACCTGGATCACTAGGCTCTAAATAGAGACTGTTCCCTCAGCTTTTACCATGTATCCCACCAAAATCGGTCAAGGGATTCCTAAGCCTTTGGGAATGAACCTTGAGACCGCCTACACCCCGGATTCTGAAATCGATCAGGCAATCCCAAGGCTCAAAAACTGAAATAAACATCCCAACATACCATGGCATTTGGAAGAAGGAAAGGCTATGCTAAAAACCATTGTCATGACCCGGAAAAACCATGCCACTGACAGCAAGAGAACCATACACCAACATGTAAAGCCATGCATGTCCAAACCGGCTAGGAAATCACACATGCAAAATGTTATTTACAAGTATTATTGTTGAAGTTGCTTGATCCTACTTTCCTTTCCTTGATCCTTGCATGTTTTTTCTTTCCTTTTGTTTTATTTTCCTTCCTTGATCCAAACTAGAGTGCTCCAAGAAAACTCTAAGTGATGAAGAGTGAGAGAGAATAATGAGAGAGCTCCAAACTTGAACTAACAAAAGGTTACCCACTGGTTCTCAGTAGCATTTTTATGAATGAGGCTTCTATTTTCTTCATTTTTCATTATTTTCCTTCAATTTCCTCCTCATATGCAACCTGTGACCTTTGATCTTACTTTCCTCCTAATTTCCTTTATTTTCATAAATAAATATGTCAAAAATGCCTTTTTTTCCTTTTAATGCCTTTGCCTTAGCCTTTGCCAATTTTCCTTAGCCAAAACACACATCCAGTGATGCCCACTAGGATATCTTTGCTGAACATTCATCTTGGAATACATGTCTCTTACCTATGGTCTTATTTTTGTCTTTATTAACTTTTATTACATGAACTTTTCACCAAGGCTATTATAGAACCCTCCCCATTGGGGAACACCGTTCTTGGTGTTAAACCACACCAAGACCTCAACAAAACCGTTGAAAAGCAAACATATTGCCTATGGAGCTTTATAACTTAGCTCGTTGCAGTATTTACAATGAAGGACTTGCTCAAAATCAAAACATCATGACAACATGACAAGATAATAACCATACCGCTTATTGGAGCTTTATAACTTAGCTCATGGCGGTATTTACATCCATAGACAAATATCAAAATATCAGCAAAACATATTCCAAACATAAACCAATATCAAACCAAAACTTCTTTGCCTCAACCAGCAAACAATGAAGGATATAGGGCTCGCATCTGATCCGACATCTCCCATGTAGCTTCTTCAGGCCCAAAGTGCTTCCACTATACTTTAACTTTCTCTATGTCTCTGTTCCTGAGCATGAGATACTCCTGCTGCAATATGCACTAAGGTGGAACTCTCCTTCTTCCTCCACCTGTAATACAGACCAATCAATAACATGATCAACATCCTTTATGTATTTATTAAGCAATGAAATATGGAAAACACCATGGACTTTCATTGTTGGAGGCAGTGCAAGTCGATATACCACTGGTCCAATCCTCTCAAGGATCTCGAAAGGTCTGCGATACAGTAGTGCTTGTTAGCACTCCAGGAAACTCTCCTAGGTTGTAGCTCAGAGATGCCTAGTAACATATAATCTTCACTATTGTTCTTTGAACTATTGGAATGGATGATGGTTTGGAGCAAGTCAGATGACCATTTCAGCTGTATTCTCACTCAAGACATGCATGAACACTCTCAACAACACAAGGCTTTAGACCACTCATGCTCAATAGTTTATAGATTTAATTAATAGATGGAGAATATTAAATGTATCAGTAGATTGCATACATGAACATATGTGAATGGCTAGCTACAGGGAGAAAATGAGCTTACTAACTATATTGGCATATGCATATATAATAACACATATAAATGACTAGCTACAGGCAGCAAAGAAGCTTTCAAATCTAATATATCAAAGCAGAGATAAGATGACAGTTATCTGGCCTCAGATACACAAAAAACATGAAAAAAGTGTTCAAGTGAAAGCTAGAACAAAAGAGAAATGGACATTGAACATATAACATTAAAAGTAACATGTATTACTAAAGAATGTAGATGAGAAGCTAGAGGAGTAGAGTCTCCACAGTCTCCAAAGGCTTGAACCTATATTACATCTTGTTTTCAATTATTTATAACTTGTTTACAATGCTCTTGATCTCTCTAGAAGGCTCAGAGTCTTAATCTATCCCCTCTATCCCTTAACAATTTGATTCCCTGAAGGCAAGCATGGCTTGGAGGTTTTCCTCCTTCTGACTGAGGAATAATAGCTTTCAAATATTTTGGGTAGGCTGTTGTGTTGTTTGGGAGCTCTCTGGTGCCAAAGATGCCCCACAATCATTCTATTTGTTAGGATGGGTTGCATTGTCTATCTTATGATTGATTCTGTTGTTGTGGCTGTGTTGGGCATGTTGTGTTGCGCTGCGTTGTCCATGATGTCTCTGTTTCGGGCGAGCTACGTGTTGTGGCCTTTCTCTTTCCCTTTCCAAACCCTGTTTCCCGGCAATATGTTTCCCGAGCTCTGTTCTATGGTGGAATGTGTCTTCGGGCCCTTATAATCCCTTTAAATGTCTAACCATGACTGCTTTTCTATTAGACACAGAAAAATTCTGCAACATGTAAAATCCTGCCTATTTGTGATTCTTTCGGACTTCAGAAGTCCTCCACTATGATCTATGCATCTAATGGGTCCGCCCTTGGGTCGTTGTCACATGTTGCAAGTAGGTCGGGTCCCTTGCTTCCCTTTGTTTTGTTTGAAATGTGAAAAAACACTGAAAACTATGAAAAATCGGCTCCGCGGACCTCAAATATTATATATTTTTGCTTCCCGGACCCTTTCAGGTCCGGGTTATATCACTATCAAAAGGCCCTTGTTCCCCTTTGTATTTTGTTAAATAACGAAATTACATGAAAAATGCATGGAAAACACCTTGGTGCAGACTTGAAATATTATGGAATATTGTTCATAATGTCATCGGGTCCGGCCTTATCGCATCGCACATAGGAATATGTAAAGTCCCCTCCTCTTTGGTTAGCACCAATGCGATATTGCGATGCGATCTGATCGCAATCACATATCGCTCCTACCCCAGGCCGTTTAAACAACGCTCCATACTATCTTCGATCGCCATCGCCATTTCCCTTGGGCCTGCGTCAATACTCCGCCGACACTTCCACTGATGCGACCTGCTGGTAAACTATCCCCGATGGCCCCCACCGATGTGATTAGCCACTTAGATCAGGGCCGTTGATCGGCCAGATCTAATGGTTGTTGTGCAACCATTGTTTAAGCTTGCGCCTGTGGGTTTTTTTACTGTTTTAAGGTGTTTTATCATCCCGATAGTGTATTTGCGCCCATCCAAGGGCTCTCCTCTTGAGCCGATTTTGACCCTTGGATGATTTTTGAGTAGATGCTAAAGATTTCAAGAGCATATATGGGTCACTTTGCGTGATTTTAAAGCATACTTGGAGACTTTGGGGCATATTTGGATCCATTTTTGGGTCATTTGCCTCCAAGGCTAACATTGGCTCCTTCTGGGGATGAAATCCTCCCTGTGAGGTTTCAAGAATCACATATCAATGTCTTTTCTACATACAACAAGCTCAAATCTTCCTCCTAGTGTTGCATTGGGAATGGAGTCTATTTAGCATGAAATAAAAACTTTGAAAACAACATATTTACAATACTAAGGCTTGAAAGCCTTAACTGAAATAAAGTTCGAAGAACAGCCCACTGAATGGGCCATCAAAAACATGTCCTCCGTCCTTTGATGCATTCCTTTTGAGAAAACAGTCACCAAACTAAAAATTGACCCTTTTTACCTTTCTATCAAAGGTTTCTTTCTCTTGGTCAATGTGTATATCAGCCAATTCATCAAAGACTTGCAAAAGCCTATTGATTTGATCACCCACTTCAAAAAGTTTGGGGCATTTGACATTATCAGGTAGAGATGGTCTATATTTCACCTCCTCTCTACATGCTTCCAGCCTTAGATGTTTTGCTTGGAAGGTTTTGTACACCTTCTGAATGATCAGGTCTACTTTATACTCTGTTGTGTCATTTGTGACCTGAAAAGTTAATATAAAAGGTGAATCAATGCATTCTTCTGTGGGGGACACAAGGACTTCACCTGCTCCTGCAACTTCCTTTAAGAACATGTCCCAAATCTGTGGGCCTTCCTCCTCTGTGATCTGGCAAACTGGTTTTTTAAGCTGCATACAAGCCAACTGATAAAGCTTGGTAATGTCAGGACCGAGCTTATCTATGACATCCTTGGGCATTGAATTATGGTTGGATCCAGTGTCCAGAAGGCAATTATGAAGGATTTTATCATGAATAGACAGAGGAACATAAAATGATGGGGAGCTGTCTTAACAATTTTCGATCGCTGGGCTAAGAATAACAGTTGGTTGTTCATTTTGCAGATTTACATAGTCAGTGGAAGCTTGGATGGTTTTAGGCTCAAGATCCTCAAGGATAGATTTCTTGAAGGACTCATTCTTCACTGGTTCAATCAGGGACATAGGTATTCTTGGCTTCTGGATTTCTGATTGAAAACTGAAAGAAGAAGGGGACTTGTCAAGGCCTCTTACCTCTATGGCTGGAGCTTTGAGGATGATAGGATCAACTGCTGGTTGCTTCTGCTTATTAGCTTGTTGTTCTGCAAGGACAACAGCTTTATGAGCAGGAGTTTCTTTGACATTATTCATCATAGATCTCAGATCATATTTGTGCTGATCTACAGTTTGTAGAATAGCTTCACTATCCCATTCTTGGCTGATCTGGCCATTGAATAATGACTTCTCATAGGCAGCTTTGGTTAAAAAAGTGGCGCTGCCTTTGTCTTCCATGCAATGAATCTCATCATCTTCCTCAAACTATTCTTCTTCCATGACTGCATTCTGAAAAGGGACCTTCACCCTTTGGTCTTCATTGGCCTCTTTGTTTCTTTGCAAAATCGGCAACTGCTCATTTGCTCTTCTATATGGATTTAGATTTGGAGGAGCAAAGGTGTTGGGAACTATTCCTTTCCTAGAGTGAAGGTGTTGGGGACTCTTCCTTTCCTAGAGTGTTGCTCAACCTTTAATTTGGAGACTTCAGAGGCTAATGACTCTATCATCTTGGCCATTTTATCGATCTTGGGATATGAAGATGATGAAGGCTCGTCCCTTTGTCTTCTTCTATCAGCATTAACTTTGAGCTTTTCTGCAGCCATGATGCTTGATTCCACTTCCAAGGCTACATCCTGCATATCAGCCAAAGTAGCACATCGCCTCTCCCTCAACATTAAACAGAAGTTAGAATCAAAGGCACTAGCATAAATGAGTCTAGCAGAGGTAGTGGTGGGTTTTACTTCAGCTAGTATCTTGTTGTACATGCGGTTAAATCTCTTATTAAAGTCATACATCATCTCATCATTTTCCCTCTATAAGTTCCCAAACTCAGTGTGGTAGTAAAGGAGATCCTTATTATCCCCCCAATGATTTAGAAATGCATCATCTAAGGCCTCAATATCTGCTATAGAGGCTGGGGTCAATTCTCTGAACCATTTTCTAGCCTCTCCATCTAGGCTTTGGACAAAAACTCTCATCCAGACATCATCTTCACTAATTTCCAGGTTATCAGCATAGCTATAGAATGACTCAAGATGTTCTTTAGCTGAAACACCTTCAGTCCCAATGTACTTAGGCATATACTTCTAATACTCTCCAGTAGGCATAGCATTCAAAGGAATGGGCAGTATTAAAGGTCCGTACGTAGCAGCTATGATTCTTTCCATTTTGGTAGGTGCTTGTGGACCTGCCATAGTTGTGGTGGCTAAAAGAGTACTGGCAGTCTGAATGATAGAGGGTTTAGGAGTGATTGATAGGACTGAAGGAGTATGATGGATAGAAGGTGAGGTTTCCTTTGGGCATACAACAAAAGGAAAACCTAAAGAATAAGGAGCTTTATCAATCTCTACGGGTTTTTCTTCGCTGTTAGTATTAGAAGCTATACTCTCAACATGTATTTGTTCTATTGCAGGTTTTCTTGAAGAGATATAGAATATTGTTTAGGTTTACCTGAACCTGATGCTCCTTTTTTCAATGCCTTTCTTTCTTTGAAGGTCTTTCCAGGGTCAGGTACTGGATCAGCTTGTGATTTCTGAGGATTTCTCCAAGTATGCCTCACAAACTGATCCAGAACTATGAAGTGGAGTCGCCAAGAGGTTCGACCTCCAGTAGAGTCGCTAGATAGATGATTACAACCAAAAATGTGCCCAGACTTTGTATATCATCAAAGCTAAGTTTGTGTCGTTTCCCAGGGAAGCTGAGCTTCAGTTTCCTCTCCCTGGCAATGGCGCCAATTTATGTTAGCACTCCAGGAAACTCTCCTAGGTTGTAGCTCGGAGATGCCTAGTGACATATAATCTTCATTATTGTTCTTTGAACTATTGGAATGGATGATGGTTTGGAGCAAGTCAGATGACCATTTCAACTCTATTCTCACTCAAGACATGCATGAACACTCTCAACAACACAAGGCTTTAGCCACTAATGCTCAATAGTTTGTAGATTTAATGAATAGATGGAGAATACTAACTGTATCAGCAGATTGCATACATGAACATATGTGAATAGCTAGCTATAGGTAGCAAATGAGCTTACTGACTGTACTGGCAGATGCATATATAATAATACATATAAATGGCTAGCTACAGGCAGCAAAGAAGCTTTCAAATCTAATATATCAAATCATAGATAAAATGACAGTTATCTGGCCTCAGACACACAGAAAGCATGAACAAACTGTTCAAGTGCAAGCATAGAACAAAAGAGAAATCGACATTGAACATATAACAGCAAAAGAAGCATGTATTACTAAAGAATACAAATGAGAAGCTAGAGGAGTAGAGTCTCCACAATGTTCAAAGGCTTGAACCTGTATTACATCTTGTTTTCAGATATTTATAGCTTGTTTACAATGCACCTGAGCTCTCTAGAAGGCTCAGAGTCTTAATCTATCCCCTTTGTCCCTTAACGGTTTGATTCCCAGAAGGAAAGCATGGCTTGGAGGTTTTTCCTCCTTCTGACAGAGGAATAACAACTTTCAGATATTTTGGGTAGGCCTTTGCGCTGTCTGGGAACTCTCTGGTGCTAGAGATGCCCCACAATCATTATGTTTGTTGGGATGGGTTGCGTTGTCTATCCCATGGTTGATTCTGTTGTTGTGGTTGTGTTGGGCATGTTGTGTTGTGTTGCACTGTCCATTATGTCTCTGTTTCATGCGAGTTGCGTGTTGTGGCCTTTCTCTTTCCCTTTCTGACCCCTATTTCCTGGCAATATGTTTCCCGGGCTCTGTTCTATGGTGGAATGTGTCTTCGGGCCCTTATAATCCCTTTAAATGTCTAACCATGATTTTTTTTCTGTTAGACACAGAAAAACTCTGCAACATGTAAAATCCCGCCTATTTCTGATTCTTTTGGACTTCAAAAGTCCTCCACTATGATCTATGCATCTATCGGGTCCGCCCTTGGGTCGTTGTCACATGTCACAAGTAGGCTGGGTTCCTTGCTTCCCTTTGTATTGTTTGAAATGTGAAAAAACACTGAAAACTATGAAAAGTTGGCTCTGCGGACCTCAAATATTATATATTTTGCTTCCCGGACCCTTTCGGGTCCAGATTATATCGCTATCGCAAGGCCCCTATTCCCCTTTGTATTTCGTTAAATAATGAAATTACATGAAAAATGCCTTGGCGCAGACTTGAAATATTATGGAATATTTTTCATAATGCCATCAAGTCTGGCCTTATCGCATCGCACATAGGAATATGTAAAGGCCCCGCCTCTTTGGTCAGTGCCGACGTGATATTGCAATGCGACCTGATCGCAATCGCATATTGCTCCTGCCCCGGGCCGTTTAAACAACGCTCCATACTATCTCCGATAACGATCATTGATCGCCATCGCCATTTCCCTTGGACCCGCATCAATACTCCATCGATACTTCCACCGATGCGACCCGTTGGTAAACTGTCCCCGATGGCCCCCGCCGATGCGATTAACCGCTTAGATCTGGGCTGTTGATCGGCCAGATCTCATGGCTATTGTGAAACCACTGTTTAAGCCTGTGCCTGTGGGTTTTTTTACTGTTTTAAGGTGTTTTATCATCTCGATAGTGTATTTCCGCCCATCCAAGGGCTCTCCTCTTGAGCCGATTTTGACCCTTGGATGATTTTTGAGCAGATGTTGAAGATTTCAAGAGCATATATGGGTCACTTTGCATGATTTTAAAGCATACTTGGAGACTTTGGGGCATATTTGGATCCATTTTTGGGTCATTTGCCTCGAAGGCTAACTGTGCCAACTTGGCACATGAACCAATCCTCAAAGAGATTTTCTTGGGCTTGATGTGCAAATACACATGCTCCCCAACCTAAAACTCTTGAACACTCTGTGTTGATCTGCATAACTCTTCTATCTATCCTGTGTTGGCTTTAGATTCTTCTTTCTAACCCACATTTCCTGCTCCATGTCCATCAACATGTCCAGTCCGTTAAGTACCATGTTCATTGGATCACTCCATCTGATGGAAGTGTTACAACTCCATCCATACAATGCCTCGAAAGGACTCCTGATAACCATTATTGTATGCAAACTCCACGAGTGGTAGATACTCCTCCCATTTCCTATACTAGTGCATCACGTACATCCTCATCATATCTTCCAAGATCCTGTTGACCCTCTCTATCTGACCATCTATCTGCGAATGATAAGTTGTACTAAAGGCCAACTCTGTACCCAAGCCTGCAAATAACTTCTTCCAAAACTTGGAAGTGAACTTTGCATCCCTGTCTGACACAATCTTCTTTGGAACACCATGCAGTCTCACTATCTCTCTGATGAAGACTTATGCTACCTCACTCACTGAATATGTAGTCGTCACTGGAATGAAGTGAGGTACCTTGTCAATGTGTCAACCACAACCATAATATAATCATGTTTCTTTACTGTCCTCAGAAGACCTATGCTGAAATCCATGGAAATGACCTCCCATTTCCATTATGGAATCGCAATAGGCTATAGTAGACTAGTTGGATGCTTGCACTCCACCTTTACCTGCTGACAGTGTAAACATCTAGCCATAGTAGACTAGTTGGATGCTTGCACTCCACCTTTACCTACTGACAGTGTAAACATCTAGCCACAAACTCTGCCACTTCCTTCCTCAGATTCGGCCAATTGTAAAACTTATTCACCACCCTCAATGTCTTTTGATATCCTGGATGACCTAAATATGGTTTCACATGAAACTCCCTCAAGATAAGCTTCTTGAGCTCACTGCAATTCGGGACATAGATCCTGTCTTGAAACCTCACCAAGCCATCTGTCGTGAGACGATAGTCTGCATCCTGATCCTTTGTACCTGTACCTAAACCCGTACCTGCACCTAAACCTATACCTGTGCCTATACTCTACTATGACATGTACATGATCTCCATGTATTTGTCATCCCATTGTCCTGCCTACAAGATCCTATCTTGTAACTTTGTCCCATAGGAGCTTATAGCTACTATATGATTTACCTATACCTTCCTGCTAAGAGCATCTGCAACCTAGTTCTCCTTCCCTTTGATGTATCTAATCTCGAAGTCAAACTCACTAAGGGTATCCAACCATCTAGCTTGCCTGGCATTTAGATTTGGCTAGTCAAACAAATACCTCAACCCACTGTGATCACTCATCAATATAAACCTCCTTCCCATAATATAATGTCTCCACATCTTCAATGCATGTATAATCATTACTAGATCAAGATCATGTGTTTGATAGTTTTGCTCATGCTCATTCAGTTTTTGTGACTCATAGCACACTACCTATCGTTCTTGCATGAGAACTCCATAAAGTCCCCTCTTGTAAGAATATGTACACACTACAAACTCTGTGTCTGGATCCACAATATTTAGCACCGGTGCATGTGTCAACGGTTGCTTAAGCTACTCAAAACTATCTTCACATTCTGCAGTCCATTCAAACCTTTTACCTTTTCGTTGCAATGATGTGATAGGATATGCAATGCATGAGAAGTTCTGAATGAATCTCCTGTAGTAACCTTCCAATCCCATGAATGATCTCACTCCATCTACATTCTTAGGAGTTGCCCATTCCATGATGACCCTTTTCTTTTCTAGATCTATTGTTATGCCTTCCTTGGATACAACATGTCCCAAGTAGTGTACCTCAGTCTAAAAGAAGTTGCATTTGCTAAGCTTAGCATACAACTGATGCTCTCTTAGCAAGCTCAACACTACTGCTAAATGTTTGGCATGCTCTTCCTCATTCTTAGAATATACCAGTATGTCATCAATGAATACAATAACAAACTTGTCCAAATAAGGACGCAACACACTATTTATCAAACACATGAATGTAGCTAGAGAATTAGTCAACCGAATGGAATAACAACAGACTCATAATGCCCATACCTGGTCCTGAATGCAGTTTTGAAGATATCCTCTTCCTTGATGCGTACATGATGGTATCCCCATCTCAAGTCGATCTTAGAGAATATTGCTTCTCCCTTTAGTTGATCAAACAAATCATCAATCCCCGACAAAGAGTACCTGTTCTTGATCGTTACCTTGTTCGACTGCCTGTAGGCAATGCACAATCTAAGATTACCACCTTTCTTCTTTATGAACAATACTAGTGCTTCCCAAGGTGATACACTGGGTATGATGTATCCTTTGTCCAACATTTCCTTTAGCTACAACTTCAACTCTACCAAATCAGGTGTGCTCATCCTGTAAGGTGCTTTCGATGCTAGAGATTCCCCTGGCACCAACTCAATAAAAAAGGCTACCTTCTTGTGAGGTGGAAACTCTGTAATATCCTTGAGGAATACATCCTGAAACTGCTACAAAATTGGGTATTTTATTAACACCTCTGTATCCTCAACCTCCTTACGCATGTCACTGGAAATGTGTATTGCAAACATCACACGACCTTTTCTGCAACTACGCTTAGCCTGCATAGAGGTAACCATCCTCACTGGCGTAGGCTTCTTCTTCCCAGCAAGGTACTTTTTTTCCCACTATCATCCACACACTCAATGGCCTTGTTGAAGCAATCCACTTTGGTTCTTTGAAGGTATAACCAATCCATACCCAAAAGCATGATATATGATCCCAATGGAAATGCATTCAAATGAGTTGCTATAGGCATACCATTTAACTCAAATGCACAAGATCTTACCCAATGGTGAACTTGCTTCTTTGTACCTGTAGCCAACTGTACCAACCAAGATTCTGCATGTGCTTCCTTTCTCAAAGCAAACTTATCCACCAAGACATGATTAATATAACTATCGTTAGATCTAGGATCAACCAAAAATAGAAACAACTTGATCACAAATCTTACCGTCCATCTCAATGGTCGATACCTAATGATTCACCTGTCTGTTGTCCACAGCTGCATAAATCCAAGGAATGCTATGACAAACATCACCAATTGTATGCGCCTCCTGAGAACTGTAGATCTGGGGTCTACTACCACTCTGATACTGCGGACAATCCATCTTACGATGATCATTACCACATATCCAAAATTGCAATGGTTCCCTACCACCGCCTCTAACCTACTACTCTCCATGTCCCTTCTCAGTTATATTGAATATCTTGTAAGGAACTACATTATCTTTATCACTTGCAGCATGAGGTTTTTCTCGCTTTGGTGGCCATTTTCCTTTAGCTTTGTCGTTTCTCTTCAAGTCATGTTTCGGCTCAACTTTGCGCTTCAACTGCTCATAACAATGCTTCAACTTTCGAATGGCCTCCTCCAATGATCTAGGCTCATTGAACTCAATCTGGTCTCTGTATGCAACTGGAAATCCATTGATAAATATCTTAGCCTTGGCCTTCTCCTCTCTGAGGTGAGGCGCATATCTCAACAACTCCAAAAATCTTCTAGTACACTCATCATCTGTTATAGAACCCATTTGCAACTCATAAAACTCCTTAGCTCTGTCATCATAATACCTCTCAGACAAGTACTTCTTCTTGAAGAGCCTTTCAAATGCATGCCAAGTCAAATCATCCTCATGTATGTCCTTGAAATTCTTCACGTCTTCCCACCAAATATCTGCTTTACCTTTGAGACTAAAAAGGGTTATCCTTACTTTCATGTTTTCTGAGTAATCATGCAATCTAAAGAATTTCCTCATGCCAAGCAACCAAGCCTCCGAATCTTGCGATTTCTTCATATCTCCATCAAAGATAGGTGGATTTTACTTCTTGAACTCATCCGAAAAGTATCCCTTATCATTCCTCATGTACGGGTGATAATGATGACGATCATGATGTCTATAAGAACCAGAATTGGAGTAATACCTGTGTCTATCACCCCTCCTATCCAAAGTGTCCAACATCCTGCCATCTCTGATAGTGTCAGATCTATCTGACCTATGTCTACTATGAGACCTGTTTCCATATGCCCCATTAGTTCTATCCTCATGTCCATGGCTGATCTGAAGAGGTCCCTGTCACTGCAAATCTGAAAAACTCTAAAGTAATATCGCATTCACCTCTGCTTGTTTCTCTTGTGCCTGCATGATTTTGTCATTGTCTGCTTTGCAACTCCTTATTTCTTCCTTCAGGCTTCTCAATGTGTTTGCCAAGTCAGAAGAGTGCCCCACACCACGTTGCCCATCTGATTCATAGGGATATTCTATGTAGTCTACCACCTTGCTAGCCATCTGATCTCTTTCCTGCAAGGCATACTATGTCAACTAAACCAAATCACCATAAATCAACGTACCTTAGCATAACTCGGGGAGGATACCTTGTCTACAAGATCATCAAATCAGCATGATGCATGTACAACATAACCATAATAACATATAGACATATATCAATAAGTGCATCAACGCATAACCATCATACTAACTAGGGTCTAGTCATTAATGCAAGGTTGTATCAACAATGCATGCTATGACCTCATGCATGACAACAACCATTACTTAAGTATACACATTGCCTCATGCAACTATCCTCCTGCATAAGTAATGCCTAATCAACCACACATACGCATAACCGCATGTATTCAAGCATAAGTGATCAATTCTTGTAATCAACTTACAAGACTGATACATGTAATTAAATAACCAAGAATGCAACCCAACGTACAAGAATGTAATCAAGCTGCATATAATTGTATAACCAATCATATACTGATGATGATGCATTCCATAAAACCGACATCAAGTTTCTCATGATAACCTTACTACTATCATGATCAATATGATGCAATGCAACAAGCACATCGAACGCAAGTGTAAAAGCCGCACACGCAACTGACATGCATGCATGACCAACACATTCACCCATGACCCAAAGAGAGCACAACCATGCTCTGATACCAATATGTAGCACCCCCTCCCAGGTCTACCCAAAGTAACCATGCCGATTGGGGTAAACATGAGAAGAGAGGCTACTATGATCAAATCCAACCTCTTATGTCACCTTAAGGAAGTGGAATTGACGGAACATCACATACAGTCATCCAACATCATCAACAGAACCCTCAAGAGACAAGTCAATCACTCAGACAACCTATCCCTGGGTCCCACTTCTATTCTGCAGCTCTTAGGCCATAGTCACTCTCATGATATGGGAAAGGGAGCAACTAGAAACCCAAAGTCGCTCTTACAGGCCTGCCTACCAGCGACTGTGGACCAAAATTGATAGTTTTGTGCCAGTGACCCCGAGATTTAAGACACTTTTCTAACCCAAATTCCTGGCCTCTTCCCAGAACTTGTTGTAACTTCTAGAATTCATTAAAAACTTGATAACAATGTTGATCAATCAAAAATCACCCTCAATACTAGGCCTGAGCATCCCCAACTAGGATTAACATTATGTCAAACACTGGGCATCAATGCAACCTACAAGTCTAGGATACAAGACAAAGTATAAATTACTGAAAAAACTTATGAACCATAACCAGAAGGATCACCTCCTTCTCCATTGAACTACTACATCATCAATTAGGTCTTGCATCCATCCATTTAACAGTTACAAGTAAATATATGAAATAATCATGACATAAACCAGTCATTCAACCATGTTTATAACCAACATAAAACCATATAAATATTAGAGTTATAACAACCATTAAATCCACATATAAATCAGTGCAAAAGTAAGAGAACTTAGCTTTTATTAATCATAGGCAAAATCGACCAGGTTCGGAACTTCACGTACCACCCGACCATAGACATGGCTGAACCAAATCTCTCTTTCAGCCAATCACCCTCGTGCCATATTCCAAGCATGAATGAAGGCTCTCATAGAACAACCAATCCAAGAACAACCAAGGGAATCCAGAGGTTAAGCCACCTCCACCCTCATCAAACCATGATCACACCAAAACTGACACTCCAATCACAACCAAACAGAACTTGGAATGCCATCCAAAATCCATCACTATCCTTGAGGAATTTTTCATCTCCTTGTTTCTCAGGATTTACCGCAATCCAAACCTGGATCACTAGGCCCTAAACCAAGACTACTCCCTCAAGCTTTATCGTGTATCTCACTAAAACTGGTCAAGGGATTCCTAGGCCTTTGGGAGTGAACCTTGAGCCCGCCTCCACCTTGGATTCTGAAATCCATCCAACTTTACAAAGCTCAAAAACCGAAATAAACATCCCAACATACCATGGCATCCGGAAAAAGGGAAGGCTAAGCTGAAAACCACTGTCATCACCTAGCAAAACCATGCCACCAACAACAAGAGAACCATACACCAATGTGTAAATCCATGCATTTCCAAACCATCTAGGAAATCACACATCCAAAAGGTTACCTGCAAGTATTCCTACTGAAGTTACTTGATCATACTTTCCTTTCCTTGATCCTTTGCTTGCTTTTCCTTTCCTTTTGCTTGCTTTTCGTTCCTTGATCCAAACTAGAGTGCTTCAAGAAAACTCCAAGTGACCAAGAGTGAGAGAGAGAGAATAATAAGAGAGATCCAAAGCTGAACTGGCAAAAGGTTACCAACTGATCCTCAGAAGTGTTTTTATGAATGAGGCCTCTATTTTCTTCATTTTCCATTATTTTCCTTCAATTTCCTCCTCACATGCAATCTGCGACCTTTCATCTTACTTTTCTCCTAATTTCCTTTATTTTCATAAATAAATGTGTCAAAAATGCCTTTTTTCCTTTTAATGGCTTTGTCTTAGCCTCTGCCAATTTTCCTTAGCCAAAAAACACATCTAGTGATGTCCACTAGGATATCTTTGCCCAACATTCAACTTGGAATACATGGCCCTTACCCATGGTCTTATTTTTGCCTTTATTAACTTTTAATACATGAACTTTTCACCAGGGTTATTACAATGAAGATAAGAAAGAGTAATATACACGAGCAAGTAGTGGTGTGCACTAGTCAATTAGAGAGATAAGTAAGTGAAGTGGAAAAAGGCTAGTGTTAGAGTGGAAAAGAACTAAAGTGAGGTGAAGAGGAACTAGGGGAGAAGTGGAGGAAAGACAAGGTCGTGTGCATGAGTGAAAGTGGAGTGATTTTGTCCAACTAAGGTTGAACTAGGGAGAGAAAGATAGACTAAAGAAAAGTGGAGAAAAGATAATGCATGCATTTAGGTAAGTTTAAAAAAGAAAACATCATAGACTCCTCCATGCATGCATATGACTTAGTTAACTCAAGAAGGTTCCAAATCACTCCTAGACCCATGCACGCATCCTAGTGAAGTGTAGTTGACTCAGTCAAGCAACCTAGTTAACTTGACAACTCATCCAATCCAAACCAAATTACTCACCACCTCACTCCAGCTCATGCATGCATCTAGATCTTTCCATGTTTCACAAACAAATATTTCCACTTGTCACAACCAGAATGCCACTTGTTGTCACTAGATGCTTCCACGTGTCACCCTTGCATAACCACTACTAAAAATAGAAAATTGTCTACATGTCCACAATATCATACTTATCAAACTTAGTTTTCATTGAGGAGTCTGAATACACCATTAGAATCGACATGCAAATCATGTCAAACAAAGAAATATCTCTCATGTTTATGAAACTATCCTTATTAGAATTGATTTTCAATGAGTTTGAATGCGACTAGATCTAGCATGCAACCCTTGATAAAAGTAGCCCTATCTCGCATGTCACCCAAAAGTAGATTATTAGAATCAGGAGCTTGCAAGGATCTCAAATATACCATGACAATTGACATATGAGTATTTGAACTGGATCTTCCACAACAAATATCATACATGTGATTGGGAAAAGGCTCATCAAATCCTAAGGTCGTGAGGAATCCAAATACATAATTAATTTTTCCATGCAAACCTCTGAAGTTTGTCCCCTAAAATGTAGGAGAATTGCTAAAATACAACTTGTCTCCAATCTGATAAAAATATATGCAAAACATGTACTTAAACAACCATAACATCACAAAATCAATACTATAGCTAAACTTCCTGGGAACCAACCCTTGGCTCAAGGAAAGATGTATTTGAATTGCCTTTGAATCTCCAGCCTAATAAAATGTGTTGGTCATTAACCCTCCAAATTTGCAAGGGGGGAAATTTGGGGTTAAAAATGGTGACTCAGGGAGATAGGATCCACTTGAAGGATGTAAAGAACCTATTTGATCCAAGAGGATATTCATAACGTCAAAAATTGATCATCCCAAACTATGCTAAAATGGTCTCCATGTCAAAGATCCTGACAGGAGCTTTGCAACGCCACTTAAACGGAGTAAAACAGACTATGTTTGGAAAAGTTTTTGTGTTTGGAAGTTTTTGAGAAATAGTCAAGAAAGAAAGTTGGCAAGGTGCCACGTGGAAACCCTTGGGAGGACACGTGGTAGCATTAGGGATGGACACATGGTAGTACAGTGTTGATGTGGCAGTATGGTGCATGACAACTAGTCCTATCAGAAGGCAACATGTGGCATATGCCACTGATGTGGCACGATGAAGTGGTGCCTACATGGCATTCAACTCAAAAATTGTTGTGGTAGGGGTTTGTTAGGCCAGGAGGTAACTCCTCAAATGTAATTGTATTATTCATTCAAGTTGTTCATTATTATATACAAGAGGGAGTGACTGTTCAGTTCATCTCCCGATGACTCTCCATTTTCTCTTTTATTTATTTACACTAATTACAGTTGTTTACCCAATCCCTATTATTAAGTGTCAACATTCCCCCCCTTAATCTGAAGGGATGTTGGTGAGTCCAAGCATCGTTCTGAATCTTTCAAGCTTTTCTCTTCCAAGCACTTTGGTGAAGATGTCTGCAATTTTCTCATTAGTGGAACAATGGCGAAGATGGATAGTTTTGGCCTCAACATGATGCCAAATCAGATGATATTTTGTATTTATGTGCTTCATTTGATCATGGAACTTTGGGTTCTTGGCCGACTTTATTGCTGAGGCATTGTTAATCAAGAGTGGAGTTGATTCTACTTGTTTTACCTACAAATATTCAAGAATTTTCCTGAGTCACACAATTTCTTTTGTTGCCTTAGCTGCTGCCACATATTCTGCCTCTATTGTGGAATCTACTGGAACTGATTGTTTGCATGATCTCCAGGAGACAGCGCCTGATCCAAGACTCATAGCATAACCTGGAGTAGATACCCCAGTTTCTTTATCTCCATCAAATTCTGAATCAGAGTATCAATCAAGTTGAAGTCGCCCACCTGTGTATACTTGATTCCAAAGTCTTGAGTTCCCTTCAAGTACTTTAGAACTCTTTTTGCAGCAGACCAATGTCCCTGACAAGGCTTTTTGCATAAACCCGGGGAGGATTCCAATGGCAAACGAAATGTCTAGTCTGGTAGTAATTAGTTAGCTGAGACTTCCTACAAGTTGTCTATACTTTGTTGCATCCTCAAATTCTTTTCCTTCAATGAATATGAGCTTTAATTTTTGTTCCATTGGAGTAGTCAGAGGATTGCATTCAATCATGCCAAACCTATTCAACAGATCTCCAATGTACTTATTTTGAGAAAGGAATATCGACTTCGAATGTTGAGTTACTTCAATACCAAGATACTAATGAACATAGACCAAATCAGTCATTTCAAAACCTTTACTCAATTCCTTCTTTATGGTTGCAATGCAACTCTCATTGTTCCCTGTCATCAAAAGATCATCTACATATACCACAAAATATACAACTATTTTTCCAACCTTCTTGACAAACAAAGTTGCATCATCAAGATCATAATGTTTGAAATTGAGTTTCAAAAGATGCTTAGTTAGTTTTTCATACCAGGCTCGCAGTGCTTGTTTGAGGCCATACAAGGATTTCACAAGTTTTCATACTTTATGTTCATGTCCTTTCACAGCAAATCCTTCAGGTTGGGGCATAAAAACATTATTTTTAGGTCTCCATTCAAGAAAGCAATTTTTACATCCATTTGATGGAATTTCCAAATGTTCTGAGCTATTAGGGCAAAGAGTGTCCGGATGGTAGCCCATTTTGTTGTGGGGGGAAAGTCTCCTCATAATCGAACCCTTCCTTCTATGCAAAACCTTTTGCCACAAGCCTAGCTTTGTGCTTTTACAGTGAGCCATCAACTTTATACTTGTTCTTGTAGACCCACTTGCATCCAATTGGTTTGTTCCCAATGGAGGATCAACCAACTTCCAAGCGCCATTATGTATTAAGGCATCATACTCCTTTTGCATTGCTTCTTCCATTCATCATGAGAAGCAACTTCTTTGAGGAAGTTGGTTCAAAATCTATAGACAAATGCAATTCACAATCATAAGAAACATCCATATCAACAGGTGAATCAGAGTCATCTACATCACCTCCATTTTGTTGGTTTGAATTTCTAGTTCCTGTCTTTCCAACCTCATCAGGTTGAACACTTTCAAGTGTCTTTGTCAGCTACTTTGGGGAACCTTTCTCAGATGGTCCAGGTTGCTCCGTTGATTGAGTCTCCCAATTTTGCGAATCACATCACTCAAAGTATCATCCATTGTTGGAGTTTCATGCATGGGATAGAGTGCTTTAGAAGAAGATTCCACAGGTTGATCTAGTATAGGAATCCCCCCTTCAAGATGTGGAATCTGATTATCAAATTCTTGAAATGATTTTGCATTTGCGAATCTATCCAAGCGATCAAGTTGTCGCTCAACAACATTGTTAGTTTTGGATGATTCAAGAAAGATTACATCTCTAGATACAATAAACTTTTTATTGACTTCATCATAGAGACGGCATGCTTTGGAGGTGTTTGAATACCGGGAAGATAACTTACGACTTATTGCACCAAGTTTGTTTCTATGTACCTTTGGTATCAAGGCATAACATGTGGAACTAAAGACCCTGCGATGTTTTACCGAAGGAATGTGCCCATACCACATTTCATAAGGAGTCTTGTTTCTAATAGCATTAGATGGACATTTATTCTTTACATATACAACACATAGAATTGCATCAGCCCAAAACATCAATTTTACATATTTGAAAAACATCATAGAGTGCACCATATTTTAGATTGTCCTATTCATTCTTTCAGCTACTCCGTTCTGTTGGAGATTATAAGGCACAATTTTTTGATGTTTGATCCCATGTCGGAGAAGATAGTTTTCAGATTCATTTGAAGTGTACTATTTTCCATTATCAGTGCGAATAGAGCCAATATGAGATTGGGCATCATTTTCAATCCATGTATGAAAGTTCTTGAATGTTTGAAAAGCATCAGATTTGTTCTTCAATAAATAAACCCAACACATTCTAGTGTAGTCATCAATAAATGTCATTATATATTTATTTCCATTTGCATAAGGAACAGGCATTGGACCACATAAATTTGAATGAATGAGTTCAAGTTTTCTATGTGCTCTGGAATGTGAATCATGAAAACATTGTTTTCTATGCTTTCCTAGAATGCAAGTATCACATTGCTTAAGCTTCCTAGGAATTGTAGGCAAACCAGTAACACCATTTTTCTTCAACAAGCGGAGGTTGTCATAGTTCAAGTGTCCAAATCTAGCATGCCATAATAAACTTGATGGAAATGTACCTTCTTCATAATGAGCACGAGCAGAGGTACCTTGCAGCTTGAGAAGCCTTTCTTCTTCCATCCCTGTCATGACAAGTGAGTGGTCCGATGCTTTTCTCACCTCAAGCTTCCCATCAAACATATGAATCGAGTGTCCTTGCTAGCGGATGTGGACCAAGGATAGCAAGTTTCTCCTCAGATGTGGGAGATATAGAACATGATGCAGAAGAAAGTCTGGAAGACCTGGCAATTTAAGCCTGATTGTGCCAAGCCCTAATGGCTTGAGTTTTGATTTGTCTGCAAAGTATACTGCTCCATCAAAATTGTCAGTAAATTCTTCAAAAATATCTCTTCTAAAATTCATGTGGCAAGTTGCTCCTGAATCAATCAACCAATCATTTTTCCAAGAAGCAAGTGAAGCATTAAATAAGCCTTCATTTACTCCAATATTACAGTGTTCCACAACATAGTGAGCAGATTTAGGTGCTTTACCTTTCTCTTTGTCATTAGTTTTACCTTTGGTTTGGTTTCTTTCCTGCATAATTCTGTCTCAAGGCAACTTGCATGTGGATGCATCATGTGATCCATCTCTTTTGCAGCATATGCAATGCAAATCTGAGTTTTCTCCTTGAGAGTGTCTACCCCCCCTGCCTCTGAAATTTATTCCTCTTCCTCTGGAACAATCTTGAGCAAGATTCTTTTCTCTATGAGAAAGGCACACAGCCTCTTCAAAAGAATGAGGAGTTGTCTTCTTCCCAAAAGCTTTCTCTCTTTCAGCAAATTTTTTCACAAGGTAGTCAAAGGTAATATCTTTGAGGTTTCCATTTGCTTGCAATGACTCAAGATAATTTGAGTAAGTGGGACAAAGTGCCTTGAGAAAAGCTATCAGAGGAATATCCAGTTCAACATTAGTGACTTTGATATCATGCATAATAGATTTTACTTCTGATGCGAGAGCAAGAGGATCATCATTTTGTAATTCAAGGGTGAACAATTTAATCACGAGTTGAACAACTTCAAGTGCAGAGTGTGAGTCATAGAGTTCCTTTAGTTTTTGTAAGGCTTTGAAAGCATTTGAAAATGGTGAAATATGACGACTCACCTCTTCATTTACTGACACTGCAATCAATGTTGAATTCCTTGTCTGAGGTAGGTTGTTCTGGCTCTTTGTCTCCATTTCCAACACACACTCCTTTCCATAGCTCATTTAAAATGAGAGTGTGTTTGATTTTGCGTGACCATTCTAGATAGTTCTCCTTACTGGTGATAACCACTCCCATAATAGATATCAATGAATGCATTTTAAAAATTGTGTACTGTAAAAAAAAATATACTTTTGTTGCCAATACTCTATAAGAAATTGCACTTCTGGTTGTAAAAAAAAATTAATATATATAACAGAGGTATATATATATGAGGGAGGGGTTATGTGGTGGAGACGCAATGCGTTATTAAAAAAAAAATTGTGATATTGGGCATTCACTAGACATTGGAGTAGTATGGAGGAAAATGAGATTGCAGATTTTTTTTTTACATGACAGCCAACTATTCCTTGACATTCTCCCTACCGATTACCAATGCTCTGCTTGCAAACAATTTGGTAGCCTTGGCTTAAGATACAGATGTTGTCTCGATGAATGTAACTTCAACCTCCAAGACTACTGCGCAAGGGCTCTCGTTGTGGTTAATGCACCTCGCGTACTGGAGCAGCTCTTTCAACCAGTGTATTGATGTAAGGGACCAGGTCTTTCAACCAGCGTATTGATGTGAGGGAGCAACTTTTTTTTTTAACCAGTGTATTGATGCAAGGGAGCAGCTCTTTCAAGCAGCATAATGATTCGAGGGAGCAGATCTTTCAACCAACATATTGGAGCTGCCAGCATATTGGAGGCAACGTGGAGAGGTATAGAGAGCAGCTTTTACAGGCAACAATGTTGCCAGCAGCATTTCAAATCTAGATGTTTTACAATGTTGGGTCACAAGATATTAATGATGCAACAAGACATTTTTAGGGCAACGAGACTGCCCAACAAAGGCCGCACTGTGGGTTGTTGGTTTGAAAATAGGGATTCCATAGTCAACAGAATTGGAAAGGAGGCATGGAGTTGAGATGAATTTCAAGCGTTACACCAGATTATTATGTAGAGGGTAGAGGGCAAAGAACTGAAGAATATGGAAGACTACAAATTTCTAAAAAATGGAAGAAGGGAGTTACAATGGCAGACTGCAATGCCAAAAATAGAGTTGGCTCTGATACCATGTCAGCCAGGAGGTAGCTCCTCAAATGTAATTGTATTATTCATTCAAGTTGTTCATTATTATATACAAGAGGGATTGAATGTTCAGTTCATCTCCTGATGACTCTCCACTTTCTCTATTATTTATTTACACTAATTACAGTTGTTCACCCAATCCCTATGATTAGGTGTCAGCAGGGTTGATAGGGCATGCAACATGGACCAATCAAAGGCCACCACGTGGAAGCCTCCAAATATGGAAGAAGGTTCGATCAAAAGGTTGCAGAAAGGATAGCGGAAGGTTCAAACCCACAACCTCGACAGAGCTGAAAAACAAACTTACCATTGCGCCAGCAAATGACCATTGTAAAGAATGGCATGGAACTATTATTTAGAGTCTATGAAAACAACTATCGTATTAAAATGGAGTTAGCAAGACTTGTCCTCGCGACCTCTGGTAACAACAAATACTAATTTACTAATGTATCAAACCATCAAAGTTATAAACAAGGTTGAAGATTCCTACTTTAAACCTTGAAAGTTATCCAAATGGCGAATTTGGAAGGCCGTGGGGTTGAACCCATGACCTTCACATCAACAAACATCTAACTTTACCATTACACCATAACCATATGTCTTGTTTGGGAGGCAACTGAACCGAAAATATCATAACTAAAAGGGGAAGTGAACCTGTGACCTCTAGTTTTTAAACAAGCACTTTTACCAACTATGTTTGGTCTAATTGGTGATAGGATTATGCAGTCATTGTTCTTTTGATCCAAGTTTGTTTATGTACTAAAGAAATAGTGAATTTTGGCCTTGTTTGGGGTAGTTTTGATAAGTGAAAAGTGGTTTTCTCAATACCAATATCTTTGTTTCAGAGTGAAAACAAGTCGTAAGCTATTTTGGGAGACCAAGTGTATGTAATTTCATTTTGCATATTAATAGAAGTGATTGCTCAAATGAAAGCAGGACCCAGAGACATAGCTCAAACAAAATCCATTATCGAATTCTTTTCTTCTTTCTCTCTCTTTATCTATTGTAATGTATTCATTTTCAAACATTCATTTGCTCACTAAGCTTCTTAATTGAGTTAATTCCATTCACACAAGTTAAATTTGCAAACAAGTCATATATTTTTGGATCAAGTTTGGTATTAGAGTTGGTATGACAGGTTTGCAAGTGTGGATGCTTACTCAATCAAATATTAAATGAGGAGAAGGATCATTCGAAGGATTCAACCGAGAGATTGGTTCAAGGTGAGCAACCCACAGGCAATAGATGGCATCTCCAAGAGAAGACAAACCTTTCTCTTTTGAAGCAGATTTGCATGAAGCATTCGTGGCAATGAAGGCCATGGTGAAAGAACTGGATCATAAGCGAAATAAGTCTAATGGGAGTGGACCATAAGTAAAAGCTAAAGGAGTTGGTGATCCTCCTAAAACTCCCCCATCTTCATAATCTTCATCATCATCATCATCATCTTCTTCTTCTTCTTCTCATTCAAGTAAGACTTTGTTATGAAACCAGCTCACAAAAGGATAGAAAAGATAGATCAACGCCTTAGAAATAAGCCTCTTCGAGGGGGCAAACTCCTTTACATTACACAAATGAACAATTCTTGGATGATACAAATGACAAGACCTCCTTTCTATATGTTGGATTCTAAGGGGTCATAATACAATCAAAGCCGACATAACAATAATAATGCAAGGGCACAATAATAACAATAGTGCGCTTCTATGGGGCACAAAAATATAATAAGGGCATTGTACTAATAACAATAAGGGGTTACACTAGTAGTATAGGGACCTAACATGCCCCTCTCCTTCAAAAAGTGTTGTCCTCAAGGCTTGAGTAGTTCTTGATGCTTCTGTATAAAATTCTTGTCCTCCCATGTGGAATCTTCGGCAGGTAAGTTCTTCCACTTGATGAGATACTCCGGAATTAATCGATTTCGTAGCTGTCGGGTTCTTGTTTTTGTGACTGCTCCAAGTTCCAATATGATTTTTCCTTCCTTGTCAAGTTCTGGCAATATTGTTTGAACTGGGATCTTTTGCAAATTTTGAATGAGTGACCACACTTCTTCATCCTTCTTCCATTCATACCTTGTTTTGTTTGTCCAATCTGGTTGGATAATAGAAATAGCACAAAACAATGCTTCCACATCCTCATCCTTTCTTGAGAGTGCATCTACAACAACATTTTGCTTCCCTTTTTTACAGATGATTTCAAAGTCATAAACCAACATATTTGTGACCCATTTTTTTTGTTCTTCTAAAGATAATCTTTGTTCTAAAAAGTATTTAAGACTATCATGATCCATTTTTACCTTGAAGTGTCTTCCCATATGGAAAGGTTGCCATTTCTTAAGTGCATATAGTATTGCCAACATTTCCTTCTCATAAATAGCTTACCTGAGATGTAGCCGTAAAAATACCCAATTGCCTACATCAAAACTTATTTCACTGCGATGTTGATCTGCCTATTGTTTCATTTGATTCTGCACCAAAGTGGCATTATCCTTTAAAAGTTGGAGAACTTGTTGTTGATGCTCGATGTGATCTTTCACAGCTTGAATCTTTTTTTCTTGATATGTCCTTCTATCTTAAGAGTTTGAGGAGTGGTAATTTCTTCCAATGCATTACAAGATATGGTCGGATTTATTTCTTGATGCTCAATGTGATCTTTCACTTCTTGAACATTTTTCTTCTTGATATGTCCTTCTATCTTGATAGTTTCAGGAGTGGTAATTCTGTCCAATGCATTACAAGATATGGTCGAATTCATTTCTTCTTTCTCGATGTGATCTTTCACTTCTTGAGAATTTTTCTTCTTGATATGTCCTTCTATCTTTAAAGCTTGAGGAGTGGTAATTCTTGCCAATGCTTTACCAGATATGGTCGGATTCATTTCTTCTTTCTTTGGGGTTGGTGCCTAGTGTATATCCCCTTATTTTGATGTTTCTTGATCCTTTTCCTCCTCCTCTTCATAATCTATGTAAAATAATTTCTTCTCAACACACTTATGACCTTTAGTGTATTTGCTATCACAATTGTAACAAAGCCCTTTCTCTCTTTTTTCTTCCAATTGTTGTGGTGTAAACCTTGTAGGTTGTGGAATGCTAGGAGAAAAAACACTTCCATAATTATAGTCATGAGTGGTGGGATTCCTTGTTTCCATAATTTCGCTTTCATTTTTTCTTGCCAACTTGAATGCCTTCTCCAATGAATCAAGTTCCCAAAGATGAACCTCATGTTGAATGTTATCCTTTAAAGTCTCTATGAATACATCAATCATTTACTTCTCTAGAATATCATTTACCCTTATATTCAATTTTTGGAAGTCCTCAATGTGCTCTACCATTGAACTCTTTTGTTTGAGATTTATCAATTGGCTAAAGAAGGTGTTGTTCTTTGTATCCTCATAATGTGCTATCATTTTCTCTGTGAAAATTGACCACGTAACAAGTGGTTTACAAGAACAAAACCATTTATACCATAAAAATTGATCTGGTTCTAAATATGAAGATGCAATATGTACCTTTTGTAATAGTTGCACCTCATGTAGATCAAATTATTGCTTCATCTGTAGTATCCAATTTACCAGATCCTTTCCATCAAACTTCCTCATATCGCCTTTTCTTGATTTTAGGAGTTCAAACTTGAAACAACTGTAACTCTGTAATTTCATATCTCCAAGTTTTGAAATTGCGTCCTACAGCATCCCTCTGAGTCCTCTTTCTAACCCCGCAAGTCTGATCAAGATTGGATTCTACAAGGAGGAATTATGTCAAATCTCCCACGATGACTTGATTATAGACTAGTTCAATAGATCGAACTTGTACGACGTGCTACGTGTCCCTGTTTCAACCTTAGGACCTGAAACCAATACACAGAAAACTATAGTCCCTCCTCTTTCTGCAACTTATTACTAAATATAAATTTTATGCTCAGAGAGAAAGTTATGATGATTTTCCCAAGGTCACCTATTTAGGATGTAATTTTGGAGCCTGCAGAAACCCTAAATGTCTTGGACTGTATCTCCGAAAACATAGCGAACCAAGATCTGAAATTCATGCCCGAGCTTCACCAAAGTTGTGGCTCAAATGGGTTTTAATTTCCAAGTCTGAAACATCGCAAAAAAAACAATTATAGCGAAACTTCCACGGTGACGTGTTTGAGATGGAATTTTGGAGTTTTCAAAAACTCTAAATTCCTCAAATCATATCTCCAAAAATATAGCGAGAGAAGATTGGAAATCTGGACTTGATGTTCAAAACGATTTCATCTCAAATGGGTTTTTTGCTTAGCTTTTGAAACTTCGTAGCGAAAAAGTTATAGCGAAAATTCCACGATGACCTGTTTGGAGAAGCAAAACCCTAGAATCCAAAGCTTTGATACCAAATGTTATGAAACGAGCTCACAAAAGGATAGAAAAGATATATCAACGCCTTAGAAATAAGCCTCTTCGAGAGGGAAACCTCCTTTACATTACACAAATGAACAATTCTTGGATGATACAAATGACAAGACCTCCTTTCTATATATAGGAGTCTAAGGGGTCATAGTATAATCAGAGCCGACATAACAATAATAATGTAAGGGCACAATAATAATAATAGTGGGCTTATATGGGGCACAATAATAAAAATATGGGGAATACATGGGCACAACAATATAATAAGGGTGTTTTACTAATAACAATAAGGGGTTACACTAGTAGTATAGGGACCTAACAGACTTCTTGTTCAAAGAAACATTCTAAGAAAACTTCGTCCAAATAACCTTTGTTAAAAATTGATGTTAAGATCAAATTTCCCACATATGATGGTGATCTTAACGCAAATAATTTGGACAATTGGATCCAACAGCTGGAAGTTATTGTAGGACCCAGAAGATAGTGAAGTACAAAGCAAATATCAAACTTTCTTCTTTTCGATTGAGTGCTACAATAATGATCTAGTGAGAGAGAAAACCCCAAGAAGAACTCCTTTGATATGGTAATCTCTTCTTGGTATTAATTCACTACTGCATTAAGAAGATGTTGTGGTCACCAACAACCCCCCTCTTTGTTTAGTATTAGCAATAATATCAAGCAAAGGGGGACCCTTAACAAAAAATCCCAAAAATATTTTTGTCCAAATTTTTGTATTTAACTCCCTAAAAGCTATATCACATCGCAGAGAGAGAGTGAAGAGTTTTCCTATGCGCATAACAAGCTGCAAAGAAGCAATGCAAAATTCATCGCATCGCATATTTTGAAAACGCCCTTAAAACAAAATAAAAAGGAATCGCCGACGGCCGATATGCGACGTCGCATATCGCAAACGTCGCATAAGCAGCACACAATGAGCAAATGAAAATTGCGATATTGCGATTTGCGATCCTACAAACTGCGATTTTGCGATTTGCGATCTATGACGAATGAGACTATCAATTTCTGTGATGCGAATCGCAGAAACCACTCATCGCAAAGTTTCTTCGGCATGATCTGTAAACCCAAAATCGAGCGCGCACCTTAAGGGAAATTAATGATTACACGCCTGAGTATCCAAAGATGATCGTGTTGCGTTTTTCGAAGAGTCAAGTCATTATGAGTGTCATGATTATGCATTCATTAGATTTTAAAGCTTTCATGTCAATCTTTTCATCATGTCTCTTTTCCTTTGCGTGAACTGCAAGGCAGCGACTAATATAAATCTATATGCAGGAAACATCTAAGGAAAAAGGGAAAGCGCCAATACTCGAAGAACAGAGAGGAGATGCCTTCACAAATGAATGCCGCATGCAACAGAGCCGCGGATTCCAGAGTATCACTCCACAGACACTGATGAAAATAGACTATCCAAGACTCAGAGTCAAAGGCGCACAAAAGCAGCATGTTTGCAAAAGATCCTGAAGCTCAGATTGGATAAAGCAAAAAGAAAAACGCTGAAAAGGGATGATGCTTCAGAAAAGCCTGGAACAAAGAATGGAAGCAATTTTCAATACGTAAGATTGTTCAGGCAACGAAATCCCTAACTCATTGAGTCATTCACACAGCCGGAAACCGAAATAGCAACAGCATAATCAGTTTGAAAGAAATCTGGGTTATACTAAGTATACACACAGCAAAAAACACCCAGCCGGAGGAAGATTTTCAAAACTATTTTCTAGTTTGTCAGAAAGAGGTGCCAGCTTTTGTTATTTCTACTTTCATTTCCCGAGCAAAAGGAAAATACAACCAGCCGACTCTTTCCAGGCGAACCTCACATTGCTTACAGCACTAAGGAGCAGATACAGAAACGGTTAGAAATTAGATTCAATTTTTAGAAATAAATTTGCTTTAGTAAAAGGGCGGTCATTTGAAGCTGTTCCCTAAATTTGTGTAATTAAGATTAGTTAGTTAGTAGTATTTAACCCTTCTCATGGCATTTGGAGAAGGGTTCGGAAATTTGTCAAAAAACTTGTCCTCAGAACATGCACTTTTGCACCCTCGGAGGGGGTTTTTGATGAATGGATGGATCGAGATTTATTTATGTTTACATTTTAATGTCTGCTACTGATGTTGCACTTCTGTACTCTTAGTAGATGTTAAAAGTAAGTAGAGATAAATCTTTATTGCTTGAAGTTTGTGAGTGAAAATCAGTCATAAATGATACTTTTATCTCTTGATTAATTTCTGCTCATATTCTTAGAGTGATATACAGTTGATTTGTTTATATGTTGATGTATGAATGTCTAGATTACCATTTGGAACTTTTGTACGGTGGAATCATTTGTTTGTGCTTGACATATGAATAACTGATTATGCGATATGTTGTTCACAACTGTTTTGCCTAACTTCTTATGCAGAATGGTTCATCTTAATTGATTTATATTCTTATGATAGCTGAATGATATTTATTGCCAGTTGTTGTATGAAATCTTTTTAGATCGCATAATGAAAGAATTTTACCCCGGGTTAGTATAGATTAGATGTGTTGTTTTTTTTAGATTACAGTAGCATAGAGTCAGTTTAGAGTCTAGGATTAAATTAGTTTAAAATTACCTTTAGATTAGTATCTTCAAAATCTACACACACACACACACACATCTTTTAGATTGGGAAGCTGGTCCCATTATCCCCAGTCGGACCCGCTACACCAAACGGGCAAGGAGCCGCCAACCAGGTTCCCGACCGGGTGGGTATCCCCCTTGTTGTTCACCCGATTTCGGGGCCCTCAACATATTTGGTGCTAGAAGGAGGGCACGAACTATGAATGGCAACTAAGTCAAAATCTAAATGTCATTCTGAGAGTAAATCACCCTCATCAACTCCCCCGACTTCTCCACTACGGTTAAACCCGGAGTTAGAAGTCACTCGAGTATCCACCGCTGCTACCTACTCCAATATATCAGACCAACTCATTATTGAACCCCCTGAAATTCAAACTTTGATTCATAAACTCCAGGGATTCTCCATTTTTTCTCATAGGTCTGATAAATCTAACAACAGCGTGACTTCGCAGTACAATCCTGCTCATCCTCTGACCAGATTGAAGAGTGAAAAAATTGGTATTCAACCAAGTGAACTCCCTCTCCCTACTAGGAAAAGAGCAAGGAAAGCACCACCAAAGTCTGACCGTGAGACTCTTTCATCCACTTCATCCATTTCAACACCCTCACCGCGAAGTCAACCACCCACATCCTCATCCCAAATCACTCATCCATCTTCCACAACACTTCCTCTTCAATCATCAAAGATCATAATACCTTCATCTTCTCAGCATCAGGGACCGTCTTCTGCACTCTCATTAACTAGCGGCTCAACGATGGCCCAGTCTCCATGGAACAATCCTGGGGCGATTTTAATGCCTCCACCCCTGAGCCCAATACCGGCCCCTCCTGAGAAGTGGCTACCTAAATTCAATCCAGAAACAGGCATGTTAGCTGAAGAGCATATCAATAATTTCATGCTTTCTGTTAATCTCAACGGAGTTACCAATGAAGATGTTGTCGTCCGACTTTTTCCTTACACAATGCAAGGAACAGCCGGGTCATGGTACTTTTCGTTACCTTCCGGGTCCATCACAAGTTGGGACATTTTTCAAAGTCAATTCCTCACCAAGTTTGGCGATGACAGATCAACAGCGACATTGATCAATGACCTGTCTAATCTTAAAGTTGAGGCTAGAGAACCCATTAAAGATTTCAATTTACGGTTCAACAAGATCCTCAACAAGATTCCCGCTGCTTCTCAACCCAGCGAGGAAGTAAGATGTGAATGGTACATCACGGCCTTACCATCAAACTTGGCCATCTTCGTAGATAGGGCAAACAAGACGACCTTAGTTGAAAACTTGACTGAGGCATTAGCAGTAGAAAAACGCGTAGTTGCCCTAGAAAAGAGATCCGCAATAGAAGAACGCAAATCTAAGAAGATCTCTTTCAAAGAAGACACCAAGAAGAAGCAAACGAAAGATCCTTTCGATATGGAAGGATTACAAAAGGTGTTAAAGGCCATGTCCAACGAGATGATTGATATAAGAAAACAAGTAGCAGAAACTTCTTCAAAAAAGCCCTATAGATATTTTAAAAGAAACCTTCCCATGGAGGTGAAACCACCCAATGCTGTGTCAAACGTCGAATCTGAAGAAGAAGAAGAAGAAGAAGAGAATACCACTGAAGGGCAGACCGATGATGAAGAAGTTGTGGAACTACAAGGAATGTGGGATTTCATCCTCCCAGAAGAAGAGGATCAAGAAGCATTTCCGGTTAGCACACGAAGCAAAAATCAACTTGATCCTCCCCAAACTACCCCTAAACAGAAGGGCGCAAGCCCTGCAACAAAAGATAAGGTCGCAACAAAGAAAACAACCGCTAGAGCGACCCAATTTAGCCCAGTCCAATCAGATCAAGTACCTCCATCAAGAACACTGATAGTGTCGGATGAAATGGAGTATAACATTATCGATGACATGAAAAAGACTAGGGCTAATATCACTCTGTACGAATTGAGAAAATTGAAACATCAACAGAAAATAATGATGAAAGAATTACATGTCGTGCCTACTACATCTTTACCTACAACTGTAGCTTCCCACAACATGGGAAGACCTCCAACCAACATGATCAATAAGATTGATCCGAATGACATTGCCTTGATTGGAGGAAGGTCAAGATCCCATACTCCTCCTTTTCTCCTCACTTATGAAATTTTCAATAAAAACGTGCACAATTGCCTGATTGATTCTGGTGCTTCAACGAATATTCTACCCAGATCAATATGTGCCAAATTGAATGTTCAGCCTCAGAAATCTGCAGTGTGCATAGTTCAACTTGATCGATCTCAAGTCGAAGTGATTGGTGAACTTAACCAGGTGACCATAAGATTGTCGTCTAACCCGAAAGTATGTCAGGTTATCGACATTCTAGTAGCTGATATCTCTGAATTCTATGGTTTAATTCTTAGCAGGGATTGGTCCGAGAAACTCCACGGATATTTCTCAACCGACTGGTCGCACATGTGGTTACCCTACAACGACAAAGCCAATCAAATAAAGGTTGAACGAGAATTGCACAAAAAGTACATAGTGACAGAATTGGAAGGAGAGAACGAAGCAATAGCATACAACAGCAGTATCATAGGCAATTACTCGGTAGATTCTTTCCTCGGCAATTTCAATGCTCACACTTCACCTTACTTAGAAAATTCAGTTGTGTCCCAAGTTGAAAATTTTTCCCAAACTGATGATTCAAAGTGTTTTAATTTTTTAGATAATTCTGTAAATACATCTTTATTTTGGAAATTATATTTTGATGGCTCTAAATCTAACGAGGGAGCAGGAGCAGGATGCGTTCTGATTAGCCCAGACGGAAACAAGACCATGCTCACATGCAGGCTTGAGTTCGATTGCACGAACAATACAGCGGAATACGAAGCCTTGGTGCAAGGCCTATACAAAGCAATCGGCTTGAATGTTAAGTATCTTCAAGTCTTTGGAGATTCCGAAATTGTCGTCAAACAGGTACGTAACACCATACATTGCCTGTCAAGTCATTTAAAGCACTATCAATTTTTAGTACAAGATCTGACTTCACATTTCATAGCATTCAATATTTCGTCAATCCCAAGACTCCAAAATGTGAGCACAGATCTGTTAGCTAACATAGCCTCTAGACTGATTCCCTCCGAAGATTTTAGTCCCGATAGGTTTTCAATAGAATTAATCTTTAAACCATCCATCCCTGACAACATCACCAACTGGAGAGTATTCAATGACGATCCAGACATTGTAAATTTCCTCACTTCTGAAGGATTCTACTCAAATCAAATAATTGATGAAGACCATCATGATCACCAAATTCAGCTCAATAGCACTGATAACGCTATACCTAAATCGGTGGTTAAGTTAGAAGATTTATATGATTTGAAAAGACGGTTTAAAAGGTCTGCCAATTCTAAACTCTACAGTTCAACTCTGAACTATGAATTAGTGAACCTAGGAACCGATCAGAAGCCGTAAAACATTAATCTAGGCCACGGCCTAGCCCCTCAAGAAAAATCAGCATATATCCGTCTTCTGAGACAATTCAAAAACGTTTTTGCGTGGAATTACGATGAGCTGAAAACATACAACACTTCTATCATTCAACACACTATCCCTATGATTGACAATGAAAAACTTGTCCAGCAGAAGCTCAGAAAAATCCACCCCAACTTAGAAAATCAGATAAAAACTGAGCTAAATAAATTGTTGAGAGCCAGAATAATTTTCCCCGTCAGACACTCCAAATGGGTATCCAATATGGTGCCTGTTAGGAAGAAAAACGGAGATATTAGAATCTGTAATGATTTCCGTAATCTCAACAAAGCCTGTCAGAAAGACAATTTTCCCCTCCCACCTATGGAGCAAATACTACAGGCAGTAACAGGCTCAGAATTAATGTCTTTCCTGGATGGATTTTCAGGATACAATCAAGTGCTGGTACATCCCGATGATCAGTTGAAAACCACATTTCAAACCAAGTGAGGCACATACGCATATCGGAAGATGCCATTTGGTCTGATCAATGCCGGCGCTACCTTTCAGAGAGCCATGGACATCGCATTTAAAGGTTTAGTCAATAAATCGGTAGTGATTTACCTAGATGATATAACAGTGTACTCCAAGAAGCGAAGCGACCATTTCAAAGATTTGAAAAAGATCTTTCAAAGATGCTTAAGGTATGGAATTTCACTTAACCCAAAGAAATCTTTTTTCGCATTAAGTGAAGGGAAATTGCTCGGATTCGTAGTGTCGAAATCTGGTATTCACATTGAACCTGACAGAATCAAAGAAATTTCCGAAATATCCATACCCCATAACAAAAAGGCCATGCAATCTTTCCTTGGACAAATCAATTTTGTAAAAAGGTTTGTCCCCGATTTTTCACGTATTATTTCTCCTTAACAAAATATGATAAAAAAGAATTCAAATTTTAAATGGGGCATAGATGAGCACGAAGCATTCAACTTAATCAAACAAGCTATCATCAACGCTCCATCTTTAGCTACCCCAAATTTTTCAGAATATTTCATCTTATACACTTTTTCCTCAGAGAAATCTTATGCCGCGATTTTGACTCAAGTAAATCAAGAGAAGGCGGAAGCTCCAATCGCATTCTTTAGCTCGAACTTACAAGGTGCTGAAATCAATTGCTCAGACATGGAGAAACAGGCTTATGATGTTTTCAAAGCGATCAAATATTTCAGACCTTTCTTACTTAAAGCCCATACCAAAGTCGTAGTACCGTTTCCAGCGATAAGAAACTTGTTGGTATAGAAGGATGTGGGCGAAAAGAGAGCAAATTGGATTACCGCTCTACAAGAATACGATCTTGAGATCAAACCAGCAAACATCGTAAGGGGTCAAGGCTTCTGCAAGATGTTAGCTGGAGCATCGCAAATTCCTGAGAACTCATCTGAAGAGGTACACACGTATGAGGTAAGCCTAAACGACGCAGAATCATTATATGCGGACACCATTTATTATCTTAAGAACGGGTATGCTCCATCGCACTTGGATCACACCAAGAAAAGAGCTCTAAGATTGAAAGCTAAACAATACCAGCTCATAAATGATGTTCTGTTTAAAAGGAATTACGATTCTGTACTTCTTAGGTGTCTTGAGAAAACTGAAGCCGAAAAGGTTTTGCAGGAACTCCACGATGGACCAGCAGGTGGACACTATGCTGGAGAGACTACTGCGCATAAGATCTTATGTGCAGGATATTATTGGCCCACGTTGTTCAAAGAATCATACAATTACGTAAGGAAATGCCAAATCTGCCAGACTGCTGCAGGGAAACAAAGGAAATCGTCCATGCCACTACAGCCGGTCAACATCGAGCAACCATTCAGCCAATGGGGCTTGGACATAATAGGTGAGATCGTTCCTCACTCTTCTAAGCAGCATAGGTATATCCTCACGGCAACAGATTATTTTACTAAATGGGTAGAAGCAGTTCCTCTCAAGACAGTTAATTCTGAAAACATTATTGAATTCATAGATCAATTTATCATCACTAGGTTTGGATTGCCAATGGCCTTAATGTTTGATAATGCATCATAATTTTCTGGAAATGCAATGACTGAGTTTGCATTAAAAAGAGGGTTCAAATTGAAATATATTGCTAATTACTATCCACAAGGTAATGGGTTGGCTGAATCAACAAACAAAAACCTAATCAGGATTATCAAAAGAACAGTCGACCAAAACCAAAAGAATTGGCACAAAGCGCTGGTAAATGCTTTATGGGCAGATAGAATCACGAAGAAAGCTTCAATCGACACTTCTCCCTTTAATTTAGTTTATGGGAAAGAAGTGGTTCTTCCAACTCACTTAGTCATTCCCTCTTTGCCTTTAGTACAACACATCGATGAAATATCTGCTTCCTCTTTGCAATTAAGACAAATTGAAATAATCAAACTAGAGGAACGTCGAGGACAAGCTAAGAAAATCCATGCTCACCACCAAGCGCTAATAAAATCCTCTTTTGACTCAGCCATCATAACCAGAAAGAACTTTCAGATGGGAGATTTAGTTTTGAAATGGGATAAGGCTCATGAAGAAAAGGGCAAACATACGAAATTTCAGAAGCTGTGGCTCGGTCCTTTTCAGATTGTAGAATTCATAGGCCCATCGACGTTTATGTTGCAGGATTTGGCAGGTAGAAGAGATTCTCTGCCTGTGAATGGACAAATTCTTAAAATGTATTTTCCATAGAAGATCACTCTTCTATTTTTTGTAGGATAGTTTTAGTTTTTTTTTTTTTTTTCTTTCTTTCTTATAAATAAAACCGGTTGTAAATGATCATTGAATAAGATTCATGAAAGAGCACACTAACTCTCTATCAGATTTTGATTTCACTTGTACAAATAGCAAAACTTTTCGAAAAATCTGATTTTTATTATTGACAAATAGAGTTAACTTTAGCCTAAATAATGATATTAGTTTCAACCTTTCAAAAAACTTTGATGAAATCAACCTTTGGTTAAAAATTGTTTTATCCCAGCACAATGAAAGGTATCATCAATAATAAAATAAATATTCTCTGCAAAGCTGTTATTTTCAAAACTCTATTATTGTCATCCAGAGCTTTCTTAAGGAAAAACAATGACTTCCTCCCTGCTAAAGGAAACCGCAGCATTCAGAGAAACAATCCGAGAAAACACTATATCTCAAAGAATAAGAGGTCTCATCACGAGCTGGCTTATCATGATCACAGATATTATAACTTGTTGACTTTGCCAATACTGTCTATCAAAATAGGGCAACGACTCGAGATTGTTGCAATCAAAAGACAAGGGGTCTCATCACGAGCCAGCTTGTTCAACAAAAGTGTAAATCAAATGAATGACTGTGTCATAATTTGGCCACCAAACCAAGACATTGTTCTTTAGAGAGTAAAAAAGGAAAAAGTGCCAAAAAGGATTTTTCTCTGAAATGTTGTAAATAACCTCAAGCAGGAAAAAGGATCATTGATGGATAACATGGTAACCCTGTCGAGGCTATGGACGCTTGCGGGCAGCAGAGGCTCTACCTACGACAAATGAGCATAGTTTAAAGCCAGTACGCAGAGAAGACCTTATTTTATCTTTAAAAAAGGACCAAGTAATGTCTGGTATGAATGCAAGAACTAAGCCTAAAGGAAGCAGACAATTGGAATAAAAAGAAAGGTTGAAACAAAGTATCATTGACAGGATGAGGGGTAATCTACTCTATCTGTCCATAACAAAATTTAGACATATGAAAATTTTTCTGTTTCGGAAGTGGAAATGTCAATAGAAAAGCAGAGATAACTGGTTCTTCACAGTGAATCGCCATTGTTGTGGTCACCAACAACCCCCCTCTTTGTTTAGTATTAGAAATAATATCAAGCAAAGGGGGACCCTTAACAAAAAATCCCAAAAATATTTTTGTCCAAATTTTTGTATTTAACTCCCTAAAAGCTATATCGCATCGCAGAGAGAGAGTGAAGAGTTTTCCTATGCGCATAAACAAGCTGCAAAGAAGCGATGCGAAATTCATCGCATCGCATATTTTGAAAACGCCCTTAAAAGAAAATAAAAAGGAATCGCCGACGGCCGATATGCAACGTCGCATATCGCAAACGTCGCATAAGCAGCACACAATGAGCAAATGAAAATTGCGATATTGCGATTTGCGATCTGCGATCCTACAAACTGTGATTTTGCGATTTGCGATCTGCGACGAATGAGACTATTAATTGCTGCGATGCGAATCGCAGAAACCACTCATCGCAAAGTTTCTTCGGCATGATCTGTAAACCCAAAATCGAGCGCGCACCTTAAGGGAAATTAATGATTACACGCCTAAGTATCCAAAGATGATCGTGTTGCGTTTTTCGAAGAGTCAAGTCATTATGAGTGTCATGATTATGCATTCATTAGAGTTTAAAGCTTTCATGTCAATCTTTTCGTCATGTCTCTTTTCCTTTGCGTGAACTGCAAGGCAGCGACTAATATAAATCTATATGCAGGAAACATCTAAGGAAAAAGGGAAAGCGCCAATACTCGAAGAACAGAGAGGAGATGCCTTCACAAATGAATGCTGCATGCAGCAGAGCCGCGGATTCCAGAGTATCACTCCACATACACTGATGAAAATAGACTATCCAAGACTCAAAGTCAAAGGTGCACAAAAGCAGCATGTTTGCAAACGATCCTGAAGCTCAGATTGGATAAAGAAAAAAGAAAACTGCTTAAAAGGGATGATGCTTCAGAAAAGCCTGGAACAAAGAATGGAAGCAATTTTCAATACGTAAGATTGTTCAGGCAACGAAATCCCTAACTCATTGAGTTATTCACACGGCCGGAAACAGAAATAGCAACAGCACAATCAGTTTGAAAGAAATCTGGGTTATACTAAGTATACACACAGCAAAAAACACCCAGCTAGAGGAAGATTTTCAAAAATATCTTCTAGTTTGTCAGAAAGAGGTGCCAGCTTTTGTTATTTCTACTTTCATTGCCCGAGCAAAAGGAAAATACAACCAGCCGACTCTTTCCAGGTGAACCTCACATTGCTTACAGCACTAAGGAGCAGATACAGAAACGGTTAGAAATTAGATTCAATTTTTAGAAATAAATTTGCTTTAGTAAAAGGGCGGTCATTTGAATTCATTCCCTAAATTTGTGTAATTAAGATTAGTTAGTTAGTAGTATTTAACCCTTCTCATGGCATTTGGAGAAGGGTCCGGAAATTTGTCAAAAAACTTGTCCTTAGAACATGCACTTTTGCACCCTCGGAGGGGGTTTTTGATGAATGGATGGATCGAGATTTATTTATGTTTACATTTTAATGTCTGCTACTGATGTTGCACTTTTGTACTCTTAGTAGATGTTAGAAGTAAGTAGAGAGAAATCGTTATTGCTTGAAGTTTGTGAGTGAAAATCAGTCATAAATGGTACTTTTATCTCTTGATTAATTTCTGCTCATATTCTTAGAGTGATATACAGCCGATTTGTTTATATGTTGATGTATGAATGTCTGGATTACCATTTGGCACTTTTCTACGATGGAATCATTTGTTTTTGCTTGACATATGAATAACTGATTATGCGATATGATGTTCACAACTGTTTTTCCTAACTTCTTATGCAGAATGGTTCATCTTAATTGATTTATATTCTTATGATAGCTGAATGATCTTTATTACCAGTTGTTGTATGAAATCTTTTTAGATCGCATAATGAAAGAATTTTACCCCGGGTTAGTATAGATTAGATGTGTTGTTTTTGTTAGATTACAGTAGCATAGAGTCAGTTTAGAGTCTAGAATTAAATTAGTTTAAAATTACCTTTAGATTAGTATCTTCAAAATTTACACACACACACACACATCTTTTAGATTGGGAAGTTGGTCCCATTATCCCCAATCGGACCCGCTACACCAAACGGGCAAGGAGCCGCCAACCAGGTTCCCGACCGGGTGGGTATCCCCCTTGTTGTTGACCCAATTTCGGGGTCCTCAACAGAAGACAATTCTATCCATTAGTCTAAATGCAACAAGACACAATGGACTAGCAAAATTTCAAACAAGGTACGGGAAAAAGTGTTCAAAGTTATACTTAGGAGTTTAGGAAGAAAGCTTTGATTTTGGGTATTCCATTGTATACATAGGAAACTCTTCTTCGGTACATTGGTGGTTTGCATAGCTATCTTCAACACACCATCCTTATGTTCAATCCTACTAACTTCGATGAAGTCTGTGTTCAAGCTACACATCTTGAATCTAGATGGAAGAATGTTAAAGATGGCTTCTTTGTTGATTTTTTAATAGTCTTATAAACTGATAATTTCTTTTGATGATTTAATTCTTTTGCACATTCTTATCAATGATTTCATCATTAATAAAATTGCACATAATACATAAACAATATAACGTTTAGGAAAATAGAATCATCAAGAGACAGTCACACAAAGAACACGAGAATTTACCCTATGAAAACCCTCATGGGGAAAAACTAAGCAACCCTTTCAATAGAAAATTATTCAATCCAACAGAGATACATCTAAGTCAACAACTAGGTCAAACCTGGTCCATCCTCCTAGTCAATTCAACTAGCCCATGCTCTGGACTATCCTTCTTCTTCATTCAAAAATTTGTCCTCGAAATCTTGCCTCAGATATGCAAGATACCATGCCTCAAATATGTGAGCTTATTGCCTCAAATATGAGATCTTCTAGCCTTAGATAAGTGAGCTTCTATGCCTCAGATATCTGAGCCTCTAGCCATAGATAAGCAAGCTCCTATGCCTCGAATATGTGAGCTTCTTGCCTTAGATATGCAAGCTTCGAGCCTCAAATAAGTGAGCTTCTATGCCTAAGATATGTGAGCTTCTAGCCTCAGGTAAGCAAGCTTCTATGCTTCATATATGAGATCTGAATTGGTGCTTGTGAGAGGTGGAATGCCTCTTATATATATATTTTTGCTAGCTAAATGGGTTCATTTTTCAACTAATCTGACTTGTACATTTGAGGGACCGAATTGACTAGGAGGAGGACAACTTCATTTATTTGGAGCTTAAAAAAATAATTTTTACATAAATTCTAATTTCTTTCTTTTTCAACAAACATGAAGAACATGTCTCTTTAGTAATTTCTCTTTAACCCAACCATTAATAATATGATTTTACAAATACATAAATGACTCAAATATACATTATGAAGACCAACCATATTTACAAAAATTGAACTCTACCTCTTAACTAAGGAGGTATCCATAATGACCATCTAGATGATCTCATGTTGACAGAATTTCTCTATGAAAAGGTCATAATAAATCATCATCAACCTTGTCAGCGTCTCTAACATCATCAACATCATCCTATCAGCATCCACTAGTTCGAATCACTAACACATTGTCAGCATCAACTAGTAGGCATCTCTAACATCAGCATCATCATCTAACCATCAACATCCACTAGTAGCCATATATTGGTTGGTACCTAACCCATGGCTTTTCATATCAGGAGACACTTGCTCAGAGTGATCGGTCCTTAAATCCCAAGGCCTCTTACTAGGTCAAAATGTTGAGATACTAACGCAACCCTCCTAGGGAGTCCTAGCAGACACTCACTCAAACCTCTTGTGGCACACTCTATGCCTTGATGTTGAAATACCTCACTCAATCCTTCCTTGGTGAGTGATCAGGTCTTGATGCTGAGAGACCTCACTCAACCCTTCCTTGGTGAGTGATTGGGCCTTCTTGCTAAGAGACCTCACTCAACCCTTCCTTGGTGAGTGATCAGGTCTTCATGTTGAGAGACCTCACTCACCCCTTCCTTGGTGAGTGATCGGGTCTAGAACTTACTCAACCCTTCATGGGGAGTAATAGGGTCTCATCATCGAGAGGCACTCACTCAACCCTATTTCAGAAGCACTCTAGGCCTCTTAGACCATTCTCATTATCAGGAGAATGTCCATCCATGCAGTTTTCATATCAGCACTCCCTCTTAATGAGAGGGGTAATCTCCACAAGCCCTAGCTTGTATCTGAAGTACACAAACTTCTTTATGGTCAATAGCTTTGTCAAAATATAATTTATCTTCTCATCAGTGGAGATATACTCGAGCTTCACTCTCTTCCTATACCATATATTAGTATTGTCATCAAGTTGTCATTTGCACATGATCAAACAATCCTACAAGTTAAATCAATGTTGTTGCTCAACTTTGCAATGTACTTGACCACTGAGTGCAATAGATGTCTGATTCATATTCTTCCAAAATATCATAATGGAGCTTGTTACCCACCACTAGTGGGTGACCCCTATAGAATTTTTTTTCTCCTAGATTTGTCTTCAGTCGAAAGCTAGCAACCCCTTGGAGCCACTAGATCATTTGATTTGCCACCATCTTCCACCACCTAAGCCATCCATTATTTTCCCTTGCTCATTTGTTATGATCTTATGTTTGATGATGGGTCTTCCAACCCCAAAGGTATGGCTTTTCATTATGTAATTGAGTGTTTATTCTTGCTTTCCTTGGACGCATTTGGACATGGATTAGTGGGGGGATTCGGCAGAAAGAATGGTCTTGGTCTGTACTCTTGTTCCCTTGACCCAACTTGGTGGTTAATCTTGTACACTAGTCTTGTGGGATCTCATATATTGGCTACTCGCTTTAGGAGTAGCACTACATGGGAAAACAATTTTGCTTGTGTGGTCCCGCTTCCTGACTACCATATATATTTCTCCACTCTGTTTATTATAATCCCTTTACACACATTTCCCATCTAGGCCCACATTTTTCCATTGGATCCACAAGGAGTTAGCCTCCCCCTCCCCTTGTCCACACTTTGGGTCGGGCCTAGAATGATGCCCCAAAGGTTGATGCAGATAAAAAGAAAGTTTAAATCAATTTTGCCACTTATAATAGGAAATGTACCACAAAATGCAAAAGATGGTCTGGACATAAAAATTTAGCACATGGGAAAATCCAAACATGAGCTCTACCCCTTATCATTATGGCCATCACCCTGGTTCCTAGGGCCCCTATGTGTGCCCCTTGCATCATTGAAGAACCCGTGATTGTCCCAACCCCTTGTGGGCGATGAATTGTCCAACCTTAAAGGGGTAATCACGGCTTGATCATACCCATCTCATCCCCTGGAGCCCCAAGCAATTAAAAGAAAGAATGACCAATAAAATTCAAAATTCATATGAAGAAGGATGGAAAGACAAAGGCTAGAGTAACTCATGCACCATGATTTCTCCCTCTTACATCCATATACTCCAATGTGTGGGATTCCTTCATTATAACTTCCCTTGTACCATGGTGTTAGCGCCTAAAATTTCACCTCAGGCTGAGAAAGGTAAACCTCAAGGCTACATCAAACCATTTAGCCTCGTAGCTAGCCCTACGGGGCAGGAGAAGGCTCTCTCCGGTCAAGCTCGGCAGATCTTCAATGGGATGAGATGACCAACAAGGTAACACTGATATTAGGCTAGTAAACTGATTAAAAAGGTTGATTTGGGATTTTTTTGGGTTTTTGGTGGCAAATTGAGGAATTGCAATTTTGGGTGCGGGGATTGGACACAGTTTCTGCAGGGGGTTCTTTGGGGCGAGGTAGGAGACAGTATTGATGCCTTAACTTGAGATGGATGATCAGGAATGAAATATGAGTAGCTAAAGAGAGCAAACAATGACTTTGAATTCCCTTTAGACAGTAGAAAACATGGAAATTAAACAAATTTAAAAGCAGAGCATGGCTAGCATGAATTCATACTTTAACACTTCATTTGTTTAATGTGCAGCAGTAAAGAAAGGAAATGAATCACATAACAAAGCTTAAAAGAACATTGAGAAACACACCATCAACACATGAATCCACAAGAATCCCAAAGATGACTGCAAAACCTTGGTCTTCCTTAGCCAAAAATTGCAGAGATACAGTGAAAATATACAATGATAGCTTCTCCCTCAAGAGTCCAACCTTCCAACCCCTGAAAATGATTAAGAAAATACATAATATAGGCAAGTCAACCTCTTCCCTTGCCTCTAGGGGTCGAGCTCATCCTTCTAGGAGCTGTTTCAACTAATTCTAAACTGAGCACTAAAATCTAGGCAGTCAAAACAACTTGCCTCTATAAGCTAGGAAAACAGTTCATACATTCAATTTTTACCCTTTACATTAATAAATCTTCTAGAAATGTTAAACAAGAGTAAAAGTATCCAAAAAGTGTCACAATTACATCCATGAAGACCATCATTAACCTCAGAAAGTCGAAAAGAGTCAAATCTGCAATTTCTGGGCTGAACTGGTCAAATTTGGCAAATTTCCTCAACGGGTCGCGCCCCTTTTCTCAACGGGTCGCGCACTTTGGAGCTCTATTTGGGGCACTTCCAGGTGTCAGAATTGGGTGCAGGATAGCTCGTAGGTTTGCGAGTCTAATTTCCAACCCAACTGGAATTTTTGAATTTGGAGTTAATTTTCCCAGTCAAAACGCAATTCTCCCAATACTGCTTCTGCAATTCAAAAAAGGGGCAGAAAGTCAAATTTTGCATGTATTTTGACCTTCTGGAGGCCCAAAACCCCATAAAAACTCAAGTCCATTCATAGGCATATGTAACCTTGCATGACAAATCTAGAAATGCTGAGTTTTTGCAAAAAAGAGCTACGATGACAAAGGGTCTCACCGGGGGTGAGACTCGTTGAGGAGCCAAAACCTGTAAATTCCCAAAAAATGCCAAAATTACCCAAAATTCTCAAAAAATTTTGGGATTTGTGCTGTAGCTGATGCTAGTGAGTGCCATGATCTTTGAGGGATGCCTCAACCAAGATACGGAGTGGATTGGTTTTCTTCCTCCTAGTGATTCTTCATGTTTCTCAGCAGCTGTTTCTCTTGGTTGGCCTTAGCCAACAGCCTCTCCAAGTGGGCATTCTCCTGAATGAGCATTGACTCTCAGTCAGCAGGCAATGGATCACCGGGTCTTCTACGGTTCAAGACTCGGTTGCTACGAATCCTCCATAGCTCATCAAGTGCTTTCTCCTCCTCCAATTGTTTGTTCCGCTGCTCCAGGTAAGTAATAGTCCATTGGGCACCCTCAAGTCTCCTCTGTAAAACATCATTTTCAGCCCTGAGATGCTGAATGATCTCCTTCGCCTCTTGGCTAGGAGAACTGGCCTCAAGATCAATCACCGGATCCTCATGAATCATGGGCTCTTTGCCCCTCTGTAGTACCTGTGCTGGTGAAGAAAGCGAGGCCCCTTCCACCTGATGTGGAGATAACACTCGCTGAGCTGAAGATGAAGGCGAGACCCCTTCCACCTGCTGTGGAGATAGTACTCGCCTAGCTGCTGCAAATAAGGCCCTTGGGCCTTTCTGATAAGTGACCAAAGGAGTGGAGCTGACATGTCGGGTGACGGGAGCATCAGGCTGCTGAGATGGTCCTCCCTCCTCATGAATGACCTCATGGTGTGGCTGAGGTGGCACTGTGAAAAACTCACGGGAGATGAACTCCTCCCATGAGATGCCCTGCTGAGTCAACTGATGTGAGACTATGAGTTGAATCAAACCATAATGACACAAGCTCATGTACTGCTGGGCTGGGGTCTTCTTCTGCAACATGGGCACCATCCTCTGAATGTTATGAAACAAGAAGACCGGGATGTTCATCATCCTCACTCGGGTGAAATGCATCAAAAGGCGAATGTGATATGAGTACACCTGTGAAAATATGCCCTCACAGGTAAAATAATGCATAATAAGCCTCATGATGGGAGCATACTCGCTCCGGAGAAATCTGAATGGAAAAACACCTGTCAAAAGTCTCACGAATGGTGGCCGGACATAGGGCTCAAAGTGAACAAAATCTAGCAATCTGCGCTTAGGCCATACCTCACCCACATTTGGTATCCCTGTAGCTTGTGAGATCACCTCCGGTGTCAATGTGAAGTTCACCCCTGCCAGAGTGACATGTCCATCATGGAGGTGTAAGACAAACAAGCGGGCCAACTCTCTATGATGCTGAATCTTAGAAATTCTCTCACAGAAATCATAACTAGACATATACTGAAAACAAGTCACTGCCATGGGGCAAGCCTGTAATTTTGCCAGAAAGGTGGGCTCCTCTCGCTTATGATGTCCACCCTTACCACCCTGACGAGGCCTCCTCTGTTCCTCAACCTCTGTAGATGATGAATGGTCATCACTTTGCTCATAAGTTTCGGTTTCTGACATGGTTTAGGAGCAAAGTGGACAAATAAAACTGCTGTCTCTGCCTGCAAAAAGTGCTGAAATCTATGTTGTTTCAAGGGGAACAAAACATGAGGGAAATGTCATGGGAGGGATCTTTTAACAAGGAATGGGAATATATAAATATTACAGGGAATTTTTAAGGGAAATTTTGCAAATCATATGCATATAGGAACACATATTTGTAATAGGGAAATCATTTGCAAAGATTATTGCATATGGGATAAACATGCATGAAAGTAAACATGGGAATATATGTATTCATGTTCAATAAGGGAAAAAGGGAAACCATGCACAAAACATGCTGACATTTTACCAACAGTTTTTGTTATTTTGCATAAGCATATGGTAGAGGGGAATTAGGGTTTTCATTTTTTGTTTTTGATGCTTTGGGGAAGGGGTAGGGTTTTCATTTTTAATGGCTAGGGATGGGGAAAAATTTGCATTTCATTTATAAAATAATATGGGAAGATAGATGAACATATGAGTGTAAGTGATAGGGAAAGGAAGGGAAGCCAACCAAAGGGAAAAGAAACTTGAAACAACACAAACCCTAGCACAATTTGGTCATGAACATAGCAGCCATATAAAGAGTTCCACTTGCAAAATTTTGATCATAAACGCATGCCCATGACATCCACCATTCATAACAGCAATGAATCCATGTTTAGAGCACCTACCTCGAGCAAATTTGGTGATTTGGAAGAAGATTAGGGAAATTTTTTGAAGTTTGCAGAAGACCGGCTCAACGGGTCGCGCAGGCCTCCCAACGGGTCGCGCCCCTCCCAACGGGTCGCGCACGTTGATTTTCAGAACTGTAGAAGCGCTCTGGACGGGTCGCGCACCTCCCAACAGGTCGCGCACCTCTCTCGACGGGTCGCGCCCCTCTCAATTGCCCGAAATCGCTGCAATTTTTCTCCTTTCTCTCAATCACTCTCTCTATCTCTCTTGCAAGCATTAGAATGCACAATGAGAGTGAAAGGAGGGAATTTGGGCTTTTATAAGTCTCATTTGAAAAAATTTCATTTACAAACCCACTTTCTAATGTTTATTTTTGACACTTTTAAAACACTGATTTTTGGTTTCCTTTATCCTGAATTTGACTCATTGAGTGCTTTGACTTGATTCTTTTTGCAGGTAGATCATCTGAGGGACTTTGGCAAGGAGACCAGGGTTACTGCTGCCCTTTTGAAGATTTTTTGGAATTTTATTCTTTTTACAAAAATTTAACATGACCTTGGCTTTAAAAACAGAGTTTTTAAATCCAAGGTTAAAAATGAACTGTACATGATGAAAATATTCAAAGAAACATGTTTACAATCCTCCCTCTGGCTTGCTGGGCACTTCAAGGACTTTCAAAGACATGACCTTGCAGAGATAAATGACCAAAACCCTAGACCTAGGACCTTTGACCTCAAGACAAAACAGGACAAGCTTGAAAGAGCTTAATGACTGATATTGACCTGATTCAGCAAAACCAAGAGGGGTATAAATAAACCAGCTCCTCCATCAGGGTTATGGCATGCCTAACGGGATGCAAAATTTGACACTGATGAGACACCTACTAATGCAAATGCAAAGAGCTTTGATCACTGATGGAGGGCTTTCAAGACTGACACTAACATTGGCTCCAATGGGGATGGTAGCTCCTTGGAGGTACCAAGAACCTTAGACTTCTAGGAGAGCAGACCAGTGCTTTTAACCATTGGGCAATGGAGTCATTATTTCGGCAAATGACACAAGACTTTGACTCATTTATTGACTGAAACCTGACTGAAAACTGATTGAAACTTAACTGGAACTTGACTCGATGGCAAACTAAAATAACTTGAAAAACTCACTCAACAGACCAAACACAAATGACTCATGACCGACTTAAAACAAAACTTTACAAAGCTTATTAAAGGGCAGCAGTCCATCAAGATTTAAAATCATGATGACAACCACCTGCATACTAATGAAATATGTACAATCATGTATAATGAGCTTTCCAATGTAACCAATCCAGCAGATGGCTACATACCAAATTTTTGCTCTCGCTTATCTTGAGCAGGCGAAACGATGAACCTGTAGGCAACTCAAAATAACCATTGAAACCAAAGCTTATGATAATGAACCAGGTAACATTTATCTTTTCTAATGCTTGCAGAAGAATGCCAAAGGGATCTTGATAATCCTGAAGCACTACCTTGTTTGGAGATCCAGCTGCAAAAATATAAGTACTCGCTTCATTCTGATCTGAAAGAACAGTGGGTTGTTGATTGATAGGAAGGCACAGAGAGGTATAAGCTTCTGCCATATGAGTGTTGGCTGTAAATTCCTTGACCGTGAGAAATTTTGACATATTGTCTCTCTCAAGCTTGTATTCCTCAATTTCATGGTCTAGGTCATTCTTAAACAGAAAACAATCCTCAAGATCATCAAACATGACAACCTCATCATCTTCATGAAAGAAAATATTATTTGTTTGCTGATCTATAAAACTAATTACAAGACTGTCATCATTTTCAAAAGAGGAAGAAGTTTCACCAACACTTTCGTGACCATGTGCACACTGCCGATTTGCTTTAGCTTGGGTTGTAGCATGACCTTTCAAGAGTTGATCTATCTCATCTTCAGACAAAGGAGATAAGACTTTATGTTTCCCTTTGCTCAAACAAGTCTTGTCTTCTTGAAATAACATTTCAAAACATGAAAAATCTGAATGACAGTCCTGATCTTCTGAAACTTGGAAACATTGTTGATCATCTTCATATGACATGGCAATCAAACTATCCAAATTATGATTGAAAGAAGAGTTTTCACTTACTTGAACAAAGATCTCATCTTGTTGTTCATGAGCTGGCTGAATTACCTCCTCATGCAGGCTCTGTTCTGATGGCATAAGGAAATTTGGATCAAGAACTTTGTCTATGATCTCAACAACAACACTCTCCTTTATGGGATTCAAAACAAGGTAGTCTTGATCATCACGATCTGAATTTAGATCTGAAATAGCTGACTTGAATTTATCACATTCTAAGATTGAAACTTGATTTCCCTGCATGCTGTCCTCTTCCGTGGGCAGATCTGAAACAAGCTCTTCTCTTTCATCAATTACAGCCATATGGCCATCTTCAACCTGCTGATCTTGACAAGTATCCTCTAAGATTTTTGTGTGCTGCTGAAACGGATTTTCATACAGGGCTTCCATGATCTCTTCATCCATAAAATTATCATCTTCATAAAACTTCTCAAGGCTTTCAATAAAACTATAGGCATGCTTGAAGCAGTCTTGAACTAAATTTAATGATGGATAAGAGTCCTTATATCTTTCAATGAACATAGCATGAAAATCCTTTAAACAGTAAATACAAGCAGGCGGCAAACTTTCATACCATGATTGAGCTTTACCTTCCAGAGTGGCCAAGAATATCTTCATCAAGCAATCTTCAGGAAAATCCACCTTCAACTTGCGAATATGCATATGAAATCTAACTAGATGTAAAGCAGCATCCTTCTTACCATCATCATTAAATATAGGCAGATTCCTTGACCAATCTACCTTTGGAATTTTATTCGGAAAACCTGGAATGTGATCTCGGCTCAAGGGAGCATATCTTCTTGCGATCCGATCCATCTTGAAAAGCTCAAAGCTACCGATCTCTCTGCAGTGAAGTCACCATGAAGCATTGATCTCTGGAGTTTTCAGTGAAGGAGTCGCCAGTGAATGATTTCAGCCTTGTCAGTGTCTGATCGTTGTCCACCATCAACAATCAGATCTGAACTTGATACATGTACTGGGGTAAATTGCAATCGAAGTGTTGTTTTCACAAGCTCACGGAGATTGACTGAAGCAGCGTTTATCTACTTGCGCTGATGTAAAACAAGAGCGTTTTCGAAGGCTACCTGGCGTAACTTCAGGCTCCGTCTAAGACCTATGAAATAACACATCAATGAGCAAAGGATTAGATGTTCTCCCCAGTATGGTCGCCAGTATGTTAGCGCTTGAAATTTCACCTCAGGCTGAGAAAGGTAAACCTCAAGGCTACATCAAACCATTTAGCCTCGTAGCTAGCCCTACGGGGCAGGAGAAGGCTCTCTCCGGTCAATCTCGGCAGATCTTCAATGGGATGAGATGACCAACAAGGTAACACTGATATTAGGCTAGTAAACTGATTAAAAAGGTTGATTTGGGATTTTTTTGGGTTTTTGGTGGCAAATTGAGGAATTGCAATTTTGGGTGCGGGGATTGGACACAGTTTCTGCAGGGGGTTCTTTGGGGCGAGGTAGGAGACAGTATTGATGCCTTAACTTGAGATGGATGATCAGGAATGAAAGATGAGGAGCTAAAGAGAGCAAAAAATGACTTTGAATTCCCTTTAGACAGTAGAAAACATGGAAATTAAACAAATTTAAAAGCAGAGCATGGCTAGCATGAATTCATACTTTAACACTTCATTTGTTTAATGTGCAGCAGTAAAGAAAGGAAATGAATCACATAACAAAGCTTACAAGAACATTGAGAAACACAACATCAACACATGAGTCCACAAGAATCCCAAAGATGACTGCAAAACCCTAGTCTTCCTTAGCCAAAAATTGCAGAGATACAGTGAAAATATACAATGATAGCTTCTCCCTCAAGAGTCCAACCTTCCAACCCCTGAAAATGATTAAGAAAATACATAATATAGGCAAGCCAACCTCTTCCCTTGCCTCTAGGGGTCGATCTCATCCTTCTAGGAGCTATTTCAACTAATTCTAAACTGAGCACTAAAATCTAGGCAGTCAAAACAACTTGCCTTTATAAGCTAGGAAAACAGTTCATACATTCAATTTTTACCCTTTACATGAATAAATCTTCTAGAAATGTTAAACAAGAGTAAAAGTAACCAAAAAGTGTCACAATTACATCCATGAATACCATCATTCACCTCAGAAAGTCGAAAAGAGTCAAATCTGCAATTTCTGGGCTGAACTGGTCAAATCTGGCAAAATTTCCTCAACGGGTCGCGCCCCTTTTCTCAACGGGTCGCGCACTTTGGAGCTCTGTTTGGGGCACTTCCAGGTGTCAGAATTGGGTGCAGGATAGCTCGTTGGAAAGGTCTACGAGTATAATTTCCAACCCAACTGGAATTTTTGAATTTGGAGTTCATTTGCCTAGTCAAAACTCAATTCTCCCAAGACTGCTTCTGCAACTCAAAAAAGGGGCAGAAAGTCAAATTTTGCATGTATTTTGACCTTCTGGAGGCCCAAAACCCCATAAAAACTCAAGTCCATTCATAGGCATATGTAAATTTGCATGAAAAATCTAGAAATGCTGAGTTTTTGCAAAAAAGAGCTACGATGACAAAGGGTCTCACCGGGGGTGAGACCTGTTGAGGAGCCAAAACCTGTAAATTCCCAAAAAATGCCAAAATTACCCAAAATTCTCAAAAAAAATTGGGATTTGTGCTGTAGCTGATGCTAGTGAGTGCCATGATCTTTGAGGGATGCCTCAGCCAAGATACGGAGTGGATTGGTTTTCTTCCTCCGCCTAAGAGCCTCGGACAAGCTCCTTTGGAACATTTTCATTTTGGCCTTGCATACATGCATCCTTGCCCAATAGTGATTCTTCATGTTTCTCAGCAGCTGTTTCTCTTGGTTGGCCTTAGCCAATAGCCTCTCCAAGTGGGCATTCTCCTGAATGAGCATTGACTCTCGGTCAGCAGGCAATGGATCACCGGGTCTTCTACGGTTCAAGACTCGGTCGCTACAAACCCTCCATAGCTCATCAAGTGCTTTTTCCTCCTCCAATTGTTTGTTCCGCTGCTCCAGGTAAGTAATAGTCCATTGGGCACCCTCAAGTCTCCTCTGTAAAACATCATTTTCAGCCCTGAGATGCTGAATGATCTCCTTCGCCTCTTGGCTAGGAGAACAGGCCTCAAGATCAATCACCGGATCCTCATGAATCATGGGCTCTTTGCCCCTCTGTAGTACCTGTGCTGGTGAAGAAATCGAGGCCCCTTCCACCTGATGTGGAGATAACACTCGCTGAGCTGAAGATGAAGGCGAGACCCCTTCCACCTGTTGTGGAGATAGTACTCACCTAGCTGCTGCAAATAAGGCCCTTGGGCCTTTTTGATAAGTGACCAAAGGAGTGGAGATGACATGTCGGGTGACGGGAGCATCAGGCTGCTGAGATGGTCCTCCCTCCTCATGAATGACCTCATGGTGTGGCTGAGGTGGCACTGTGAAAAACTCACGGGAGATGGACTCCTCCCATGAGATGCCCTGCTGAGTCAACTGATGTGAGACTATGAGCTGAATCAAACCATAATGACACAAGCTCCTGTACTGCTGGGCTGGGGTCTTCTTCTGCAACATGGGCACCATCCTCTGAATGTTATCAAACAAGAAGACCAGGATGTTCATCATCCTCACTCGGGTGAAATGCATCAAAAGGAGAATGTGATATGAGTACACCTGTGAAAATCTGCCCTCACAGGTAAAATAATGCATAATAAGCCTCATGATGGGAGCATACTTGCTCCGGATAAATCTGAATGGAAAAACACCTGTCAAAAGTCTCACGAATGGTGGCCGGACATAGGGCTCAAAGTGAACAAAATCTAGCAATCTGCGCTTAGGCCATACCTCACCCACATTTGGTATCCCTGTAGCCTGTGAGATCACCTCCGGTGTCAATGTGAAGTTCACCCCTGCGAGAGTGACATGTCCATCATGGAGGTGTAAGACAAACAAGCGGGCCAACTCTCTATGATGCTGAATCTGAGAAATTCTCTCACAGAAATCATAACAAGACATATACTGAAAACAAGTCACTGCCATGGGGCAAGCCTGTAATTCTGCCAGAGAGGTGGGCTCCTCTCGCTTATGATGTCCACCCTTACCACCCTTACGAGGCCTCCTCTGTTCCCCAACCTCTGTAGATGATGAATGGTCATCACTTTGCTCATAAGTTTCGGTTTCTGACATGGTTTAGGAGCAAAGTGGACAAATAAAATTGTTGTCTCTGCCTGCAAAAAGTGCTGAAATCTATGTTGTTTCAAGGGGAAAAAAACATGAGGGAAATGTTAGGGGAGGGATCTTTTAACAAGGAATGGGAATATATAAATATTACAGGGAAATTTTAAGGGAAATTTTGCAAATCATATGCATATAGGAACACATATTTGTAATAGGGAAATCATTTGCAAAGATTATTGCATATGGGAAAAACATGCATGAAAGTAAACATGGGAATATATGTATTCATGTTCAATAACGGAAAAAGGGAAACCATGCACAAAACATGCTGACATTTTACCAACAGTTTTTGTTATTTTGCATAAGCATATGGTAGAGGGTAATTAGGGTTTTCATTTTTTGTTTTTGATGCTTTGGGAAAGGGGTAGGGTTTTCATTTTTAATGGCTAGGGATGGGGAAAAATTTGCATTTCATTTATAAAATAATATGGGAAGAGAGATGAACATATGAGTGTAAGTGATAGGGAAAGGAAGGGAAGCCAACCAAAGGGAAAAGTAACTTGAAACAACACAAACCCTAGCACAATTTGGTCATGAACATAGCAGCCATATAAAGAGTTCCACTTGCAAAAGTTTGATCATAAACGCATGCCCATGACATCCACCATTCATAACAGCAATGAATCCATGTTTAGAGCACCTACCTCGAGCAAATTTGGTGTTTTGGAAGAAGATTAGGGAAATTTTTTGAGGTTTGCAGCAGACCGGCTCAACGGGTTGCGCAGGCCTCCCAATGGGTCGCGCCCCTCCCAACGGGTCGCGCACGTTGATTTTCAGAACTGTAGAAGCGCTCTGGATGGGTCGCGCACCTCCCAACAGGTCGCGCACCTCTCTCGACGGGTCGCGCCCCTCTCAACTGCCCGAAATCGCTGCAATTTTGCTCCTTTCTCTCAATCACTCTCTCTATCTCTCTTGCAAGCATTAGAATGCACAATGAGAGTGAAAGGAGGGAATTTGGGCTTTTATTAGTCTCATTTGAAAAAATTTCATTTACAAACCCACTTTCTAATGTTTATTTTTGACACTTTTAAAACACTGATTTTTGGTTTCCTTTATCCTGAATTTGACTCATTGAGTGCTTTGACTTGATTCTTTTTGCAGGTAGATCATCTGAGGGACTTTGGCAAGGAGACCAGGGTTACTGCTGCCCTTTTGAAGATTTTTTGGAATTTTATTCTTCTTACAAAAATTTAACATGACCTTGGCTTTAAAAACAAAGTTTTTAAATCCAAGGTTAAAAATGAACTGTACATGATGAAAATATTCAAAGAAACATGTTTACAATCCTCCCTCTGGCTTGTTGGGCACTTCAAGGACTTTCAAAGACATGACCTTGCAGAGATAAATGACCAAAACCCTAGACCTAGGACCTTTGACCTCAAGACAAAACAGGACAAGCTTGAAAGAGCTTAATGACTGATATTGACCTGATTCAGCAAAACCAAGAGGGGTATAAATAAACCAGCTCCTCCATCAGGGTTATGGCATGCCTAACGGGATGCAAAATTTGACACTGATGAGACACCTACTAATGCAAATTCAAAGAGCTTTGATCACTGATGGAGGGCTTTCAAGACCGACACTAACACATGGCATGTGGCGTTAAGCCTTACCTATTGCCCCACTCCATTCCATCATCACATCACGTGAGACCTACCATTTGACGGATGTACCATGGACTTGTTACTCACTTAGAGACTGAAACAGCCTAATAGGGTCCTTTATTAACCTCTCTTGTTGAGCAAGGAAATGCATATACCTTCTAAAGCCCATTTGGAAGGGATTGCCACTATGAAGCGTCGAATTTTTCCCCTAGTTTCCAAGCTTATTTACTTTATTACACTAATGAATTTTTGTAAAGGAAGGTGAGGAGACGCATTGGATCTTATACAGGATTGCAGGAGAATCTCAATTTGGACTTTGTCTCCCTATACGGGGTCTAACCCTTCTAGAGGGTCATAATGGCAGTTGTTGGGTGAGCATTGAGAGCCATGGGCCTCCACCATAACAGAGCATTGATTTCTATGCCATGGGATCCTTCAGGATCACAAATTGATTGTTTGTGCCCCAACCATATAGATATGGTGATGCACTTGGACCACATTTCCCAACTAACCACACATTTTCACATGATATTTGGTAGTTGATCACAGGCCCAGATGGGGTATTTTCTCATTCGGAGAGACATGGGAGGGCATGTGTCATCATTCTAGCCCTTATTAATAGAGCATCAACATGTTTGATCTAGTTAGAGACCCATGAGACCATTAGTAGTGCTCCATGACCACTTGGGAGCACCACGGGATGTTTTTCTTCGAAATCAAGGGGTCATCCCATTGGTCACCACTTGGAGAGCCCTCCTCTTCATCTTGGCACATGGAGAACTTATCTTGGCCTTTCAACGACCCTTTACACCATTATTATATCATTTCGGCCTCATTAGGAAGGCTTATTTTGTACTTTTGAGCTACTTGGTGGGCTTTTCACCAATAGGGTTTTTATTTTGCACATTAAAGTGATTTTAGGGGATTAATTAGGCTAATTACGCCAAATCAAACTTATAAAGGCTCATATAGGAAGATAGATCTATGGCTTTGTGATACATTACAAGATGTTGATAGAAACTTAGCTCGGAGAGGCACCTTCAGAGAGAGAAAGCAGCCTCACAAATATCAGGGATATGTTGCTTTGATGAGTGGCATCATACAATCTTAACCTTGCAGCTATGAAGAAGCAGCGAAGGAATAGGTTTGGATAGATGTCATGGCTGAAGAATATGAGTCCATCATGAAGAATGATGTATGGGAGGTGGTTCTAAGACCTGAGGGGAAGTTTGTTGTGACTTCTAAGTGGTTATTCAAAATAAAACATGCAGCTAATGGTAGCATTGAGAAGTTCAAGGTGAGATGCGTGGCTAGAGGGTTCTCCCATAAAGAGGGAGAATATTATGATGAGATAGTTGCACTTGTTGCCCAATACACTACCATATGATCCATCATTTATCTTGTTGCTAACCAGGGTTTGAGTATTCATCGAATGAATGTGAATACAACATTTCTTCATGGCATACTTAAGGAAGAGGTGTATGTGGAACAACTATAGGGCTTTGAGGAACATAACAGGGAAACCTACGTTTGTAGTTTGAAGAAAGCCCTTTATAGATTGAAGCAAGCCCCCAGGGCTTGGTATGATCATATCGATGGATACCTGATGAAGTTGGGATTTAGCAGAAGCAATGTCGATCTAAACCTCTACTTCAAGGTTGTCCAAGGTATGCCCTTGATTTTAGTTTTATATGTTGATGACTTATTCTTGATAGGAGAAGAGCCTTTGATCATTCAGTGTAAAAGGAAGCTTGCCTTTGAGTTTGAGATGAAATATCTTGGGTTGATGCACTACTTCCTAGGCTTAGAGGTGTGGCAGAGACCTGGTGAGATTTTCCTTAGCCAAGGAAAATATGTTATCAAAAGCTTGGAGATATTTGAGATGGTGGATTGCAAATTCATGGCCACACTAATGGAGGCAAACTTCAAGAAGTTATGTGGTGAAGCTACGAGACCCTATCTAGCAAATCCTTCTATGTGTCGGTAGTTTATTAGGGCACTGATGTTTTTGGCTAACAAAAAACCAGACATATGTTTTTCTATTGACACCTTGAGCTAGTTCATGGTGGAACCTTTGCATGCTCAATGGGTGGGCACAAAACATGTATTGAGATATCTACATGGGACGATCAACTATGGATTGAGATCTATCTTTGATGATGAGTTGACACTGCATGGATATACAAATGCAGATTGGGTTGGGAGCATTACTAACAGGAAGAGCACATCAGGATGTTGTTTTAGCTTGGGGTTTGCCATGATTTCTTGGATGAGTAGGAAGCATAAATTTGTCGCTCTCAGTAAAACTGAGGCAGAGTACATTGCAGTTAGTATAGCTAGCTATGAGGCAGTATGGTTACAAGAGCTCTTTGTAGATCTATTTGAGGAGGTTCTTAATGCAATTGTGATATACTGTGACAACCAAATGGGATTCAAATTTCAGAGAAACCAGTATTCCAGGATGGGTCGAAGCACATTGAGATCAAGTACCACTTTATCAAAGATATGGTACTGCAACAAGCATTGAGGCTCCAACACATATCGACTAATGAGAAGGTTTCATATATTCTTATCAAGCCATTGTTGAAAGTGAAGTTCATATTCTTCAAAGAGAAACTTGGAGTGTAGGAGAATGTATCCCTCCCTGAGAGGGAACACTATTGATCGAGAACATTGAGCATATTCCTAACCCCATATTTATAACTAGCCATGGACTTCATGAAGGGGGTTGTGCAACCAGACTCCTGGGTGAGGGTACTCCTTAAAGCCATGGACTTGGCTAAGTACATACACCAATATGCATCTTACCCACAACTCACCCTTATAAAAGTGTCGTGGACTTGGTTAAGCTTGTTGGGATTGCCTCCCATCTTGGCCACCTGGGCGAGGAGACTTAGGGTTTGGATGATCTTTACCAAGCTCATTTATGACTGCCATGGACTTGGTTGTGGTAAATTGATCTCCCCTAAGTATTGTATGCAATTGTTCTACCACTTGAACATTGAGGATCAAGTTGGATGAGGCTCAGTCAGTGAACATAGGGTTTGGATGATCCTTACCAAGGTCATTTTATGATTGCCATGGACTTGATTGTGGTAAATTGATCTCCCCTATTGTCGTGTGGATCATTCTTCTTCTTCTATGGATCGAATCATTAGTTGTTCAGCTGAGATGAGATGAGACAAGATGAGCTTCTCCTATTATGAGACATGTACATCCGAGATGAGACTTATGGCGCAGCCATAAATTCCTCCCTAGCTGAGAGGAAGTGTTAAAATTGGAAATTAGAGAATAATTTTCCCAAGGAGAAGCCCAACTACTCCAAGGAGAAACCTCTCTTCTTCAAAGGAATTTTCAAAATGGTCAAAGGAAAATTGCTTCTTTATGTTTGACAAGTTGGCCCCACTAAGGAGAAATTCTCCCTCCAAGACCTCATATAAATAGACCATCTTTGACCTCACTTGGAGACTCATCCATCACATCACACATCATAAAAAAAAATTACATCTCTGAAATTGCAAGAGACATTCCACTTGTGCAAAGGAGATAGAGAAGATTTTGATCTGTGTTGACTTTTTCTATTTTGGGACTATGTTGACTAGCATTGATTCTATTTGACTTTGGTTGATTTGATTTGGTTTGACCAAATTTATTTCTATTTTGTGAGGCCAGATTGAGGGATACTTTGACCAAGATTTTTTGGGAACTTTGTCTAAGATTGACTACAAGTTTTACTAGGGTTTTACCATAGGTATGGCCTGAGATTTCTCTCTCCTTTGACTGATATTTTTGTTGCTACCTTGACTGAGTTTAACTAAGGAAGGAAGGATGGAACCATTGTTGGGTTGACCAAATTTTTGTAAGTAGTTGGACAGTTGACTTTAACTAGTTAGGGAAGACCATTAACTATTATTGACTGTACTTCCACTGGGCCAAAAATTATAGACTGGTATCTTTGGTCATATTTGACTTTCTCAATCATTATTGAATGGTTTTTGGAATGGCTAATTTAAGATAGTCAAATTTTGACTTTGACTATTTTATGGATGTACAATTGGACTATGTATCTCTTTTTGAACGTTGGTTGACTAATAAAAGGAGAAGAATTGATCAAAGTGTTTCCCCCTTGTGGGGTTTTTCTCCCTGGTCTTTGACCAAATCTATGTGTCTCATTGTGCTTAGTTATATTCTATTGTGCATTTATTGTTTATTGTTTTATCTATAATTACTTATTTGTTATTGGGGTGATTGAAATTGGAATAAATTGTTTAAAGTGATTATAACAGCATAGAACATTGTGGAAAATTAACATTCACAAGGCCCTTCTGGCTCTCTTGGACATTCTGCAGAACTTGAACATTCTTCCTTAGAGGTCTCATGTTTTACTTCTTCACGGGAGTCCATGGAAACTTCCTTAGACTTCCAATATGCAAACTTCTCATCAAAGGTGACATCTTGGTTGGCCTCAATCTATCGTTGCTCTACAATTTAGATTCTATAGGCTTTTGATGATTTACTATAACCAACAAATATGCCTTTCTTTCTTGAAGGTTCTAGCTTATTCCTCTTATCCTTGGGAACATAGATGTAAACAGGGAAACCAAATATGCTCATATGTCCAACCTCTAGCTTTCGTCTAGAGAATGCTTCTTCAACAATCATATCTTTTATAATTTGATGAGGACTTCTATTCTGAATGTATACAATTGTCAATGATGCTTTCCCCATAAGAACACTAATAAAACTTGATCATGCATCATAGCCTTGACAAATTCTTCAACGGACCTATTCTTTCATTCTTCCACAACATTTTGTTTTGGATTGTAGGGAACAATCAACTCCCTCTTAATCCCAGCTTTCTTATAGAACGCAACAAGTTCTTTTGAGGTGTATTCCTCCATTTTCAAATCTCAAAATTTTGATATTTTTACCTGTTAAGTTTTACACTTCAACTTTGAATTCTTGACACTTAGTGAAGCCTTCATCCTTGGTCTTCATGAGATAGATCCATGTCTTATGAGAGAATTCATCAATAAAATTCACATAGTATAATTAACCTCCAAGCAATATCACAGGCATAGGACCACATATATCAGAGTGAATCAAATCCACGACTTATTTAGATCTATTGTCACTGCTTGGAAATGGTTTCTTGATATTCTTTTCAAGAACACAACCTTTACATACACCTTCATGACCTATATGTAATTCAGGGACACCTTAAACTATATGATTTAATTCAGGTAATGCTCTATAATGAAGGTGACCATATCTCCTATGCCATAGTGAACATTCTGAATGTATACAATTGTCAATGATGCTTATCCCCATAAGAACATTAACAAAACCTGATCATGCATCATAGCCTTGACAGATTCTTCAATAGAACTCTTCTTTCATTCTGCCACAACCTTTTGTTGTGGATTGTAGAGAACAATCAGTTCCCTCTTAATCCCAACATTCTTATAGAAAGAAACAAGTTCTTTTGAGGTGTACTCCTTTTTCAAATCTCAAAATCTTGATCTTTTTACGCGTGTTTTCCACTTTAGCTTTGAATTCTTGAAAATTAGTGAAGCCTTCATCCTTGGTCTTCATGAGATAGATCCATGTATTATGAGATAAGTCATCAATAAACTTCACATAGTATAATGAACCTCCAATCCATCTCACAGGCATAGGACCACATATATCAGAGTGAATAAAATCCAAGACTTATTTAGATCTATTGTCACTGCTTGGAAATGGTTCCTTGATATTCTTTTCAAGAGAACAACCTTTACATACACCTTTATGACCTATCTGCAATTTAGGGGCACCTGAAACTATTTGATTTAATTCTGGTAATGCTCTATAGTGAAGGCGACCATATCTCCTGTTAGCCTTGTTGGCAAATGGCCAAAAAATGGATCCAAATATGCTCTTTAAAGTCCCCATAAGCCAGCAAAATCATGCCAATGGATCCAAATATGCTCTTGAAGGATTCGAAATTCCTTAAGGATCATTCAAAGATCAAGACCAGCGTAGGAGGAGAGCTTTTAAAAGGGAGGAAAAACACTATTGGGAGGTAAAAACCCAAAGAAAACAATGAAAAAACCAAGTATTGGAGGCATGAACAGTGGATTCATAGCAGTCGTCTGATCTAGCTGATCAACTGTTCAGATCACAATCGGTGATCGCAATCAGCGCAGGCAGATAGTGGATAATCGGCGCAAGACACCCCCGATCAGCGATCTCTGATGATCGAATCAGCGGGTCGCAATCGGTGGAGGAAAATCGGTGCAGACAGTATGGAATTGGCGATTACGGTCAGCAATGCAATGTGGACCGTTGATCAAGCGCACAGATCGACGGCCCACATCGCGTCGTCAGATTGCTATTGGAGAAACATTAAGGGGCAGGGCATTTACACACATATGGGTGCGACCCGATTAACCGGGACCGACAGTATTCTAGATGATATTTCATAATATTTTAGGTTCGCAGGAAAGCCTTTTTTAATGCATTTTCAATGTATTGCATATTTTAATGAAATACAAAGGGAGCCTTGGGTAGCGCCAATGCAATAAAGCCCGGACCCGAAAGGGTCCGGGAAGGGAAATATATAATATTTGAAGTCCGGAGGGAGCCATTTTCAATGTATTTTTCGTGTTTTTTAAGTATTTCAAACTACAAAGGGAACACAGGGACAGGCCACTAGCAACTTGCGATAGCGACCTAGAGGGCGGACCTGATTGAGAAATAGGCCATGTTTAAGGACTTTTGAAGTTCGAAAGAACAAAAATGGGCAAGATTTCTCATAGTTGCGGTATTTTTTTGCGTTTAATAGAAAAACAGTCATTGTTCACATTTTAAAGGAAAAACAGAGGCTCGAAGATCCATTCCACCTCATAGCAGAGTTTGGGAGATAGATTGCCAGGAAATAGAGACCGGAAAGGGAAAACAGGCAGCACGATGCAACCCGAAACAAAGGATCATGGAGTAGATAGCGCAGCTTGTCCAAAACAAACAGAAACATCATGGGGCATCTCTGGCACGAGAAATCTCCCTGCTAGCGCAACAACGACCCGAATGCGGTTACTCTTCTATCAGAAGAAGAAACCTCCGATCCATGCTTGCCTAGCCAGGGCATCAAGCAGCTAAAGGATAGGGAGGATAAATTAAGACACTCTGAGCTGTTAAGAGCTCAGGAGCATTGTAAAAGGCCTATAAATGGCTAAAAGTTAAATGTAACAGGGATTCAACTTCTGGAGACTATTGAGACTTTGCTACTCAAGCTTCTCATCTTCATTCTAAGCAATATAAGCTTATTTTTTTGTTATATGTTCAATGTCCATTTTCTCTTTTGTTCTAAGCTTGCACTTGAACAGGTTGTTCATGTTTCTTCTGTGTCTATTGTCAGATAACTGTCATCTTATCTTTGTGTTGATAATTAGATTTGCAAGCTTCTTTTACTTCTTGTAGTTGGCTATTCATATGTGTTATGTATGCATCTGTTGGTACAGTTGGTATTCTCCATCTATTCATTAAATCTACAAACCATCGAGCATTAGTGGTTTAAAGCCTTGTAAAGCTAAGGTGTTCATGCATGTCTTGAGTAAGAATAGAGTTGAAATGGTTATCTGGCTTGATCCAGTCCATCTTTCATTCCAATAGTTCAAAGAACAATATTGAAGATTATATGTTACCAGGCATCTCCGAGCTGCAACCTAGGAGAGTTTCCTGGAGTGATAACATAATTGGCGCTGTTGCCAGGGAGAGGAAACTGAAGCCCAGCTTCCCTGGGAAACGACACAAATATAGCTTTGATGATAGACAAATTCTGGGCATTTTTTGTTGTTGTAATCATCTATCTGGTGACTTTACTGAAGGATTAACCTCTTGGTGACTCCACTTCATAGTTTTGGCTCAGTTTGTGAGGCATGCTAGGAGAAATCCTCAGAAGTCACAAGCTGACCCAGTATCTGACCCTAAAAAAAGAATCAAAGAAAGAAAGGCATTGCAGAAGGGAGCATCAGGTTCAGGTAAACCTAAACAATATTCTATATCTCTTCAAGAAAATCTTGCAATAGAACAAATACATGTTGAGAGTATAGCATCTAATACTAGCAGTGAAGAAAAAATCTCAGAGATTCATAAAGCTCCTTATTCTTTAGGTTTTCCTTTTGTTGTAAGCCTAAAGGAAACCTCACCTCCTATCCATTATACTCCTTTAGTCCTGTCAGTCACCCCTCAACCCTTTGTCATTCAAACTTCTAGTACCCTTATAGCCACCACAGCTATGGCAGGTCCACAATCACCTACCAAAATGGAAAGAATCATAACTGCTAGGTATGGGCCTCTAATACTGCCCACTCCTTTGAATTCCATGCCTACTAGAGAATATCAGAAGTATAGGCCTAAGCTCACTGGGACTGAAGGTGTTATAGCTGAAGAACACCTTGAATCATTCTATAGATATGTTGATAACCTATACATTAGTGAAGACGATGTCTGGATGAGAGTCTTTGTCCAAAGCCTAGATGGAGAGGCTAGAAAATGGTTCAGAGAACTGACCCCAAGATCTATAGCAGATATTGAGGCTTTAGATGATGCATTCTTAAAGCATTGGGAGGGTAAGAAAGATCTCCTCTACTACCACATTGAGATTGGGGAACTTAAAGAGGGAAAATGGTGAGTTATTGCTTGATTTTAATAAGAGGTTTAACCGTATGTACAGCAAGATACCAGCTGAAGTAAAACCCACCACTACCTCTGCTAAACTCACCTATGCTAGTGCTTTTGATTTTGACTTCTGCCTACTGTTGAGGGAGAGGCGATGTGCTACTTTGACTGACATGCAGGATGCAGCCTTGGAAGTATAATCAAACATCATGGCTATTGAGAAGCTCAAGGAAAATGTTGATAGAAGGAGATAGAGGGGTGAGTCTTCATCATCTTCAAATCCCAAGAGAGATAAAATGACTAAGATGATAAAGTCATTAGCCTCTGAAATCCCCAAATTAAAAATTGAGCAACACTCTGGGAAAGGAAGGGTTCCTAATACCTTTACTCCTAGAGATCCAAATCCATATAGAAGAACCAATGAGTAGTTGCAAATTTTGCAAAGAAGCAAAGATGCTAATGAAGACCAAAGGGTGGAGACCCCTTTTCAAAATTTAGTCATGGAAGAGGAGCAGTTTGATGAAGATGATGAGATCCAACATATGGAAGACAAAGGCAGTGCCCCTTTTTTTACCTTAGCTTCCTATGAACAGTCATTATTCAATGACCAGATTGACCAAGAATTGGATGGTAAAGATGTTCTGCAAACTGAAGATCAGCACAGGTATAATCTAAGGTCGAAGATGAATAATGCCAATGAAACTCATGTTCAAAGAGTTGTTTTCCCTGCAGAACAACAAGTTAATAAGCAAAAGCAACTAGCAGTTGATCCCATCATCTTCAAAGCCCAACTCATGAGGTAAGAGGCCTTGACAAGCCTTCTTCTCCTTTCAGTTTTCAATCAAAAATTTAGAAGCTAAGAATATCGATGCCTCTGATTGAACTAGTGAAGAATGAGTCCTTCAAAAGATCCATCCTCAAGGCCCTTGAGCCTAAAGCCATCCAAGCCTCTAATGACTATGTAAATCTGCAAGATGACCAACCAGTTGTTATTCTCAGCCTAATGATTGAAGATTGTGAAGAAAACGCCCCATCATTCTATGTCTCACTGACTATTCATGACAAAATCCTTCGTAATTGCCTTGTGGACACTAGAGCCAGCCATAATCGCATGCCCAAGGCTGTCATGGATAAATTGGGTCTTGACATTACCAAGCCTTATCATGACCTGTTTTCTTTTGACTCTAGAAAAGTGAAATGCCTGGGATTAATCAAGGACCTAGCCATCTCTTTGTCTCAGCTGCCTGTGAAGAGCATGATGATGGATATTGTGGTAGCAAATGTACCCCCCAAGTTTGGCATGTTGCTTTCCAGAGGTTGGATCAAGAGATTAGGTGGAACATTGCAAAATGATCTGTCCTATGCTATTGTCCCAGTTTTTGGAGGTGAGAGCAGGAAATTATACAGAGAAGGTTAGTTGTATTATATCATCAGCGATGAAAAGAATCCCGCTAATCATCCCATCTATGCTGTTGACACTAGTTTTGGAGCTTTTTTCTTCAGATTGAAGAATCTCAGTTGGCCTCCACATAGCTTAAAAAACTAGTTTGCCAGATCATAGAGGAAGCAGGCCCACAAATTTGGGACATGTTCTTTGAAGGAGCTTGCTCTAAAAAAGCTATAGGGGTAGGTGTAGTCCTTGTGTCCTCCACACAGGAATGCATTCATTCATCTTTCATATTAACTTTTCAGGTCAACAAAACTTTCCAAGAAAAGCATCCAAGGCTGAAAGCATACAGAGGAGGTGAAATATAGGCCATCTCTGCTTGACAATGTCAAATACTGGAAAGTTTTTGAAGAGGATGATCAAATTAATAGGCTTTTACAAGTCTTTGATGAATTGGCTGAAAGTCATCAGAAGAAGATCAAAGAAACCTTTGATAGAAAGGTAAAATGGGACAATTTTCAATTTGGTGACTGGTTTCTCAAATGGGATGCATTGAAGGAAAATAAGGGTCACCATGGTAAATTTGATGCCCTATGGACAACTCCTTTTGTCATCGCTCAAGTTCAACTGAGAAACATTTTCATTCTGCACAATTTAGAGGGGGAAGGTGTTTTTGGTAGCCCAGTCAATGGGCGGTTTGTGAAACCTTATTTCATTTTAAGGCTTTAAAGCCTTGGTATTGTAAATATGTTTTTATTTCTGTTTTTATTTCATGCAAAATAGACTCCATGCCCAATGAAACAATAGAAGGAAAATTTGATTTTGGTTTTACAGGAAAGGCATTTTTCTGTAGTTCTTGAAACCTCATAGGGAGGCTTTCATCCCCAGAAGGAGCCAGTGTTAGCCTTGTTGGCAAATGGCCCAAAAATGGATCCAAATATGCTATTTAAAGTCCCCATAAGCCAAAAACATCATGCCAATGGATCCAAATATGCTCTTGAAGAATTCCAAATTCCTTAAGGATCATTCAAAGATCAAGACCAGCGCAGGAGGAGAGCCCTTGAAAGGGAGGAAAAACACTATCGGGAGGTAAAAAACCAAAGAAAACAATAAAAAAACCAAGTATCGAAGGCATGAACACTGGATTCATAACAATCGTCTGATCTGGCCGATCAATGGTCTAGATCTGATCGGAGATCGCAATCGACGCAAACAGATAGTGGATAATCAGTGCAAGACACCCTCGCTCAGTGATCTCCGATGATTGGATCAGCGGGTCGCAATAAGTGGAGGAAAATCGGTGTAGACAATATGGAATTGGCGATTGCGATTAGCGATGCAATGTGGACCGTTGATCAAGCGTGCAGATCGAAGACCCACATTGCGTCGCCGGATCACTATCGGAGAAACATTAAGGGGCAGGGCCTTTACATACATATGGGTGCGACCCGATTAACCGGACTCGACATTATTCTAGATGATATTTCATAATATTTCAGTTCCGCATGAAAGCCTTTTTTAATGCATTTTCAATGTATTGCGTATTTTAACGAAATACAAAGGGAGCCTTGGGCAACGCCGATGTGATAAAGCCTGGACCCAAAAGGGTCCAGGAAGGGAAATATATAATATTTGAAGTCCGGAGGGAGCCATTTTCAATGTATTTCCCATGTTTTTTAAGTATTTCAAAATACAAAGGGAACACAGGGACAAGCCACTAGCGACTTGCGATAGCGACCCAGAGGGCAGACCCAATTGAGAAATAGGCCATGTTTAAGGACTTTTGAAGTCCGAAAGAACAGAAATGGGCGGGATTTCTCACAGTTGCGGCATTTTTCTGTGTTTAATAGAAAAACAGTCATTGTTCACATTTTAAAGGAAAAACAGAGGCCCGAAGACCCATTCCACCTCATAGTGGAGTTTGAGAAACATATTATCCGGAAACAGAGACCGGAAAGGGAAAAAAGGGGGCCACAGCACGATGCAGCCCGAAACAAATGATCATGGAGCAGACAACACAGCTTTTCCAAAACAAACAGAAACATCATGGGGCATTGACAACGCTTAGCCAAAAACAACATAATCAATTGTGGGCCATGTCTGGCACGAGAAATCTCCCTGCGAGCGCAGCAACAGACCCGAATTCGGCTACTCTTCTGTCAGAAGAAGAAACCTTTGAGCCATGCTTGCCTAGCCAGGGCATCAAGCAGTTAAAGGATGGGGAGGATAGATTAAGACACTCTGAGCTGTTGACAGCTCAGGAGCATTGTAAAAGGCCTATAAATGGCTGAAAGTTAAATGTAACAGGGGTTCAAATTTTGGAGACTATTGAGACTTTGCTACTCAAGCTTCTCATCTTCATTCTAATCAATATAAGCTTCCTTTTCTGTGATATGTTCAATGTCCATTTTCTCTTCTATTCTAAGCTTGCACTTGAACAGGTTGTTCATGTTTCTTCTGTGTCTAATTCCATATAATTGTCATCTTATCTATGTGTTGATAAATTAGATTTGCAAGCTTCTTTTACTTCCTATAGCTGGCCATTCATATGTGTTATGTATACATCTACTGGTACAGTCAGTATTCTCCATCTATTCATTAAATCTACAAACTATTGAGTATTAGTGGTCTAAAGCCTTGTAAAGTTGAGGGTTTTCATGCATGTCTTGAGTAAGAACAGAGTTGAAATGGTTATCTGGCTTGATCCAAACCATCTTTCATTCCGATAATTCAGAGAACAATATTGAAGATTATATGTTACCAGGCATCTCCGAGCTGTAACCTAGGAGAGTTTCCTAGAGTGATAACATCTCCTATTCCATAGTTCACTTGGATTGAGATGAACTTTCTTACCAGATTCTAGCTCAATGGATGCCTTTCCAAATTCTTTGACTGCATAACTATGGTTATCTCCAAGCTCTACTCCTTGGGATATCCTCCTTTCCATCATGCTAGTAAGATTTCCACAATCTCTGGTCATATGTCTTGATGCACCACTATCTACCAGCCACATATCATCATCATCTGCAATAGAACCTGTTAGAGCAAAAAAGTAAAAGAAATCTTTGTCACCTTTAGGCTTCTTTGGATGTTCATCTTCAATGTCAGCTATGGAAGTATGTTGTTTTCCCTTTCTCTTTTTTTTATTAGCCTTCTCAGGACAATCTCTTTTATAATGTCCAAATTTCTAACAACCATAACATTGAATTTTCGACATGTCCTTCTTCCTTTGGGGAGGAGGTGATCTTCTTCCTGACTTCTTGTTTTGAAAGCCAAACTTCTTCTTTCCTTTATTCTTGAAACGAGCTACAAATGCTTGAGAAGCTTCTTCCTTTTTATCTCTTGATATAAGCCTTGATTCTTCTTGAGCACAAGAGGTCCATATTTGTTCAAACGAATGAGCTTCCTTCTAGCTACTTATACCTACTACAAATGCATCCCATGATCTAGGTAGATCATTGAGTGTTGTAGTCACAAGTTCATTCTCATAAATAGTCTCATCAATTGCTCGTATTTTGTCTCTTAATTGAGATATTCTTACAAAATATGAAGCTACAATATCATCATTTTTCATCCTTATATCTCAAATCTCATGGCTTGACCAACGTTCTTGATAGTAAATAGATTATTTGTCGACGCATTTCGAACCAACCAGTGTGGTTCATCGTCAGGACAAGTTGAAAAATAGATCCAGCTTAGCCTGCTTAAATAGCTAGAGCAGAGACACCAACGGTTACCTGGGCAAAAAGTTGACTTAAGGAGCAAGGTCAAAATTAGTTATATTAGGTATAAAATAAAAGTATAATATAATAATAAATAAATATATTTATTTATTTATTTATCTTACACCTAATATAACTAAATTTATATATTTATATATAAATTTATATATATTTATTTATTTTTGATTTATTTATTATTATATTATAATTTTATTTTATACCTAATATAACTAATTTTGACCTTGCTCCTTAAGTCAACTTTTTGCCCAGGTAACCGTTGGTGTCTCTGCTCTAGCTATTTAAGCAGGCTAAGCTGGATCTGTTTTTCAACTTGTCCTGACGATGAACCACACTGGTTGGTTCGAAACGCGTTGACAAATGATTTCTCATGTGATTTTCGCCAAAAAATCTATCTTAAACTTGTTATGGATCACAGAAGCCTCAACTCTACAAGTAAATAGATTAGTTAGAGCATCATATATTGGAAGTATCAAGCTTTGTAATGTAGGGGATTAGATGATCTCTAATGGAATCCACAATGAGACTCATGGCAGTAATTTCATCTTCCTTGAACTTCTCCTTTCCTGCGGTATATGTTGGTCCTACGACCTTCCCTATTACAATATCCAAAAATTTGTTCTTTGCAACAATAAGATCGATTCTAGTTTTCCAAGCTCTGAAGTCTGAGGCTCCTTCTAACTTGTTCTCTAATTTCATAGAAGTCATGAATGTAAATCAACAAGGACTTCAATAATTGTGATCTCAATGTAGGGTTTCTTCAAAGGTGATCTTAGTGTTTCCTCCTTCACCAAAGCTCCAATTCCATGTTGATTTTCTGAGTGCAATGAAGATTAGCATAATATTTAAAAAAACTAATAATTAATTTTATGTTGATCATATTTTAAGTGATCCAATATATAATTAAGAAATTATACTTAAGAAATTCAGCCATACAAGAACAATAGAACAATAGAGATTACAATGAACAAACAAAACACAAGATTTACCCTAGGAAAACCCACAAGAGGGAAAAACCCAACAACCTTTTCAATAAATAAATTCTTCTATTCAACAAGAGAAACACTTAGACCTTCCAGTCATTAACTAGGTCACACTTGGTCAAACCCTCCAAGTCAATCCTCCCAACCTAGTCTAGCACTTCACTCTGTTTGATTTGACCCAGAATTTTAGCCCTCCTGCAACTGCTAGAATTTCATCCCCCAGTAACTACCCAGAAATTTCAACCCATGCAACAAAAAATGCCAGAAATATGCGAACTTCGAAGAGAGATAGAGAGTCTATACACATGTGTGAGCTTGAAATAGATAGAAAGGGATCCAAGTCATCCTTCTTGAACTTTGCTAGGATGCTTATAAATTTTCTTCTTGAGAGTGTGAATCGGTGCCTTGAGAAGGAGGTCAAGCTACCTTTATATACTATTTTTCTTGGGTCAAATGGGTGTGACTCTGCTTGGGCCAACTTGACTTGGAGGTGTTGAGAAATCAATGTAGTTGTAGATTAGGTTTGATTCCTCTTACTTGATAATTACTTGTGAGTATTTGTTGGCCTTTTATTACCACATTATGTCTTCTTCGTCAAGCAATTACCAAAAACAGAAAATACATGAAGATCACAAGAACACAAAAAATGCAAGATATAGGCTCCAAGCCAGGGAAAAAACCCACAATGGGTAAAACCCAGTTAAATCTTCTCTTCTTATAAAATCATATTAAAGTGAGACATACAAGACAAAATGACCAAGACCTCCTCAAGTACCAAGTCAACCCTCCTGCAAAATGTTCCTTCGACAAGTTAAAGATTCTAAAATCAACGATGGTCAAATCTGCTCCAACTCAAGATTTCAGCCTTGCAATTCAAGTCAAAAACCCAGCCCTACAATTTTTGGCTCTGCAATTTGTATGGCTGCCCCAACAACTCGCACGTGTGAACTAGGTCAAGACACAAGATCAAATTTCCCTTTCTTCCTTTAGTTTTCTCCTTCTTCCTTAGCCTTCATACTTATTTTCTTCTTCTCTTACTTGGAGATCGAACTTGTTGAGTGAATGATCTAATGAGGACGAAGTATCCTCCTTTATATACCCTTTTCATGTGCTTGAATTGGCCTCCCTAAGTTGAATTTTGTTGGAAGGGTCGACTTGGTCTTGGGAGTCACATAGAATCTTCCAGACTCGAAAAATAATATTTTCTTTTGATTACAAATTGCCCAAAAGGGTATTTGACTCAAGAAAAAATTTATTATTGATTCAAGAAACCTTAGAAGTATGAAGAACATGCTTATAATAATAATAATAATATATTTTTCTTTTTCTTCTTTTTGTTTATTACAATAAATATATATTGATATAAGTACAAGAATAATTATGAAGACCGAACCTAGTTACAAATTTCAACACTCCCTATTAACTAGGGAGGTATTCATAATTTTAAAATAAGGTACAAGGATATTAAAATTGAAATGTTCTCAAAGAAGAGTTGGATTCATAAGCCATATTCAATATCATGATCATCATTGTCAACATAGCAAGGCCTTGACCAACAAGCTCTATCTCTCCACTAGATTAGGACCACAATGCTAGGGAGGCAGTGGCTGTAGACACCATCATCATTGCCTCACGAGGCACATACCCCATCCAGATGTTCATCAGGTATGTCTTTAGGAATTCTTATCTTTGATTTTAAATCCTCAAAGAATATTAGTCATCTTTGACTAATCTTGCCTTGGATTCCCTACCACGTCCTCAAAGAGCATCAGTTACATATGCTTATCCAATCCTCCATTCTCTTTGCCAGTGCCTTCACTAAGACTTACGATTATTAGTCCTAGTCTAGTGCATGACACATGTAGAATATGGTGTCCTTCATCACACCCTCCCAATCAGAGAGGAGATGTCTACAATTCCAAGTTTGTTTCTTAAGTTTTCTGACTTCTTATTTGGAAGTGACTTCGTCAACATGTTTGCTACTTGTTCGTCCGTGGAGATGTAATGCAGCTTCACAACTCCATCTTAAACCAAAATTTGAATAAAGTGATACTTATTATTGATTTGCTTCATCCTGGCATGAAACATTGGGTCCCCTGTTAATCTTATATAACTCTGATTGTCACATTGTATGATGGTAGCGTCCAACAATCCTTCAAATAAATGTGATAGGGGTTTCATGAGCCAAACAAATTCTCTACTAACTTCACTTGTTGCAATATACTCTGCTTTAGCACTACTTAATGCAATTGAATATTACTTCTTGCTCATCCAAGAAACCATAGAAGATCTTAAGCTAAAACATCCATCAGTAGTGCTCCTTCCATTTATTTCACTGCCTCCTTAATATGAATCTGTAAAACCTAGTAATTATATCTCATTACCTGCATATTTCAAGAAGTGATGTATGGTACCATGAAGATACCTCAAAATATGTTTTGTTGCAATCCAATGATTGCTCTTTGGCTCCATTTGAAATCTACTAAGAACATTTACTACATAGCATATATATGGTTGGGTGTTCACGAGATATATTAAGGATCCAATCAATTGTTGATAGAATGTGGGATCAACAAGGCTTGATTCTGAACTTTTGAACTTCTTCAAATTAGTAATCATTGAGGTTGTCACCGGTTTACTATCCATCATGCCAAACTTCTACAATAACTTGATTACATATTTCCCTTGACCAAGATAGATTTCACCTAGTTTTTTCCATACTTTCAATCCCAAGTAGTAGTGCATGAGCCCAATATCCTTCATGAAATTTGATTGTCATCTACTTTTTGCATTCTTGAATATGATGCTCTACAGACTACATCTATAACAAGTAAGTCATCCACATAAAGGTTATGAGAATGGGTTCATTTTTAACCACTTTGATGTAGAGATTAGGGTCTACAAAACTTTTGATGAAACTAAGTCTTAGAATATATGCATCCATTATTTTGCACCAAGCTCTAGGGGCTTGCTTTAATCCATATAGAGTCTTCTTTAATCTGTAGACATGTGTCTCCTTATTATGGACTTCAAATCTCCCAGGTTGCTCAATGTAAACTTCTTTGTCAATTATCCCATTTAGAAAAGTTGTTTTAACACCCATTTGATGAATGTTCCTTTCATAGTGGCATCCAAAGATAAGTGACCTAATGGTAGCATACCTAGTTGGAGAAAATGTTTCTTTATAATCAATTCCTTCCGTTTGTAAAAAGCCTCTTGCCACAAATCTTGCATTATACTTGTCAATGCTTCCATCAACTACATGCTTGATTTTGTATATCCATTTGGAAGTGATAATATATTTGTCCTTAGGTCTAGGAATAATTTCCCAGATATCATTTTTCATTATTGACTGGTACTCTTCCTGCATTGCATTTCTTCATTCTTGATGTTTGGCTACCTTTTCATATGTGGTAGGTTCTGATTCAATAAGTTTTTTTATGTAAGTTTCATATCTTGAATATATTTTAGGCTTCTTACTTTCTCTATGTAACACCCCCTCCTCCTAGGTCTACCCAAGCAACCAACCAGTCGGGGTAAACATGCGATGAGAGAGGTCACTATAAGGGATTCAACTTTCTTAGTGAACTTAAGGAAATGGGAAGGACGAAACATATCAAACAAACCATCCACATTAGAAACAACACCCTCAAGAGACATGTTAGCCACTTAGACATCATGTCCCTGAGTCCCACTAATGTTTACACCTTTTAACGCCTGGTCTCCCTCATGTTATAGGCATGAAAACGTCCAGAACCCAAATTTGCTCTCACAAGCCTATGTGCCAGCACCCCTAGACTCTTTTCAGTAGACTTGTGCCAGCGTCCCCAAGATTTGAGCCACTTTTCTAGCTGTTAGTGTCAGTATCTTCATCCCTCCGTCAGAGATCAAATCCTCTTGTTGCATTGCATATTAGGTGTCTCACCCAGTCAGCTGCATTCCATTAGGTGCATGGATCATCTGACGGTAGTGGCTTCTCCTATAGTTTCCCTCATGTCATTTACCTGCTGGCTCATATTTATTCATCAAAAATTGTATACAATCACCTTTTTGTCTTAAAGATTGCAGAAGTATTTTCTAGGATTTCATTGTCATTTAGGTCTAGGGTTTCATTAGGGTTTCATCAAAAAGGGTTTCAAAAAGTCCAATAATAACCAGCAGGCACATGAGGAGGTTCCAGCATCAATAAATTTCATAATCAAGTGTTCAGAAAAACAGGGTATTTTTAGATTTTATTGTACATATTCATGTAATCTTATTTCCCTCATATGTAAATTACTTCACCCTCAACCCTGGTCACTTTTCCTAGCCTCAGTAGCTCCAACCCCTTGCAAAGAAAACAAGACACAAGTCATTCAGTTCATCATAAGCTCAAATAAAGTGAAAAAGCTCAAAAATAGAGTTAGAAAAATAAAGTCATTTTCCAAACATTGTAAAGTGGGTTTTATAAACCAAAAAATTAAAATCTCCTTGTATATAAGTCATTTCTTCCATTGAAAGGTTCATTTGCATTTTAAAGACAAAGTTGGGCAAAGCAAAGCCTTGTTTGTGAGCAAGTAAGACAAAGTTGGAGAAATCTACCCAAAATCAGAGGCGCGGCGTAATGGGCAAGTGGCGTGGCGCACACAGCAAGTGTGGCGCATAAGGCTGCGATTTCCAGTTTAAATTTACACGAGTGTGACGCACACACAGGACGCGATGCGTTGGCTTTGATGCGCAACGCATAGAGCTACCAAGCTCGAATTTTGCAACAACTCGCCTCAAATCGTCCAAAACGCTTGGATCTTCATTTGTGCAAGTAGGTTGAGCCTCTATCACTGCTTTTCATCTAATTTATGGTGGTTGTTTTATGGTGGTTTTCTTATGGTGGTTGTGTGAACAAAAAACCAAACCCTACCTCTTACATCTTTCAAAGGAAACAGTGCCTAGGGTCTGTAGTGTTGTTTTGGCTGCGAAGTCATTCCCTCATCTTTCCACTCGCTCACTTATTTTCCTAGTGTATTCCCCTATTACCTAATTCCCATATTCCCAAAACAAAATCATATATCCCTATCCCCACTCCTATTTTTCCCAAAATCCCAAATATAATTCCCAAACCCTAGTGCTATACCCAAAACTCCTAAATTATTCCATAATCCCCTGTTTCCCTAACTAAACCCTATCCCAACAGTCCCTAAAATCCCTCATTTTTCCCTCCCTCTACAGTCCCTCATATCACTTTTCCCTTGGTGGAAGAAGTCAAAAAACATCATAAATCACCTACTTCTCATCAAGACAGCTCATCCATCTAGCAAAGATGGAATCTGATCCCTCATATGCTTATGAAGAGGAGACACATAATGACTCACCTACAGAGGTACATGCACCCAAGAGGCCTCATAGAGGTGGCAAACATATTTGAGAAGAACCAACCACTCTTACTGAGTTACAGGCCTTCCCTCTTGCCATCACTTGTTTCCAACACCAATCCTGCTATGAATTTTGTGAGATGGTTGCTAGAATTCGGTTTCATCATGAGTTCGCTCGTTTGTTTGTGCTTCATTTACATGATGGTCAAGCCACTCTAGCTGGTGTCATGTTCACATTAACACCAGAATCTATTTCACCAGCACCCGGTATTCTTAACATTGGAGAGCAATGGAATAAGAAGTAGCAAATTGACAGGCAACATTATGAACCATACATCAAGCCTGGTTATTTGAGACAACTCAGCAGAGTGTTTCCTTTCTGGTACCTCAAAGATTCTTATGCTCCTTTGATGAAATTGATAATGAAGTATTTTAGCTGTGAGGGCCGGTTTTCCCGTTTATATGCTTATCATATCAGGTTGCTGATGCATTTTACCAGGGTGAGGATGATGAACCTCCCCTACTTCATGTGCCGAAACATTGAGAAGATGACCACCCTAGTACAGCACAAGACTCCTCAGCAGCAGTTCAACAGTATATATCATTTTGCTCTCATTAAAATTGTGGTCATCCATCAGCTTGGCTTACAGGGCATCACTTGGGAGGACTTCATTTCTCGTGAGTTTTTCACAGCTCCTCAGGGACCTTCAGAGACTTTGCATGAGACAGGTGGACCTTCATATCAGCATGAGGGTCATGAGACGCAGACCGCTAGTATGCTGGTGTTTATCACTTATCAGAAGGGCACTAGACGGTTGTTCGCAGTAGCTAAGTGAGTATTATCTCCACCCGGGGTGGAAGAGGTCTCGCTTTCGTCATCAGCACAACAAATTCAGGACAAAGGAAGGAGGCCACTACAGGATGAAGGACCATCAGGTGAGTGGGATACTGATTTCATTCTCATTGAGGGTGATGATACTGATATGGGCCTGCAAAGCACAAATCTCAAAGGGATCATCCAAGAGCAACATGCGGATATAAATGCCTCATCCCTCAACTTGGAGAGGGCTAAATGGACAATACAGTACCTGGAGCAAAGAAATAAGCAGCTTGAAGATCAAAAAGTGATTATGGAGTTGCAAAACATTCGGGAGAATCGCCAAGCTGCCCAAAGGAGGAGGGTGGAGCTCACTCCACTTGAGCAAGAGGTCAATGCCGATCGGGATTCATGGATTGAAAGAGCCAATATCCACTTGGATAGGAGGTTATAAAAGGCCATCAATGAGAATAATATGTTGATAAACATGGCATATCATTATTTGTCAAAGGATATGGTGTGCCAAGCTAGAATCAAGAGCTTGAAGGAAAAACTGAAGAGAGCATCAAGGAGGAAAAAGGAGCATGAAGGACTTCAGATATTGGTTGAGGCTTCCTTCGCCCAACATAATGCTTGATGAAGAAGACTCAGCCCAAATTTCAAAAAATTTGGGGCCCTTTTTGCATTTTTGGAATTTTTGGCACAAAACCAGGATTTTCCGCTCTATGTGCCGCGCCACCTGGCGCTCGCTTTTGATAGGAGCCTAAAAAAGAAAAAAACTCAACATTTTTGGATTTGGCATGAAAAAATATTCTTGACTACCAATGGCCAAGAAATTTGGACAGGTTTTGAGCCCTCAAAAAGGTAAAAAACACTCAAAAAATGACCTCATTGCCCCTATTTTGACACACAGGAAAAAGTGTTGGGAGAATTGAATTTGGGAGGGGAAAATGGAGGCGAAATTGGAAAATTCCACTTGGGTTGGAAATTAGACAGGTAGACCTTTCTAACAAGCACACTTGGAGTGAATTTGGACACCGGGAAGGCCTTCAAAAGTGGCTCCAAACAGGTGCTACACATAGAGAATCAAGCGCGGCGCATAGAGGAAATTTGGCCTAGTTTGACCAGGAATGCTCTGTTTTTCGCCTATCTTTTGCCAGTTTGACTTTTTCACCTTCTTAGTGTCAAATTTGTGATGTAATTCAATGTACATGGATGGATCATGATGTAAATATGTCAAATTTTCACTTATGGAGGTAGATTCATTTGTTAAAAAGTTGTTTGAAACTGAATGAATCAGTTCCCTTGTTTCTAGAGGCATGATGTTCTATTGCCTGATTTCTAGTTCTCAGTTTAGAATTAGTTGGAACAGCTCCTAAACTTGTGAGCTCGACCCCTAGAGGCTAGGATGAGTTATGGTTTGTCTATATCTTGTGATCTTTCAGTCATTAGCATCGTTGGACTCTTGAGAAAGCAAGGAGCTTCATTGTACACTCATATCAACATTTTGGCTAAGGAATTGAGACTAGAGTTTGCAGTACTCTTTGGGATCCCTGTGGAATTTTGTTTTGGTACAATGCTTTCTTTTGTATTTGTGAATTTACTTATGTGTTATGTGTGACATTATCTATCTTGTTTCTTCCTAACTAAATCAAACAAGAGTGAAAGTAGAATCCATTGAAATTGCAGTGCTCTACTTGAGGTTTGCTTTAGTTTCTTGATGTTTTCAGCTGTTTGGAGAGGATCCATGGCTTCTCTTGCCCTCTTCAACTCCTCACCTATCTAATCCCTCCACCTCATTTGACTTGAAGTGCCAAAATCAATTGCCTACCTTGCCCCATTGAGATCTCTGCAAAACTGAACCTCATTCCCCGCAATCTGCTTTTCCATTTGAGCCAGTAAAAACAACATTTTATTCAATCAAACCCTTTGCACTTATACCTAACCTAAGATCAATAGTTATATCAGTCATCTCAAGCCTTTAGTGATCATATTTTGCTGATATTGACCCGGATAGAGCCCTCTCCCGACCTAGTAGGGCTAGCTACCAGGTTAAACGTGGTTTGATGTTGGCCCTGGATCCTACCTTTCTCAGCCTGAGGTAGATTTAGGCTCTAACACTAGCCCAGAATCCTGACCTCTGCCCATAACTTGTTACAACCTCCATAATCCATCAAAGACATGATGACTAAATAAAATAAAATCAAAAATCAAAAATCAACCTTAGGACTAGACCTAAGCATCCTCAATCGGAACTGACCTTCTGTCAAACACTTGGCATCAATGAGACCTTCAGGCCTAGGATACAAGACAGAGCATGAATGACTGAAAAAAATTATGAAACATAACCAGAAGGATCACCACCTTCTCCATTGAACTATTATAATATCAATTAGGTATTGCATCCATCCATTTAACAATTACAAGTAAATACATGAAATAACCATAACATGAACCAGTTATATAACCATGCTTATAACCATCATAAAACCATATAAATATTAGAGATATGACAACCATTAAATCCACATATAAACCAGTGCAAAAGTAAGAGAACTTATCTTTTATTAATCATAGGCAAATCTGACCAGGTTCGATACTTCCACGTACCACCTGACTGTAGATATGGTTGAACCAAATCTTTCTTTCAGCCAGTCACCCTCATGCCATATTCCAAGAATGAATGTGGGATCTCATAAAACAACCAATCCAAGAACAACCAAGGGAATCCAAAGGTTAAACCACCTCCACCCTCACCAACCATGATCACACCAAACCCGATGCTCCGATCACAACCAAACTGAACTTGGAATGCCATCCGGAATCCATAACTATCCTTGTGGAATTTTTCATCTCCTTGTCTCTCAGGATTTACCACAATCCAATCTCGGATCACTAGACCCTAAACCGAGATCAGACTCTCAATATTTACTACAATCCAAACCCAAATCACTATTCTCTAAACCGAGACTTCTCCCTCAAGTTTTATTGTGTATCCTGCCAAGAACAGTCAAGGGATTCCTAGGCCTTTGGGAATGAACGTTGATACCACCTCTGCCCCGGATTCTGAAATCCATCCGACAAACCAAACCTAAAAATTGAGATAAACATCCCAAGATACCATGGCATTAGGAAAAAGGCAAGGCTAGGCTGAAAACCACTATCATAACCCAGCAAAACCATGCCACCGAAAACAAGATAACCATATACCAACATGCAAATCCATGCATTTCCAAACCAACTAGGAAATCACACATGTAAACAGTTATCTACAAGTATTCTTACTGAAGCTACTTGATCTTTCTTTTCCTTCCTCGATACTTGCTTTCCTTCCTTTCCCTTTTCTTTCTTTTCCTTTCTTGCTCCAAAGCTAGAGTGCTCCAAGAAAACTCTAAGTGACCAAGAGCTTAACACTGACTAAGCTTGAGCCAAGAACTTACATTGACTAAGATCTTGCCAACTGATCCTCAAAAACCTTTTATGAATGAGACCTCTATTTTCTTCATTTTCCCATTATTTTCCTTCAATTTCCTCCTCACATGCAACCCATGACCTTTCACCTTACTTTTCTCATAATTTCCTTTATTTTCATAAATAAATGTGGCAAAAATGTCTTTTGCCTTTTAATGCCTTTGCCTTAGCCAAAAACACACATCCAGTGTTTCCCACTAGGATATCTTTGTCCAACATTCAATTTGGAATAAGTGTCCCTTAACTGTGGTCTTATTTTGCCTTTATTAACTTTTATTACATGAAATTTTCACCAGGGTTGTTACAGAACCCTCCCCCTTGGGGAACACCATCCTCGGTGTTAAACCACATCATGACCTCAGCAAAACCTCTAAAAAGAAAACATATTGCCCATGAACCTTTATAACTTAGCTTGTTGCAGTATTTACAATTAAAGACTTGCTCAAAAGAAAAACATCATGACAACATGATAACATACCTCATACATGAGCTTTATAACATAGCTCATTATGGTATTTACAATAACCACATATATACACATATGCACATTTGTTAAACCAACAAATAAAAGGATATGATGCATGTATCAGTCAACAAGGGAATCTAGAGGATCACACCTCCACCCTTAAAGTAATACCAAGATTCACCTACTTCCTAGGAAGTCCAGAATCCACTGTCACAATAAAAGCTGCATCCAATGTCCAGCACTACAATCATGCGTCACTTGTCCCCTCAGCAAACAATTAATGGCTCATTGTTCCAGGGTGCACTCCTAATGTGCATCTGATTTCATATGGCAATGATAATGACCAAAACGAATATATTCGCGACCTTCCCTTCTTTGCTACACAGTCCCTCGGGAAATCTGGTCACCCCTTTCCGTGTAGTCACTCACCTTCCAAGTTCCCTAGAATCCCCTATTCCAAGCAATCCATCCCCTGGAAAGGGTTCCTTACATCGGAAGATACCAAACCAAGGCATATACTTGCCTCAAAACTATCATATCAGTCATAGCATTCTCATGGAAATCAATGGCCACTATTAGGTACCAGTGTCCCACAATGACCCTGCTCCTGAAGTACTCTACCAGCATACTGCTCCACGTTCCAATTTATTTTGTTGCTGCTGCCCATTCTTGTAGCCGATTTGAACCACCCAACGAGTCATGCTAATCCATTCCTATTCCAAGCACATAATTTCCATTAGATTCAAACAAAATGAAAATAACCTCAAATCACACCTGATTGGTAGTTCATCAATAAGCTATACTTGCAATCCTGCTCGCTTCCTGTCACAACAAGTCAAACTAATTGTTTTATCAAAACATCATGTATAAACATATTACATCTAGTTATCTCAAAACACAACCATCATATATGAACATCATAAATCACATGTAAACATCATAAACCAGAATCATAGATCACATGTAATTATCATATACCATAGTCATAAATCACATGCACAATAAATTTGAAATAAAATGTTGATACTTATCATTTCACCAATCCTTAGCTTCTACCTTTGTCTTTATTATGTGCCCACTCCTGATCGGTTGCCACACCCAACAAACACTCAATGCCTTCTCCTCAACCATGTGCACATACAGATAATGTGCTTCACACACTTACAACCACACACAACATACAACACCATGCAATACATGCACCTAGTTAAGTGTGTCTTCAACACGGCATGTATGACATGCACACAATACCACACGTACACCAATACCATGTGTACAAAGCACCACCTACACAACATGTGCACAACATCACATGAACATGACACCACCTGCATAATGTGTACATAACGCCATATGTACACTGCACCATTGGACAACGTGTACACAATAACACATGTACTCAGTACCAGAGGCACGACATATATGTGACACCACATGTACATAGCTCTACATGCACGGCATGTACACAACACCACCTGCACACCGCGCCACTTGTACAACATGTACACAACACCACATGCACACAACACCACTTGTACAATCATGCACACAACACCATATGTACATAGCACCACATGTACAACATACACACAACACCACATGTACATAGCACTGCATATCCAACATGTACATAACATCATTTGTACACAACACCGCATATCCAACATGCACAGAGCATGATATGCACATGATTCCACGTCTACATCATGCGCACAGTACAATATGTACATAGCACCGCATATCCAACATCTACATGCACATAACATCACGTGCACAACAATAGTACCATCATCCAAAGCCACACTGTCTTTACCAAGCAACCTTGCTTCCAGTGTCTTATCCACACTTGTCCCAGCATGTTGTAGACCACACTTCTTTCATTCCGCTGTTGTATACCTTGGTATAACCTGTCCATAACATAGACATAATATCAACTCATAACCATATGATACTGACCTTGTATATTTTTCATGACTTCTCTTCTCAATTGGTTCCTCGTAAGACCAGGAACCTCTTCATGCCATACTTAAGCAATCATTCCTTAACAAGGACGATTCCTAATGACCTTGTGAGACAGTGACGTAGATGCATAGATACATACATATATAATCATTATCATAAAACAGTCATCATTCTGTCAGACATCGACATACATACACACATGTATACATATATAAAAATCAACATAATCATGATCAACAGAAGGTCTAGGTTAAGAGAACTTCCTTTATTCATGCACAACATTGAGAACAATCGTTCCCAATATAGCCAAGGCATTTGAAACCTCAGATCCATTTACTTTACCTTTTCTAGTTACCTTTCACATGTTTGTACTACCACCATCCATTACCACAATGGACCCAACTAGTCCAATCGACTGTCTTAGTATTACCTTCCGCTGCACTTACTCATGCACCGAGCTTCATCTGAGTCTTACATTACCTATTGGGTACCACACATCTCTCCCCGAGCTCCATTGACTTTCCTCTTTCTAAACAATTCCCAAGACCCAAAACATAAAAGGCAATACCAATAAACAAAGAAGAAGCAAAACCATGAAAACCAATAAAAACACGACACCACAACAAAGAGGCATAGCTATGCACCAGGCGTACTCAGAATTGTACATCAAGCGCAACAATCATAAAAGACCAAAAGCACAATACTAACAACAGACACCATGACTCAATCCCCATGGTTCCCAAGGGAAGCTCAACCTGAGCCTTCTTCAAGATTTCATGGCAACCTCTATGGACATGCAACTCCCTCCATCATACTACCATAAACACATAATTATCAGTGCATAATTAAACATAAAAATACATTGGTTACCTTACCTTGTTGTGCCAAGCATGCTGCTTGCAACTGAGCACATCTATGCCATATCTCAAGGGACTCCAATCCCCTTGATAGATCCACTTGTAACTAGAGACTAGCTAATACATATGTCAAGTACATGTTTATGAATCTAGCACACATTCACATAATTTCAAACAAAACCAAGGTTAAGAAGACTTCCTGTATGCAAAGAACTCATTTGTTTGGAATTAGGGTTTCCAAACCTAGCCAAAGGAATTTTTGTCCAATTCCCTCCTTTTACCTTTTCACTTGGTTGCAATCGAGGCTTACTATGTACTTTCACATCACCCAACTATTAGTTTTAGAACACATCAAGTGTTACCTTGTCATGCTAGTACCTAACATGTTACACTGCAATTTCTCACACATGTTAACCACATGTTCCAAATATCAAGACAATCATATCTATCACTTTGAAATCAACCTTTACCAAGACTAACAATCATGTCATAATCCATATTCAACTCATGGTCATTAGACATAATGCTACAATAGTCACCTACTACACTCAAGTACATATCAATTGTCCCAACACATATGTGTTAGTACAATCATCTTAAAACAAGATCGTTTGAACACATACTCATATTATGCAATTCATCAAACATTGCACCAAATTGCAACCATACCATGTTAAATAAATCAACTAGATGACGTAATAGACACCAAACACTCAAACACCCAATAAAAGACATAATCAAAAGGTCAAGCACCCAAGTATATGACGTAAGAAAACTCACACCTTAATGTATCTCAGGGGAGGCAATCTTGTTTGCACAATCAATCCATATTAGCACGATATATCTTCACAATATATTAACCCAAACATAAATAATATCATGATATCCAAATAGTCACTAGCTACAATGTTTACATCATAATTCATACACAATTATCATTCATGTGTATGCAACATCAATCTATATTAGTACAACACCATATCACAAATATGTTGGCTCATACCTGAATATCGTAACCATGACCATCTGCATAGGTCAATCCAACTTAGTATGATACATATAACATCAAGATCTTAATGTAATAACCCTAATCATCAAGTTACTAGCATATAACAACAAGAAGTTAACCTCTCATGCTCATCAACAATATATAACATAATCATTAGGTTATCTAATTAAAACAACAATAGCAATGCATACAACTATAGGTTACTATCATTATTGACTATCTGACACATGTGCTTATGACTATACTAATCAACTAGAATCTATCATGTATGTAACCATAACATCAATAGACATGAATATAAACCTAATGCACATAACCATCCTTAACTTACATACATGCATACCAAACATACAAGACCTGTATGACGATCTGCTCTTACCCCAAAATCCAATTATGCAACCTCATTATGATGATCTGCATCTCCTGCTCTATCTCAGCCAACACATTAGCATCATAACATACCAATATCACCCTAATGTCCTACATTGCATACCATGACTTCACAAGGCATGTTGGACCTACTATTTATGCATAATTATAACCAAGACCATACATGCATGACAACAACATATAGACATATAACACATGAGTACCAAACGATATTCACATCATTCTAGCTAGAGTCCAGTCATCAATGCATGACCATATCAAGTTCACAAACCATGACCTCATGCATCACAACAACCATTACTCCATTGTACACATTGCCACATGCAACCATCAACATGCATAATCAATGCCTAATCAACTACACATACGCATGAACGCATGAAGTCGAGCATGAGCGATCAATTCTTGTAACCAACCTACAAGACTGATACTTGTAATCAAACAAACAAGAATGCAACCTACCATACAAGGATGTAATCAAGTAACATATAATCATGTAATCAGTCATATACTTCTGACAATACATTCCAAAAAATCAACATCAAGCTCCTCATGATAACCTTACTACAACCATGATCAACTTGATGCAATGCAACAAGCACATAGAATGCAAGTGTAGGATACACACATGCAACTGACATGCATGCATGACCACAGCACACCACCCATCCAGTTCAAGGGGTGAACCATGCTCTGATACCAATCTATAACACCCCCTCCTCCCAGGTCTACCTAAGAAACCGACCAGCCCGGGTAAACATGCGACGAGAGAGGTCACTATAAGGGATTCAACTTTCTTGGTGACCTTAAGGAAATCGAATTGATGGAAAATATCAAACAACCCATCCACATCAACAACAACACCCTCAGGAGACATGTCAGCCACTCAAACATCCTATCCCTGAGTCCCACTGACGTTTACGCCTTTTAATCGCTGGTCGCTCTCATGTTATAGGCATGAAAACATCCAGAACCCAAAGTCACTCTCACAGACCTATGTGCCAGTGCCCTTGGAATATTTTCAGTATACCTATGCCAGCATCCCCGCGATTTGAGCTACTTTTCTATCCTGGAATCCTGGCCTTTTCCCAAAACTTGTTACAACCTCCAAAATCCATCAAAGACATGATGACAAGATAAACAAATAAAAAATCAACCTCGGGACTAAGCCTGAGCATCTCCAACCAGGATTGACCTTCTGTCAAACACTTGGCATCAATGCAACCTACATGTCTAGGATATAAGGCAGAGCATGAATGACTAAAAGCACTTATGAAACATAACCAAAAGGATCACCTCCTTCTCCATTGAACTGTTATAACATCAATTAGGTCTTGCATCCATACATTTAACAATTACAAGAAAATGCATGAAATAACCATGACATGAACCAGTCATATAACCATGTTTATAACCAACATAAAACTATATAAATATCAGAGATATGACATCCATTAAATCCACATATAAACCAGTGAAAAATAAGAGAACTTAGCTTTTATTAATCATAAACAAAATCCGACCAGGTTCGGGACTTCCACGTACCACCTGACCGTAGACTTGTTTGAACCAAATATTTCTTTCAACCAGTCACCCCCGTGCCATATTCCAAGCATGAATGTGGGATCTCATAGAACAACCAATCTGAGAACAACCAAGGGAATCTAGAGGTTAAGCCACCTCCAACCTCACCAAATCGTGATCACACAAAACTCGGTGCTTCGATCACAACTGAACTGAATTTGGAATTCCATCTGAAATCCATCGCTATCCTTGAGGAATTTTCCATCTCCTTGTCTCTAATACTTTACCACAATCCAATCCCTGATCACTAGGCCCTAAACCAAGACCAGACTCTCAAGCTTTACCACAATCCAAACCCAGATCACTAGGCCCTAAACCAAGACTTCTCCCTCAGGCTTTACTGTGTATCTCGCCAAAACCGATCAAGGGATTCCTAGGCCTTTGAAAATGAATCTTAAGACCACCTCCGCCCCAGATTTTGAAATCCATCCCGCAAACAAAATCTCAAAACCGAGATAAACATCCCAACATACCATGGCATTCGGAAAAAGGCAAGGCTAGGCTGAAAACCATTGTCATAACCCAGCAAAACGATGCAACCGAAAACAAGAGAACCATATACCTACATGCAAAGTCATGCATGTCCAAACTAGCTAGAGAATGACACATACAAAAGGTTACCTACAAGTATTCTTGTTGAAGCTGCTTGATCTTGATTTTCCTTCCTTGATCCTTGCTTTCCTTCCTTTCCCTTTGATTCCTTTTCCTTTCTTGCTCCAAAGCTAGAGTGCTCCAAGAAAACTCTAAGTGACCAAGAACTTGAGCCAAGAGATTAGACTGACTAAGAGCTTGCCAACTGATGCTCACAATCCTGTTTATGAATGAGGCCTCTATTTTCTTCATTTTTCTATTATTTTCCTTCAATTTCCTCCTCACATGAAACCTGTGACCTTTCACCTTATTTTTCTCCTATTTTCCTTTAATGTGCTAAAAACCTTTTGCCTTTTAATTCCTTTGCCAATTTCCTTAGCCAAAAACACGCATCTAATGATGCACACTAGGATATATTTTTCCAACATTCAGCTTGGAATAAGTGTCACTTAACTGTGGTCTTATTTTTCCTTTATTAACTTTTATTACATGAACTTTTCATCAGGGTTGTTACACTCTAAAACTTCCTTTTGTTGTTACATGTCCTTCGGCTTCTTGTAGAGTTGTTCTCAATGAAGTTAGCCTCATAGAAGTCTCTGGAATGATGATCTACTGCAAAAGTTCACTTGGTTCTTTAATTTCTTCAATATTAGTAGTAGGTTCTTGAGGATTTTCATCCCTTGAGAGATCTTCAAAGACGGGTCCTTCTTCTTCATTAGAATCAATAGGTATATCTTTGGATTTCTTATATGCAATGTTTTCGTCAAAGATAACATATTTTCTTACTTCAATTCTTCGATCTTCCTTTATAGATTCTATAAGCTTTTGAAGAAGAACTATAGCTAACAAATATGCCTTTCATACCTACACGATCTATTTGCTTCCTTTTGTCTTTGGGAATGTGAATGTATACAGGACATCCAAATATTCGAAGATGATCAACACTTGGTTTCTTTCCAATGAAAGATTCTTCTAGGGTCATGTCATTGAGAATTCTATGAGGGATTTGATTTTGTATATAGATGGTTATTACAATTTCTTCTCGCCATAAGAATTTAAGTAGGTATTGATCATGAAGAATGACTCTAACACATTCTTCAATTGATCAGTTCCTCCTTTCAGCCACACCATTTTGTTGAGGATTGTATGGAACTATTAGCTCCATCTTAATTCATGATTCCATACAAAAAGCCACAAGTTCCTTCGAAGTGCATTCTCCACCATTATCAGACTTGAGGGCTTTTATCTTCCTTTTTATTAGATTCTCCAGTTCTTCCTTAAACTCTTGAAATTTTTCGAACACATCATCCTTTGATTTAGGAAGATATATTCATGTCTTCCTAGAGTGATCATCAATGAATGTCACATAGTATTGATGACCTCCAAGAGACTTTTTTGCCATGGGTTTACAAACATCGGAATGTATGAGACTAAAATATCCATAGATCTAGTGTCATTGCTTGCAAAAGTTTTCTTCACATTCTTGTTAAAAGCACATCCCTTACAGACTCCTTCTTGTTCTTCCTTTAATTCGGGGATACCAATAACCGTATGATTTAAAGATGGAAATATTTTATAGTGAAGGTGACCATACCTTCTATGCCATAGCTCACAAGGGTTGATTTCTAGATGTACTAGAGCTTGAGGAAGATGTGTTATAAGCCTATAAAACCTCCCCTTACAAATCTCAATAGTCTTATCATGTTCAATATCAAATCCCTTACCCCATACAATAATTTTTCCATCAACAAAAGTAACCCTATCACCTTTATCTTCTAGCAAGAAATAGAAAGTAGATTTTTCTTCAAACATGGAACAAAGAGTGTATTATTGAGATAAATGCTTCCAACAATTTCTAGCTCTAAGGAAGTAGAACCAATTCCTTTGATTGAGTAGCTTTTCTTGCTTCAAAGTTCAACTGAATGAGAAGAGCTTTCTTTTGATAAGGTTTGGAGTTGACTGCATTCCACTGTCATATGTCTTGAAGCACCATTGTCGATAACCCATATACTGTTATCTTCAAAAGTACCTGTGAGAGTGAAAAAGAGACCTCCTAAGAGTCTTTATACCTTTCTTTATGTAGCTTTCCATTGAAGAGGGAGAAATATATAATTTATTAAAGAGATACTTCCAACAAGAGTGCCAACAAAGATGTGATCTCCAAACTTCCTTCCTTCACCTTAGCTCTGATACCATGTTGAGAAATCAATGTAGTTGTAGATTAGGTTTGATACCTCTTACTTGATAATATCTTGTGAGTATTTGTTGGCCTTTTATTACTTTATTGTGTATTATTCACCAAGCAATTCCAAAAACATAAAATACATGAAAATCACAAGAACACAAAGAACAGAAGATATAGGCTCCAAGCAAGCGAAAAATCCCACAAGGGGGACAACCCAGTCAAATATTCTATTCATTTAGAATCAGATCAAAGTGAGACATCCAAGACCTAAATACCAAGACCAATACCTCCTTGAGTACCAAGTCATCCCTCCTGCAAAACCTTCGTTCAACAAGTCAAAGATTCTAAAGTTAATGATGGTCAAATCTGCTCCAGCTCAAGATTTCGGCGTTGTAACTTGGATTTTTGACCCCTGCAATACAAATCAAAAAGTCGGCCCTACAATTCGTATGGTTCCCTAGAAACTCGCACGTGTGAACTATGCCAAGGCAAAAAATCAAATTTTCCATTCTTCCTTTGGTTTTATCCTTCCTTAGCCTTTGCACTCCTTTTCTTCTTCTCTTGCTTGGAAATTAAACTTGCTGAGTGAGTGAGATAATGAGGACAAAGTCTCCTTCTTTATAAACCCTTTTCATGTGATCGAATTGACCTCTCTAGGCTGACTTCTTTTGGAAGGGTCGAATTGGTCTTGGGGGTCACATAGACTCTTCTAGACTCAAAAATAACATTTTCTTTTGATTACAAATTTCCTGAAAGGGTCTTTGAATCAAGACAAAATTTCTTATTGACTCAAGAAACCCTAGAACTGTGAAGAACATACTTATCTAGAAAAAAAAATAATAATAATAATAATATTTTTTTCTTCTTTTTGCTTTTTACAAGAAATATACATTGATATAAGTAGAGGAATAGTTATGAAGACCAAACATAGTTACAAATTTCAACGGGAGGGAGGTGGTCTTGACAAAATTGGAGCCAAAAATTTCAAATTCAAAAATTCAAATTTTATTCTTTTAAAAGTCCAAATGGGACTTGACTCAAAATATATTTTCTTTTGACTCTAGCATTTAAAATATGCTTTACATAATCAATATCAATACATCAAGGACCTGTTAGCCTTGGGGGAAAACAAACCAAAAAATGGATCCAAAAATGCCCCAAAGTCTCCAAGTGTGCTTAAAAATCATGCCATTGGATCCATTAATGCTCTTCGAGTCTTCGTAAGTGCTTAAAGTCATCAATCGATCAAAATCCATGCAAGAGGAAAGCCCTTAGAAGGGCGGAAATACACTATCGGGAGGCCTAAATCACTCTAAAAAACCATGAAAAAACCCATAGGCGCAAGCTTAAACAGTGGTTGCACAGCAACCATTAGATCTAGCCGATCGACGACCCAAATCACATTGGCGGATCGCAAATCAGGGAGACCAAGGGGCAAGGCCTTTACATATAGCGATATGCGATTGCGATAAGATCACATCGCAATATCTCATTTGCGAAACCAAAGGGCTGGGGTTTTAACATATGCATATGGTGCGACCCGATGGGCTGGACCGGACGAAATTATATGCGATAGTTGATAACTTCTGAAGTCCGCGGCAAGGCCATTTTAAAGCATTTTTATGTATTTTCATTGAATAACGAAGGGAACGGGGAACAATGCCAATACGATATAACGCAGACCTGAAAGGGTTTTGGGAAGCAGAATGGATATATTTCCAAATCCGCGAAAGTCCCATTTTTAATGTATTTCATGAATTTTAGTTGTATAAAAAAATACGAAGGGAGCATTGGCCGGCAGCGATTACAATGAAAGGGTCCGGGAAGGGAAATTAATAATTTTTGAAGTCCAAAAAGGTCGATTGTTCACAGTTTTTAAGTGTTTTATGCATATTTCACAATGCGAGGAAAATACACAGGGAAGGCTTCTTTGCGACTTGCGACAGAAACAAGGGCAGACCCAAGAGGATATAAACCATCTTTGAGGACTTTTTGAATTCTGAAAAGGACAGGGAATGGCAGGATTTCACAGTATGGTTGTGCTTTCGGTTGATAATAGAAAACACTCATTATTAAATAGTTTGAAGAGAAACTGAGGCCGAGAGGCATATACGGCGCAACAAAGCATGCCCAACTAGCCTGAAACAGAAATAGCATGGGCATCTACAGCACAACACAGCTCGAATCAGATACATCATGGAGCAGCACAGCGCGACGCAACCGAAATCAGCAGAAGAGATTGTGGGCATCTTTGTCAATAGAAAGCTCCCTGCCAGCGCACCCAAAATATCTGAATGCGGTTATTCCTCTGTCAGAAAGAGAAAAACCTTCAAGCCATGCTTGCCTATTGAGGGAATCAAATGGTTAAGGGACAGATCAAACAAGGTTAAGACTCCAAGCCTTCTAGAGAGCTCAGGAGCATTGTAAAGGGCCTATAAAAGGCAAAAAACTAGATGTAACAAGGGTTCAAATTTTGGAGATTATTCCTCTTTTGTTCCTTCAAGCTTCTCATTTGCATTCTTTAGTAACACAAGATTCTTTTGTTGTTATATGTTCAATGTCCATTTCTCTTCTATTCTATGCTTGCACTTGAACAATTTTTTTAGGTTTTCTTTGTGTTTAAGGCCAGATAACTGTCATCTTATCTCTGCTTTGATATATTAGATTTGCAAGGTTCTTTGCTGCCTATAGCTAGCCATTTATATGTGTTATTATATATGCATCTGCCAGTATTATCAGTAAGTTCATTTGCTGCCTGTAGCTAGTCATTCATATATGTTCATGTATGCAATCTGCTAGTATTGTCAGTATTCTCCATCTATCCATTAAATCTACAAACTATTGAGCATTTGTGGTCTAAAGCCTTGTGTTATTGGGGGTTTTCATGCATGTCTTGAGTGAAAATAGAGTTGAAATGGTTATCTAACTTGATCCAAACCATCATTTATTCCAATAGTTCAGAGAAATATATTGAAGATTACATGTTACCAGGCATCTCCGATTTACAACCTAGGAGAGTTTCCTAGAGTAATAACATAATTGGCGCTGTTGCCGAGGAGAGGAAACTGAAGCTCAGCTTCCCTAGGAAACGACATAGATCCAACTTTGATGATAGACAAAGTCTAGGCATTTTTTTTTGTTGTAATCATCTATCTGGTGACTCTACTAGAGGCCGAACCTCTTAGCGACTCCACTTCATAGTTCTGGCTCAGTTTGTGAGGCATACTTGGAGAAATCCTCAAAAACTACAAGCTGACCTAGTGCCTAATCCTGAAAAGATCATCAAAGAAAGAAAGTTATTGCAGAAAGGAGCATCAGGTTCAGGTAAACTTAAACAATCTCCTATATCTCATCAAGAAAGGCTTGTAATAGAACAAATACATGTTGAGAGTATAGCATCTAACACTAGCAGTGAAGAAAAACTTTCATAGATTCATAAAGCTCCTTATTCTCTAGGTTATCCTTTTGCTTGAAGCCCAAAGGAAACCTCACCTCCTATCCATCGTACTCCTTTAGTCCTGTCAGTCACTTCTCAGCCCTCTATCATTCAGACTGTCAGTACTCTTTTAGCTACCACAGCTATGGCAGGTCCACAAGCACCTACCAAAATGGAAAGAATCATAGGTGCTAGTTATGGACCTCTAATACTCCCCACTCCTTTGAATGCCATGCCTACTGGAGAATATCAGAAATATAGGCCTGAGTTCACTGGGACTAAATGAGTTACTGCTGAAGAACATCTTGAGTCATTATGTAGCTATGCTGATAATCTGGACATTAGTGAAGATGATGTGTGGATGAGGGTCTTTGTCCAAAGCCTAGATGGAGAGGCTAGAAAATGGTTCAGAGAACTAACCCCCAGATCTATAGCAGATATTGAAGCTTTAGAAAATGCATTCATAAAGCATTGGGGGGGTAAAATGGACCTCCTCTACTACCACACTGAGTTTGGCAACTTAAAGAGAGAAAATGGTGAGTTGCTGTCTAATTTCAATAAAAGGTTTAACCGTATGTACAACAAGATTCCAGCTGAAGTAATACCCACTACTACCTCTGCTAAACTCACATATGTCAGTGCTTTTGATTCTGACTTCTGCCTATTGTTGAGATAGAGGCGATGTGCTACTTTGGTTGACATGTAAGATGCAGCCTTGGAAGTGGAATCAAACATCATGGTTGCAGAGAAACTCAAGGGAAATGTTGATAGAAGAAGACAGAGGGGCGAGTCCTCATCATCCTCTGATCCAAAGATAGATAAAATGACCAAAATGATCGAGTCATTAGCCTCATAAATCTCTAAATTGAAGGTTGAGAAGCAACCGAGGAAATGAAGAATGCCTAATACCTTTGCCCCAAGAAATCCAAATCCATATAGAAGAACGAATGAGCAGTTGTTGATTTTGCAAAGAAACAAAAATGCAAATAAGACCAAAGGGTGAAGGCTCCTTTTCAAAATGCAGTCATGGAAGAAGAGCAGTTCGAAGAATATGATGAGATCCATTGTCTAAAAGACAAAGGAAATGCTTCCTTTTTTACCTCAGCTGCATACGAAAATTCATTATGCAATGACCAGATCAGCCGGGAATGGGATGGTGAAGCTATTCTACAAGTTGTAGATCAGCAAAGATATAATTTAAGGTCAAAGATAAATAATTCCAAGGAAACTCTTGTTCAAAGAGTTGTTGTCTCTACAATACTGCAAGTTAATAAGCAAAAACAAGTGGCAGTTGATCCCATAATCCTCAAAGCTCCAGCTCATGAGGTAAGAGGCCTTGAAAAGTCCCCTTCTCCTTTCATTTTTTAATCAGAAATTCAGAAGCTAAGAATACCTATGCCTCTTATTGAACTAGTGAAGAATGAGTCCTTCAAAAGATCCATCCTCAAGGTCCTTGAATCTAAAGCCATCCAAGCCTTTACTAACTATGTAAATATGCAAGATGAAAAGCCAGATGTTATCCTCAGCCCAATGATTGAAAAATATGAAGACATCTCCCCTTCATTCTATGTCTCTCTGACTATTCATGATAAAATCCTTCACAACTGCCTTTTGGACACTGGAGCTAGCCATAATCTAATGCCCAAGGCTGTCATGGATGAGTTGGGTCTTGACATCACTAAGCCTTATCATGACCTGTTTTCTTTTGACTCTAGAAAAGTGAAATGTCTAGGGTTAATCAAGGACCTAGCCATCACTTTGTCTCAGCTGCCTATGAAAAGCATGATGATGGACATTGTGGTAGCAGATGTACCTCCCAAGTTTGGCATGTTACTTTCCAGAGGTTGGATCAAGAGATTAGGTGGATCATTACAAAATGATCTGTCCTATGCTACTGTCCCAATTTTTGGAGGTGAGAGCAAGAGATTATATAGAGAGGCGCAATTGGCTTACATAATCAACGATGAAAAGAATCCCACAAATCATCCCATATATGCTATCAACACTGGTTTTGGAGCTTGTATCCTTCATATTGAAGAATCTCAGTTGGCCTCCACGCAGCTCTAAAAACCCATTTGCCAGATCGTGAAGGCAGAAAACCCACAGATTTGGGATATGTTTTTTGATGGGGCTTGCTCTAAAGAAGTTGCAAGGGCAGGGGTGGTCCTTGTGTCCCCAACACAGGAATACATCCATTTATCTTGCAAATTAAACTTTCAGGTCACCAATAACATCGCAAAATACGAAGCTCTAATTCTGGGCTTAAGCGCTGCTAAAGAAATGGGCATCAAAGATCTGAGAGTGTTTGGAGATGCAGACCTCATTATTCAGTAGGTGAACAAGACATTCCAAGCGAAGCAGCCTAGGCTAAAGGCTTACAGAGATGGGGTATGGAGGCTCAGGGACTCTTTTGATAATTTTGGCATTTCTTACATTCCAAGAATGAAGAATCATCTTGTCAACTCCCTTGTTGTGTCTGCTAGCACGTTTATTCCTCCCTTGCCTCCTAAATTAACGTATGAAGTTCAAGTAAAATACAGACCGTCTCTATCTGACAATGTCAAATATTGGAAAGTCTTTGAAGACGATGAGGAAATTAACAGGTTTTTTCAATTCGTGGAGGAATTCGCTGAAACACACATCGACCAAGAAAATGCAACCTAAGAAGAAGGCAGCCAGTCCAAGCTAAAAAACGAGATTGGTCGAGAAAGCATCGCCCAGCTGCCTAGTAATCACATACCAAAAGGACTGCTACCTCTAGAGAAGCTTTTCGACCAAAACGATGTGCCATATAAGCCCGCCAAAATAGAAAATGAATCCATTGTTCGTAAACATAATATACGGTCCCAGCCCTCCCGAAATTCATTAACTAGTCCTCTCCTTTATCCTTTGCCTAGAATTCCGAGTATTACACCCTTATGAGGCAATTCACTGACATTTTTGCCTGGGAATAGCGATCTTAAAACCTATGACGCAGACATCACTCAACATAAGATCCCATTGGAAATTAATACCACCCCTTTTAAGCAGAAGCTAAGACCTATCAACCCTCCCTTATTGCCTTTGATTGAGAAAGAGATCAAGAAGCTATTGGATGCCAAAATTATAGTGCCCCTAAGGTATTCAAAATGGATAGCTAACCTTGTGGCAGTAAGGAAGAAAAATGGAGAAATCAGGCTTTGTGTTGACTTCAGAAATCTAAACAAGTGCTCTAAAAAAGATAATTATCCCCTGCCCAAGGTGGAACACTTGCTGCAAAGAGTTTCAAGGTCTAGAGTCATGTATTTCCTAGATGGATTTTCAGGCTACAATCAGATTGTTGTACATCCTGAAGATCAAGAAAAGACCGCCTTCACTACTCCTTGGGGCACTTTCATGTACTCCAAGATGCCTTTCGGACTGATGAATGTTGGGGCTACCTTTCAGAGGGCCATGGACATAGCCTTTGTGGGAGAGAAGGACAAGTTTGTCCTTATTTATCTTGATGACATAACAGTCTTCTCCAGCAGCCACAAATATCATTTACAACATTTGAAGAAAGTCTTTTTGAAGTGCAGACAATTTGGAATTTCAGTCAACCCAAAGAAGTCACAGTTTGCTCTAGAAGAAGGAAAAATTCTAGGACATATTGTTTCTACTAAAGATGTGAAGATTGATCCTGCCAGGGTTCAAGCCATTTAGACATCGTCCATCCCAAGGTCAAAAAGGGACATTCAATCCTTCCTATGTATGATTAAATTCGTAAGGATGTTCATTCCAAACTTTGCAGAGCTTGTAAAGCACATCACTTCCATGCTGAAGAAAGGAGCAGACATAAAATGGACAGATGCTTCAAGAAGCTCTTTTGAACCCATCAAGCACGCTATCATGGAAGCTTCCACTCTAATCAACCCACATTACACTAAGGAGTTTTGTATATTCTATTTGCCTCTTATGATACACTTACGACAATTCTGTTGCAGAAAAATGATGAAGGCATAGAGCACCCTGTGGCCTTACTCAGCAAAAATTTAAGGGATGCTGAACTAAGGTATGACCTTATCGAAAAACAAGCTTATGCTCTCATAAAGTCTTTATAGGTATTCAGAATTTATACTATGCATTCCAAAGTAGCCGCATATGTACCTTCAACCTCAGTGAAGGATGTCTTAACTCAGCTAGATATTGATGGGAAGAGAGCTAAATGGATTGCAAAATTCATAGAGTTTAACATAGAGGTGAAGCCCACTAAGCTTGTCAAAGGCCAGGGCTTGGCTAAACTTATGGCTAAAGAAAATTGCAGCTTGTTAGATATAAATTCCATGGGTCTAAATTCAGATTATGAGCAGGCAGAGGGAGCAACAGAAGAGAAAAAGCAGGATCAGTCTTTGGTTGAAAATCTAGTCACATGTGAATGGTATTACAACATAGTTCATTTTTTGCAAAAACTAGAAGTCCCTCCAGGACTTAGCTCAAGTCAAGCTCGTGCCATTAAACTTAGATCAGCCAAGTTCTACATTAATAAAAATCTGCTTTATTGGAAAGACCCATCAGGAATCCTCTTGAGGTGTCTAGATAAAGAACAATCTCTGGAGGTCATGCACCAGTTTCATTCTAGCATCTGTGGAGGGCAGCATTATTGGACAACCACAACTCACAAAATCTTGAGGGTTGGATATTATTGGCCTACTTTGTTCTTTGATGTGTTTTCTTTTGTAAAAGCTTGTGACAAATATCAAAGATTTGTGGGAAGACAGCAACTAAAATCTCTGCCCTTAAATCCAATACATGTCAATGGTCCCTTCTAGCAGTGGGGCTTGGACTTTATAGGTGAGATCAACCCACATTCCAGTGGCCAACACAAATGGAACTTAGTAGACATTGATTATTTTACCAAGTGGATTGAGGCTATACCCACTAAGAATGTCAATCATTAAGTTGTCATAATGTTCTTGAATGAGAATATTTTCACTAGATTTGGTTGCCCAACCAAACTAGTCACTGATAATGCAACAGCATTCGAGGCAAAAGAATTGATGGACATTACTGAATCCATGGGCATCCAAGTGGTGCATTCTACCTCATATTATCCTCAAGGCAACGGCCTGGCAGAATCATCTAACAATAACCTAGTAAGGGTAATCAAAAAGTTGTTAGAGGACAACAAAAAGCATTGGGATTCCAAGCTAAAGTTTGCTCTATGGGCTAAATGAGTTACCATTAAAAAATCCATAGGGAATTCTCCATTTAAACCGGTCTATGGTGCTGATGTTGTTTTCCCCATCCAGCTGATTCTCCCTGTGGCTAAGTTCTTGCAAGAAGAACAAGATTAATAAAATGACATGGTAAGAAGATTGAATAACCTGGTTGAACTACAACATATCAGAGAGAATCTGATTGAGAAGTCAAAGGCTCATCAGAATAAAATCAAAGAAACCTTTGACAGGAAAGCAAAAGTGGACAATTTCCAAGTTGGTGATTGGGTTCTTAAATGGGATGCATTTAAGGAAAAGAGAGGAAATCATGGCAAGTTTGACTCCTTATGGACAGGTCCTTTTGTCATCGCTCAAGCTCAACAGAACAATACATTCATTTTGCACAGTCTGGAAGGAGAAGATACTTTTGGCAGCCCAGTAAATGGGCAATTCTTGAAACTTTATTTCGTTTAAGGCTTTAAGGCCTTGTTATTGTAAATATGTTTTTCCAAGTTTTTATTTCATTACAAAATATACTCCATGCCCAATGGAACACTAGAAGGAAGATTTAATTTTTGTTTTTACAGGAAAGGCATTGATCTGAGATCCTTGAAACCTCACAGGGAGGATTTCATCCCCAGAAGGAGCCAATGTTAGCCTTGGAGGCAAACAACCCAAAAATGGATCCAAAAATGCCCCAAAGTCTCCAAGTGTGCTTAAAAATCATGCCAATGGATCCATTAATGCTCTTTGAGTCTTCGTAAGTGCTTAAAGTTATCCATAGATCAAAATCTGGGCAAGAGGGAAGCCCTTAGAAGGGCAGAAATACACTATCGGGAGGCCTAAATCACTCTAAAAAAACCATGAAAAAAACCCACAGGCACAGGCTTAAACAGTGGTTGCACAGCAGCCGTTAGATCTAGCCAATCGACGACCCAACTCACATTGGCAAATCGCAGATTGGGGAGACCAAGGGGTAGGGCCTTTACATATAGCAATATGTGATTACGATCATATCGCATTGCAATATCACATTTGTGAAACCAAAGGGGGGGGTTAACATATGCATATGGTGCGACCCGACGGGCCAGACCCGACGTAACTATATGTGATAGTTGATAACTTTTGAAGTCCACACCAAGGCCATTTTAAAGCGTTTTTATATATTTTCGTTGTATAACGAAGGGAACAGGGAATAGCTTCGATGCGATATAACCCGGACCTGAAAGGGTTTCGGGAAGAAGAATGGATATATTTTCAAATCTGCGGAAGTCCCATTTTTAATGTATTTCATGAATTTTCATTGTATAACAAAAATACGAAGGGAGCATTGGCCGGCAGCAATTGTGATGAAGCCCAGACCTGAAAGGGTCCAGGAAGGGAAATTAATAATTTTTGAAGTCCGAAAAGGCTGATTGTTCACGGTTTTTAAGTGTTTTATGCATATTTCACAATGCGAGGAAAATACACAGGGCAGGCTTCTTTGCGACTTGCGACAGCAACAAGGGCGGACCCGAGAGGATATAAACCATCTTTGAGGACTTTTTGAAGTCCGAAAAGGACAGGGAATGGCGGGATTTCGCAGTATGGTTATGCTTTCGGTTGATAATAGAAAACACTCATTATTAAACTGTTTGAAGAGAAACCAAGGCCGAGAGGCATCTACAGTGCAAAAAAGCATGCCCAACTAGCCCGAAATAGAAATATCATGTGCATATACAACACAACATAACTCGAATCATATACATCATGGAGCAGCACAACGTGACACAGCCGAAATCAACAGAAGAGATTGTGGGCATCTTTGTCAAGAGAGAGCTCCCTGCCAGCGCACCCAAAATATCTGAATGCGGTTATTCCTCTGTCAGAAAGAGAAAAGCCTTCGAGCCATGCTTGCCTATTAAGGGAATCAAAGAGTTAAGGAACAAATCAGACAAGGTTAATACTCCGAGCCTTCTAGAGAGCTCAGGAGCACTTTAAAGGGTCTATAAAAGGCAGAAAACTAAATGTAACAAGGGTTCAACTTTTGGAGATTATTCCTCTTCTGTTCCTTCAAGCTTCTCATTTGCATTCTTTAGTAACACAAGCTTCTTTTGTTGTTATATGTTCAATGTCCATTTCTCTTTTGTTCTATTCTTGCACTTGAACAATTTATTCAGGTTTTCTTTATGTTTAAGTCCATACAATTGTCATCTTATCTCTGATTTGATATATTAGATTTGCAAGATTCTTTGCTGCCTGTAGCTAGCCATTTATATGTGTTATTATATATGCATTTGCCAATATAGTCAGTAAGTTCATTTGCTGCCTGTAGCTAGCCATTCATATATGTTCATGTATGCAATCTATTGGTATTATCACTATTCTCCATCTATCCATTAAATCTACAAACTATTGAGCATTTGTGGTCTAAAACCTTGTGTTATTGGGGGTGTTCATGCATGTCTTGAGTGAGAATAGAGCTGAAATGGTTATCTAACTTGATCCAAACCATCATTTATTCCAATAGTTTAGAGAACAATATTGAATATTACATGTTACCAGGCATCTCCGATTTACAACCTAGGAGAGTTTCCTGGAGTGCTAACAAGGCCAAATATCATACTGACTACTGACCATATTTACAAAATTCAACATTATGCCTCAATATTTGTGCACCATGCCTTGGGATCCATGTTAGTACCTCAAGATCCATGTACCTACATTAGGATATGTGTGCATTGTTTCAACCATATCTACCTACTTTAGGATCCATGCCACTTTTCTTGGGATGTGTGTCATTGTATTAGGTACTTGTCAGCATAGTGGATGATAATGACAATGGTACCACATCATCATTGAAGTTTCTACATCAACACTTTGTACACTTGTCAACCTATGGAGCATGCTTGAGTGACTTGGAGGAATATTCTCACGTGTGTGTGGTTAGAAGTGGTTATGAGATGATTTTAGCTCATATTTTGAGGGTGACCAACTTCAGGGGAAATTATCTTTTAATATAATGTCTAGAATTCTTCCAGGTCAATCACAATTTATGTATAATGGATGTGGGATTTCCAAAATGGGGTCATAATAGAAAATCAAGTAAAAATTGACCAAGTTATGATGCTATCAAAATTGCCACATGATTTTTTTGTGTTTTGACCACTCGATCATTATGTGTGAAATTAGTTAATCATTTTCTGACTATGAGGATGATGTCCCACTTTTCAGGGTTTTTTCTAATAACTGTTGAGAAATCAGTGCTAGTAGTATTAGGGTTTGATTTCTTTTTCTTGATAATTACTTGTGAATTATGTTGGCTTCTTTTAATTCTTTATTATATTATCTTTCATTAAGAAATTACCAAATTATGTGTGTATGAAGATCACAAGAACAAGAAACACAAGATCTAGGCACTTAGCTAGGGAAAAACCCCTATCTAGGGGAAAACCCAATCAAACTTCTTCCTTCAGTAGTTTTCACAAGACAAGACAAGATAATCCAAGACTCTTCAACCTAGACACAGACTTCTTCCAATCACCAAGTTAGCCCTTCATTCCAGCAACTTCGATCTATATCTTCAATCCTGCAACAATAGAACTTCGACCTATCCAGCAACAAAACTTTGACCTATGCAGTAGAACTTCGACCCCAAACAACTCCAGAACTTCGACCTACCCAGCAGCAGATCTTCAACCCTAGAAACAACCCAGTAACTTTGTACGAAAGAGAGACAGAGATAGCCCAAAAACTTTGACTTGTTCTTCTTCTACGATTCTTCCTTCTTCTCCTTGAACTTCACACTTTTCTGCACTTCCTTGTATATCGAATGTGTTGAATTAGTGAGCAAATAAATTAAATTGCACTTGTATATATAGCCTCTTTTGTGGGTCGAATTGTCCTCTTGTAGGTCGACTTCATCAGGAAAGGGCTGACTTGGTGTGGAGGTGACAAATTACATATTTGATTCGATAATAATTATTTTTACATGATTCAAAAACCGAAGAAGGGTCTCATTAAATGGACAATGACTCTAATGACTCAATATAAAACCTAGAATTCATCAATGGAGACTTTGACCTATAAAATGATGACCCAAGCATGAAACCCATGCTTTAATAAGTCATTGTAATAATAATAAAATTTGCTTTTTCATTCTTTAATAAATACATTTCATAATGACTCAAATACAAATATGAAGATCGAAACTAGTTACATTCTTCAACACTCCCTCTTAACTAGAGAGGTATTCATAATTTACACATGCATATACAAGTACAACCAAGATCTCAAAACACAAGAACTACGAAGAGTTTAGGCACACATGGTGCCACAGACTAGATTCCTTACCAGGGCAATCTATCCGGGTGGGACGAAGATGGACTAAATCACTCAACCTCTCTAGGTACTATCAGGCTTACTTTCTAACCGTCAACCTAGGGAACTAGGTGTGTAATGCAAGGTCAGATCTCTATGACCAACACCACCCTCCATATTTCGGGAACTAGACATCAACACATAGGTCGGCCAAATGTCCTCCCAGACATTTGGTATTACACAAGATGCCTCCTCAAATCTCTTCCAAACATTTATCATCAACGAGATTAGTAATATCAAACAAACCAAGCATGCTTCTAAAATATTCAAACTTCTTATTAGGAAGAGACTTTGTTAATACATCAACTACCTGTTCGTTGGTCGGGACATACTACAACTTCATGATCCCATCCTATACCAAGCTTCTAGTGTAGTGGTACTTATTGTTGATATGATTCGTCCTTGCATGGAACACGAGATCTTCAAACATCTTAATGTTGCTTTGATTATCACAATTTATCACAGTAGGAATTAGAAGCTTCCCAAACAATCTAACAAATTTTTTCTCAACCGTACAACCTCCTTTCCTACTTCACATGCAGCCCCATACTCAACTTAAACACTACTCAAAGCAACAGGATCTTGCTTTCTATTCATCCATGAGATCATAGAAGATCGCAAACTAAAACATCCACCAGTTGTTCTTCTTCCATCAGTATCACTGCCACCCCAGTTAGAATTTGTGAAACCTATCAACTTGACTTCCTTGTTGTCATAATTTAGGCAGTGATGTATAGTGCCATGTAGATATCTTAATATATTCTTGGACACTATCCAATGATCATGACAAGGCTCAAACTGAAATTGACTAAGAATGTTCACAATAAAACATATATTAGGTCTAGTATTTACCAGATACATCAGAGAACCCACCAACTTATAATAGGTGGTACAATCTACGAGACTTGATTCAGAGCTTCTCAACTTCTTGAGATTGGTGATCATGGGAGTAGTCATGGGATTAGAATCCATCATACCAAATTTCTGCAACAATTTGATTATGTACTTTTCTTGCCCTAGATATATATCCCCAAGTTTTTGCCATACTTCTAGACCTAGGTAATAATGCATCAGTCTCAGATCCTTCATCTCAAACATGGTTTCCAACAACTTCTTGCATTCTTGTATCCTTCGCTCTACACATGTAATAAATAAATCATCCACATATAGTAGAAAAATGTTTGGATCATTATCCACAACTTCGATATAGATATTTGGATCAACGTAACTTTTGACAAACCCAATTCTTAGAAGGTATGCATCCATTCTTGCATACCATGCCCTAGGGGCTTGATTTAAACCATATAGGGCCTTCTCGAGTCTACAAACATGAGTGTCTTTTCTATTTACTTCAAATCCTTTAGGTTGTTCAATGTATACTTGTTCGTCAATGGTTCCATTCAGAAATGTTGTTTTTACATCCATTTGATGGATATTCCATCCCATTGTAGCAGCCAATGAAACCAAGGATCTTATAGTAGTATATCTTGTAGTAGGCTCAAAGGTTTCTTCATAATATACGCCTTCTTTTTGAGAGAAACCCCTTAGAATGAATCTATATTTGTACTTGTCTATGATTCCATCAATAGTGTGCTTGATCTTTTAGATCCATTTAGAAGTGACAATCGATTTGTCACTTGGTTTAAGAACGGTTTCCCAAACCCCATTCTTAATGATGGATTAATATTCTTCCTACATTTCCTTTTTCCATACTTCTTGATGAGAAGCGTATTCAAATGTAGTTAGTTCAACTTCTATTAGTTTTATCATGTATGCAACATATCCAGAATATTTTTTTGGCCTTTTTCTTTCTCTAATACTTCCTTTCGCAACTCCATGTCCTTCGACATCTTTAAGAGTATATTTTAACCAAATTTTCCTCTTCCCTGTGTTAGGTATGATCACAGGTTGAATGGGCTCACTTGGTCCTTCTTCTTCTTCTTCTTCTTGATTTGTAGTAGGATTGTCGTGGTTCTCTCCTTCTTCGAATAGTGGTATGTCTTCATCATTAGAATCAATAGGAATATATTTGGATCTTTTGTAGGCATATTTTCATCAAATATAACATCCATGCTTACTTAAATATGTCTTCCTTCCTTGATGTAGATTCTATATGGCTTTGAAGAAAGATTGTAGCCAACGAAAATCCATTTAATGCTTGTAGAATCTAGCTTATTTCGTTTGTCCTTTGGAACGTGGATATAGGTGAGACATCCAAAGATTCAAATATGGTCCACACATGGATTCATTCCTGTGAATTCTTATTCGGGTGTCACATTATCAAGGATTCTATGAGGACTTCTATTTTGTATATATATCGCGGTCATTGTTGCTTTTCCCCATAGAAATTTTGGTATATCTTGATCAAAAATCATTGTTCGTATGCATTCTTAAAGTGTTCTATTTTTCCTTTCTACAACTCCATTCTGCTCAGGATTGTAGGGAACAATAAGCTCCCTCTTAATTCCTGCTTCTTTGCAATATGAAATTATTTCTTTTGAAGTATATTCCCCACCATTATCAGATCTCAAAATCTGTATTATTCTTTCGGTTAAGGTCTCTACTTCAGATCTAAATCCCTTGAACTTTTCAAATACTTCATCCTTTGAATTGAGTAGATATATCCATGTCTTTCTAGAGTGACATTCAATTAAGGTTACATAATAAAGATCACCTCCAAGTGATTTTTCAGACATAGGCCCACAAACATCTGAATGAATGAGGTCCAATATTTCTTTAGACCTTGTTTCACTACTTGTAAAGGGCTTCCTTGAATCTTTCCTAAGGCACAACCCTTGCATATGTTGATTTTTGGGTAGCATCGGATGTTCTCTAGCTCCGAAATTTTGTGGAGGGACTAGAACACATGAGATCTCCAAGACCTAGAAATCATTTGTAGAAATTCCTTCTGGAGTGCATGTTATTCAAATAATTAATTATTTTTAATGGTGCCTAAGTTAAAACTTAGGAAATAATCTTATTCATTGATTATAGATTACATCATGACCATTGATTTCTCAACAGGAAAATTATAAAGGAAGACTTGGGGTCAGTTGGAGAATACACACAGGGAGAGCAGCACTTGAGCTAGATCAAAATTCTGGGGCGTGGTTTGCTAAGAATTTCAAAGTAAGCTTCTAGTGCAGAGAAGGGCAGTTCAGTAGAGGAACTTCAATCCAAGGTCGAGAATACATATCATAGAGACAATGCATCACCAGGGAGAGACAATGCAGCTCCAAGAGGGTGACACAAAGGCTCGAGGGTTGACACAATCATTTAGATGCAACGCTAGGGTTTCTTTGATGTAGATCGGGCATCAATTCAGCAAATCGATTTCTAAGTCGGGAAGGCTCACTGGGAGGGTGATGCAACTCTTAGAGGAGGTGACGCAGTTCCAGCGCAGAGATCGGAGAAGCCATCGCTGCACAGCACTGAGGAAAACGCAGTCACCTGTGGGATTTTTCATCCAATTGTTGGATGCCCCAAAATATCTGTCTTCGGATAGAGGTACTTCTATTGGGTTTATTCTCTATTGGGTGAGCCGGATTTGGCACCCTAGTTGTATGCAGAAGTCTGCTTAATAATAAAACCCTCATATCTGTTGCATCAGTTTTCCCACATTAGGTTTTTCCAGGACGTTTAGTCCAAAAATAAGTGTGTCCTTTGTATGGTTATCTCATTTATTCTTTCACTACTTGATTTGTATATTGGTGTAGGCTGTGGTGTATTTGCATTAATATTTTTCTGAATATTTTTGAAATAACTTATTAAAATGAAGAACACAAGTAGGTAATGCAAATCAGTTTACTACAGTAGGATTTCTTATTTGTTAGATTAATATATTTTCACATTGTATCAGAGCAATTGCAGATCAAGGAGGAATTAATCCATCAGCGAAAGGACAGAGGAAAAATTTGTTCGTGAAGACAATTGTCCCAAGAGAGAGTGCAGTTTCAGGCCAAGAGAGCAGAGGAGAGGTGACGCAGTCACCAAGGGAGGCTCACGAAGAGCTTGCATCAGCCTGATTGGGTGACGATGTTGCTGCAGAGGGCAGCATAGTGGTTACTGGGTCAGCGCGAAGTCTGTTGAGTCTCATTTTTCCTTTTTTTGTGGCTAGAGGTGCAACACAAATTTCATCTGGAGTTGTTGGTGGCGTGTTGATTCTGTTGGTGAAAAACAATACCTAGTGGGGTAGAAGCAAAGTAGAGGGAATTAGTTCCTCAAAAGATTTCTTTCCAAGAAATCTAGATCTAGTGCAGAGAAGCAGCAAAGAGAGATCAGAGAGGGTTGGTTCGACAGTGGTTGGCAGAGGGATTTCCATGAAGGAAATCGAAATCCAAAGGGAGCTTGTTCCTTAGAGGATTTCTAATGCCAAAGAAATCCAGATGTGAGTTTTGATGGGGAAGCAACGAAAGAGGGAGAAGAGAACCAGTTCGAAATTCATTTGAGCAAAGATGGTCGTTAACGGACTGAGGGATCGGGATAGGTTGGACGGAGCATCCAACTTCTTCTTCTGGAAAGCCAGGATCCTGGAAGTTTTGGATAAAAATTACATCAAGGATTATGCCTTGAGGATGGTTGTTGTTCCAGTTGATGTTGATCTCTCAAGAAGTACAAGGAGGCTCAGGAAAAAGAAAAGTGCATGATCTTCGACAAGGTCAAGGATCATGTGATCCCACATATTGTTAAGAAGCATACATCAAGGGAAATGTGTGAGACCTTGACCACATTGTACGATGGAACTTCCATTTTGTAGAAGATGTTACTTGAGAGTTAGCTAAGACAGTTTCAGATGCAGAAGGGAGAAGAAATTGATCCCTTCCTTCTCTGGTTGCAAAGGATCCGTGACCAGCTAGCTTCCATAGGGACTACACCAAATGCTGAATTTATGGTCAAGACTGCCCTGAATGCAGTCACTGAAGGCTGGGAAACCTTTTTCCAAAGAATATTGGGCAGGGATTCTCTTCCCAGTTGAGAGGAGATGTTGGCAGCTCTTCGACGAGAAAATATCAGGCGATTGACCAAGGCGAGAAGAAGCAGCAAAGTTATTAGAATCAAGAAGGAGGAAGAGGAGGATGTACCTCTTGCATCAATGGGACAACAAGGGTAGCAGAAATGAAAGAAGGACATATCCAAAGTCAGATGCTTCAGAAGTGGATAGATGGGTCATTTTTCCACACAATTCTCTCAGAAGAAGAAGGGAAAAGAAGAGAAGTATGACTCAAAAGGTGATAAAGAGGATGATGATGATTGCGTCATGAGTGCTCATGCACCTCTAGAGAAGAGGTGGGGCGATATTGAGTTGTAGTTGGGAGGACTACATAGAGGGTAGGATCCTTGAGGTGCCCAAACTCTTGGATCACATATGGGTACGGGAGCCCTTAATGACAGTAGTAGAATGATGGGAGTCAGTTGATGCGAGGGATGATGGAGCAACAGTGGTAGAGATAGAGCGCCAAAGTCTGAAGCAGCGCAGTGGAGTGTTGCAACAGTGAGGAAGGCACAGAGCAGATACAACAATAGAGCAGGAGCATCAGGGGGTTAGCACAAATTAGAAAAATAGGTATCTTCAGTGTCAAAGGGGCATCCAGACTAACTAGTATGTTAGCATTTGGGTGGCTTTTCAGTTGCTTATATCTCAACAGCTGAGTTACAGTGCAACAATTAGCAGTGGCAGTGCTATGGGAACCATGATGCAACATATTGAGAGGGAGATGCAGTGCAGATGCAACAATGACTGTGGTACTGTCATGGGAAGTAGTACAGATTAGAGCAGCGCATTGGATGAAGGGTAGCAAGTCGAGCATTAGCAACGTAGAGTGCCGATTTCATGGATTAGTGTGATACTTTAGCTAGGAAGTATTGCTAGAGCACATTCCTCGCTAGGAGGGAGTGTTGATTTTTGTGTAGCATCGGATGTAATCTAGCTCCAAAATTTTGTGGAGGGGCTAGAACACATGAGATCTCCAAGACCCATAAATCGTTTGGATAAATTCCACCCAAAGTGCATGTTATTCAAATACTTAATTATTTTTAATGGTGCCTAAGTTAAAACTTAGGAAATTAAAATAATTAAAGTGAACTAAAATAAATATGGGCAAGAAGCTTTTAAGCGATGAGGATCAATTGTGATTTAATCTTAGTCGTTGATTAGATATTAGATCACAACCTTTGATTTCTCAACAGGAAAAGTATAAAGGAAGGCTCGGGGTCAGTTGGAGAATACACACAAGGAGAGCACCACTTGAGTTAGATCGAAATTTTGGGGCATGGTTTACTATGAATTTCAGAGTAAGCTTCTAGTGTAGAGAGGGGAAGTTTGGCAAAGGGAATTCAGTCCAAGGCAAAGAATACATAGCAGAGAGGCAGCACAGCACAGGGAGAGACAACACATCTCTAGAAGGGTGACGCAGAGGCTAGAGGGCTCACGCAGTCATTTAGAGGCGACGCTAGGATTTTTGTGAGGCGGATCGGGCATCAGTTCAACAAATCGATTTCTAAGTCGGGAAGGCTCATTGGGAGGATGACACAGCTCCTAGAGGAGGTGACATAGTTCCAGCGCAGAGCTAGGATCAGCCATCGTTGCACAACGCTAGGTACAATACAGTCACCTATGGGGTTTGTTCATCCAGTTGCTAGATCCCCCAAAATATCTGTCTTCGGATAGAGGTACTTCTGCCGGGTTTATTCTCTATTTGGAATTGGCACCCTAGTTGTATTTAGAAATCTGCTCAATAATAAAGCCCTCATATTTGCTGCATTGATTTTCCCACAATCGGTTTTTCGGGGGACGTTTAGTCCAAAAATAAGTGTATCCTTTGTATGGTTGTATCATTTATTATTTCAGTACTTGATCTGTATATTGGTGTATGTTGCAGTGCATTTGCATTAATATTTTCTGAATATTTCTAAAAATGACTTGTTAAAATGAAGAACACAAGTAGGTAATGCAAACTAGTTTACTGTAGTAGGATTTCTAATTTGTTAGATTCATAAATTTTCACAGCATATTTCTTCACGGTCTTATTTGATATTGGGGATGCCATTTACCAATTGATTGAAAGAGGGAATAAAATTATAATGTAAATGTTCATATCTTCTATGCCATATCTCAATGGGATTGATTTCCATGTGAAGTAGGGCTTGAGGAGATGGTGTTATGACTCTATGTTGACTTCCTCCACATACTCCAATAACCCTAGCTTTATCGATGCTTGAATATTTTATCCAAACTAGAAATTTTCCATCTACAAAAGTAATTCTATCACCTTTATCTTCTAAGCAATAAATTGAAAGTAAATTCTTTTTCAAACCTGGAACATAAAGTATATTGTTGAGATGTAGATTTTCTCCATTATCCAGCTTCAAAAAAGTTGATCCCATGCCTCTAATAGCATAAATTTTGTTGTGTCCCAATTCTGCTACATGAGAAGATGGTTCCTTTGATAGAGTGTGATTTTTTTTCTTTCTCTTGTCATGTGCCTTGATGTTCCACTATCGATAATCCATGCATTATCATAATTGAGTGAACCTATGAGTGCAGCCAAGAACCCTTTGCTTTTGACCTTATTGATTAAGTTGTAGATGATTCCTTTGATCCAACTTCCTATAATATCGAATCCCATTTTCAAGTATATTATCATAGAGGGAGTAACTTTTCCTTTCGATCCAACAGAGTGATTTCCAATCTTTCTTGACCTTAGCTCTAATACCATGTTGAGAAATCAGTGCTAGTAGTATTAGGGTTTGATTTCTCTTTCTTGATAATTACTTGTGAATTATGTTGGCTTCTTTTACTTGTTCATTATATTATCTTTTATCAATAAATTACCAAATTATGTGTGTATTAAGATCACAAGAACAAGAGACACAAGATGTAGGCACTTAGCCAAGGAAAAACCCATATCTAGGGGAAAACCCAGTCAAACTTCTTCCTTTAGTAGTTTTCATAAGACAAGACGAGATAATCCAAGACTCTTCGACCATTAGGGGAATTTTGAGGTCTAAAATAGGCCTCCTAAGGAAATTATAAAATAATAGTGGAAATAATAAAATAATATTAGATTACATCATCAAATTTTATAGGGAAAAAGGAAAAAACTATTTTTTCAGCTTGTATTTTCAACTTATCTCCCTATGGGTTTACCCAAATTTTGAGCGGAAACACTCTTTGGATGCAGAATTTGATTCCTCATCAAAGGAGTACCCATATTCCATACTTTCGATGGACCATGCTACATGAAAAATGAGAAATACATGGAAAATGTGATTGTAATCATGTTTTTTCATGTATTTCTCATTTTTCGTGTAGTAAGGTACATCAAAAGTATGCAACATGGGTACTCCTTGATAAGGAATTAGATTTTGCATCCAATGAGTACCCCCACTTGAAATTTGAGTAAAACCCTAGGGAGATAAGTTGAAAATATGAGTTGAAAAAGTAGTTTTATTATTTTATTATTTTTTAATCTTTTTACTTTTTTACTCCAAAAGTGGTGAATCATCCCCCATGGTTGACATCATCATCTTGAATCATATATGTTCTTATAAAGTTTATTTTGGTTGTACATTTTTCTTCGGAGGCCCATTTTAGACCTAAAAATTCCCCTAATTCTAGACGCATACTTCCTCCAATCACCAAGTCAGCCCTTCCTTCCAGCAACTTCGATCCTGCAAGAGTAGAAATTCGACCCCTGCAACTCCAGAACTTCGACCTACCCAGCATCAGATCTCCACCCCAGCAATAGCCCAATAACTTCATACGAAAGAGAGAGAGATAGCCCAAAACCTTTGACTCGTTCTTCTTCTACAATTCTTCCTTCTTATCCTTGAATTTTGCAATTTTCTGCACTTCCTTCTTGTATATCGAACGTGTTGAGTTGGTGATAAAATAGATCGAATTGCACTTGTATATATAGCCTCTTATGTGGGTCGAATTTTCCTCTTGTAGGCCTACTTCATCAAGCAATGGACAACTTAGTGTGGAGGTGACAAATTACATATTTGACTCAATAATAATTCTTTTTACATGATTCAAAAGCCCAAGAAGAGTCTCATTAAATGGAAAATTACTCTAAAGACTCAATATAAAACCTAAGTCCTCAATGGGGACTTTGACATATAAAATGATGACCCAATCATGAAACCCATGCTTTAATAAGTCATTGTAATAATAATAAAAAATATTTTTTCGTTCTTTGATAAATACATTTCACAATGACTCAAATACGAATATGAAGACCAAACCTAGTTACATTCTTCAACAATAACTTGAGTTATTTTACCCTGGTTTTGACTTGGGAACATGATTTTAAGCTTATGTTTTTATCCTAGTAGATGGTATGAGCTCATGGTTTCACTCAGGCTCATGCTTTTCAATGCATGGCATTTATGAGGCCTCCATCTATATAAGGAGGGAACCTCCCTATCATTTTTCATGGTTGGAATGGAATGGAAGGCTCTCTTACTCCCTTATTGGTTTATTTTCCTCTCTTTTAAATTGATTATATCATTCTAGTTTAATAATAGATGGGTTTTGGCATGCAAGGAACATTCAGTGAAGGACTATTACAAGGAAAGCAAAGCAAATGAGATATGAAATATTTTTTTCCTTTCTTTGTTAAGTTTTTAGACTATATCTTAGTATTAGGGGGAAATAGGGTTTTACTTGTTTATTTTGATCGATGTTTATGATTTTGAAATTTTGAAATATTTATGTTGATGTCTTTTTTTCTGGATTAACCTCCCTGTGATTCTTGCTAAGATCATATTCCAAAGGTTGATGCTCCCAAGCATTCCTTTGAGATGTTTGGGGACCTCCAATCAAAGTGAGGAGAGAATCTACACATGGAGTGGTTTAGACTCCATGCCTAATGATAACATTTGAATTTCTTGTTTCTTTTCTAACCATCTCAATTTTAATTTTCTCCTTTTTCTTTTAATTTTCAAGCAATTTATGATTGATTTTAGCATTAAATTTCTTAAGTTTGGTCGCAAGATTATAGGGTTAAATTCAGTTCTTAAATCATGTGGCTTGGATATCTTTTGTACTAATGATTTCATATATATATATATCTATATATATATATATATATATATATATATATATATATATATATATATATATATATAAGTTAGCATAAGTAAGCTAGTATACCTAGCTTAAAAGTGGTTTGAATCTTGAATTTCGATGTTCAACCCTATATAAGCCCCATGTTAACCCAAAAACCCCTTATTAAGCCCTAGATATTGAGTGATTATATTTATATTGTTATATTGTTACGTAGATTAGAATTCTTCATGGTCCCATTTTATTATAATTGTATCCTTTGTCTCCTATATATACACTAAGGACACCTAGTCGTAGGATCATCAAATATTGTCTTTTTCATTGTATTTATTGTATAAGCAAGTTTCCCCCTAGAATTTGACTGTAATTATTATTTTCTTATCAATTTTAAGGTGCGAGGATCATAACGTTTGGTATCAGAGCTCTTGATCCTAGGGTTTGTTGCTTCAAACAGGTCATCGTGGCAATTTCACTATAACTTTTTTTTGGTACAATCTCAGATGGTGAAAATTATATAATATTGAGAAGACATTCCAAGGAATCTATGGTTCAAGTTTCAAATCTTGGTTCACTATATGTTCAGATATATGGTCAAAGAAAGTTAGGGTTTTTGAAGGCTCCTAAATTTTGTCTCAAACAAGTCAATTCAAGATTTATGCTATAAATTTTTTTTTGTGAGGCTTCAAACTTTGAAACTCAAACTATTTTGAGAAGGCATCTTGGTGAAAAATTGGTCCAAGATAAAAATCTTGGTTTGTTACATTTTTGGAGATAGACTCCAAGGAATTTAGGGTTTTTTATGTTCCAAATTTCAATCTCAAACTGGCCAGTTTGGCATTTGTGCTATAACTTTTTTTGTAAGGCTTGATAAAGTGAAACTTGGAACATATTAAGGAGACATATTTAGGAATATACGGTTCTATTTTCATAATTTGGTTGGTACACTTTGGGAGTTATACCTTATGGGAGTTAGGGTTTGTGAACAGTCATGAAGTAAATTTTAGACAAGTCGGCTTGATATTTTTTCCATATCTTCTTGTCTGGAAATTTTCATGCTATGAAATCTTCAGTAATTTTAGGAGACAGATATAACTACCTTAGGTATAGTTTCTAGAATTACATTTTAAGAATTGAACACATGGCATGTTATACAAGTTGCTCGTGGGAAGAGTCCAAAAAACTAGCAAGTTTTGGGAACGTTACTATAACTTTCAATTGGCACATTAGATTCAGTTCACACCTATGAAATTGTAGAGAATGCATATCACAATATTGTAGAACAAATGTTTAGAGTTAGAAAGAGTCAAATTTTAGAGATGTATAAAAAAAATTGTTTCCGCCATTTTGATATTCTCCAAATTAAGGTTTGTAACTTACTAGTGGCCTAACTATTCATTAGAAGAAACCTTTTTTTCCCATGGTACCAAAGAGGAAGGATATTATTATTTACCAACATGCCTCCAAAGAAATCTAATACACCAATTAAATATATTGAAGGCCCATCCTTTACCCATGATAATCTGGGAGGATTTGAAAGGGCCTAAAATTAAATTTCCCAAAATTTGATAGAAATAGAGTCACCTCAAAGAGCTCAATAAGATGATTCAAATGCAACTTAAATCGTGTCAAATGGAGTGCATATGAAGTTATGGCAGTTTGAATATTTTAACCAACATGCAAAAAGTAAAACTTATTAGGACATGTGGCAACATCTAAACATGACACATCGAAGTATAGATAGGGTGATGTGGCAATATCTGGATGTGATACATGGCATGATGTGGTAGCACATGGTCTTGACACGTGGAAAACACAGGGTGATGTGGCAATTATGTGGTATTGTGTTAGCAGATTAGGTCGTCCAATGAGAGGCTACCAAGTGTCTCAATCTAATGGCACCAGATGGCACCTCGGAATGCCAAAAGAAATTGGCTCAATAGACCGACATCGACATGATTTAAACGTGAGACCTGTGGAACAAGTAATCAACAACCCCACTAATGAACTACGAGTTGTTTATTACAATATAAACGACGAAAACTAAATTTAACTTGTTGTAATAACTGATTGTGGAAAGGGGGAGGAAGGTCGTGGGCTTGACCCCACGACCTCCCCACCAACTGACAGATATGTCAATAATGTTGACAATCCAGGTGATCCACTACTAATCCAGTCACGGGCTTTACTTGACTTTTTAAGGCTTGCATTTTATTTTTATCTTTCTTGATGACTCTCTTTTCGCTGATCTTTAGTAAGTTAACCATAGGTTAGGGGAATTTGTCCCTTATGGATGGGATGGAAATGATTGTTTAATGGAAAGTGTTGAGTATGAAATGGATATGTTCACGCTACCCAACTTGATTCCCTAGTAGTACCTAGTGGTCTAGCTTAATGGCACACTTATCCAAAAGTAATTATGTCCCAGTGGTTAGAAGTAGTAACATGGTAACATCCTTACTAAGTTGAAATTGATAAATAATCCATCTAATGCTAACATCTACACAATAAGGTAAAACCTTAACATCATTTTCAAATGGGGACGTTAAATAATTAAACCATACTAACCACTAATCGAAGCAGGGTGAAATATCATCTAACACATCTAAGATTAAGGGCATGGGGGAGTGATACACCACTATAAATGATTGATGAACACAAGAATGTATCTGATGAATGGAGAATAACAGGTCTAGACTGATAAGAAAATCTCATTCAAGCAACAAAAAGTCACATTAACTAAGTGTCTCTATGGGGGTTGCCTGAAGGGCAACCTAGGTAATATAGTAAGGTTACCCAAAGAATTCCGTGTCACATGAAATTTTCATATGGTAAGTGTGAAAGAGTGATCTCTTGTTGTCAACTACCACTTGCAAAAAAGTAGCATGCTTGTGCTTATGCTTATGAGACTTGTCATGTGAATGATTGAAAACAAGAGAGGCTGAAAATTAAATTTAAAAATAAATGTGTATGAATAGCATGGAATATGTGCAAGTATGACACAAACATGAAAAGATGTATATGCATATGTTTGGGTGCATGATTGGACGCATTGTTTGAATGTGTAAATTGGATACATGGTGCAAATTCTCTTTATGAATATTCATTGAAACTTGTGTGTAAGCAAATGAAATGATAAAGTTGTGACTAATATTTGAGGTTGAGATCATTTTAAGGGTTGTTGAATGTTACAACATCAAGTATGTTAAAAGGCTAGTTAAACTCCTTGAAAATATCTTAGCTGAGAATGCATGTGATGGTAGTCAAGTAAGTAGGGAAAGTAACAAGCAAAGGTAAAACTGTACAAGAGTTGTGTAAGAATTTCTTTCGGCTGAATGCTATATTTTGTTTTTCAAATCAATGCATGTATTGCATGGATGTCCAAGAATGGGTATGGTTAAGGATAAAAATTGTTAGAACAAAAATATTTAGTAAAATCTTAATAATGTATGCATTTATTGAGTTTCCATGTTGAACGAAAATTAAATAAATGATTAAAGCACTCAAAAGGTAAAATATGTTTGCAAGTGCATTAAAATGTAGGATGTACAAAGCAAACATAGAGACTAAAATTTTGTTCATGAGTCCATGACTATTGACCCAATAGTTTCTAAGCGTGATACAAGTGATTCTATCTTATAATGTTGAGTTTATTGGTAAGGAACATGTAATTGAAGGATTGGTTTTCCTCTTCAATGTGAGAATTGTATGGAATTGTTGATATATGAAAACAAGTTTGTCATTAATACCTAGTGGGTTATGACAAAGTCAAGAAGCCTTTAGTGTGTAAAGATTACTAGAATCCTTGTGATACATCCATGAATTACTATGATATGATTTGGTCATGACACTCATATTATGAATCATGATGGTACATATGCTTGGTGCATTAAGTGCATGCATGCTTGTATGGAACAATCAATTGCATGATTGAATGTCATGAAAGGAAATAAATTATAATACTCTTAAATGAGTAGTGAAATGAGTGGCATGAATCCATCATCCTGCAAAACAAAGTGGATAGTAATTACTCATGAATTTAGAGATATGCATCTTTTAATTTTGACCTTTTGGTTGTTGGAATAAATGTTTTAATGCATTATGGAATGCATGGAATGATTTTGATTACAAATAACTAATGTAATGATATCATCATTTTAATTTATTTTGAAATCAATTGAAAGTGATTAAATTATTATGTGTATAACAAATTTGAGATCACTTCAAGGGATGTTATCAATCTTGCAATGAAAATATTTTATGTATGAACACTTGCCATTGTTTGATTGATCGAAACTACAAATTGCGGTTGAAATGGCCTTGGTTATGATAATGAAGGCTAATAACTACCATATGCATGAGTTAAACATTATGAGAAGAATCTCATATTTATGAAATATTATTCTTATACGAAACAAGTTTGTAAAAGAAAAGAAAAAGGAATAATATTTTATTTAAATTATTATTATTAATCTCATGGAATGGGTATGCTTGTGATACAGGTGAGATGATGATCTATCCAAGAAATATAAATGATGGTTGTGAAGCTGATAATCCTAGGGATAAGGCCATTGTGGTGACATTGGAATCCTATAACATATAATGACCGCCATGAGTTATGAAAATGGTGTTGTGCTATTTAGAGCAAGTCGGAAGGGGTCTTTGGCTATAAGACTCCATAAGCCTCGAGACCCTTCCGATGTGAGGAAGCCTTGCAAAGGAATGGATCACCCAACGTATTGGGGAGGAAAATAAGGGGATTCTTGAACAACTTGGAAGGTGTGTGACTACAAGGTTTTAGATTGCATGTCCTTGGAAATGTTGAAAGGTGTAACTAGTTTCGGTCTTCATAATGACGTGTAATTGTGATTTCATGTAATGGATGCAAAGAATAAAAATAAAATTATTATTGCAATGCTTGTCTCATGGTTTTCATGAGCAAGGAATTTTATTTTTAGGTAATACTCCCATTGTGAGCCCTTAGGATTGGTCGTAAAGTCAAATTGAGTCAATGGCATGCATGAAGAACCCTTCTTGGACATGTTACATATTTTGTATAAGTCATTAAAATAATAAAAAAGCCCTCAAAGACCAAGCTAAAGACTCTCCTTAAAGTTGACTTCAAAATGGAATAATGAAATTGCGCCAAAAAACATGTCGGCTCACCCTCATCTCATGTCAACTTTTTTGATGGTAAAACAACTATAAATAGGCAACTCGACCTCATTTCAGAAGGCAAATTTTCATTGAAGAAGAGGTATGCCACAAGAAGTGCGACAAAGTCAAGGAAGATAGTCCTATATCCAGCGAAGGAATAATGAAGTCTTTAGAAGTGCTTTTGGGACTATTTTGGCCTATTTCTTGTCACACGTGTGAAAAAATAAGACAACATTTTTTGCAGAAGAAACTGAGAAGATTGCTAGAAGAGCTGAGGTAAGTAAGATCACCTGTAAATTCAAATGAAAGGAGAAGTCATCAAGTCATATTAAGGAGAAGTCATAAGAAGGTCTCCTCTCCAAGTGAAGTGGTAGAAAAATGCATAAGTTGGTCACACATAATGCATAAGAAGCCGAGGATTGTTGGTCTGATCCTAGAAGCTGAGGTCTAAAGGATAACCGAGAAGGAATAAGAAACAAGCAATTTGACTATTGAAGGAAAGAGGTGTTGTGTCTTGGTCTTGGAATGTCAAATAGGTCAAGGGTCTTAGTCTTGGTATTCATCAATTGAAGCCTCTATAATAAGAAGAATTAATTTGGGTTTTCCTCTCAAGCGAGAGAGGTATTAGCCATTGCTAATAGCCTACATTGTGTGTCTCTTGTCTCTTTACGGTGTATGCATTGGTAACTGTTTGATGACGAAGAACACTATAATAACATAAGTAAAAGAAGATCCTAATCTAAGAAGTCAAAAACATTCACAAGTAGTTATCTATTATAGAGAAATCACCTAATTGCTAAGCCCTAGATTTCTCAACATGGAATCAAAGCTAAGGTGACAAAGTCAAGGAAGGTATTTTATCAAGGGACACTCTGTAATAGCCCTGGTGAAAATTCCATGTAATAATGTAAATAAAGGAAAAATAAGGCCATGGATAAAGGACATGTATTCCAAGATGAATGTTGGGCAAAGATATCCTAGTGGGCATCACAAGATGTGTATTTTTGGCTAAGGAAATTGGAAAAGGCTAGGCCAAAGGCATTAAAAGGAAAAAGGAATTTTTGGCACATTTATTTATGAAACTAAAGGAAAATAGGAGAAAAGGAAGGCAAAAGGTCACAGGTTGCATGTGAGGAGGAAATTGAAGGAAAATAATGGAAAATGAAGAAATTAGAGGCCTCATTAATCAAAATACTTTTGAGGACCAGTTGGCAAGCTTTTGGCTCAAGCTTTGTTAGTGTAACCTTTTGTCAATTTAGCTTTGGAGCTCTCTCATTATTTTCTCTCTTTCACTCTTGGTCACTTAGAGTTTCTTGGAGCACTCTAACTTTGGATCAAGGAAGGAAAATCAAGGAAGGGAAAGGAAGGCAAGCAAGGATCAAGGAAAGGAAAGCAGGATCAAGCAACTTTAGTAGGAAAACTTGCAGGTAACCTTTTACATGTGTGATTTCCTAGCTAGTTTGAACATGCATGGCTTTGCATGTTGGTGTATGTTCTCTTGTTGTCGGTGGCATGGTTTTGCCAGGATATGAGAGTGGATTTCAGCCTAGCCTTGCCTTTTTCTAAGTTCCATGGTGTTGGAAAGTTGATTTCAGTTTTTGAGTTTTGGTTTTCCAAATGGATTTCAGAATCTAGGGTAGAGGTGGTCTCAAGTTCCATTCCCAAAGGCCTAGGAATCCCTTCACTCATTTTGGCGAGATACACGATAAAGGATGAGGGAGAAGTCTTGGTTTAGGGCCTAGTGATCCAGGTTTGGATTGCGGTAAAGCCTAAGAGACTAGTCTCAGTTTAGGGCCTAATGATCTGGTTAGATTGCAGTAAAGCCCGAGAGACAAGGAGACAGAAAATTCCTCAAGGATAGTGATGGATTTCAGATGGCATTCCAAGTTTGGTTCGGTTGTGATTGGAGCACTGGTTTTAGTGTGATCACAGTTTAATGAGGGTGGAGGTGGTTTAGCCTCTAGATTCCATTAATTGTTCTTGGATTGGTTATTCTATGAGATCCCACATTCATGCTTGGAATATGGCATAGGGGTGACTGACTAAAGGAGAGATTTGGTTCAGCCATGTCTATGGTCAGGTGGTACGTGGAAGTCCGGAACCTAGTCGGATTTGCCCATGATTAATAAAATCTAAGTTCTCTCACTTTTACACACGTGTATATGTGGATTTAATGGTTGACTTATCTTTGATATTTATATGGTTTTATGCTAGTTATAAGCATGGTTAAATGACTGGTTCATGTCAAGGTTATTTCATGTATTTACTTGTAACTGTTAAATGTATGTATGCAAGACCTCATTAATGATATAATAGTTCATTAGAGAAGGAGGTCATCCTTCTGGTTATGTTTCATAAGTTATTTCAGTCACTTATGCTTTGTATTGTATCCTAGTCCTATAGGTTGCATTGATGCCAAGTGTTTGAAACAATGTCAGTCCCGGTTGGGGATGCTCAAGCCTAGTCCCGAAGTTGAGTTTTGATTTATCATCATTGCTATCATGTCTTTAATGGATTCTGAAGGTTCTAGCAAGTTCTAGGTAGAGGCCAGGTTTTTGGGCTAGAAAAGTGGTTTTCGGAGCATTACCATAAGGACTAACACATTTGGCTAAGGGCTAGAGATCATTATAACTCGCCTGGGATGTGGTTAGGGAGCGTTACTCTGGCCTAAGTTGGCAAAAATTTCAGTAGGACCCAGGGGCAAGTTGTCTAAAGTGCTTGTTTGGTTCCTGTGGGTCCTGAGGCTGATGTTGGATGACCGTGTAATATGATTTCGTTGAGTCCACTTCCTTAAGGTCACATAGGACGTCGAATCCCATCCTAGTAACCTATCGCCTCATGTTTACCCTGGTTGGCATGGTTACTCTAGGTAGACTAGGGAGGGGGTGTTACAGAGAGGTATCGAGCATGGTTGTACAATCCTTGGGTGAATGTGTTGGTCATGCATGCATGTCTGTTGCGTGTGTGTCTCTTACACTTGCATTCCATGTGCTTATTGCATTACATAATGATTGGTCATGATGGTAGTAAGGTTATAATGAGGAACTTGATGTTGATTTTATGGAATGCATCATCAGGAGTATATGATTGTTTACATGATTATATGCAACTTGATTACATCCTTGCATGTTAGGTTTCATTCTTGTATGTTTGATTACATGTATCAGTCTTGTAGGTTGGTTACAAGAATTGATCGCTTATGCTCAACTACATGTGTTCATATGTAGTTGTAGTTTATTAGACATTGCTTATGCATGTTGATGGTTGCATATGGAAATGTGTACAATCGAGAAGTGGTTGTTGTCATGTATGAGGTCATGGTATGTGATGTTGATATGGCCTTGCATTGATGACTGGACCCTTGCTAGAATGATGTGTATATGGTTTTGTACTCATGAGTTATATGTCTATATGCAGTTGTTATGCACGTATGGTCTTCGTTATAGTTATTGTTAGGCCCCTATACTACTAGTGTAACCCCTTATTGTTATTAGTACAACCCCCTTATTATATTGTTGTACCCATGTAGTGCCCATATTGTTATTATTGTGCCCCATAGAAGCCCACTATTGTTATTATTGTGCCCTTACATTATTATTGTTATGTCGGCTCTGATTATATTATGACCCCTTAGACTCCTATACATAGAAAGGAGGTATTTTCATTTGTATTATCAAAGAATTGTTGATTTGTGTAATGTAAAGTAGGTTTCCCCCTCGAAGATGTTGAATTCTAAGGCATTGATCTATCTTTTCTATCTTTTTGTGAGCTAGTTTCATAACATAGGAATGAATGGAAGAAGGACAAAGAAGTGTGGCCAGTCATTCAAAAGTTGCAGAATATCCCAATTCAAATAATATTGCTAGAACTTGAAGAGGAAGGAAAAATCATATTGGAACTTGGAGCAGTCACAGAAACAAGAACTCGGCAGCTACGAAATCGATCAATTTCAGAGTATCTCATCAAGTGGAAGAACTTACCTGCTGAAGATTCCACATGGGAGGACAAGAATTTTAGATAGAAGCATCAAGAACTACTCAAGCGTTGAGTACAACACTTTTTGAATGAGAGGGGCATGTTAGGCCCCTATACTACTAGTGTAACCCCTTATTGTTATTAGTACAACTCCCTTATTATATTTTTGTACCCATGTAGTCCCCATATTGTTATTATTGTGCCCCATAGAAGCCCACTATTGTTATTATTGTGCCCTTACATTATTATTGTTATGTCGGCTCTGATTATATTATGACTCCTTAGACTCCTATACATAGAAAGGAGGTATTTTCATTTGTATTATCAAAGAATTGTTGATTTGTGTAATGTAAAGTAGGTTTCCCCCTCGAAGAGGCTGAATTCTAAGGCATTGATCTATCTTTTCTATGTTTTTTTGAGTTGGTTTCATAACAGTTATGCATGAATAGTAGGTCAATATGCCTTATGAAGTCATGGTATGCAATTTAGGTCATCGTGGTGCTATTGGTATGTTATGATGCTAATGTGTTGGTTGTGATAGAGAAGGAGATGCAAATAACTAAAGTGAAGTTGAATCATTTGACGTCGAGGCAAGAGCATGCCGTTATATTTGTTTGGAGGTCGGGCATGCAGGTATGTAAGTTAAGTATGCATTAGGTTTATATACATTATGTTTATGTACATGTATTTTGATGTTATGGTTACATTCATAATAGATGATAGTTTATTAGTGTAGTCATATGCACATGTGTCGGATAGTCATGAATGATAGTAACCTATGGTTGTATGCATTGCTATTGTTGTTTTAGGTTAGATAACTTGATGATTATGTTATATGTTGTTGATGAAGTATCTTATAGTTTAACTTGTTGTTGTTAAATGATAGTTAGCTTGATGATTAGGGTTATAGCATTTATATCTTGATGTTATATGTATCACACTAAGTTGGATTGGCCTATGCAGATGGTTATGGTTACGATATTTAGGTATGAGCCAACATATTTGTGATATGGTGTTGTACTAATCTAGATTGACTTTGCATATGTGTGAATGATAATGGTGTATGAGTTATGATGTAAACATGTTAGCTAGTGACTATTTTGGATATCATGATCTTATTTATGTTTGGGTTAATATATTGTGAAGATATATCGTGCTAATATGGATTGATTGTGCAGACAATATTGCCTCCTCTGAGATACAGTAAGGTACGAGTTTGCTTATGTCGTATATTTGGTGCTTGACTGGTTGATTATGTCGTCTAGTTGATTTATTTAACACGATATGTTTGCAAGTTGGTTGAATGTTCAATGACTTGCATAACATGAGTATGTGCTCCAATGATCTTGTTTTAAGATGATTGTACTAATACATGTGTGTTGAGATAGTTGATATGCACTTGCATGTAAGTAGGTGATAGTTGTAGCATTATGTCTAATGACTATGAGTTGACTATGGATTATGACAAAATTGTTAGTCTTTTTAAATGTTGATTTCAAATTGATATATATGATTGTCTTGATATTTGGAACATGTGGTTGACATGTGTGAGCAGTTGTAGGAAGCATGCTGGTATTAGTCTGACAAGGTAATACTTGATGTGTTTATATCACTAACAATCAGGTGATGTGACAGTACTAGTAAGCCTCAATTACAACAAGGTAAAAAGGTAAAAGAAAGGAATTGGAAAATAATTCCTTTGGCTATGTTTGGAAAACCCTAATTCCAAAAAAATGAGTGCTTTGCATACATGAAGTCTTATTAACTTTGATTTTGTTTAACATTATGTGGATATGTGCTAGATTGAACATGTAATTGATAGGTATATTAGATAGTCTCTAGTTACAGATGGAACTGTCAAGATAATTGGAGTCCCTTGAGAGATGGCGCGGATGTGTCCAATTGCAAGAAACGTGCTTGGTACAAAAAGATGAGGTAAATGGTGCATTGTTATGTTTATTTATTCACTAACAATTATGTGTTAATGACAGCATGATGCAGGGAGTTGCATGGAAAGAGAGGTTGCCATAAAATCTCGAAGAAGGCTCAGGTTGAGTTTTCCTTGGGAACCATGGGGATTGATTCATGGTGTCTATTGTTAGCCTTGTTCTTTTGGTATTTTGCGATTGTTGCGCTTGATTTGTGATTTTGCATGTGTCTGGTGCATATCTATGCCACTTTGTTGTGGTGTAGTGTTGTTATTGATTTTCATGGTTTTGCTTCTTGTTTGTTTCTTCGCATTGCCTTTTATGTTTTGAAACTTGGGAGTTGCTTGGGAAGGGAGGAAGTTGATGGAGCTTGAGGAAATTTACATGGTACTAGATAGATAATGTAAGGCACAGATGAAGCTCGATGAATGAGTAAGCGTAGAAGGTAATACTATGATAGTCGTTTGGATTGGTTGGGTCCATTGTGGTAAATGGATGGTGGCAGTACAGACATAAGAAAGGTAAACAGAAGAGGTAAAGTAAATGGACCTAAGGTGTTGGATGCCTTGGCTATGTGGGAACAATTGTTCTCAATGTTGTGCATGAATAAATGAAGTTCTCTTAACCTAGACCTTATGTTATCTGGAAATAATTTTATGATCATGATTATGTTGATGTTTATATATGTATACATGTATGTATGTATGTCGTTGTCTGACAAGATGATGATTGTTTTATGCTAATGATTATATATGTATGTATATATGTATGTCACTGTCTGACATGGTTGTCAAGGATCGTTCTTATGGAGGAATGATTTCTTATGCAGGTGAATGGCATGAAGAGATTCCTGGTTCATAGGAAATCAAGTGGGAAGAGTGGTCACGACAAATATATGAGGTTAGTATCATGTGGGTATGAATTGATATTGTATTATGCCTATGTTTATGGTATGACAGGTAATGTGGAAGGATACAACACCGAAATGAAAGCATTGTGGTCTACGACATGCTGGGACAAGCATTGATAAAACACTAGGAGCCAAGTTTCTTGGTAGAGACAATATGTTTTTGGATGTGAAGTACTATTGTTGTGCATATGTTGTATATGTTTTTTTTGGTTCATCTATGATGTCGTGTGCATGTAGTGTTGTGTATACATAGCATGTGTACATGTTTTTTATGCAATGTTATGTACAGGATGGTTGAAGTAAAGTTGTGCGAATATTTCATATGCAGTGGTGGGTATAGATGGTGCTATGTACATGATGGATATGCAATGTTGTGTGCATATGGTGTTGTGCACATGTTGGATTTGCAGTGTTGTGTATAGATGATGCTATGTACATGTTGGATATGTAGTGCTATGTACATATGGTATTGTACATATGGTGTTGTGTACATGATTGTACAAGGGATGTTGAGAGAATGTGGTGTTGTGTACATGTTGTACATGTGGTGATGAGTGCATGTGGTGTTGTGTACATGTCGTGCATGTGATATTATGTACATCTGGTGTCGTAGACATGTCGTGCATATGGTACGATGTACATGTGGTATTGTGTACATGTTGTACATGTGGTGCAATGTACATGTGGCGTTGTGTACACGTTGTGCAGGTGATGTCATGTACATGTAATGTCGTGCACACATTATGTAGGTGGTGTGGTGTATAGGTGGTACAATGTACATTTTTTACATATGACACTGATTTACATGTGGTATTATGTGCATGTCATACATGTTGTGTTGAAGGCATATTGTACTAGGTGCATGTATTGCATGGTGTTGTATGTCATGTGTAGTTGTATGTGTATGTGCACATGGTTGAGGAGAAGGCATTGGGTGTTTGTCTAGTGTGGTAACCGATCCAGAGTGTGTACGGAATAAAGACAAAGGTAGAAGTTAACTATTGATGAAAATAAGTATCAATGTTTTATTCCAGTTTTATTATGCATGTGATTTATGATTCTGATGATTACATGTGATTTATGATTCTGGTTTATGATGGTTACATTTCATTTATGATGTTGATCTATGATGGTTGTGTTTAAGCTAACCAGATGTGATATTTTTATACATGATGTTTGATCAAACAATCGGTTTGAGTTGTTGTGACAGGAAGCAAACAAGATCACAAGAGTACCTTATTGATGAGCTACCAATGAGGTATGATTTGAAGTTATTTCAATTTATTTTGAATCTAATGAAAGTTATGTGCTTGGTATAGGAAGCACGAAAATGCTCGGTTGGGTGATTGAAACCAAATGCAAGTACTAGAAACAATAACAAAAGGAATTGGGGCATGCAACAGTATGATGGTAAAGCACTTCAGGAACAGGGCCATTGTGGGACACTGGTACCCAATAGTATCCATTGATTTCCATGAGCATTCTATGACGGTATGATGGTTTTGAGGCAGGTATATGCCTTGGTTTTTGTACATTCTAATGCGAGGAAGCCTTGCCAATGGATGGATTTCCTGAGATAGGGGATGTTGGGGAACTTGGAAGGTGATTGACTACACAGAAGGGGGTGACCAGATTACCCAAGGGACTATGTAGTAGAGAAGGGAAGGTCGCAAATATATTGGTTTTGGTCATTAGCATTGCTAGATGGAATCAGATGCACATTGGGAGTGTGCCTTGAAACAATGAGCCGATCACTGTTCGCTGAGGGGACAAGTGGTGCAGGATTATAGTGCTGGACATTAGATGCAGCTTTGACTGTGGCAGTGGATTCTAGACTTCCTGGGAAGGAGGTGAATCCTGGTACTACTTTGAGGGTGGATTCCCTTGTTGATTGATACAGGCATCGTATATTTTATTTGTTGGTTTAGCAAATGTGCATATGTGTATATGTGGTTATTGTAAATATTGTAATGAGTTGTGTTATAAAGCTTCAATATGCGGTATGGTTGTTATCTGGTCATGTTGTCATGATGTTTCTCTTTTGAGCAGGTCTTTCATTGTAAATACTGCAACAAGATAATTTATAAAGCTCCATGGGAAGTATGTTTATTTTTTAGTGGTTTTGATGAGGTCTTGGTGTGGTGTAACACCAAGGACGGTGTTCCCCAAGTGGGAGGGTTCTGTAACAACCCTGGTGAAAATTCCATGTAATAATGTAAATAAAGGAAAAATAAGACCATGGGTAAGGGACATGTATTCCAAGTTCATTGTTAAGCAAAGATATCCTAGTGGGCATCACTGAACGTGTGTTTTTGGCTAAGGAAATTGGCAAATGCTAAGGCAAAGACATTGAAAGGAAAAATGAACTTTTGGCACATTTATTTATGAAAATAAAGGAAAATAGGAGAAAAGGAAGGTAAAATGTCATAGGTTGCATGTGAGGAGGAAATTGAAGGAAAATAATGGAAAATAAAGAAATTAGAGACCTCATTAATAAAAAGGCTTCTAAGGATCAGTTGGCAAGCTCTTGGCTCAAGCTTTTATTAGTGTAGCCTTTTGTCAGTTTAGTTTTGGAGCTCTCTCATTATTCTCTCTCTCTCTCTCACTCTTGGTCACTTAGATTTTCTTGGAGCACTCTAACTTTGGATCAAGGAAGGGAAAGGAAGGCAAGAAAGGATCAAGGAAAGGAAAGCAAGATCAAGTAGTTTTAGCGGGAATACTTGCAGGTAACCTTTTGCATGCGTGATTTCCTAGCTAGTTTGGACATGCATGGATTTACATGTTGGTGTATGGTTCTCTTATTGTCAGTGGCATGGTTTTGTCGGGTTATGAAAGTGGATTTCAGCCTAGCCTTTCCTTTTTCCAGATGCCATGGTGTTGGGATGTTTATTTCGGATTTTGAGTTTTGGTTTGTCGGATGGATTTCGAAATCCGAGGCGGAGGTGGTCTCAAGTTCCATTCCCAAAGGCCTAGGAATCCCTTGACCGATTTTGGCGCGATACACAGTAAAGCCTGAGGGAGAAGTCTTGGTTTAGGGCCTAGTGATCCAGGTTTGGATTACGGTAAAGCGTGAGAGACTGGTCTCAGTTTAGGGCCTAGTGATCCAGTTGGATTGCAGTAAAGCCTGAGAGACAAAGAGATAGAAAATTCCTCAAGGATAGTGATGGATTTTGGATGCCATTCCAAGTTCAGTTTGGTTGTGATCGGAGCACCGGTTTTGGTGTGATCACAGTTTGATGAGGGTTGAGGTGGTTTAGCCTTTGGATTCCCTTGGTTTTTCTATGATATCCCACATTCATGCTTGGAATATGGCACGGGAGTGATTGGCTAAAAGAGAGATTTGGTTCAGCCATGTCTATGGTCGGGTGGTACGTGGAAGTCTCAAACCTGGTCGGATTTGCCAATGATTAATATAAACAAATTTCTCTCACTTTTTCACTTGTGTATATGTGGAATCAATGGTTATCTTATCTCTAATATTTATATGGTTTTATGTTGGTTATGAGCATGGTTAAATGATTGGTTTATGTCATGGTTATTTCACGTATTTAATTGTAACTTTTAAATGGATGGATACAAGATCTCATTTATTATATATGTAGTGCCCCGATCTAGTTAACTGACAGTGATATGACATTAACATTTATTTATCCCTAAGGCCCACACATTATTCTTTGAGGACCTCAGGTTGAGGATCTGGACACATGAACTCTATCATTAGTGGTTGTGATGTTTATGTATGTTCTCCATTGATATTATGATGAAGATAACATTAATGGTTATGTATATTATCTATTAGTATTATGATGATTGTAGAATTAATGGTTATGCATGTTCTCTATTGATATTATGATGATTGTAGCATAAATTGTTATGTTTGGTCTCTATTGAATTTATGATGATGATGACAGTAAAGGATATGTATGCTCTCTATTGATATCATGATGATGATAGCTTTGATGGATAGGTATGTTTTCTATTGATGTTACGATGTTGATAGATTTGATGGATATGTATGTTTCCATTGATGTTATGATGATGATAGCCATGATGGATGTGTCCCTTATGTTACCTACTTGCATTAGTTCTGGTTCACAATGAACAATGATGTGAATGACTAGGTGATGTTGATAATGCTATTATGACAATGACTAACACCTAGAAACCTTGTTATTGATGACTATTGAGTATGGCAAGAAACCACAAGAGGTACTCGCACATGACAAGTTGACAACACCTGGTTTGATAAAAATTTATATTTTGTCTTTGAAATTCTAAGTCAATTTTGAAACCTACTATATATGTTTATCTATATTCTGATGATATGTTAGCGGTTGCAGGCACATATTAGTTGCATGGCCAAATGAATCAAATATGGGTGATGGGATTATACAATTGGATGGAACTACATGGGAGGGGTGGGATAGTGTCCCTGATCTCACCCACTAGCACTCCCGCCATGACTTGGGTTGGAAAGGTTGAAACACCTTCGCCTTGAAGATCATGATGTCATGGGGGCAGGTCCCAAAGTTGGGTCGCTCATGAGGATTTTACTGGGGGGCTTGCATCAAGGTGGATTCCTTGATCCCCGACACCATTAGTCTCACTATAGCAGGCAACATAAGAGATGATAGTGGTATCTGTCCTTGCACCTATACTTTCCCCTCGTAGCCACTTAATGCTTGAAGGGCAAGTGGCATGGCACCCTTGGAACTTCAAGGGAATTTCTTGAAGGAAAACCAACTTGGCACCCTTGGCATCACAAATAAACTGTTAGGCATGATACCCTTGGAACTTCAAGGGAATTTCTTGAAGGGCACGACCAAACTTGGCACCCTTAGAATCATTAAAAATAAATAATTAATAAACATAATCAAGATATGAAAACCACGGAAATTCACATCAAGGGTAAACTATGTTAGAAACTGAGGTAATTAAATAAATAATAAAACTTAGGTTAAGAGGATCATAGGAAGAAATAAAATGTTTTACCATAAAAACCCTACCCTTCCCATGTTGGAAAATATTAGGTAGATAATGTAGTTTAATTAGGTAAAAAGGGAAAAGAGGGACATAAATGTAAGGATAAATATTAATCCTAAAATAGTTAAACCTAATTAAGAGAAGAGGATGGTGAATTAAAATAAGATTAATAAATTAAAGTTTAGAGAAATTTAGAGAACCTCCAAATGGCAACAACCAACATAACAATATCCATCTAAGAGATAACTTGAGTTAAATTAGGGAGTAGATAGGGGATCAAATCTTGAATTATCAATTGACTTTAGTAATTTACACAAATTAAGGAGTAAAAAGAGGGATCAAGAGACAACTAGGAGAAGAAATAGGAATCTTGTTGAGGTGAAGAAAATATTATTTTTAAATTAAAATTTAAGTAAATAATTTTGGAGATCCTTGATGAGAGAGTGACACATGGGTGGGTGAATAACCAAACTATTGGATTAACAAAAATAATTAATTATGCATGAAATTCCAAGTGTCACCTATGAGGACTCCTATAAAACAAGGGGCAAGCCATGGGAGGAATGACTTTTCTTTACTCTATTTTTGGATGGATGAGACTATGTTAGAGTAGTGACTACAAGCTACAGTGAGTTTGGTGATGTAGAGGGCTTTAGAGAGGGGACTCTTGAGCCAAAGAGTGCTCTCCTATACCAGCTAATACATTCCTCCATTTTACAACCCCATTGCATCTCAGGGGTCCGCGAGGAAGGAGAGTACCCAAGGAGTAGGCTGGGAGGTAAACTGGTGGGTCATTGCATTCGGATTAAGCATGTCGACATTCACACTTAGGGGCAACCGACAACAAAGGAGGGTAATTAGCGGAAAGTCAAGTTTAAATCGCGTCCCCTAGTGAACGCTACCTATGTTGTTATACTATTCTTTTGTATGACTTCATTATGGTTTTAGTTAATAACATGTAAATTAGATGGTATGTTCAATGAAGTAAAATTCAAGAAACTTTTATATAATGCTTAATAAATTTTGAGATTTCAATGTTATTTTATTATGGTTGTATTTTTAGTATTTTATAATATATATATATATATATATATATATATATATATATATATATATATTATAAGGTTGGTCCTTACAATATAATAATTCATTGGAGAAGGAGGTGATCCTTATGGTTATGTTTCAAAAGTTATTTCATTCATTTATGTTATGTCTTATATCCTAGACCTGTAGGTTTCATTGATGCCAAGTGTTTGACAAAATGTCAGTCCTAGTTGGGGATGCTCAAGCCTAGTCTTGAGGTTGAGTTTTCATTTATCATCATTATTATCATGTCTCTAATGGATTCTGAAGGTTCCATTAATTTCTGGGCAAAAACCGGGGTTCTAAGCTAGAAAAGTGGCTCACGGGATTACTGGAAAATCAGATCGTTACCCTAGGGACTAACACATTTGTCTAAGGGCTAGAGAGCATTATAACTCGCCTAGGTTGTGGCTAGGGAGCGTTACTTTGGCCTAAGTTGGCCAAAACTTCAGTAGGACCCAGGGGAAAGTTGTCTAAAGTGCTTGTTTGGTTCCTGTGGGTCTTGAGGCTGATTTTGGATGACTGTGTAATATGATTCCATCGATTCCACTTCCTTAAAGTCACATAGGAGGTCGAATCCCATCCTAGTAGCCTCTTGTCTCATGTTTACCCCGATTGGCATGGTTACTCTGGGTCGACTTGGGAGGGGGTGTTACACACACAAGGATTAAATCTCAAGAAGGACATCAAAACAAGAAGATCATTAGCAAAGTCCAAATCTACAAGGAAGTGACAAAACCGTAGTTAAAGAAAAAGTCTACATCAAAAAGAAGTCTTGAAAACCTCTAGTCATCATCAAAAAGACCACAAATACCCTCATCAAGTTGAAGATATCTATGAATAAATGTAGCTTGAATTTTATTCATCCAAGAGAATCACTTCAAGATCAAGACCACATCATCATCTTGAAGAAAGTAGAAACCCTATCTCAATCAAAGAAGCATTCTTGGGATCCACTCTCAATCATTTTGAAGTTGAAGTATCTTGAAGACTATTCATCCAAAGGAAGCTAGATCAAAAGGTGTTGTCACCATAAAAGGGAAATATCCTTTTATTGAAGCAAGGATTTCATCTGGAAGAAGATAATCCATAAAGTCATTAAGACATCTTCATCAATTATCATCATCTAAGGGATCAAGTTGAAGATTTCATATTCACTTAACAAGTAAGTATCTTTTCTTCTATAACCTAATCTAGTAAAATGATTTCATTTTGAAAGGAGATATATAAGTTGGATGGGTCATCAAACTTCCTTGCATGGAAAAGGAGGATATACATAGTCCTCGAAGAAAATGAAGTCTTTGATCATGTCAATGGAAAATTCTTCAAATCATCCGAAGGACAAGCACTATCTGAATACATGAAAAGGGATCTAAGGGCTCAAGAGATTCTTATGGATTTTGTCAAAGATCTCATCATTTCCTATATAGGAAAGTTGGAGACATAAAAAGGAATATATGATAAGATGGTAGAATTATTCTCTGAAAGTGAAATAAGAAAGGTCATATCACTTAGATCTAATCTATTCAAATTGAAGGTATCAAAGGATGAATGGATATCTACATGTCTCTCAAAAGTGTCTCAAATAAGAACTCAACTGCAAGATCTAGGAGAGATGCTATTTGATAAAGAAATCGTCTCCATTGTTCTAAATGTGTTAACTAATGAACAAGGTAACCTCATATCAAATGCATGTAAGGATAATAATGCTATCACATTCAACAACTTGTGGTTTTTATGCAAGCTAGAAGAAGATAGGTTGAAGGCAAAAAGTGATGAAGGGCCAAGTAAAAGGGGTCAAACATTTACTAAAAGGGAAGGGAAGTTCGGGAAACATAGCTCTCAAGAAAACATGCTAAGATTCAATGTTATGGGTGTCAAGAGTATGGGCATTACAAGAGAGATTGTCCTAAGATCAAGAAGGACAATATCAAAAGAGGAAGAGAAGAATCCCATATCACTGAAGAAGTGAAGGAAGTTGAAAAGAAGAAGTCTAAGAAAGAGGAATTAAGAGATCTCTACTATCACTGAGATAGTCTTCCTCACCTAAGTTCTTTTCAAGTTCCTAAGTCCTCTGTTGTAAGCTATGGCTACCATGATTCACTAAGAAAAATGATGGGATGCATCATGGCATCATAAGCATTGAGAGCAAGAGCTCGTTACACCATCATAGAGAAGTATGAAAAGATTATGAATAAAGTTTGGGTAGTTTAATTAATAGATGAAATGGTTCCATTCGAAGCATTATTTTTTGGTTAATTTTTTTCAAATTATAGTACAAATTTTTAAAAATCAACATTATTTTTTGGTTAATTTTATTCAAATAATAGTACAAATTTTTAAAAAATCATATGTTTAAGTTGTTTAATTTGCAAAGGTCAAGTGCCTTAGAGGACTTTTAGTGTGCAAAATCCATTTATGCATTCAAAAGTGTATTCTAAATAATAAGAAATCACAGTCTTCCTAGAAATTATATTGTCATATTCTGGCCAAAAATCCTTTTCATATATTAGTTAAACTAAGCCAAATTAAATTTAATATAATAATTAATTTTTATTTATTTACAAATTTAAATTTCAACAATTAATAATTTTAAAAAAATAATAAATAAATATTTATTCTAAATTTTCTTTTCAAAATTTTCGACATAAATTATATTAATTTATAAAAATAATATTTACCAAACAAAACACTAATGCTTAAGTACATTTGAGACATGAAATAAAAACTATAAATTATATTATTTTTAAAACTAACCTAGATATAGATTGATGCCTATTGTTTACAAGTCATTTAATGTACATCGCTACATTAGTTTAGTTATTAGTAGTCTAGATCCATCTTAACTTTGGATCTACCAAGGGACAAGAGGGATCAAATCTCTTGAGATATAAACCTCTTTTAAAGTGAAAAGAGATTTGATCCCTCTAGGCCCTTTGTAGATCAGCAGTTAAGATGGATCTAGGCTGGTAATAACTAAAATAGCATAGCCATGTAAATTAAATGACTTGTAAACAATAGACATCAATCTATAATAAACATCAAAACATAGGTTTATATCTCAAGACATTTGATCCCACTTGGATCTTGGTAGATCCTGAGTTAAGATGGATCTAGGTTAGTAATAACTAAATTAACATAGGCATGTAAATTAAATGACTTGTAAACAATATGTATCAATCTATAATAAACATCAAAACACAAACACTTACTTTATTTTACGGCTCGGGTTCCTAAAATTTAAATAAATCATAAACTAACTAAATTATATATATATATATATATATATATATATATATATATATATATATATATATATATATATATATATATATGTTAAACATCCATGCATTTAAAAAATATATATATGTTAAACATCCATGCATTTAAAAAATATGGAACAAGAATTTTAACCATACAAATTTGCCCCTACTTTATCATGGATACTCTTAATTTAGAAATGTGTTTTGTTATAATACTATGAGGCAATATCATAATTGATCAATACCACATGTCCAAAAAAACCATTAAAACTTTCATATAAAACTTGTTCATTTTTAATTAATCAATTTAATTAAAAAGCACATAATCTATCCACATAGCAACTTTATATAAATCTATTATATTTTTATCATTTTTTTTCTTTACTTCTAAAATAACATGACATAACATAATCTATCGACATAACACCTTTATATAAATCTATTATATTTTTATCATGTTTTCCTTTACTTCTAAAATAACATGACATAACATAATTTATCCACATAACAACCTTTTTTTTCCCTTGGAAAAAGTCGTAATTTCTATTAGTAGAAGAGAAATTACATTCTATAGATGCCATAGCATATTCATATTGAGGTTGGTTGCCTCACCAGACTGTTTGACGGAACCGCCACCAGAATGAAACTATACTCTTCACGCAGGGAGGTCATGTAAAACTCAATGATGTTGTTGTTTGTCAGAGTTTTCAAAAATAACCAACAAAAACTAGCAGTGAAACTGTATTCTCCACGCAGGGAGAGTTTTCAATAATAACCAACAAAAAGGAGCAATGAAACTGTATTCTCCACGAAGGGAGGTCCTGTTGTCTCTGAAAAGTAATAGTATTGTATTGTTTTTGCAGAATTTCCATAGCCGGTATGACCAGAAATTTAGACTGCTTACAAAAACTGAAAAACCATGAAGAAAGTAAAAAAGAGAGAGTTTTTTAAGTCTCCAGGTGCCTGTGCCGGTCCATGAAAGGCCTATGATAATATTGATGGAAAGTGCCATCAATTTGCTCCTATATTAACCAGTCCTCTTCCTGTCGGCGCGCTGCCTCCTTTGAAAGGTGGTCTGCCCCTGTGTTGCGCTCCCTGTAGATGTGATGGCATACAAAGTAATCAAAAGATGCAATCAGTCTATGAGCCTCATCCAAAATGTGTGACAATGAGAAATCAAAGCAATGAGATGATCTATTGAGCCAATCGCAGACGAGTTTGGAGTCCCCAAAGAGTTGGAGCTGGGTGCATATTTTCTCAAGGTCCAAATGAAGGAGGTGTTTTGCAGTGGCAAGCTCTGCAAAATTGTTTGTGCCTCTGCCCAGGTGCATTTGGAGTTTGAAGCAGTGGGAGTCACTAAGGTAGAGGATGGCACCCCCTCCGCAACCCTCATCTTGGGCTGACCCGTCAAAATAGGCCCAAGGGAAAGATTTGTCAATGGATTCCGGGAGGAGGTTCCTAGGGGGGGGTTGTGGGGAGTCCTCAGGGATAGAGTCAAAATCAGCTATGACTCGGGATCTGATAGAAGGCCAGAGGGGGATTTTGAGCTTGAAAATGGCTCGGTTCCGAGCTGTCCAAATAGCCCAGCTCATCAACAGCGGCAAGTTTCTGTCCTTTCCATTGTGTCCACCGAGCCAGCAAAGCCAGGCCTCTCGGAGGTTTCCCCCGCGCCAACCCTGAAGGTGGGGGTACTGTGCCAGAATGAGGTTCCATTGCTCAGAGATAATAGGGCAGTCCAGGAAGAGGTGTTCAGTGCTCTCCTCGTTGCATCTGCACAGGTGGCACCAGAAAGGTTCGTGAAAGGATCTCTTCATCAAGTTCAGGCCGGTCGGTACTTTGTTGAAAAGAATGGACCACATGAGTACTCGCGTCCTGGGGGCCGCTTTTAATTTCCAAAGAGCCTTCCACCATGGTTCTAGATTTTCCGGTTTGTGAGCTTCCATGAGCTTTAAGTACCCTTCCTTTGGCAAGTATTTGCCGTTCTTGGCATGCGCCCACACAATTTCATCTTCTCCTTCAGTGATTCTAATGTGAGCTTGTGTGAGGGCATCAGTAAATGAAACCCAGTCCTGTTGCCATTGGGCCGAAAGCTATAGGTCCTGAGCCGATTTCCAGGCCTGCTGAAATAAAGTGGAATTTGTGGAATCGGAAATGTGACATAGGTGTGTATATCCATGATCCGCCAAAAACCCCAACATTTCAATCGGGAGCCTATGTGCATTCCCACAGCCAATCCAGGGGTCGAACCCATTACGAACAGCATTTCCTTCTTGAATCCTCCATGTTAGACCCTCCCGGATGAAAGGGAGTGAGTTTAGTATCGCCTTCCAGATGGAGGAGATGTTGTTGGTGTTTCAGTGGCCCTGCCTGATCCGGTCCATAGAACTAGATGGAGAGATGTACTTAGCATGGGCAACTTTCGTCCAGAGACTCCGTGTAGTGATGATCTGCCATCCCATTTGGCTGCCAGGGCTTTGGCAAAGATGTGCAGTCTCTTAGTGCCCCATCCTCCCCATTTTTTGGGTCGAGAGATGGTGTCCCACTTCACCCAAGCAAAGAGGCTACCCTGCTTATTGCCCTTCCATAGAAAGCTGCTGCAGATACTTTTGAGCCTTGCTAGAATTCCCCTGGGGATCCAAGCCAAGGTCATCCAGTAAACTGGGGTTGCTTCCAATACAGCTTTGATGAGGACCAACCTGCCAGCTCGTGAAAGGTATCTGTTGTACCAATTGTTTAGTCGCTTTTCGACCTTAGAGATGAGCCAGGTCCAGTCCGCAATTTTGTAGCCCAGGGCCTTCAGTCGAAAACCCAAATACTTCAGACCTTCCTCCAAAGAAAGTGGAGTGAAAGGGAAACGGCGGAGGGCAAATTGTACTTCTTGCCGGGAGCAATCTGTAGCAGTCAGAGTGGACTTGTGGATGTTGATAGCCATGCCTGTTGCCTTCTGGAAAAGTTCAAAAACATGTTGTAGGGCAGTGGTGTCCCTGATGTTGCCGTTCAGGAAGATGAGGACATCATCGACGAACAGAAGGTGCATTAAAAGGCAATTTTCCGTGATCTTGATGCCTACTAATCTGCCCCTGCTGTATTCGGCTCCAATTGATCTACTGAGGCCTTCCATGATGAGGAGGAAGAGAAGGGGGGAGAGCGGGCATCCCTGCCTTAAGCCTCTTTCAGTCGAGAAGAAAGGAGTGGGGGCTCCATTTAATAGAACATTGTAAGTGACATCTGTGACGCAACTCATAATCCACTTGATGAATAGGAAAGGAAAACCCAGGTGTGTGAGGAGCAGACAAATATAGAGCCAATTCGCTCTGTCGAAAGCCTCTGTTAAATCCACCTTCAAAATCATGCCCTTAGCTTCTTAGTGTGCATAGAATGGAGGAGCTCTTGAGCGCTTCCATTTGCCTCATGGATTTGTCGGTGATTGAGGAAAGAAAATTGTTCGGAGGAGATATGAGCCGAGAGGATGGGCTTGAGTAGATTTGCAATGATTTTGGCTATGATTTTGTACAGGCAATTACACAAAGAGATGGGGCAGAAATCATTGAAAGAGGAGGGCTTTTCAGCTTTGGGGATAAGGGCGATGAAGGTGGATTTTATGGCTGGAGACATTCTTCCCGAGAGGCGCCAGTCCTCCACCACCCTTAACAGGTCGTGGCCCAGGATGTCAAAAAAAAGCTAGGTAGAATTCAGCAGGCCAGCCGTCAAGCCCAGGGCTCTTGTCCCTTTGAAAGCCCTTGATGGTGGCTTCAAGTTCCCCCAGGGATACCTCCTTGGATAGTTCCTCTGCCTCATCCCCCTCAACAAATCGGGGGAAGAGTTCTGTTGTGCGCATTACCTCCAGGATGTTGGCCTCCCCGGAGGCTGAGAAGATACTTTTGAAATGAGAGCTGGCTAGGGCAGCCAATTCTCTGGAGGTGTTAATGTTGTGTCCCTGGTCATTCTGGAGCTCCCAGATGATGTTGATGGCCTTTCGCCCATTCGCGAAGCGGTGGAAAAACTTTGTGTTGTCATCTCCTTCCTTGAGCCAGATCGCTCTGCTTCTAAGACGCCAACTTCCTTCTCTGTCCTTCAGAATTTGGGTTCTCTGCTTGATCAGATGGGAATATTTTTCCTTTTGCTCGAGGGAGGTGAAGGTGCCCTCCAATTTCTCTTCAGATTGAGAGATGGCTTGTTCGGTAAGATTGAGACAATTATCCTCTTGTTCCCTTTTCTTGTGTGCCCATCTCCTGGAGAGCCCTTTGAGCTCCTTGAGGTTTTTAACAAATCCTTTCGCCGGATCCGGCTCTCCTGTGATCGGGTGAGATTGCCAGTACTCAATGACCAAACTTATGTAGGAGGGGTCCCTTAGCCAGATGGAGTTGAATTTGAAAGGGGCAGAGATCTTGTGTGAGCTATCATCCAGTTCCAGTAAGATGGGCTGGTGGTCTGAGATACCGCCATTGCCTACCCATTGCCTAGCGCGTGGAAATCTGACATAAAATGCTTCCTTTATGAGAAACCGGTCCAGCCTCCGAGCCAGACTTTGGCTACCAGTACGGTTGTTTTTCCAGGTGTGCTGGATTTTTGCCAAGGGGATGTCAATCCAATGGTGGTCTTCAAGTAATTGCAGGAAGACATCAGATAGAGGGTCTATCTGTGCCATATGGCCCCATGATTCCATGAACCCTAAGGAGAAGTTCAGGTCGCCACCAAGGATTACATTATCTGCCTGGAAGAGAGAGGTGCTGAGAAGCCTCCTCCAGTGGGCCTCTCTGTTTTGACAGGGCCCATAGACATTTATAACTCGAAACTCCCTCTCTAAATCTTTGGAGGAAATGTCTGCTCCAATAAAAACCTCACCTCCCCAAATGTTCTTTATATCAATTGTTCTGTTCTTGAAACCCATGGCAATCCCCCCAGATCGCCCAAAGGCATCCAAGGCATGGAAGGTCCAGTCAGGAAACCAAGATTTCATGAGGGGAATGATCATGGCAGCCATACAGAGGGTCTCTTGTAAAAGAATAATTTCGACCATCTCAGAGAGTAATAATCACTTTAGGGCTGATTTTTTCTCAGGGCTAGCCAACCCTCTACAGTTGAAAGAGACAAGCTTCATGGAGGGAGGGGGGGGAGGGTGTCCTTTGCTCTAAGAACCCTTTCAATAGTATTCTATTTGCCCTGGATGACCTCCAGCCCATCTTGGTCCTTCGCCTTGTGAAGATTGGAGGGTCTGCCTCTCCCGGGTTTGGGTGAAGTAAGGGAGGACTCTACATCAAGGCCTATAGCATCCGGGGGCCTTTCCTTTGCTCTCGCACAGGTGGGATACCTCGGGGCCGAGTTAACCTCGGGGGAGGGGGGCGGGAGGGAAGGGGATAGGTTGGAGGAGAGGGAGCAGGTGGTGTAAATAGGGGGAGGCAAGGGGATGGGGCAGGATAGGGGGGGGGGGGGGCAGATTGGCAGGGAGAGAGGGGCGGATGAGAGCCCAGAGAAGGACCAGATAAGGAAGGGGGAGGGGGGACCAAATCCAGGGAAGAATTCAGGGGAGAATGCGACAAAATGGAATGAGATGCAGAGAGAAAGGGGGAAGGAGACATACCCGAAGAGAAGACGTTGCCTTTTGCAGCCCTAGAACGCGTTAGTGGAGGAGAGGGAGGCCACAAAGGAGTCTTGCCGCGCTTCTTGGGAACTGGACCAGGCAGCGCATCCACTGTGTCTGATGTCTTGTTTTGTTCTACCGGTTGAGTCTCCGCCACAGGGGGTGTTGAGTCTTGAAAATTTCATTCATTTACATTACACTTTCACTATTATGTCCATCATATCACCTCCATTTCACTACTATGTCACCACATTCATCCCACTTTCATTATCATTGGGCCACATTTATGTTTTTCCAAGCTTTATTAATTCTAAGCCTTTTTAGTGAATTTGTGGTTAAAAATTAGAAAATAATGTGCATATGCTTATACCTAACAAGTGGGTTGAGATTGTTGACATGTGTAGGTTAAAAGGAGGCTTCTAGAAGACTCTTATGTGGCACTCTAAGGCCAAATTCGAATTTGAGTGGAAACAATCATGGGGTCATGAGGATATGTGTCACATCTCCTAATTGTATTGTAACTCTAAGAAGACATGTGTCTTATCAGTTCCTATTTTGATTAGGACTCTAGAGGTAGAGGGAGAGATTCATGGACTCTCATTAATGAGATGGCTTCTCATCTTTTTGTATAAATAGGAGATCTCTCTCTTTCATTTGTTAGCTTATTAGTCTCATCTAGCTTGGCTTGGCTTTTAGTTCTTTAGCTTGGGAGTTTGTAGTTCTTCCTTGATGGCTTTTGAAAGCTTTGGAGAGTTTTGTTTTATTTTGTAATTTTGAATAATTTGAATAAAGCTTTGATGTTCTCAACATGGAAGGAGATGTGAAGTAGATTTCATGGAGCATATTAGAATGTAAGGTAGAGTAGATTTCATTTTGTAATTTTGCTTTGATTTCATTATGTCATTTGATTGCTTTCAAGTTTGATAGTTTAGATTTTCCATTCATGCAATTTTAATTCATGTAAGTGTATTCAACCGGTTGATCGTAGATTAGTTTTCTTCTTTACATGTTTTTGCATCAAATAGTAACATTAGATTTGCCTCTCTGCTGACTTTGTTTTTTTTGCTTTTCAATTTCAGTTATGCTTTGATTTCAGTTTTATTTACTTGCTTTGTTAGTTAGTTTAGATATCAGATTGCTCATGTCATTTTCAGTTACCTCCTATAGCCAGATCGAGTCGAATGGTGAGGGATTGAAGTATGAATGCGTAGTTTGATATTAGTTTATTTTTCTGCAAGTTAGGTATTGAATTGCTCATGTCATTTTCAATTACCTCCTATAGCCAGAGCGAGTCGAATGGTGAGGGATTGAAGTATGAATGCGTAGTTTGATATTAGTTTATTTTTCTGCAAGTTAGGTATTGAATTGCTCGTGTCATTTTTAGTTACCTCCTATAGCCAAAGCGAGTCGAATGGTGAGGGATTGAAGTATGAATGCGTAGTTTGATATTAGTTTATTTTTCTGCAAGTTAGTTATTGAATTGCTCATGTCATTTTCAGTTACCTCCTATAGCCAGAGCGAGTCAAATGGTGAGGGATTGAAGTATGAATGTGTAGTTTGATATTAGTTTATTTTTCTGCAAGATAGTTATTGAATTTCTCATGTCATTTTCAGTTACCTCCTATAGCCAGAGCGAGTCAAATGGTGAGGGATTGAAGTATGAATGTGTAGTTTAATATTAGTTTTATTTTCTGAAAATTAGATATCCGATTGCTCAAGTTGTTTATGATTACCGCCGATATCCAGAGCCAGTCAAATGGTGAGGGGTCAGAATATGAGTTGACGTAATGTGATTTTAGTTTACTTTCCTTGCAATTTTTTATTTGTTTGAGTGCAATAGCTTAAATTTTATTTTCAGACAAGCAGCAGAGACAGTGATTTCATGATCAGTATTTCATCTTTTGTTTGATTGAAGTAGCTGCATATTTACACTTTTCTTTAAGTACTATTTCCATCAATAACATGTTTTGAGATCTTTTGAAGTGCTAAATTTTGGAAGTTAACATTAGGGACATAGATCTTGTCTTGAAATCTCTATCCATACTTGTCCTTTAAAAGTATTCTTAAGACCTTAGAATAGGATTTCCATTTGCATTAGACACTTTAGGAAACCAATAAGAACAAAACCCCAAAAACAACATAAACTATAAAACAACGAAGTAAGAAAAAGGTTAAATAAGCACATATGGTGCACCACACTTCATCAGTTTACGATACCCGGATTGATAATTTATGTAGAGCAATTTAATACGTTAAATTGACTAAACAAGGGGGGGATTCGGTTCCACTGGAAATTCCTGATCCTGGTCCAATGGAGCCTGCTTCAGTTTCCAGAGGAGAGGGAAAACCTTGTAAAGATGACCCACTTGGTGGCATCGTCTGCAGCGGTATGGGATACCTTCATAGTCGACTGGCTGTTTTCGCGTAAAGAACCTCCATTAAATGGTGATCAATTCCTATAGGCCGCCTTTGGTATCTAGATGGACAAGGATTCTAGCATATGCCATCATCCCCGTGGTTTGATAAGACTTGTCAAAATCCATGTATGTGCCGAGGGAGTTCCCGATTTTCCTAAAAAATTCCTCAGACTAGTATTTTAGGGGTAGGTCGAGGAGCCTTATCCATACCGGGCTAACCCCAATTTGTTCCGTCTCCAGATCGAAGAGGGGAGTCCAACGCTTGAGAAGAACAAGAGCGTTCTCAAAGTGCCAGCAAGATGAGAGAACCCAACTGGTGTGGTCGGCCCTTGCAAAGCGTAAAGCGAACCACCCTCAGACGAAGGTCTGTACGAAGGGGATATCCGCCAAGTGTTGTCCCCATATTTCCGAGGCCCAGGCTTTCAGACGAGCCACCGAGTAGTTCCTCCCTCTGATGCGACCTATAAGGACCCTGTCCGCATAGTCCATCGTTTCCCCCCACTGGATATCTTCCTCGAGTCTAAGAATAATGTCGTAGAGCCGAGATTTGAAAACCTTCTGCTTCTTCAAGGGGCGGGAGGGGGGATGGCTAGGGGGAGCAGAAACCCTCGCCGTTTCCGGGGCAGCGGGCAGGTGGGGAGGGTTAGGGATGGGGGGGTTGACAAGGACAGCTTCGGAGAGGAGAGGGACCAATGTGAAACTGCCCAAGGGAATGGAAGATGCAGAGTCTAGGGGGGGCGGGTGGCCAGGGGGGGTTAGATGTGGAGCCAGGGAGAGGGGCCGACAAGGGGTCTGGCGGAGCATAAGGACCCGCACAATCCGGAGAGGGATGGAGACAGTCCGATAGGAACCCTAGGGTAGCCGGGGACGGCACAGAAAACTGCGACCAGGACGAGGGTTCGTCTGGCAAAACGGAGGAGGGGAGAACAGGACAAGAGGGATGCGGATAATCAAAAATATTAGCAGAAAGGTCCTCACTAAACCTACCTTCCAAGGTAGCAAAAGAGGTTTGCCAGATGGAGCCCTCTACCAAGGGATCCTCTAAGTAATCAACTTCGTCAAGGTCCATAATAACAGCTGCACTTGTTTAATGCAATACCTCGAAACCAGATGCCGACTGGAAACTGGCATCCACAACAGCAAAGAAACGGCCAAAGCAGGGACGAAAACCTTGGGGGAGGTGAACCGCCAGGGGAGCGGGGGTAGGCACAGGCGCCTAACCGTCTGGAGATGGGGGGGTTGAAAGCGAAAACTGCCAGAGCACGAACAATGCAAAACGGAAACCCTGAACAGTGAAAGTAAAAATGGAGCAGTGAGAGAGAAAATGAGGGTTAAGATGGGTAAACAGAGGGGAGAGGAGGCACGGCTAACGAGAGGAATCATGTCAGGGGTAGCTACAGGCGAGGTGTCGACATCTGCAGTACCCCGTACCCGTGATAATCATACCGATCAACCCATCGCCGATCTGTTGCAGAGGGTTGCCATCGCTCCGTCGTTCAAAACTCCATCCACATAACAACTTTATATAAATCTATTATATTTTTATCATTTTTTTTCTTTACTTCTAAAATAACATAACATAATTTTTTTTATCTATATAATTTTTGATAAAATTATTAAATTTAATTTTTAAATATAAATATTAATTTGACTCCAAAAAATAAAACATTTAAATTATATACCTTCTGTATAATTTAAAATTATATTTATCATATATTTTAATCAAACTTCAACTTAAAAAAAAATGCCCCCATAAAAAAAACTGAAGTCAGAAGAAACTAAGATTCAAGAATTGTAAATAGATTTGAAAGCAGTAGATCGTGCCCTATGGGAAAAACTATGAACCATATCGCCATAGGCGCATCTAATATTGCAGTACCTTCCGTAAACTGCGAGAGACCTCTATCGAAAAATGTGTTTCAAGGCAGAAGCAGCCTGAGAAGGGCAATTGCAATTAACATGAGTGTCCTCCAATGATGGTGAATGGAGTACGTGAAGGGTTAAATGGACATGACAATGGAGAAATCGATTCCTTGTTCAGACATGTTAACGCAACAAGCAGGCTTGTTGAAGGGTTAAATGGGCATGACAATGGAGGAATCGATTCCTTGTTCAGACATGTTAACACAACAAGCAGGCTTGTTACACTTTAAGGTGTGTATTTCTTTGTATGGAAAATATTTTATTGATTTCATGGAAAAGGGTTGATGACCTAAGGTTGTCTTTAATAACATATTGTGCAATAGAAAGAAGATTTGAATGCAACATAATAACAAACAAACAGTTTAGCAAATAGGGTATTTTCTTGAACACGTGTACCATAAACAATAAAGAGATACAAACTTTTGTTATGGATAAGTTTCACAAGAGTACTTGGGATAAAGCACTAGGAATAAAGGAAAGTATTATATTGAAGTGTTTAATCCCACTCATAGTCATCAACCAAAAGCATACATAGAAGCCAATATCTCTTGGAAAGCCAAAATTATTATTGTTGAGTTAAGAACTAATTCCCATCAACTCTGTTGTGAAACAGGGGGGGCGGGTTACTCTCTGACAATAGTGAAAGCATTGCATAAGTACTGGCATACAACTTGTAATTTTCTTAAAACTTAATGGAAATTACGCATTTTTCTTTGAAAAAAAAAGAAACAAGGCGCTTGGAAAAAGCCAAAAGAAGTGTGGGAGGAAAGAGTATGCATTTTTTGTTCTTCCAAAAAAATGGAAACAAAAGAACATTTCATTTTAGAATGTGAGGCCTTCAAAGACAACATGGAAAGTTATGTAGATATGCTGGCATCGAGCTCTTGGGATAATCTATTTAGTGAGGCGCAGCTAGCTCTTGGCATAATCAATTTAGCGAGGGGTTTGTAGAGAAGTTGGGAGCATTTATTGTGGCACTTCACAAAAATGGCCAAATACATCAAGTAGATGAAGAAACAATCTGTCCCATAGGTTATCGTTAACCTCGTAAACGTTAAAATAATTTTCTTACTTTCATAATAAAATAATAATAATAATAATAATAATTAATTAATTAATTAAATAGTAATGTATCATTTTGAAGTTTTCTATTCCATTCAAAATTTGATTAGAAATTTGTTTAAATTATGATGAATTTTTGAACTCTGCAATTTATCCGTGTTTCAGATTTTTTTTTAAATAATTTATATAATTAAAAAAATTAAATCTAAAAAAATCACTAATAAACCAAAAAATTATTTAAGTATTTCCCATAAAAACTCTAAACATATAATAACAATAATTAATTAAACAACACTTTTATTAAATCGAATTTACAAAAATCCAATAACGAATCATAGTTCTCAACGACAGTCCAAAAATCCATTCAAATTAAACAAAAACCTCTTCAAACATTAAATGCAATAGATAATTAAAAATAAACATTAAATACAATAAATAATTAAAAATAAGGAAGAAACTCTAAAAAAAAACATCCAAATATTTTTATAACTCAAGGATTCATATGCTGCAGAATTAGGTTTGGCATCAAATTCCAAAATACTCCCATTATTTTCAAGTGGTTTTCAATTTATTTATTTTTTCGGGGTTTTCACCAATCAAATTCATTTTTGCACTGCACGGCGATCAATAGCACTAGGATACTCAGGAGGACTCGATTACAGAAGACGTGGTGTTTACTTCACGAGAGTGTGTTACAACTGACAGCTTACGTTCATGTATCTGGCTAGGCATTGGACAGAGCGGCCAACTCATAATAATCTCGGCAACTGGGAGGTATGTTACGTACGCTCTTGATGTTTATGGTAAAGTAATATTTAATAATTCTCCAATGTCTTGCCATGTTTGTATGCACGCTGAACCGCAAGGCAAAGGAAAACTTCCTGAAGCACACACATTTTTTCCAGATTCCCACAAAGAGTGGAATATAGATAACATGAGTGTAGGCCAAATAAGGCAAATGATTGATATCATGTATACAGAATATAAACTCATGTGTCTGCGAGGGAAATCTGAAATTGATGCTTGCAGGACAATTATTTAGTGTTTTACAGGGACACTCCTCAGGTGGTGGGAGACAGAATCATCTCCAAAGCTCATAGAAACAATGGAAGCAAAAGTGCTAAAAGATGAGAAAGGAGATGTGATTCATAAACCTGATGGCACAATTATCAGCAACATGATAGGATCACTTACATCCATGATCTTGGAACATTGGTGCGGCAGTGAAACAGAAATCGCTGATAAAAATGAAGTCATTTTGATGAATTTAAAGTGCCACAAAATGTCTCAATATGATGACTTCCACAGAGATTGGATGCAGAGAATATATGAAGTCAAGGACTCAAAGAACCTGTTATGGAAACAGGTATATCTTGCAGCTCTACCATCTAAATTTGTTGATTATATCAGAATGCAGGAAGTCTTTCAATTACCTTTTGAGTCATACACATGGGGAGAAATTTATTCTCTCATTACAAGGACACTGGTCAATCTATGCACTAGCTCAAAGGTAAATAAGTCTCTAGAAAAGCTTTCCAGATTGCCTGACAGAAAATCCATATGCAGCAAATATGGATTAACATTGGATGATCCTTTGGTAAAGAAAAGGAAGGCTAAGAAAAAGGCCAAAAGAGAGTTTAAAGAAACTTTCTACAAAAACCGAAGAAATTATCCAAAGCCTAAAGGCAGATATTCAAATCCGAGGTGTGGTCAAGCCTATGGAACAAAAAGAGGGTATTATAAATATGTTCCCAAAACTCATTATTACAATCCCTCTGATATCCATCTGCATACTCATAAACAAGACAGATGGAATAAAATTACTTGTTGGCTATGTGGGAAAATTGGACACACTTCCTCCCGATGTCCAGAGGGTGAAGAATCAAAACTAAACAAGGGAAAGAAGTCCCAAGTCTTTGCCCAAAGAAACAAACAAGTAAAGCAAGAAGGAAGAAGACCAATTGTGTGTATGAAATGCGGTTCTCATGCTCACAGCACAGAACGCTGCCAGAATGTCACAATCAGAGAAATCGCTCAGCAACACCAAATAAATGAATCTTCTTATGATTCATTTAGTTCTTCATCTGAAGAAGAACTGAATGCTCAAATGGGGCAATATTCAGATTCTATTCCTTCATATTATTTGTGTTCTGATTCTAAAGAATGTGCATGTCATCTCCAATATAATTTTGACTCTGAATATTTCAGTGACTCAAGTGAAGAACACAGGGAACAGCCTAAGCCCCAGAAGGAAAAAGTCCTTATGGCCACAACGGAAGAAGAAGAGCTAAAAATCCTGTCACAAATCCGTGCCATGGAGGATGGAGAAATGAAAAACCGCCTGACGAAAGCTTTTATGGATCAGCTAAAAGCAAAAGCTTCAAACAGTCCAGGTAAGAAATCTCTCTTTGTTGATGCATCATATGAAAAGAATACAAAATCATTCCAAAGGCATCAGCAAAAGCCAGAAAGAGTAAGATCACTTACTCTAGGAGAAGTTAGTAAAGAGATTCATAATCTCAAAGCTGAAATTTCTGCACTAAAAGCTCAAGCTGTAGAAATCTAGAAAAGAAAACAGATGGCAAAAGAAGACGATGATGATCATTCATGGCATACTTCTCATAGCAGTAATCAAGAAGTACAAATTGCTGAAGGTATGAAGGATCCAAATTTTGGATTCAGAGACATGATATTGTTAACCATCTCATACCAACAGCGCCTTGTTCTGATAAATATTTGCATAAAAGGGCAAATGTTTGAAATGATTGCTCTTATTGATTCTGGAGCAGATATTAACATTTTGAATATGAAAAATATTCCAGCAAAATATTGGGTGACTGTAGAAAGAGAAGTGGTAGGATTGGGTAATAAAAAGCTTAGATACGAAGTACCCAAAGCATCTGTTTTTTTTGAAAGCCATTGTATTTATATGAAGTTTGCAGTAGCTGATATTCCAGTAGACAACATTCTTGGTAATATCTTTCTTGTAATAGTAGAACCTCATGGGTCACTTAGACTCAAAGGAGGTAAAGCTGGATATTTTATTTCTGTCCCCACCTCAAAAGGGACAAGAAAGAAAATTGAACTCCCATATATCTCCAATCCTAGAATTTCTACAATGGTACACACTGTACAAGATCTGGATAGAGCCGAAGCTAGACTATTAGAATTAAAAGATCTGAAATGTACGCTAAGAATAGAAGAACAACTTAAGCTGCCCCAGATCCAGAACAAAATTGGAGATTTAAAGAAACTAATAGAAGAAGAATGTTTCTCTAAAGGACCTAACGCCTTTTGGCACAAGAAGCAGCACACAGTGGAGCTCCCTTACAAGGAAGGATACACTGGCAAGCCTTGTAAAAGTAGATCCATCCCGATGAATGCAGAGTATCGAGATCTTTGCCAGAAAGAGATTCAACAACTCCTCAGTAGAAAACTGATCAAAAAATCCAACAATCCTTGGAATTGTTACGGGTTCTATGTCAACAAAAGAATTGAACAGATTAGAGGCATTCCCATATTAGTGATAAACTATAAGCCTCTAAATTCAGTCCTGGCTAATGACACCTATCCAATCCCACACAAAGGAGACTTGATCAGAAGGATAGCAGGTGCCAAGATATTTTCTAAGTTCGATCTGAAAGCAGGATTTTGGCAAGTGGCCATTACTGAGAAAGATAAATTTAAAACTGCCTTCAGCATACCAACAGGACATTATGAATGGAATGTCATGCCTTTTGGACTCAAGAATGCTCCATCAAAGTTTCAAAAGGTAATGGATGATATTTTCAAGCCATATTTTGATTGATTGATTGTATATATTGATCATGTATTAATATTTTCTAAGACTATTCAAGAACATTTTAAACATGTAAATATTTTTAAGAATTTGGTTAAGCACAATGGTTTAGTGCTTATCAAGAAGAAGATAGAGGTATTTCAAACTACTATCAAGTTTTTGGGCCATACAATCTGCAATGGGCAGATTTCTCTGCAAAAGCATGCATTGGAGTTTGCAGATAAGTTTCCAGATGTTATCACAGATAAGAACCATCTGCAGAGGTTCTTAGGTTGCCTTAATTACGTCACACTGCGCTAGTGACAGAAAAATCTTAAACAAGAGGCTGAAGAAGAATCCTCCTGAATGGACAGAAGTCCATACAAAAGCAGTCAAGGACATCAAGGCCAAGGTAAAATCCTTGCCCATTCTGTATGTTGTTGATGATCTTGCATACAAAATAGTTGAATCCGATGCAAGTAATATTGGATGGGGTGGAATTCTAAAGCAAAAGGTTGGAAAAGAAGAGCAAGTTGTTCAATTTGCCTCAGGAGTATGGAATCCAACCGAACTGAACTACTCCACGATAGAGAAAGAGGTCAAGGCAGCATGGAACTGCATCAGTAAGTTTGAAGTTTATCTTATTAATAAACCTTTTCTTCTAAGAACTGATGCATCTGCTCTGCAGAAGGTGTTAACAAAAGACATCAAGAAGGCCGGAGAAGCCAAGTTTGCCAGATGGCAGGTTTTATTTGCAAACTTTTATTTTCAGGTAGAGCACATCAAAGGAAAAGACAATAATTTGCCTAATTTTCTTAGCAGAGAATACATTGAAACAAAAGATCATGTCATGATGATCATCACAGAATGGGACCAGCACCAAAAACAAGAAGTCTTGAGAACCGTGCCTGATGACCAAGACTGGGAAACCTATCAAAGAAACTGGAAACCCACGTGGAAGCTCTGAAATACGAAGGTGCTAGACACCAATTTGCAGCCACACACTGACTTCCAACACTTTGTTCCAGAAAGAAAAATATACCCTAAAGGAGGAAAGTGGATTCATGATATGATATATGATAAAGCAAGATGGGATGGTGACCTTTCACGACAGGCTTTGGAACAAAATTTTCACGACATTGCCACTATTTGGTGCTGTGGTGGACGCAGCACAGGAATGTATGAAAGGTATGTCTGCATATACAAGACAAGAGATCTTTGGAATGAACCAGGCCATGTTAGAACCCAGCCAGTTTCCAGATGGCCAAGAAATGATCCCAGGATCATATTTCCAGATACAGTGTATAACTTTGAAGACTACAAACAGCTCTGGTGGGAATTTCTCAACCTCGACAACAAGATCGAAACCTACTACACCAGACTCAGGTTCAGTGCCATTAGTAATTTTCAAGGATATCAGCAATGTAAGTGGTTTAGAGACTGGTGGACTGATTATGGAATAAACAGAACTGCCATGGACCCTGTAGAACATGAAAAATATTGCAAAAATATTTGCAAACCATGTATTGAGAAATGTAGTACAGACTGTAATCACCCTGTTTATAACATTATGAAACAAATGACTGAAGGTGAATGGTCAACTTACAAGTCCTCCCCATATAATAATTCCCTTGAAGAATATATGAGAGAACACATGGAATGGCTTGTATTAATCAAAGTCCAGTACCGGATTGTGCTTGGGAAGCCCATGATTGTCCACAGGATTTACACAAAAGCTTGGGACACAATGCAGTATAAAAGGGATAGATTCCCTAACCTTACTATTTTTTGATGTAAATAATACGGACCAGTCACAAGGGCTTAATTGTGACCAGATTTCTCGTGGGCTTGGTTGTACCAAAGCATCCACAATGTAAATAATAGTTTTCTCGTGGGCTTTTACAAAAAAGCATCCACTTTGTTTTGTTGGCATGAATAATTTTCTCGTGGGCTTTGAAAGAAAGCATCCACTTTGTTATCTTCTGTAGGATTTGCTTTTCCGGACAAAATCTACTATCAGATTTGCCCTGGCGTTACCCGAAAACAACTATTCCTTTCCTTTGATGGGAATATCTGTGTGGACGTCGCCTTAGCACTATCTGAAAAGTAATGATTCTATCCACCTTTTACGGATGGCCTACAGTAATGTTTGTCCCCTCTCATTCCTATATAATGAGGGTAAGGAGGAGGCATTCAAGTTTAGATTGAGTCTAGAGTTTTGTGTGTTTGAGTCGAGTGCCTCTCCTGCTCTGCATCTGCGGACATTCTGTCTGATCTGCTTGCATCACGAGAAGAACTTAAACCCTTAGGTGATTTGGGAGCCTATGCATCAGTGTGCTCGGCACTAGTGAGAACCTAAAGTGGTCGAATCATATAAAGAGTCGACCAGTTGGTATATGTGTTGAAGTCTGATTCTGAGGCAAAGCCTATCCTTCGCCAGGTAGCCTCCGGTATTGCTTGTTCCATGCGAACAACATAAAGCCCGGTAAATTCGAAGATAGTCAATCTCTGTAAGGAAATCTCTCTGTAAGAATTCTTCTGTAAACAAAGTCAAATCCATTCTGAAATAAAATAAGTACACCATTCTGTATCTGAATACATTGCCTGCGCATTAATGTTGTCTGCTGCGGTAGTAGTTGTCTTTGTGCCTTCATCCGGAGTTCGCAGGAAGTTTTCCAAAGGAACGAAGGGACGCCAAGGCCATTGTTAGGCAAGGAATCCGTTATTGAGGTCATAAGAGCGTTAAAGTTATGATTAGGTTCACCACTGGTTCACCAGTAGTCGGTGACAAAGTCATACGAGGAGATGCAACAAGTAGCAAGCTCGTGACAGGAGCCCCTGCTTAAAATGGGTATCAGAGCCAGTAACGTCTGGTTCTTGAGGTTGGTATTCACAAACTAAAATACTCATTTAAGAATGGAATCTTTCAGAAAGTCTGTTTCCTTCCTAGAACTTGAAGAGAGAGATTCACAGGCTGAGGAAAATCCATTAAGGGAAATGTTTGCTAGTAGCTCCAGTAGAGTTTTAAATTCTGCTGAACTTTCTTATGAAGAATCCCAGCCATCAGCCTGATGGGAACTACCCCAGATAGCTCCCTCAGAAGTGTATAGTGACCTTTCTACTTTTCATTTGATTGCAGCCACTAGAATAAGCATTAAAGAGTCTGTAAGCCCGATCCAGGAGAATTCAGATAATGTACAAACTATATCTCTGTTAAAAACCAAAGAACTACAGGCAGAGGCAAAGAGACTAAAGACAAATTATTTGCATTTAGGATGTATCTGAGTAGGGATCAATGCCTTAACCCTTAAAGGCTTAAATAATTTTGTGCTTGGTACTGTAAGAGATATGACGCACAACAAATATACAGATTCCCTAATAGGCGGGATTGTTGCTCCATTATTCGATGGCCCAGTCTACTTTGACTATTACCCCAATTTCTCTATGTGTACCTTTGACAAAACCATAGATCAGATTCTGCAATTTCATATTCAAACAACTAGTTTTGATATGAAGAAAAAGAGAAATAATATAGCCATCCAGACCAAGGGTTGTTTCCGTCACACCAATACCCTTTGGCTAGCCATCCGCCATACGCCCAGCAAAGACTCAAAGTCAAGTATAGTTGTCCTCACTGATGAAGGAATCAGGAAATTGAGCATCAGACCATTCGATGGGAACACTTGACATTTCCAGAACACTAGGTTGTAAATAATCCTAAGCCTCTCATTCCTAAGGCTATTACCTCCGCTGATATTACAGAAAATCTGTCTTCTGCAGTTATTTCATTCCCCAGAAGATCTACTATTGACCGGAGAAGAATAGAGTTAGCCTGTAAGCAATCCAAGTATTACAGAGATCCTTCCACTGTAGATACAGCTTGTTCCTCTTCGTCTTTTTGTAAACATAATTCTTTGTATGAATTAGCCCATCTTGTAAATTATTCTTCTTTAGAATTCAAATGCCCAGATTTTCAAGAATTTGTTAATCTGCTTACTCTGGTTGAGTCTAACCTCCATTCAAACCATAACCCCAGAACTGGAATCGCTCCTCCTACTACATCTGTAAATTCATGCCCAAATCCCAAATGCACAGATATTCCTTTCCCACATGAATCAGATCCTGATCATGTGCTCATGATGCATGAACTTACCACTCTCGAAGGAGAAGATATAAGGCTGACAGAGATGATGTGTTTGATGAGACCAGCCAAACCCAGATATGGTTTGGGATACCTTGAGCACGGAAATGGCCTGATTCCAGATTGTAGATTTCGCCTTGTTCCTTCTGACTATAAAAATCCTACAGTAATGGAAATGCATAAGTTCTTCTCCCTTATGGATGGATGCTTGAAATCCGAGATTAGTGCCCAATGGATGAAAGCCATGCTAAATTGGGATTTGTACACTAATCCTCAAGCAGTTGAGTTTGATCAGAACTATAGTCCTGCAAAGAAGAAATAGTTTGCTGATGATTGGAAGCATTATATGGAGATGAATAAGACTTGGATATCTTTCTATTCATGGAAAGATAATATTGCTCCCTTGAATGTCTTTACCGGTTCAACCAACACCTTAGCAAGCAAGCATGCTTGGACTGCACTTGATGGATCAAAAATTGAAACCCATACAACCTTTCCTCCTTACAAAGGAATTGTCATAGGAGAAAACACAAATGCAGCCAAAGCCATCCCTTTGGTCCAGAAAGATGACAATGCCTTAGGCATTGATGGAAGGATTCAGAAAGCTAGTGAACAGCTTAACTAGACAAATACTACAGTAAAAGGCTTGGAAATGAATGTTGCAAAATCAATAGAAGTCAGGGAACAAATTGATACTGTCCAAGTATCATTAAATGATGTAAATAAATGTTTGAACAATGTATAGTTTGAAACTAGCATGATTCGTTCTTATGCCAAAGAGTCATTGAATAAAATAGAAGGAGTAAAAGAAAAGTTAGTTGGTCATTTAGACACAACTAAACAAATTATATATGGTTTAACTAGCAAAGTTGAAAATATAAGTCTATCTAAAATTGAGAAACCAGTTCCAAACTCCTTTCTTGTAAAAAGAAGCATAAGAATTCAGGACCCTGTGAAATCTGTGGACAGGTTTCCTGCATTATTTCCTAAAGAAGTAGCCATGTCTTCATCAGATATTGAGGCTACAAATAAGATCACAATAGCATCCTTGTTTAAGGATGAAGAAGCGGACATAGGGAAGGAACATAAAGACCAGGATACACAAATCCTCCCTATATATCAACCGCAGAAAAGAACGGAAACGTTGCTTAAAACATGTGTTATCAAACATCTGGACAGGCGCCCCATAGCTGTCACTAATAATGGAGCATTTCGTGAGTGCGAACAGAAATGGCAGCAATGCCGCTGAAGTTGGTCGACTAGATGGTAAACAATAATACATGCCAGCAGGGTGTTCTTCTTTCAATCGCCTTCACCTCTTGGTAATCGCGCCTCCACTTGCAGAGCCTCCTCTACTTAAATCTCGTCCATCCCTGCACTTCCTCACAGAAATCAGTTTTCTCCTCGCCTATTTGTTTTTTCACCTTGTGTTTGTAACGAGTTATCGAGGTTACTATGGTTTGTTCCTCTGAAACCAAGGGGGTTTGTGTCTTTTTGTTGTGTGATAGATAGAAAGCGTTAAAATGGCTTGTTCTTTCTCTTGGCTTCGACAGTCTCCCTTGCTACAGATTGTGGTGTGTATGGTGATATTATCTACAGTCCTTGCTTCTGGATAGTCGAGAAAACTTGCAGCTTTGGTGGAAGGGCCATCTCTCTGCTCTCTGCCAGTGGGTTGACCCACGTCCACGTAATCTGGTATGGGAAATTCACCCCTGTTCAACGCTCCATTATGGTGAATTTTCTCCAATCTCTTGGGGTAGTGGCGTTAGAGGGGACAAGAAGTAAACCCTCCACGTCTTCTTGGTGGAATACCACTGAGAAATATGTGGGCACCGCCTCTAACAAGGCTAAGCCTTCCAGTGTTATAATGCTTGGAAAGCAGAAGGTAGACCAAGATTATTCCCTCGGCAAGTCACTCAAGCGCTAACATTGCTTCTCTAGTTGAATTTGTTGTTAAGTTGAGATCTTTGCCTCTGCCTCTACATGAGAATAAAGCGACAAAAGAAAATGTTGTATACTTGGTGCTTACCTCTGAGGATGTTGTTGTTGAGGGTTTTTGCATGAGTTCTTGCGGATTTCATGATAGTCTCAATGTATTGTCACACCAAAAGTCAACAAGATGCTGAATGATAGGGAAGGAGAAGGAGCCTCGCCTCTTTTTCCATATGCGTGAGTTCACCAAGTATCTTATTCAGCACTTTATACCTCTAAAGGGGATAATATAGTCGAGGTACCTCCGTAAAAAAGTGGTGGCATGTGAGAGATAGGTGGATGAAGTAGGGGATGAGAAGGGGTAGCCTTGCGTCACATGCTGGGGTACAAGGATAGTTAATAAGAAGGAAGTCCACACTTAGGTTAATAATGTGTAGGAGGGATAAATCATGGTACATGAGGTACCCTCACCTTTATACCCTTATTTATATGTATTTTGCTCTTTTATGATTTTATTTGATTAACTGCTCGAGGTTCAAGGGGTTAGAGCATGATGTATAAGATATAGTAGTGAATTCCCCCCTTTTGAGGTGGGGCATTTCATCACCTACCAGGGGTTGGGACAATCATGAGTTCTTATATGATAAAGAAGGGTCATAAAACTTGTAGGAACCAAGTTGATGACCATGATGGTGAGGTGGAGCTCATGTATTGCCTTTTGTCCACATGTTAAATGTTTTTGTCTTGACCATCTTTTGCATTTTGTGGTACTTTGCCTGTTGAATGTAGCCATACATGATTTTAACTTTCTTTTCAGCTGCATCAACCTTCGGGCTTCATTCTAGGCCATGACCTAAGGTGTGGGCAAGGGGAAGGGGTGAGTTGGACCTATGTGGACCCAATGGAGGAATGTGGACCTAGGTGGGAGAAATGATGGATGGGATAATAATAAATGGAAAGAGGGTAATATGAGCGAATAAAGGAGTGGGACCACACAACCAAAATTGAGCTTTCCCATGGAATACCATCCTTGGAACCAAATGGTCAATAAAAGAGATTCCACGGAACTAGAATGCAAAGTTAATTTCTAAAAAGGGTCTAGGGGACAGAAGCATAGAACTAGCCTATTCTTTCCAACGAATTCCCACATAAATCAACACCCATAAGTGTCCATGATAAGCAAACTACAATACTCAATGTCCAAATGACAAGCCATACCTTTAGATTCGGGAGGCCCACATTCAAATATACGATTATGGCAGATGAGTGAGGGACCACATGGCTAGCAGAGGTGGCAGATAAATGGAACAATGAGCTAGCAAATGGATGCAAGGGGTTGTTGGCTGCCAGCTGAGGACAATCTTGGAGGAAAAAAATTCTCTTAGGGATACTACCCACTAAATGGTGGGTAATAAGACACAAAGTGACCAGGCTAGAGATCATTCAAGAGAGAGACTCAATAGTGGTTCAAGGCTTCAAAGAAGCAAAATGTTGTCAAATAAAATCCCTAGAAAAGAGACTCAACCCCTAGGGTTTTGATATTTTCAATGTTGATAGGTATTCATAAGTTCAAGGCTCGGATGAAAAGGCTTCTTATCATATACTTCAATAATTACTAAGCTCATACAACCTTCAAGGAAGTCCTTAAGTTAAGGGGAAAAGAATTAGGGTTTCCCTCTTGGAGAAACACTTAGGACAAGAGATTTTAAGGATTAAATTTGAGTGGATGCCCACTAAACTTGGAGAATAGGTAGTCTAAACCCAAAGCTTGATGTTTAGGCTCTCAAATCACCAAAAACCCTCCTCCCTAAAATATTGTTGCAAGCCCTAGATTTTCACCCTAACATTAAAAGGACCAATTTTAGGAGAGAAAATTATGGAGAAGATTTATGATTGATCACCAATGACTTGGACTAGCGCCTTTTCCTTTAGGCATATGAAGTCAAGGATGAGATAGATAAACTAGATCCTTTCTGGGAAGGTTAAAAATTGATGTCCTAGGTATCAATTTCTAACATTTACCAACTTTTAAATAAAATGGAGTTTGATGGTAAGATTTAAGATTTCTTCCACTAAGAACATTCACTACATGTTGTACAATGAATAACATATGCAATACTCAACTAGATAGCTTTTCAAAATTAATTTTCAAAAATTAGTGCAAAAAATAGCATAACCTAGAAGCAACAATTCCATTCATTAGACAATTTCAAAATAGAAAATCTTCAACAATAAGCACTTACAAGACAACATTTATATCCAACCATTATCCAAAGAAGTAGCTCCAAAGAAAATAAAAAATAGCTTCCAAATATCAAAATGCATCCAATAGATACCCAATAGCCAAGAAGGAAAAACTGTGAAATTCCTTTGAGAGGTTGAATTCCAAGTGTGATGATGATGAGAGGCTAGATGAGGTCTCTCATATTTATACATGTCTAATCAAGTCTAATTTTAGCCTAAATCCCCTCTTAGTTGTCAAATGGAGAGCGAAAAGTAATTGTTGTTACAAGCTAACCACACAACCAATTTAAAATCATAAAGATAAACCCATAAGAGGGCCAAAGTGATAACAACATCACTGCATGGGCCTATTGGAGGCATGTGTTGAGTTCTCTTGGTGCCAAACTAAATAAAGAGGGATCCGAAAATCATCCTCTAGGGGTTGGCCTTTAGATATTCATGCGAATCATCATATGGACCCCAGTTTTGTGTTTGGGACACACAATGGGTCCCATGGTGATCAAATAGCCAGAATCTGCTCCATCATTGAGGGCTCGAAGAATGGTGCTAGCCTTCCCATGTCTCGAGGGGTGAGACAACCACATTTGGGCCTCGGATTTGTTTCCAAACCATAGGTGCACTACTAAGCCGAGTGGGGGCATACTAGTCCAAGTGCGTCATCTCATGAATAATGTGGGGCAAATCGTAGACTGTTGTGGTGATGTAGGTTCCCATGGAGTGGAATGATGATGCTCTGCAAGTAACAAGTGTCCCATGGCTCTAAACGCTTCACCTATAGGGTGTCATATGCTCCTCTAATGGACTTAGGCCCTAGTTAAGTTTCTCAACCCATGATGAAATCACCCACCAATCACACATAATGTCCAGTATTGCATCTTCACCATCAAAGAAAATAATCCATTAGTTTATCTAAGTGAACCAAGCTTGTTAATCAAGGGAAAATTGAGACTTCATATGGAGCTTCCCTTCCAAAGTTGCGGTTTTAATCTTGAAGTAGTGCTACCTCCCTAGGTAGGAGTGGTTAATAAACAATCCTATTAGGTGTTCCCAACCCCTAAGGGGAAAGACATCATGGTTACATGAATTACCCCAATGTTTGTTTTTCCACCCCTTTTTATTTGTCTTTTTCTTTTTCTTGCTTTTTCTTTGTATTACTGCTCAAGCTCGAGGAAATGAGAGTATTTTGTGAATGATGTAAAGTAGTTATCACCCCCGTAAGGTGGGGAAGTTCATCGCCCACCAAGGGTTGGGACATGGATGGGTTCGTTTAATGATGTAAGGGGTACTCAGGGGCCCTAGGAACTAGGGTGATGGCCATAGTGATAAGGGGTAGGGCTCATGTTTGGATTTTTCCCATGTGATATATTAAATGTCCCGACCATGTTTTGCATTTTGTAATCATCTCTTATTTTTCTTCTTGCTTGAGGCCATGATATGCTTTTAAGTTTCCTTTCGCTGCATTAACCTCTAAGGCAACGTTTCCAGGCCCGACCCAAATATGTGAACAAGGGAAGGGTATGTGCCTATGCCTTATGGACCTAGTGACCAAGTGGACCCATGCAGGGAAATGGTGGAATAGGGCTCGTAATGTGCGAAGGAGAATGAAAATTATGGAACAAGAAAACGAGACTACATTACCAAAATTGGAATTTCCCAATTAGTGCCCTTCCTAAAGCCACTGGCCAATAGGCGAGATCCCACAAAACTAAGGTCAAAGATTAACCCCCTATTTGAGGTGAGGGAACCAGACCATGATCAAAGCCCTTTCTTCTTCCAATTCACCAAATAATCCATGCCCAAGATGCCCAAATAAAAAACAAGCATAAGCCCCTGATTTCACAATGAAAACACATACATTTTTGGGTCGGATTGCCCACCTTCTAACATATGCTCTCAATAAATGGGTGAGGAAACATATAACCAATGCAAAGAGCGGAAATAAAGTGGCACATCACATCGGCGCTCTCGTGGGGGTACCCACTTTTAGTGGGAAACACAACCTTAACCATAATATCTCAAGTCTTAAGGGTGTATTGAGAAGCCATTAATATTTAGTAAGTAAAGAAAGATTCATACCAAATATGATTTTCAAGTGATAGAAATATTTATGAAGCATGTGAAATATTGGAAAAAGAAATGAAAAACCTTTGAATGAAATCTTTAAATCATATTTCATACATATGTGATTTATAGGATGAAAACAGTTTCTTGTTAAACAAGTTTGATTTCTTAAAAAGAGAAGTAGAAAATTATGGAATGATAAATAAATTTAATAAAAGGTGAAGAGTACATCCTGGAATTGAAGTAAGAAAAGTAATGTTTAGAAAAATATAAGTGTAATTTCTCCATAAATAGAAGAGTGTAGTTAAAATATGTTATGATCTGAATATTTTTGTCACATTTTTTCAATCATTTTTTGCAATATTTTGATAAAAATTTGGAAGAGTTGCTAGAACTGCGAATGTCAATTATTGAGATTTCACAATCCACATGCACTAAGGGTTTTTGAGGGGATTATCCATTTATGTCTTTAAAAATGCAATTTCAGCAATAAAAACTACAATTTCACCAAAATTTTATACCTAGATTTTGGTAATCACGATGACTAGGAAAAATCCAAATCATAAAAGATTTAAACTTATTCAAAAATACATTATAATTTAAAAAATTCAAAATTAAATACAATTTCATTTTCAGACATATTTGGAATCAAAATAAGAAATGTTCAATTGGAGAATTTTATTAATAAATATTTTCAATAAAAGTCTATTTAGGATGAATTGGTAACTCTATAATGCGCTAATATTACTTAAAAGGTTTTGATGATCATTTCCCATTGTTTCCTGTTGTGCTTAGAGGGAGAATCTTTCCTGAACTAAAGGGAATGTAATCTACTTAATTATTAGCATTCTAATTAATAACACACCTGCCTTATTGCCACCTACTTGTACTACCAACCCCTGAAGCACTTGCGGGTCTGCCTCCTATAGATCTCGTTCTTCACCAAAACACTTAGAACAAGATTGCAATGCCTTAGACACTTCTGCACAACGGAAGCAAGGGTAAAGGTAGAAGTTTAAGGGCCATTACCCCGTACAAATTCTGTTCCAGGTTGTCCTTTATTATTGTTGTAATCTTAAGTACAATATATGTTGGTCTTATTCACTGTATACTTTGGATAATATGTGTTTTGGCCCCTTTGTTTTAATATCCATGGCATTAAGGGACTACTACAAAGTATGTCACAAGTTGTAGCCTCTTTTGCACAAAAAACTCTTGTTACTTGGATTGAATGCATGTTGGTCTTCTCAAAACGTTACTGAGTTTTAGTGGATTGCTCGCTTTAAGTTCCCCTCCTGCGTTGATCTATTCCAATTGTAGAAAATCTATGATAGGTTAACCCGATAATGCAATATAAATCAAAGCAGAATATTGTAACCTACTTCTACTATCAATTTGTGGAAGCTTAAATATCAAGCTGAACAATATAACCACAAGAAGAAGAATCAATGGCACAATACACATGAAAATACTTTGGGGAAAACCTTAGCTAAAAACCCCACACTTTTGTATTATCACACATGGTGGAAATACATAGGAATAAAAAGCCTTAGCTCTCACAGCTAGCCAGCTCTCAGTACAATCCTCACAGATGCTCACAGGAAATCTTGGCTTCTCTCTGGCCTTCCTCTTTGCCCTCCAAGCTCCTATTTTCTTGCGATGTTCCTTCTGGATTATTTTCCTATTACCAAGTGGAAAACTAACTTTCAAAACTGCGCAATCCTCAAGGATAAATCCATTGACCGCATGCATGAGTTTTCTCCATGAGAAAACACATGCAACTAATAGTACACTGTCCTTTAACATTAATATCAACTGGGTCTTTCTCAGAATAGACATGCATGAGTTTATGATGAGGGAATCTTCAGTTAACAGGAGTAGCACTAGTTGAGTACATTAATACATCAACTGACTGTTAACTCAATATTAGTTCCTCAAACAATTTGGAACTAATTTGATTGGACTTAACTCAATAAACTGAGTTAACTAATTACAACTCAAATATAACTCAATCTTATCTCCTTAATTTAAGGGATAACTCTTGCATGACTTCAGAAAGACTTTTAACTTGAATTTCTCCAAATAATTAATTTAAAATAAATAAATTAATTATTTCCAAGTTGCCATTAAGACTAAATTCGATTTTAATTCACAATTTAATTCAAGGACAAATTAAATTGGAATATTCTTGTTGCCATATTTCAACACCAATGAGCAATCACTCCCCCAACCTTCCCCAGATCGATAAACTGCTGTGAGCACAGATCACTGAGGAGATTTTTCTTATCAAGAAAGAAGGGAGAAGATCGCTCCACAGAGAAATGTTGTCTTCGATCCGATCTAATCCTATCTGCTTACCATAGAGGGTTCCTATTGTAATGATCCAAGGATGAGTAAACCAAAAAACAAAAGCAAAAGACGAACAAATAACTCTCTATTCCCTTGGCCCATGATAAAATTTGATACTGCAAACTATCTTTATCAATTATGATATTACATATATACACGAAGAGTTGTCTCAAGATAGGGAAACTATCTTGGACACAAATCAATTGGTTGAGAGAATATCTCAACCACACACCAAACTAGGGATATATAGATATAACCACTCCTATAGAATAGGAACCGATTCCTTTACATAGAAGGTCACAACTGAGACAAGTAGGAATTACATTTTCCAACATTTATCGTGTTTAAAATGCTTCCTCTTTTGTAATGGAGATTTTATAATTGTTGTGAAAGAGTCATTTAAATATCTCTCTTTCTAGATTTATTTGTGAAATGGAATTTCTGGAAGATTTCCCTAACTTCAAAATCGTCATCTTTGTTGTATAAATACACATTTAGTTCTTAATAATATTAAAAAATAATTTTTTTCTATAAAGGAATTCATTGCTACATTACTTTGATATGTGCAATTCTTTCAATTTTATTAGTAAGCAATAACCACAATAAACAAGTGCCATTTTGTACTTTTTATATAAGGTACTTCTTCCTTTCAGAGTATTCAAAAGGCCCTTGCTTTGAATGGATTCAGGCACCTTCACTATATAATCACTTAGGTGGTCATTAACCAACATAGATGGACATGATAGTAGAATGATGGCTAGAAGGGTCAGTTTTGGGTGCCCTTGTACATTGGCAAGGTGCATCATGGACATGTTGGGCACCCTCACTCATAGATTGTGCACAACATCAACATTGGTAGCTCACAGTAGTTGGATGTACGAAGAGAAGCTTGGAAGGGAACTTGGTGAAGAAAGGAAAAGAAGGTTGCCACAAGCAACCTCATTTGCAAACATGCATTTTGCATGACAAACAAGATTGGCATAGAGAGCTTGACTAGCTTGGGTGCTTGGACTATTAGCGAATCAATGTTGTTGAGCGGCTCACACTTGGAGGTTGAGATGGTAAAGAACTTTCAAACACAAGTATCTGTGGATTGCAATCATGAGATGCACGCGTTGCGTGCAAATGTACCAAGCATGCGTCCACCAATCACACGTTTGCCAGATACGCTTGAGTGCAGTTGAGTGAATCAAACAATTTGGGAGTATTGTGGGCACTCCAATGATTTGGGGATATTCGGATGTACTCAAATGGTCTAGGTGCAATCGTGGAAACTTAGATGGTTTGGGACGAGTTGGACATATGGACTAGGCAAACTTAGGACAAGTTGGATGGATGAACTGGGGGGAATTGGGACAAGTCATACAAGCTGACTTAAGATGAATTCATATGATTTTCAGACTTGAGATGATTTGGGCCAACTGTGAAAATTCAAGAATGCTCACCCGAATCTACTTACTGCAACAACTGATTAAACTTCTCCTATTTGTTAATGACTGAAACAGATTATTTATTGTTTTCTAAAACAAATATCAAAGCTAACACACTGCAGTCTTCACTTAATTAATTAATTTTCCCAAAACAAGAACAAAACAAATAGAGAAAGATGCACAAGTGACATAGTATTTTTTGGACAAATGTCCAAGGAAAAACCCAATGCGTAAAAACCGATGCAACAACTATGAGGGTTTTTATTATTATATAGTAGTTTCTGAATACAACTTGGGATGCCCTTTCGACAATCCAGTTACAGAGAAAATAAACTAGCATAAAAACTTAGTGAGATTACCTCACTCTACCCAGCAATTCTGGCTGTTCCGGCAACCATTAGGGGAATTTTGAGGTCTAAAATGGACCTCCTAAGGAAATTATAAAATAAGAGTGCAAATAATAAAATAAGATTAGATTACATCATCAAAGTTTAGAGAGAAAAAAGAAAAAACCATTTTTTCAACTCGTATTTTCAACTTATCTCCCTATGGGTTTACTCCAATTTCGGGCAGAACACTCGTTGGATGCAAAATTTGATTCCTTATCCAAGGAGTACCCATGTTGCATACTTTCTATGGACCCTACTACACGAAAAATGAGAAATACATTAAAAACGTGATTACAATAACATTTTTTCATGTATTTATCATTTTTCGTGTAGCAGGGTCCATCGAAAGTATGCAACATGGGTACTCCTTGGATGAGAAATCAAATTTTGCATCCAACAACTACTTCCGCTTGAAATTTGACTAAAACCTTAAGGAGATAAGTTAAAACTACAAGTTGAAAAAATAGTTTTATTATTTTATTATTTCTTAATAATTTTACTTTTTTACTCCAAAAATGGTAAATCATCCCCCATGGTTGACATCATCATTTTGAATCCTATTGGTTCTTATAACGTTTATTTTGGTTGTACATTTTTATTAGAAGGCCCGTTTTAGACCTCAAAAGTCCCCTAATGTGAACCAACTGTCCCCAGCTATCTCTGCGTTGGCCTTGTGTCAGCCTCAACAGGGTCTGTGTTAGCCCAACTGGGAAACATTTTCCCTCTGGAGCAGTTTCCAGCCCTCCCGGCTCAGAAATCTCAGCTCCCCGACAGATTTCAGATTTCTGCACTAGAAGATTGCTCTACTTCTTCATGAGCCCTTATGGCTATGTATCAGCTCTATGTGGGCCCTTTTGTCCCAAATTTAACCCCTCCTGGGTCTGTGCTGTCTCCTCTTGGTGTCTCTCTGCCTCTCTGTTGTTGATCCTGGGTCTTGGAGAAGATACTCCAACCCAACTATCCCTGCCCCTCACTGCAAAAGCTCACTATCGAAAATCTCTCGGCAGTTGCTCTGCTTCAAAAAATCAATTCTCTGAACTCTTTCTATGTGTTCTCCAAGTGGCCATAAAGCCTTCTCTTATAATCCTCTCATTGATCAATCAACGACCCGGATTAGATCTTAATCAATGGCTAGGATCATATTGACTTGATCCTAATTAATTGGCCATGATCTTTATCCAGATGCATTATGTTGCAGTTTGCAGTGATAAAAGCTACTCAAGATTGAGGTTGTTCCCGAATTTTTCTCGTACTTTCCAGTTACAAACTGAATTTTGGAGAGAATTCGAAGAAATCTTGTCTTGACTCTGATTCAATGAGTTTTTGTTTACTTTGCTTTGTTTGTATTGCTTAAAAACCAACAAAATCCTTGTTTAGAAGAATCAAATTTTGAGTGCGATTATTGTGAATGTGGTGGAAATTCCAAAGTTTTCCATAGTTTCTTATTAAATTTGAATGAAAGCTAGGATCTGGTGAATCATGCTCTAGATCTTCACCACCTACAACTAGAACTTCTGCTAGCTAAGGAGATAATGGAACAGGTAGGCTCATAATGAATGGAGTGTCTACATATAGGTATAGCTATTCAATTATGCATGCTCAACAAATGGAGATTTATTCCCCCTATCTGATTAACGGAGAAATTCCCTTTCTAAATTTGCTAAGGGCTTTGGAGATGGTTACACCTTTCGCTTAAAGGATTTCCTAAAAGGATAGATTCTTTGTACTAAGAGTGAGTAAAAGGTCCACCCGCATAACACTCTCTATAAGGATTTTACGTTATGATATTTTTTTGAGCATCCATAACCATTGCATCATTCATAATCAACTTTATGTTGTTATGCTTGAAATCAGTGTCTTAAAAACAATTCAGGTACTAAGTGCTTAATTCCTTGCTTCATCTCTTCTCATATATATATATATATATATATATATATATATATATATATATATATATATATATATATATATATGATTTGCTTATATTTCATCACTGAATAGAGATTCTTTATTTATATTTCATAACTGAATCTAAAGTTTATTATGAGAGGGAAGCTCTTCTCACGAGCCTATGAAAATAGTAGGATCGAGTCGCTCTTATCATTGAAAACATAAAATAAAATAAGGTGTCGATGGTTGTTAGAAGTTTTCTTTATTTTAATCCTTTCCATTCTAAACATAAAAGCAAATAAGGTGTGAGTGGTTGCTAGAAATTTTCTTTATTTTAATCTTTTCTATTCTGTTTTTAGCTTTAGGGAGAGAGGTATGGTTAGTCTTCAAATAATTGGACCTAAGTGCTTTTGTTTGTGATTTTTCATTTTTTTAAATGGTTGCATTGGATTTTGAAAATATTCTGGAATTTGAGATATGGAAAGTTAATTATTTTTCAAATATGTTTGAAAAAAAAAAGTCAATAAACCTTAACTCTTGTCTATTAAATTTTGGAATATTTTTAAAATTTCTAATCGACATAAAATACCTCAATGATATTTTGTTTAGATTGTATTTTGTGAGAGCAACAAAATGAAATTTATAGTTTTAAGAGAGAACAAATTCTACAAATTAATGCAGAGACCACAAGCCACATGACTTATTTAAAAACAACCATGTAACTATTCAAGTTTTCAAAAAAAATGGTAAAAATACTGCTTAGTAACATTATTTTTAAACCAATGGTATTGGTAGAGAGGAAATTCTCTGCAACCTGCGAGACTCGACTCCCGCCCTGCAGCAAGATCCGCACTTCGCGGGTTCTAAAGACTGCGGCCGTGCCTGCTCTCTGCGACACCTGTTCCCTGCGGGCTTGCCCGCAGAAGGCCTCTCTCCGATCTGCGGTCGTCCGCTGAGGCATTGGGATTTTAGGCTAGGGTTGGGCTTCTGCTACGTGGCTGCCCCTGTGGCGGCCGGCCTCAGGCCTGATCCTATGGAGACGCAGGGCCAATCTATGGATCCGCCCTATGCTACTGCCTTTGACGCTTTCAACCAGCTTCTGGCCGGTTTGCCTCAGAAGAAAAGAAGCGAAGCATCAAAATTCGTTAAGAAGCTCGACGAAATTCCTGAGATCTCTTTGCCTCCAGAGACCCCCATCCAAGTAGCTTTATCTCTGGCTGATCGCGGTCTCATTGGCCAATTCACGGGACTTTGGCCCTCTCCGAAAACTACAGAGCAATGGGTCAATAGGAACTGGGCTCCTCTGATCAAGCAAAGCGTTACCTCTTACTTTCTTGGGCAAGGGTACTTCCTCTTCGAATTCACATCCAAAGAAGACAAAGATCTGATCTTCCAAAATGGGTCGTATTTCATGGGCCCTCAGGGCCTCTATCTGAACAAATGGACTCCGGATTTTGATCCGGCTGTCGATGTTCCCAAGGCTGTCCCGGTGTGGGTTCGCCTCCCAAATCTGCCAGTTCATTGCTGGAACTGGGATTCCTTGAAGCACATAGGCAACTCTCTCGGGAAATTCATAGATCGGGCAAATAACAAGGATCAGTACGACTATGCTAGGATCTGCATAGAGGTAGATCTAGAGGTGGGTCTCCCAGAGGCAATCAAAATCAAAGTCAGCAGTTGGTCTCATGTGAAGATCTTGGATTATGAGCAACTGCCATTCAAATGCAGGAAATGTCATGTTCATGGACACTTTGCTAGAAACTGTCCATCCAACGCAAAGCCAGAGAAAGGGAACGAAGAGGGTTGGAACCAAGTCAAGCGAGCAAAAATTAATCACAAAGGACAGAAACCGGGAGGACCCTCTGGAAAAGGTTATCTTCAGGCTAATGTCCAACGTCCCCCTCCCAAAAAGGTGCAAGAAAACAAATTTGATCCACTAAGCCAGCAGACAGAAGACACTCTGGAGATCGAGACCCAAAAACCAGTTTCTCCAAGCAAATGTACTCCCTCAGCCTCCCTCAAAGGAGCTGAAGATCCAAAAGGTATGACTATAGAAGCTGAGGAAGAAGAGCAGGAAATGGACGAGTCAGAGGAGGAAGGAGAAATAGGAGAGTCCCAAACTTCGGTAAGAAGATCTACAAGAGGCCGTAAAACAGACAGGGAAAAAAGAGAGCAGGAGACTTACAAAGACAAGCTACAGGGCAGCCAACCAACTCTGGAAAAATTGCTAGCCTCAAAGCCCAGGATGTTGAAAAATCAGCCCCAAGGCTCCAAGGGAGCCCACCAGAAACATAAATAATGAAGGTCATCTCCTGGAATTGTAGAGGTATGGGGAGTAAAGTTAAGGAAGAAGCCATGAGAAGCTTAATAAGAACAGAAACTCCAGACATACTTCTCGTCCAGGAGACTAAGCTGGAAGACATAGTCTTCCTGCAAGCAAGAAAGAAAATTTGGTCTAAAAGTGAAGCAAGATCAATCTCAGTGTAGGGTGCCTCGGGAGGGATTGGTACTCTATGGAACGCCAACAAATTTGCAGTCATCTTTGAGGAGAGTAATACTCACTGGTTGCTGCTGAAAATGCAGAACTTGGATACTAAGGAAATCTTTTGCCTTTTCAATGTATACTCTCCAGTCAATATCGGGGAAAAAAAGGATTGTTGGGATTCTATAAGGCACCAAGCAGACTTGATAAATCTGGAAAATATAATTATTGCTGGAGACCTCAACCTCACTCTTCATTCGTCTGAAAAAAGGGGAGGCAGCGCAGTCCGAGATCCGGCAAGAGAATGGGTGGAGGATCTTATGCAGGACTGGGACTTGCTGGATATCAAGCCTTCTTCCGGTAAGTTCACTTGGTCTAACAAAAGAATAGGTCCTAGTCATATTGCTACCAGATTAGATAGATTTTTCATTCAAAGCTCATATCTGTTACTAGGTTTAGAACCCAGAATGCACATTCTTGCCAGCAGTGTCTCTGACCATAAGCCCTTAAAGCTAGAGCTCCTAGCCCATCGAGATCTGGGTCCTATCCCCTTTCGATTTAGTCCCCTCTGGGTCAAGGAGCCAAACTTCATGCAAACAATCAAGGATTGTTGGAGTCAGCCTGTCAAAGGATCACCTTTCTTCATCTGGGAGGAAAAGCTGAGAAGGGTAAAAGGAGTTCTAAAACGTTGGGCCAAATCCCTGTCCAACCCTGTTACAGAAAGGAAAGTCATTAAAGCCTCTCTTGCCTCTCATCAAACTCATATGGAGAGCGCTACAGTCACAGAGGAGCTGTTAGAACAAGAAACTCAGCTGCAACAGAGCTTTCATAAGGCCTGCTTAGCTGAAGAAGAATACTGGAGATTGAAATCTCGAAATCTCTGGCTCAAAGCAGGGGACAGGAACACTGCTTTTTTTCACAAACAAGCCCAGGCCAGGAAGTGCTTCAACACTATTTCTGAGATCAAGGAGGATAACGACACGCACAAGGACTTTGCAGACATCAAGAAAGCAACCTTTTCTCACTTCCAAAACTTGTACAATGATGATAAGGATCCGTTCCAATACCCAGAGCTGTTAGACGTCATCCCTTCAGCAATCTCTCCTCGTATGAACGGGATACTTGAGGCCAAAATCACTAAAGATGAAGTTAAAAAGGCCCTCTTTGATATGGATCCGGACAAGGCCCCGGGGCCAGATGGCTTCTCCGCCAGGTTTCTCCAAGTTTGTTGGCCGATTGTTGAAAAGGACCTTCTCAAAATGGTTCAAAAGTCTCAAAACATTCAGAAAATAGGAGGCAGCACAAACTCGGCTTTCTTAGCCCTCATACCCAAGGAAAAAGGCGCCAACAACTTCAGCAGATTCCGCCCGATTTCCTTATGCAACACTGGGTACAAGTTAATCACCAAAGTAATTGCAAATAGACTGAAGCCCATTCTTCCCAGAATAATTCCAGAAAACCAAGGAGGCTTCATCCAAGGAAGGCAGATCGTGGACAACTTCACACTCGTACAAGAGGCAATCCATTCAAGTCTTCTTCGAAAAGAACAAGGTATGGTGGTCAAACTCGATTTAGCAAATGCCTTTGATCAAGTAAACCATAGCTTTCTTTTAAAAGTCATGAGAAAGTTTGGTTTTGCAGCAAATTTCATTAAATGGGTCCAAGCATGCATCTCAGAGCCATGGATTACTCCTCTTGTAAATGGAAGAGCCACTAATTATTTCAAAGCTTCTAGAGGGCTTAGGCAGGGGTGTCCCCTATCCCCTCTGCTATTTGTCATCCAAGCCTCTGTTCTCAGCTTCCTGTTAGAAAAAAAGATGCAAGGTCAAGAAATTAATGGACTGTGTATTGCAAGAGGGGTCAAAAACATAAACCATGCCTTATTTGCGGATGATACTCTGCTTTTAGGTAATGCCTCTCTTTCCTCCGCCTCTAAATTTAAAGCAGTTTTGGATGAATTCAGTGAGGCCTCAGGCAGCGCTGTAAATAAGAACAAATGCCACATCTTCAGCTGGAACACTTCGCCCAGATTGCTCTCCACTATTTCTAGATGTTTGGGTTTTGCAGCCTCCTCTTCTTGGACCTCTTTCAAATATTTGGGCCTCCCTGTTTTTCATAAGAGACTTACAAGCAAAGACTGGCTCCCTCAGCTTGAAAAATTCAAATCTAGGATCCAAGCCTGGGGCTTCTCCTGGCTCAACTCTGCTGGAAAATCTGTCCTAATAAAATCTATGCTCACCAGCCTCCCTCTATTTCAATTTGCTGGACTTCTAGCTCCTGCAATCATATTAAAAAAAATGGAAGAGTTCATGCACAGGTTCTTTTGGAAGGGCGGAAAATAGAATGAAAAAAAGATTCCCCTTATCAGCTTGGAAACCATCTCCAAGCCACTGTGGGAGGGTGGATTGAATTTCAAAAATCTCTGTCAGTAGAATGTGGCTATGGCAGCTAAGATTATCTTGAGGATCATTGCGCCCAAGCCTGGCTGGGCCCAATTGGCTCTCTGGAAAAAGTATTTCAGAGGTCCTCGTTCAAGTTGTTTAGACAATGTGATCCATTTGCCTAACTCGCCTTTCCTCAAACTGTATTTTAAAGCTGCTCCTTTAATCAAAGCGCACTCCTACTGGATCCCAGGAAACGGCAAAAAGATCAATATCTGGACTGATAAAATCATGAATATGGATCCAATCGAAGACAGAGCCTCCATTAGAGCGCTGCGATGCTGGATGGATAGAGAGGGGCTGTGTTCGTTGTGGGATATCTCTCTTTGGAGCGACTCGGTTTGGGCAGGCTAGAAACGTATTGAGGTGCCGGCTCATCTGCTCAACGAATGGACCACGTTGCTAGATCTCCTTCACGGCTTGGCGCCCACGCACATGAGAAAAAGAGACTCAAAAGGCCGAGGGCTGAATGACAGAGGTTACATTGTCTCCATGGGTTATACCAAGCTGAATGAGAGGCCTCACGTCCCCCCTGACCCAGCACCTTGGCAGGGAGTCTGGCGTTTTCCTTCATGGCCCAAGGTCGACTTTTTTGCATGGCTTCTTTGCCATGGCAGAATTCTAACGTATGACGTTTTGCAGAGGAAAGGGTTCCACAGTCCCTCCATCTGCTCGTTGTGCAAAGAAAATGCAGAAACAGCAGTCCATTTAATTCTTGATTGCAATTTCTCTAAGCAGATCTGGTTCTCTTTTATCCACAATTTGGATCCCAACTTTCTGCTGCCCTGTTCCACTGCTGATCTTTTTTCTAATTGGGCTATCAGATATCCTGGCCCACCTCCTAAAAATCAGGTAATCAAAACTGCATGGGCTATCCTTCCAAAGGTTATTTGTTGGCAGATATGGCTAGAAAGAAATAGAAGAATTTTCAGAAATACTAATCAGAATCACAAGGCCTTAGAAATCAAGATTAAATGCCATATAAAGGAGTGCTTGACTGATATAAAAGATGACTCTAATCTCAGCCAACAGGACATTGCTTGGGGATCATTCCTTGACTTGCAATTTCATCCAACAGTCAGAAACGCCCCTCCTCTTAAAGACTGGCAAATAAGAAAATCTGAAACTAACTTTCAAGACTGGCTCAAATCGCACTCAAGGCACTCTCTCTTCTTTGATGGGGCAGCAAAGGGCAATCCGGGCAAAGCTGGTGCAGGAGGTGTTGTTGTAAATCCATTTGGGGAAAAAATTCATTCATTTGCTTGGGGGCTTGGACATTCATCCAGCATTCAAGCTGAGGCTTTGGCCCTCTTTCAAGGCCTCAAGATCCTCAAAGATTTAAATATAAGTGAAGCTAATGTTATAGGTGACTCCCAGATCATTATAAATGCAATGATTTCCAACTCCCCAGCATTGGATCTTAAACTAGCAAGGCTGATATCCAGAATCAAGGGCTTGGAAAACGCTTTTCAGAAGCTGAATTACTACCATGTGTTGAGAACTCATAATAAAGAGGCGGACATTGAAGCCAACAAAGTTGCCCTCCTCTCTACAGGGGTCAAGATGAAAGATGAAGAAGAATCATGGCAACCCATCCCATAAGCAAATTACTGCCATGTATTACTGCCTGCTCTTAAATAAATTTGTTTGTATCTTCAAGTGGGGAAAAATATCTGAAATCGAAAATATAGATTCCTTATCAAGGAAGAAGTCTTCAAGTTTCAGCTGCATTCTCTTTCTTAGCAGTGAGATGCAACAGGACACAGATGTCCTCATTGTAATCAGATTTTCGGCATTCAGGCCAAGATGAATATAAATACCCCATAACCGTTTCTGTCAAAAAAAAAAAACATTATTTTTAAACCAACATATAAGTAACGCAAATCTTCCTTAATCCCTTTCAATCTTTAATACTCCATTTTATAGATAATTAATCTCACAAAAACGCTACCCATTAATAGAAACTTTGTTAAATCAACCCGCTTATAAGTGTTAATTCTTAACATTGATTACAATACCAACTCCATTATTACAAACCCAAAAAGAATACCAAGAATAAGTTTACAAGATCATGCTAGTAGTATGAGAACTTATTAGGAATCATTTTGTATAACACATGAAATGAGGTTTGTGACTTTTTGTACCTTATAAACCACGGGATACGTGACTAGGACTAGCACTAGCATTCACTACCTTTGTATTGCTATGCGAGAATCAAACTCACAACAATGACCATGAATTATAGCCTACCCACAGCCATGAAATGAATCTGAGGGTATTGAACATGGCAATGCGATCAATGGGGAAATTATAATAATGTTGGATATATGAGAGTGAATGTTTTAGGTTTAGTTGGTTAGAAATAGTGGAAATATTTTTATTTATTTATTTATTTTTATTTTTATTTTTAAATTTAAAATAAATTAAATTTTAGTTCATGTATAAAACATAAAATAAAATAAATTATTGATTTTATATGTTTTATTGTGTTGAGAAATTCTTTACAATCTAGTATAAGGTAGATGTATAAGTGTTAGGTGCTAGATGTGTAGTCAAATATGTGAATATTTTGTAAATGTTTGGTTTATAAGTATATATTTGTTATATTATGTAAATATTTTGGCTTATTCAAATTAGATAAAATAAATAAATAAATAATTAATAATCAATGATTAAAATAAATTTGAGATAAAATAATAATTTTACTAGAGGTTTTTGGGTTTAGGTTTTCGCAACTCATGGTTTTTCCTATAGTATTTTCTCTAATTGTCAAATTACATACAAAAAATTAAAAAAAATGAAATAAAATAAAAATTAATGGCTAATAATTTTAATAAAATTAATATGAAATAGTAAATTTATGGATGAATGTTTTTGGGGTCTAGGTTTTCACAACCCATGGTTTTTTCTTATGGTATTTTTCTGTAATGTTCAAATTACATTTAAAATAAAAAATAAAAAAAATTAATTAATTAATAATTAAAATAAAATTGAGATAAAATAGTAAATTCATAGATCGAAGTTTTTGGGCTAGAGGTTTTCACAACCCATGATTTTTCCCATGGTATTCTTCTCTAATGTACAGCTTATTCAAAGGTATTCTTCACTAATGTGAGATATTCATTGCAATAAAAGCTTTTAGCTAGATCAAAATAAATCATAATTTCCACAACAAATATCATAACCCTGAGCAATTTTCATATTCGATTTGGCAAAGAAAACCACTCAATAAAGAAACTTTACACAAAGACTTTATAGCTCTGAGGATGCATGTCTTCCAAGTAAAACTTGGGAAAAACAACCTTGCTCACTTTGTTACATAGCCTTCAAAGATTAGATTTTTCCAAGTTGTTTGTATGTTATTCATTTTATTTTATATGTTTGAAATTTTACTCTTGAGTCTAAAGAGAAACGTGAGCACGACAAAAAAATAAAATATGTTGCATGTAGTCTTACATTTTGTTTATATTTTTTTATCCACATTAAAATTGACTGGAGTTGCTCAGATTAGTTGTGTCAATTGTGAACCTCCCTATGAAAATTCACTGGAATATGTCTCTCAGATGTTCATAATAACTTAGTTTAGATGTAATTGTTATTGAGTTTTATTTGGGAGATCAAATGATAACATAAAAATAATAATTAAACCAAGGATAGTTAATATCCTCGACTCTGCAAAGACAAAGGTATATATTCTTATTATGTTTTACGTTTAACAACAAAGCTTCAAGTAGATTGCCTTAATTATCGAGCTTATATATATCAAACCAACCTAGATCTTTCTTAACTCGAGATCTATTAAGCGTCGAGAGGGATCAAATCTTTTGAGGTGTAAACAGGTTGGTTAATATTCAAATTAAAATACATATAAATATACAATGTAAAATGTAAAGTAACGTCAAATCATTTCACCTTGTTCATTTTAATTTATATAAAAAAAAAAAATAAGAAACAAAAATTAATAAATTAGATAAATATAAAGTACAAAGCTCTAACAAAACCATGGACAAAAACTAATAGATTAAATAAATATAAAGTACAAAACCTACCTTCGTCATCTTAATTTATAAAAGAAAATTTAAGAAACAAAAATTAATAAATTGGATAAATATAAATTATTAACAAAACCACAGGCAAAATTGGGTGCTTTTTTTTCGCTCTGCAATAGCGCGCACGATTCCGCTGAGGAGTTTAGGTCTGCGCTGTAGGTCGCAGCCTCTTGCCGCTGATTGCCCTTGCTGGGCCTTACCCAAGGTCGCCCGCCTCCATGGAGGTGTTGGGTTCTCCTAAGGGGCCACCCATCTCCCCTCCTCCGCCTTCTACCTCTGAAGCATTCAACTCTCTGCTTGCATCCTTGCCTAAGAAGAAGAAAGTCGAAGCTGCAAAGTTTGTGAAGAAACTGGATGAAATCCCTGAGATTTCTCTCCCGCCAGAAGGGCTGATCCAAGTCGCTCTGTCTCTAGCAGATCGAGCCCTCATCGACCAATTCACAGGGCTTTGGCCTTCCCCTAAATCCATAGAGAACTGGGTCGCCAAGAACTAGGCACCCTTGATTAAAAAAAGAGTAACCTCATACTTTCTTAGGAGAGGCTACTTTCTGTTTGAGTTCACTGCAAAAGAGGACAAGGATTTGACTTTCCGAAATGGACCTTACTTCATGGGCCCTCAGGGATTGTATCTGAATAAATGGACGCCAGACTTCGATCCGGCAGTGGATGTTCCCACAGCGGTCCCAGTGTGGGTGAGACTCCCCAACCTCTTAGTGCATTGTTGGAATTGGGATTCATTGAAGCACATAGGCAACACTCTAGGAAAATTCATTGATTGAGCTAACAACAAAGACCAGTACGACTGCGCCAGAATCTGCGTGGAGGTAGATCTAGAGGTAGGGCTCCCGGAAGCCATCAAAATCATCGTAGGTCCCTGGACTCATTTGCAAAAACTCGACTATGAGCAGCTGCCCTTCAAATGCCGGAAATGCCATGTCTACGGCCACTTTGCCAGAGGTTGTCCGTCCAATGGGGCGAAAGAAAAAGGGAAAGAAGAAGGCTAGAACCAAGTCAAGCACACCAAGACCTCTCACAAGAAGACTGCAAATGCAAATGTTAAAGCCTCTTAGATGGCTCCTGTTCAGCAACCAACAATGGAAGGTCAAGGGAACAAATTCGAACTCCTAAGATATGAAACTGTGACCTCCCAAGAGGTTGAGATCCCAAAGGAAATTTCTCCTGCCATAGCTTCCCCCTCCTTCTCGATCAAAGATGGAAGTTCAATAGAAAGATCCAAAGGGAAGCTCTCAGAAGAGGAGGAGGAAGTCCAAGAATCTGAGGAATCGAAAGAAGAAGGAGAAATAGGAGACTCTCAATCTTCTCCCTGAAGATCCACAAGAGGACGCAAGTATGCCAAGGAAAAAAGAGAGCAAGAAACCTACAAAGACAAGCTTCAAGGTAGCCAACCAACTCTAGAGAAGCTACTGGCAAAAACCCCGAAGACGACGAGGAATCAACCTCAAGGCTCCAAGGGAGCTCACCATAACAAAAATAAATGATGAATATCGTCTCCTGGAATTGTAGGGGTATGGGCACTAGATCCAAGGAAGAAGTAATGAAAATCTTAACAAGATTGGAAGCCCCGGATATCCTCCTCATCCAGGAGACCAAACTAGAGGATACAACTTTCCTCCAAGTAAGCAAAAAAATTTGGAATAAAAGCGAAGCGCAAGCTATCTCTGCTCGTGGAGCCTCGGGAGGGCTTGGATCACTCTGGAATGCCAACAAGTTCTCAATAATCTCTGAGACTTTGAACACCCACTAGATTTTCTTAAAGATGCAGCATCTAGTTACCAAGGAGATCATTTGTCTATTCAATGTGTATGTTCCTAATAATGCAGGGGAGAAAAATATTTGCTGGGACTCCATAAAAAATCTGGCAGACCTAGAGAATCTAGAAAATATCATCATCGCTGGAGACCTCAACCTCACCCTTCTTTCGTCAGAAAAAAGAGGAGGCAACATTGTAAGGGATTCGGCAAGGGAATGGGTGGAGGATCTGATGCAGGACTGGGACCTGCTAGACATTAAGCCTTTAACTGGTAAGTACACTTGGTCAAATAAGAGAGTCGATCCTGGTCATATAGCTGCAAGACTAGATAGATTTCTTGTTCAAAGCTCCTTTCTTCTTCTCGATCTAGAGGCTAGAATGCACATCCTCCACAGCAGTGTTTCAGATCACAAGCCCATCAGACTTGAGCTGCTGGCTCCCAAGGACCTGGGCCCTATCCCTTTCAGATTCAGTCCCCTATGGATCAAAGAGGCAAATTTCATGCAAAAGATTAGGGATTGTTGGAAGGACCCAGTCAAGGGTTCCCCCTTTTTTGTTTGGGAAGAAAAACTCAGAAGAGTAAAAGCAATGCTGAAAAGCTGGGCCAAGACCTTGCCCAATCCTGCAACTGAAAGGAAAAAAATCCAAAGCTCCTTAGAACTGCACCATCTTCACCTAGAAGAAACTGAAATCACAAAAGAAGATCTGGACAAGGAGACGCAGCTTCAGCAGAAATTACACAAGGCTTGCTTGGCCGAGGAAGAATTCTGGAGGCTTAAATCCAAGAGCCTTTGGCTCAAAGCTGGGGATAGAAACTCCTCCTTTTTTCATAAGCAAGCTCAAGCCAGGAAATGCTCTAACTCCATCTCTGAAATTAAAGAAGAGAACTACATCCTAAAGGATTTTACCAGCATAAAAAAGGCAGCTTCCGATCATTTTAAGAATTTGTATAGTGAGGGAATGGAGGTTGGTCATAGTTCTAAACTCCTGGATGTAGTTCCTCACCTTATCACTGCTAGAATGAATCAACTGTTAGAAGCTAAAATCAACAAAAATGAAGCCAGGGATGCCCTCTTTGATATGGACCCCGACAAAACCCCAGGACTGGACGGTTTCACAACCAGATTTCTCCAAACTGTTGGAAGATTGTGGAGAAGGAGTTCCTTAAAATGATCCTTAAATCCCAAGATTGCCAGAAAATTGGAGGTTGCACAAATTCAGCATTCCTCGCTCTTATCGCCAAGGAAAAAGGAGCAAACTCCTTCAACGGATTCCGCCCGATATCCTTATGCAACATTAGATACAAAGTGATAACCAAAGTTATAGCGAACAGATTGAGGAACATTCTCCCCAAAATCATCCTGGAGAACCAAGGGGGATTCATTCATGGCAGACAGATAGTGGACAACTTCATTTTGGTCCAAGAGGCGATCCACTCCAGCCTGCATCGAAAAGAAAAAGGTATGGTCATCAAGCTCGACCTAGCAAATACATTTGATCGAGTTAGACATAGTTTTTTGATGGATGTTCTGCACAAGATGGGTTTTGGACTAAAATTTATAAACTCGATTCAGGCTTGTATTTTGGAGCCCTAGATTGCTCCCTGGGTAAATGGTAGGGCTGCAAATTTCTTCAAAGCCTCTAGAGGACTGAGGCAGGGGTGCCCCCTCTCACCCCTCCTCTTTGTGCTACAGGCTTCTTTCCTTAGCTTTTATCTAGATAAGAAATAGCAAGACCAAGAGATAGCTGGGCTTAGCATAGCAAGAGGGGTTAAAAACATCAACCACGCCCTCTTCGCTGATGACACCTTGTTGCTGGGGGCTGCAACTTCGCTTTCAGCTGCCAGATTTAAAGAAGTGTTGGACGATTTCTGTGAAGTCTCGAGCAACAAATTAAATAATGGGAAATGTCATATTTATTGCTGGAATATTTCTCCATCTTCCTCAAACTCCATTGCTAGATGTCTAGGCTTTGCAGCCTCTTCAAATTGGACCTCTTTCAAATATCTTGGCCTTCCTATCTTCCTCAAGAGGGCCTTGAGCAAAGATTGGAACCCGCAGCTAGAGAAATTCAAAACAAAAATGCAGGCCTGGGGATCCTCCTGGCTCAATATTGTAGGCAAAGCAGTCCTTATCAAAGCAGTTCTCAATAGTCTTCCATTATTCCAATTTTCTGTTCTCTTAGTACCTGTGGGTATTCTCAAGAAGATGGAGGATCTTATTAGAAAATTTTTCTGGAAGGGAGGCAAGCAAAATGAAAAGAAAATCCCACTTGTCAACTGGGAAATTGTTTCCAAGCCACTTCAGGAGGGAGGACTGAATTTTAAAAACCTCTGTGCTCAAAATTTAGCCATGGGAGCGAAACTGATTTGGAGAATTATAGCTCCCAATCCAGGCTGGGCGCATTTAGCATTATGGAAAAAATACTTCAGAGGAAGGCGACTTAGCTACTTGGATAAGCCCAAATCCCACCTCAGATCTCCCTTCAGCATTCTTAGCAACAAAGTAGCTCCTTTGGTGAATGCGCAGGCCTTCTGGATCCCTGGGAACGACCAACACATTAACCTTTGGGAATATCGCATCATGAATAGACCCCCGTTGGCTGAAACAAACCCCTTGCACGCGCTGTGGACGTGGATGACAGACGCCCATATTATCTCGTTGTGGGATATATCGTGTTGGAGAGGTAATAGTTGGACAGGTTGGAAGCAGCTCCTGGTCCCTCTTGCTCTCGAAAGTGACCTCGAAAAGCTCTATAACCTCTTGCACGGGTTGGCTTCCATTCACGCTCGGAGGAAAGATGCCTGAGGTTGGGGTCTGCAACGTGAAGGCTACTAGGTGGCACAGGGGTTCATTAAAAGCTTGGAAAGGCCATACATTCAGCCAGACCCTACTCCTTGGATTGGGATATGGAAATTCCCCTCCATCACGAAAATTGATCATTTCTGTTGGTTGCTATGCCATAAAAATACTTTAACGGATGACAGGTTGCAGAAGAGGGGATTTTTTGGCCCTTCAAGATGCATGTTATGTAAAGACAAGCCTGAATCCGCCCTTCATCTCATGCTGGAGTGTAGATTTGCAGTCCATATCTGGCAAGAGCTCCTTAGAGCTTGGAAATCTAGCTTCACTCTCCCCTGCACTATCCTAGATTTGTTTGCTGGATCGCTGGCCAGATACCCAGGTCCAAACCCAAAAATCATAGCAGCTTGGACTACTCTGCCCAAATTCATCAGTTAGCAGATTTTGTTAGAGAGGAATAGAAGGATATTCAGAAACAAAGAACATGATTTCAAAGTTGTTGCAACCACAGTAAAATGTCAGCTAAATGAATTCTTGAATGACAAAATGGATGATTCAAACCTATGCCAACAAGACATTGAGTTGGGTGCTGCACTCAATCTCCAATTCCAAAAATCGACCATCATCCCCGTTTCTCCCAAAGAATGGAAAATCAGAAAAAATGAAGAAGACTTTAAGACCTGGATTTCCAAGCAAACAATTCCCTCTCTCTTCTTTGACAGGGCAGCCAAGGGAAATCCAGGAATCGTTGGCACAGGAGGGCTCATAATAAATATAGAAGGAACTCCTACTCATAGATATGCTTGGGCATTGGGACACTCCTCTCGCATGCAAGCTGAAGCGTTGGCCCTTCTCCAAGGGGTCAAGCTGCTTAAAGAATTGGGACTTAAGGAGGTTAATGCTTTTGGCAATTCGCAGGTCATCATCAAAATAATGGCGACAAACTCTACTCCAGTAGCTTTGCGTCTTGCAAGGACGATCACAAGAGTCAAAGATATGGCAACGCCCCTGAAATTGGAATTTTTCCATGTGCTGAGAATACATAACAAAGAGGCAGACATTGAAGTAAACAAGGCAGTCCAGCTACCTGCTAGGACTATTCTTAGAGACAAAGAAACATCGTGGGACCCAATTCCTTAATCTTTCATGTTTTACTGCATTTTATTGAAGCAATTTGTATGCATTCACAAGCTCGAGCAAATAAAAAAAATAGATCTCATTGTAAAATGTATGAGGAGACGAAGCATATGCGCCTTGATCCTTTTGTTGGAGAAGTGCTCAGAAATCAGCTCCATTATATGTAATCTGAGTTGTGGCTTTATGCCAAGTATCTAATGAAATCCCATAACCGTTTCTGTAAAAAAAACAAAAAAACAAAGCCACGAGCAAAAATTAATAGATTAAATGAATATAAAGTACAAAACCATTGGTTATAACCGAACCATAAGCCATAACACTTTCCTCTAAAGCTACTTTAACACAATCAAATGCACTGAATAAAAATAAATGGTTTAATAAATTAACCATTGGTTAAAACCGAACAATAGGCCATAACACTTTCCTCTAAAGCTACTTTAACACAATCAAGTGCAATGAATAAATATATATGGTTTAATAAATTATAGACAAACCATTGGTTATAAGAGAACTATAGGCCATAACACTTTCCTCTAAAGCTACTTTAACACGATCAAATGCAACTAATAAAAATAAATGATTTAATAAATTATAGACAAACTATTGGTTATAACAGAACCATAGGCCATAACACTTTCCTCTAAAGCTACTTTAACAATTAAATGCAGCTAAGAAAACTAAATGGTTTAATAAATCATAGATTCAATTGATATTTATAATTTAATAGAAATTAAAAAAATCGTAATTTAATAATATTTTTAAAATTAATTAAAAAAATAATTAATATTAATGTAAAGTAGTTAAGTTTAACCATCAAAATTTAACACATTAGTAAATTTATTATACAAATTAGGTGTAATATATATGAAAATGTCCATCTTAAATTGAAAAATTACAAATAATAAATCAAGAATTAAACACTATAATTTATAAATAGATTAATAATTAAATGTTATGACATTTTTTAATCAAGATTATGAATTAAGTTTGGGTAGTCTAATAAATAGATGAAATGACTTCATTTGAAGCATTATTCTTTGGTCAATTTATTCAAATTCTTGTACAAATTTTTAAAAATCATATGTTTCAGCTGTTTAATTTGCAAAGATCAAGTGCTTATCTTGCTAGAAATTGTATTGCCGCCAAAAATAAATCATCTATTCATTAGACTACCCCAAATTAAGTTATAATAATTAATTTTTATTAATTTACAAATTTAAATTTCAACAATTAAAAATTAATAATTTTAAAAAATAATAAATATTCATTTATTATATATATTTTTTCAAAATTTTCAAGATAAGTTATATTATAATTTGTATTAATTTATAAAAATAATATTTACCAAACAAAACACTGATATTAAGTATATTTGAGACATTAAATAAAAACTATAAATTATATTATTTTTAAAACCAGCTTAGATATAGATTGATGCATGTTGTTTACAAGTCATTTAATTTACATGGCTATGTTAATTTAGTTATTACTAGTCTAGATCCATCTTAACTTTGGATCTACCAAGGGCCAAGAGGGATTAAATCTCTTGAAATACAATCCTCTTTTAAAGTGAAAAGAGATTTGATCCCTCTAGGCCCTTGGTAGATCGATAGATCAGGAGTTCAGATGGAACTAAGCTATAATAACTAAACTAGCATAGCCATGTAAATTAAATGACTTGTAAGCAATAGACATCAATCTATAATAAACATCAAAACATAGGTTTATATCTCAAGAGATTTGATTTCTCTTGGCTCTTGGTAGATCTCGAGTTAAGATGGATCTAGGCTAGTAATAATGAAACTAGCATAGCCATTGTAAATTAAATTACTTGTAAACAATATGCATCAATCTATAATAAACATCAGAGCACTTACTTTATTTTACATCTCAAGTTGCTAAAATTTAAATAAATCATAAAACTAACTAAATTATACTTTATTATTAATTATAAGAAATAATAGTATATAAGTTAAACATCCATACATTTAAAAAATATGGAACAAGAATTTTAACCATGCATTATCATGGAGATTATTAATTTATGAATAAGTTTTGTTATAATACTATGAGCCAATACCATAACTTATCAATACCACATGTCCAAAAAAACCATTAAAACTTTTCTATGGTACTTGTTCATATAATAATTTTTTTAATTAATCAATTTGATTAAAAAACAAAAAAAAACATAGTCTATTCACCTAACAACTTTATATAAATCTATTATATTCTTTACTTCTAAAAAGACATGACATAATGTTTTTATCTATACAATTTTTTATAAAATTATAAAATTTTATTATTTAAATTTAATTTTCAAATAAATATAAATCTAAATCTAAATCTAAATCTGACCCCAAAATTATAAAACATTTAAATTATATACCTACTAAATAATTTAAAATTACATTTTTGGTATATTTTAATAAAATTTCAACTTCAAAAGAAATGCCCCATTAAAATAAACCTAACGATCACATCAAGTAAGATTCAAGGACTACTGTAAATAGCTTTGAAAGAAATTGCAGTGGCAACAGTGTTTGAATCATATTTTAAAGTAAGATTCAAGGACTAATGTAAATAGCTTTGAGAGAAATTGCAGTGGCAACAGTGTTTGAATCATATTTTTTGATGGTGGAAATAGCTTCAGCAAAATTAAAACTTTTTGGGGTACTCTAAATCTTGTAATTTAACAGCTTTAACTTGAATTTAAAAAAACAATTTTTATCAAAATCTTACCCACATTTTCATGATTTTGAAAGAAAAACCAATTGGTTTAAACTACGGAGATATCCCAAAACGCATTTCATATTGCACTACTTTCCGTAAACTGCGAGAGACCTCCATCGAAAACTGTGTTTCAAGGGAGAGGCGACCTTAGAAGGGCAAACAATACTTGTCAAATTTCAATTAACATGAGTGTCCTCGAATGATGTTGAATGGAAGTACGTGAAGGGTTAAATGGGCATCACAGTGGAGGAATCGATTCCTTGTTCGTACACGATTGCCGGGAAAATATCACGGTTTTTATTTTGTAGATTATAGAAAAGTAAATGCTGGCTGATATATCAGGCATTTACCTTTCGTCTTCTTTCTCCAGGCTGTTATTTCGATTCGTATGCTATGAGAGAAAAACTAAAAGTAAATGCTTGACATGTCAGTCAGCGTTTACTTTCTATAGTTTACGAAATAAAAATTTCCAAATATCACACTGATCCCATGGTATTATCGTGTCTGGATTGTTTTCGTAAAAAAATGAGTTTTTTTTAAGTGGTAGTTTATCGTTTGAAGTTATCTTGGGCACATTTTTAAGTGGTAGTTTATCGTTTGAAGTTATCTTGGGCACATTTTTGGATTGAAATTTAAACTTTGGTTAGAGATTTGTTTAAATTATGAGTTGAATTTGTGAACTCTATAATTTACCATTTATCTAAGTGTTTCAGAATTTTTTTAAATAATCTATATATATATAAAAAGAAATTATTAAAAAACTAAAAAAATTATTTAATAATCTAAACATATAATAATAAAAGTCTATAACAAATCACAGTTCTCAACCAACTTCTACACTGAAAAATCCATTCAAAATTAAACAAAAATTTCTTCAAAACATTAAATACAATAGATAATTAAAAATAAACATTAAATCAAATAAATAATAAAAAAATAAGGAAGAAACTCTTTAAAAACATCCATTTTTTTATAACTCAAGGATTCATTTGCCACAGAACTAGGTTTGGGATCTAATTCCAAAATAATCTCATTAGTTTCACGTGGTTTTCAAAATTAATTTATTTTTTTTTTTTCTCGGTTTTTACCAATCAATCAAATCTCTTTTCGGACTGTTTGGCAATCAATAGTGTTGGGATATTCAGAGGACTTTAATGCAGTTGTCTATAATCAGATTTTTTGGAAGTTTTTTTGTTGGGTTTTTCTGGTCAAAATTTGGCAGCAATTTATTGGAATCGCAAGTTTGTTAATTAGTTTTTGCACAATCAAAGCGTTCCAGAAGTTTTTCAGAATGCTGAATCCAAATATACAATTAAAAAACCATTTTAAATAATACAAATCAAGATTTAACCTCAATATTTTCCGCTAAATTCAATTACCAGAGAGAAAACATGGTTCATGAGAGTGAATTACAGCTGACCGCTTACGTTCATGTACGTTGCCATACGTTCATGTACGTTGCCAGTCATTGGACAGAGCGGTCAACTCATAATAATCTCGACAACTGGGAGGTATGTTACGTACTCTCTTAATGTTTACAGTAAAGTAATATTTAATAATTCACCACTGTCCTACCATGTCCGTACGCACGCTGAACCGCTTCGAATCCTAGGCAGTGAGCCAGCTGTATTTTAATGTCCCCCAGATCCCCTGTTACTTTTTGAACCCGACCCTGGTTAAATTAACTGCGGTTCCTTGAAACAGAAAAAAAATGGAACCGTTGCTTAAGACACCTGTTATCAGGCATGTAGATAGGTGCCCCATAGTTGTCACCAATAATGGAGCATGTCGTGAGCACAAACGGAAATTGGCAGCAATGCAGCCGAAGTTGGTCGACTAGACGGTAAACAATAATACATGCCAGCAGGGCGCTCTTCTGTCAATCACCTTCACCTCTTGATAATCGCGCCCCACTTGCACAACTCCCCTACTTAAATCTTGTTCATCCCTGTGCTTCCTCGCAACAATCGATTTTCTCTTCTTGCCTATTTGTTTTTTCACCTTGTGTTTGTAACGAGTTATCGAGGTTACTGTGGTTTGTTCCACTGAATCGAAGGGAGTTCGCGTCTTTTAGTTGTGTGATAGATAGATAGTGGTAAAATGGCTTGTTATTTTTCTTGACTTTGCCTTGCTACAAATAACGCTATGTATAGTAATATTATTTGCAGTTCTTGCTTTTGTACCCGAGAAAACTTGGGGCTTTGGTGGAAGGGTGTTGGAAGAATCACCGCACCTCTATAGAATGCGTAATTTCCACTCTGGGGATCCTAGTTACTGGCTTGTAATGTTTACCAATACCTGCGGGTTTTGGTGTAAGGGCAAACCTCCACATGGTATCAGAGCTTGGACCCAGGTTCGATTCCCCCAAGTTGCGTTTGAGGGGAGGTGTTGGAAGAATCACCGCACCTCTATAGAATCCGTAATTTCCACCCTGTGGATCCTAGTTACTGTCTTGTAATGTTTACCAATACCTGCGGGTTTTGGTGTAACGGCAAACCTCCACAAAGGGCCATATGTTGTCTTGACTTACAACGATGTCCCTTCGGTCTCTGCCAACGGGTTGACCCACGTCCACATAATCTGGTATGGCAAATTCACCCCTGTTCAACGCTCCATTGTGGGGGATTTTCTCCAATCTCTTGGGGCAGTGGCATTAGAGGGGACAAGAAGTAAACCCTTCGCATCTACTTGGTGGAAGACCATTGAAAAGTATGTGGGCACTGCCTCTAACAAGGCTGAGCCTTCTAGTGTTATAATGCTCGGAAAGCAGAAGGTAGACCAAGATTATTCCCTTGACAAGTCGCTCAAGAGGGCTGACATTGTTGCTCTAGTTGAAGTTGTTGTTAAGTTGAGATCTTTGCCTCGACCTCTACACGAGAATAAAGCGACAAAAGAAAATGTTGTATATTTGGTGCTTATCTCTGAGGATGTTGTCATTGAGGGTTTCTGCATGAGTTCCTGTGGATTTCATGACACTCTCAATGTATTTTCGCACCAAAGTCAACAAGAAGTCGAATGATTTATGGAGAAGATTTATGATTTATCACCAATGACGTGGACTAGTGCCTTTTCCTTTAGGCATATGGAGTCAAGGATGAGATAAATACGAAAAATTGATGTCCTAGGTATCAATTGCTAACATTTAGCAACTTTTAAAGAAAATGGAGTTTGATGGAGAGATTTAATATTTCTTCCACTAAGAACATTCACTACATGTTTTACAATGAATAACATATACAATATTCAACTAGATAGCCTTTCAAAATTAATTTTCAACAATTAGAGCACAAAATAACATAACCTAGAAGCAACAATTCCATTCATTAGACAATTTCAAAATAGAAAATATTCAACAATAAGCACTTACAAAACAACATTCAGTGTATCCATTCATTGTCCAAAGAAGTAGCTCCAAGGACAATAAAAAATAGCTTCCAAATATCAAAATGCATCCAATAGATATCTAATAGCCAAGAAGGAAAAACTGTGAAATTCCTCTAAGAGGTTGAATTCCAAGTGTGATGATGATGAGAGACTAAATGAGGTCTCTCATATTTATACATGTCTAATCAAGTCTAATTTTAGCCTAAATCCCCTCTTAGTTGTCAAATGGACAGCGAAAAGTAATTGTTGTTACAAGCCAATCACATAGCCAATTTAAAATCATAAAGATAAACCCACAAGAGGGCCAATGTGATAACAACATCACTGCATGGGCCTATTGGAGGCATGTGTTGAGCTCTCTTGGTGCCAAACTGAAGGAAGAGGGCTCCAAAAATCATTCTCTAGGGGTTGGCATTTAGATATTCTTGCAAATCATCATGTGGACCCCAGATTTGTATTTGGGTCACACAATGGGTCTCGTGGGTCTCATGGTGATCAAATAGCCAGGATTTGCTCCATCATTGAGGGCTCGAATAATGGTGCTAACCCTCCCATGTCTAGAGGGGTGAGACAACCACATTTAGGCCTCGGATCTATTGTCAAACCATAGGTGCACTACTAAGCCAAGTGGGGGCATACTAGTCCAAGTGCATCATCTCATGAATAATGTGGGGGAAAGCGTATACTGTTGTGGTGATGTAGGTGCCCATGGAGTGGAATGATGATGCTTTGCAAGTAATAGGAGTCTCATGGCTCTCAAAGCTTCACTTGTAGCGTGTCATATGCTCCTCTAGTGGACTTAAGTTTCTCAACCCATGACGAAAGCACCCACCAATCACACATAATGTCCAGTGTTGCATCTTCGCGATCAAGTACAATAATCCGTTAGTGTATCTAAGTGAACCAAGCTTGTTAATCAAGGGAAAATTGAGACTTCATATGGGGTTCCCTTCCAAAGTTGGGGTTTTAATCTTGAAGTAGTGTTACCTCCCTAGGTAGGAGTGGTTAGTAAACGATCCTATTATGTGTTCCTAGCCCCTAAGGGGAAAGGCATCGTGGTTACATGAGTTACCCCAACATTTGTTTTTCCACCCCTTTTTATTTGTCTTTTTCCTTTTTTTGCTTTTTCTTTGTATTACTGCTCAAAGATTGAGGAAATGAGAGCATGTTGTGAATGATATAAACTAGTTATCACCCTCTTAAGGTGGGGAAGTTCATTGCCCACCAAGGGTTGAGACATGGATGGGTTCCTTTAATGATGTAAGGGTTACTTAGGGGCCCTAGGAACCACGGTGATGGCCATAATGATAAGGGGTAGAGCTCATGTTTGGATTTTTCTCACGTGATATATTAAATGTCTCGTCCATCTTTTGCATTTTGTAATTGTCTCTTATTTTTCTTCTTGCTTGAGGCCATGATATGTTTTTGAGTTTCTTTTGGCTGCATTAACCTCTGAGGTAATGTTTCCAAGCCTGACCTAAATATGTGAAAAAGGGGGGGGGGGGGGTATGTGCCTATGCCTTATGGACCTAGTGGTCATGTGGAGCAATGAAGGGAAATGGTGGAATAGGACTCGCAATGTGTGGAGGGGAGTGAAAATTGTGGAATAGGAAAACAAGACCACACTAACAAAATTGGAGTTTCCCAAGTAGTGTCCTTCCTAAAGCCATAGGCCAATAGGGGAGCTCCCATAGAACTAGGGTTGAATATTAACCCCCTATTTAAGGTGGGGAAACATGACCATGATCAAAGCCCTTCCTTCTTCCAAGTCACCCAATAATCCATGCCGAAGATGCCCAAATTATAAACAAGCATAAGCACCTGATTTCACAATGAAAACACATACATTTTTGGGTCGGATTGCCCACCTTCTAACATATGCTCTCAATAGATGGGTGAGGAAACATATCACTAATGCAAGGAGCAGAGATAAAGTGACACATCACATCAGCGCTCGCGTAGGGGTACCCACTTTTAGTGGACAACACAACCTTAACCATAATATCTCAAGTCTTAAGGGTCTATTGAGAAGCCATTAATATTTAGTAAGTAAAAAAAGACTTATACCAAATATGGTTTCAAATGATAGAAATATCTATGAATCATGTGAAATATTGGAAAAACAAATGAAAAACCTTTGAATGAAATCTTTAAATCAGATTTCATACATATGTGATTTATAGGATGGAAAAAAATTATTGTTAAACAAGTTTGATTTCTTAAAAAGAGAAGTAGAAAATGATCAAATGATAAATAGATTTAATAAAAGTTGAAAAGTACATCCTCGTATTGAAGTAAGAAAAGTAATCTTTAAAAAAATAGAAGTGTAATTTCTCCATAAATAGAAGAGTGCAGTTAAAATATGTTATGATCTTAATATTTTTGTCACATTTTTTCAATCGTTTTTGTGCAATATTTTGGTAAAAATTTGGAAGAGTTGCTAGAATTGCGAATGTCAATTATTGAGATTTCACAATCCACATGCACTAAGGGTTTTTGAGGGGGATATCCATTTATGTATTTAAAAATGCAATTTCAACAATAAAAAACTACAATTTCACCAAAATTTTATAAATAGATTTTGGTAATCTAAGATGACTTGGAAAAATCCAAATCATAAAATATTTAAACTTATTAAAAAATACTCTATAATTTAAAAAATTTAAAACTAAATACAATTTTTTTTAAAACATATTTGAAATCAAAATAAGAAATGTTCAATTGGAGAATTTTATTAATAAATTTTTTCAATAAAAGCCTATTTAGGATGAATTGGTAACTCTACAATACGCCAAAATTACTTAAAAGGTTTCGATGATCGTTTCCCATTGTTTCCCGTTGTGCTTAGAGGGAGAATCTTTCATGAACTAAAGGGCATGTAATCTACTTAATTATTAGCATTCTAATTAATAATACCCCTGACTTATTGCCACTTACTTGCACTGCCAACCCTTGAAGCACTTGCGGGTCTGCCTCATGCAGATCTCGTTCTTCACCAAAACACTTAGAACTAAACTATAATGCCTTAGACACTTTTGCACAACGGAAGCAGGGGTAATGGTAGAAGTTTAAGGGCCAGTACCCCGTACAAATTCTGTTCCAGGTTGTCCTTTATTATTTTTTTAATCTTAAGTACTATATATGTTAGTCTCATTCACTGTAAACTTTGGATAATATGTGTTTTGGCTCCTTTATTTTAATGTCCATGGCATTTAGGGACTACTACAAAGTATGTCACAAGTCGTATCCTCTTTTGCACAAAAAACTCTTGTTACTTGGATTGAATGCATGTTTGTCTTCTCAAAATGTTATTGACCTTTAATGGATTACTCACTTTAAGTTCCCCTCCTACGCCGATCTGTTCCAATGAGCAATCACTCCCTCAACCTTCACCAGATCGATAAACCACTATGAGCACAGATTGTTGAGAATATTTTGCTTATCAGGAAAGAAGGGAGAAGATCGTTTCACGGAGAAAGGTTGTCTTCGATCCGTTCCGGTCCAATCTGATCCTCTTACCATCAAGGGTTCCTGCTGTAATGATCCAAGGATGGGCAAACCAAAAAACAAAAGCAAAAGATGAACAAACAAACTCTCTATTTCCCTTGGCCCACGAGGGGCCAAGGCCCAGGCCCATTCAGGCTCTGATACTAAGATAAAATTTGATACTGCAGACTATCTTTATCAATTATAATATTACATATATACACGAAGTGTTGTCTCAAGATAGGGAAACTATCTTGGACACACAATCAGTTGGTTGAGAGAATATCTCAACCACACACCAAACTAGGGACATATAGATATAACCACTCCTATATAATAGGAACATACTCCTTTACGTAGAAGGTCACAACTGAGACAAGTAGGAATTACATTTTCCAACTTTTATCATGTCTAAAATGCTTCCTCTTTCCTAATGGAGATTTTATAATTATTGTGAAAGAGTCATTTAAATATTTCTCTTTCTAGATTTATTTGTGAAATGGAATTTCTAAAAGGTTTCCCTAACTTCAAAATCGTCATCTTTGTTGTATAAATACACTTTTATTTCTTAAGAACATTAAAAAATAATATTTTTTCTATAAAGGAATTCATTGCTACATTACTTTGATATGTGCAATTCTTTTAGTTTTATTAGTAAGCAATAACCATGATAAACAAGTGACTTTTTGTACTTTCTATATAAGGTATTGCTTCCTTTCAGAGTATTCAAAAGGCCCTTGCTTTGAATGGATTCAGGCACCTTCACTATATAATCATTTTGGTGGTCATTAACTAGCATGGATGGACATGATAGTAGAATTATGGCTAGAAGGGTCAGTTTTGGATGCCCTTGTACATTGGTAAGGTGCATCATGGACATATTGGGCACCCTCACTCATAGATTCTACACACCATCAACATTGGTAGGTCACAGTAGTTGGATGTACCAAGAGAAGCTTGGAAGGGAGCTTGGTGAGGAAAGGAAAAGAAGGTTGTCACAGACAACCTCATTTGCAAGCATGTATTTTGCATGACAAACAAGATTGGCATAAAGAGCTTGACTAGCTTGGGTGCTTGGACTATTAGTGAACCAATGCTGTTGGGTGGCTCACGCTTGGAGGTTGAGATGGTAAAGAGCCTCCAAACACAAGCAAGGAAAATTTTAAGGATGGAAAATTTTCTTGAAGTTTAAAAACATTGGCGAATCTCACTAATCCCTAATATGCAAACTGTAAAAAATTTATTGATATATTTGTAAAATTGTTCAAATTTATAATGATTTTATATATAGTCTCTATATAACGTTGGTGATTTTTAAGGTAAAATAATTTTATATTCTAAAATTTGGGTGAATCGTCTTTTATAAAAATTGGAAATTGGCGAATCCTTTTTGTGGAAAAATCATGGGAAATTAGCCCACTCGGCGAACATTAGCCCCTAAAATTTCCATGGACACAAGTATATGTGGATCGCAATCATAAGATTCACATGATGCATGCACATCTACCAAGCATGCATCCACCAAGCATACATTTTCCAGAAACGCTTGAGTTTAGTTGAGTGAATCAAACGGTTTGGGAGTATTGTGGGCACTCCAATGACTGGGGGATATTTAGATGGACTCAAATGATCTAGATGCAATCGTGGAAACTTAGATGGTTTGGGACGAGTTCGACATATGGACTAGGAAAACTTAGGACATATTGGATGGATGAACTGGGGGGGGCTTGGGACAAGTTAGACAAGATGAATTAACATGACTTCATATGATTTCCAGACTCGAGATGATTTGGGATAACTGTGAAAATTCAAGAATCCTCACCCGAATCTACTTACTGCAACAACTGATTAAACTTCTCCTATTTTTTAATGACTGAAACAAATTATTTATTGTTTTCTACATAAAATATCGAAGCTAACGCACTACAGTATTCACTTAATTAATTAAATTGCCCAAAACAAGAACAAAACAAATAGAGAAAAATGCACAAGTGGCATAATATTTTTTGGACAAATATCCAAGGAAAAACCAAATGCAGGAAAATTGATGCAACAACTTTGAGGGTATTTAATATTAGGTAGTAATTTTTGAATACAACTCTGGATGCCATTCCGACAATCCAGTTATAGAGAAAATAAAATGGCAGAAAAAACTTAGTGAGATTACCTCACTCTACTTGGCAATTACGGTTGTTTCGACAACTGAACCAACTGTCCTTGACCTTCTCTACATTGGCCCTGCGTCAGCCTCAACAGGTTCTATGTCAGCCCAAGTGGGAAACGTTTACCCTCTGGAGCAGTTTCCAGCCCTCCCGGCGCAGAAATCTCAGCTCCCCGGCAGATTTTTGATTTCTGCACTAGAAGACTGCTCTGCTTCTGCATGAGTCCTTCTGGCTCTGCATCAGCTCTGCGTGGGCCCTTTTGTCCCAACGTTAACCCCTCCTGGGTCTGTGTTACCTCCTCTTGGTGTCTCTCTGCCTCTCTGCTGCTGATCCTGGTGCCTGACGAAGATACTTCAACCCAACTATCCCTACCCCTCACTGCAAAATCTCACTATCAAAAATCTCTTGGCAGCTACTCTGCTTCGGAAAATCGATTCTCCGAACTCTGTGTGTGTTTTCTCCAAGTGCCCATCAAGCCTTCTGTTATAATCCTTTCGTTGATCAATCAACGACCCAGATTAGATCCTAATCAATATCTAGGTTCATATTGACTTGATCCTAATTAATTGGCCATGATCTTTATCCAGATGCATTATTTTGCAGTGTGCAGTGACAAAAGCTACTCAAGATTGAGGTTGTTCTCGATTTGTTCTCGTACTTTCTAGTTACAAAATGAATTTGCGAGAGAATTCGAAGAAATCTTGTCATGAATCTGATTGAATGAGTTTTTGTTTACTTTGCTTTGTTTGTATTACTTAAAACCAACAAAATCCTTGATTAGAAAAATCAATTTTTTAGTGTGATTATTGTGAATGTGGTGGAAGTTCCAAAGTTTTCCCTAGTTTCTTATTAAATTTTAATGAAATCTAGGATCTGGTGGATCACTCTCTAGATCTTCACCACCTACAACCAGAACTTCTGCTAGCTAAGGAGATAATGGAACAGGTAGGCTCAAAATGAATGGAGTATCTACGTATAGTATAGTTATTCAATCATGCATGCTCAACAAATGGAGATTTATTCCCCCTATCCAATTAATGGAGCAATTCCCTTCCTAAATTCGCTGAGGGCTTTAGAGATGGTTACACCTTCCATGTAAAGGCTTTCCTAAAAGGATAGATTCTTTGTACTAAGAGTGAGTAAAAGGTCCACCCACATAACACACTCCGTAAGGATTTTGCATTATGATATTTTTTTGAGCATCGATAACCATTGCATCATTCATAATCAACTTTACGTGATTATGCTTGAAATCAATGTCTTAAAAACAATTTGGGTACTCAGTGCTTAATTCCTTGCTTCATATATATATATATATATATATATATGAAGCGAGGAATTAAGCACTTAGTACCCAAATTGTATATCTATATATATATATATGATTTGCTTATATTTCATCATTGAATAGAGATTCTTTGTTTATATTTCATAATTGAACTTAAAGTTTACGATGAGAGGAAGCTTTTCTCACGAGCCTATGAATATAGTAGGATTGAGTTGCTCTTATCATTGAAAACATAAAAGCAAATAAGGTGTGAGTGGTTGCTATAAATTTTCTTTATTTTAATCCTTTCCATTCTAAACATAAAAGCAAATAATGTGTGAGTGGTTGCTAGAAGTTTTATTTATTTTAATCCTTTCTATTATGTTCTTAGCTTTAGTGAGAGTGGTATGGTTAGTCTTCAAATGGTTGGACCTAAGTGCATTGGTTTGTGATTTTTCATTTTATTAAATGGCTGCACTGGATTTTGAAAATTTCTGGAATTTGAGAGATAGAAAGTTAATATTTTTCAAATATGATTGAAAAAAAACAAGGTCAATAAACCTTAACTCTTGTCTATTATATTTTGGAATATTTTTAAAATTTCTAATCTACATAAAATACCTCAATGATATTTTGTTTATATTGTATTTTGTGAGAGCAACAAAATGAAATTTATATTTTTAAGAGAGAAAACAAATTCTACAAATTAATAACCACAAGCCACATGACTTATTTAAAAATAACCATGTAACTATTCAAGTTTTTAAAAGAAAATGGTAAAAATATTGTTTAGTAACATTATTTTTAAACCAATATATAAGCAACACAAATCTTCCTTAATCCAATATAGATTTTTCATATAAAAAAAATCCACATATTTTCCATAAATGTTGTAATGACATACATTTAAAAAAAATAATAATTAAATAATATTAAAATAAATAATTGAACCCCATGAAGTCTTGAATAGATGGTGATTGGGTGCTCTGTTAAGATACTTTTTGATGTGAAGTCACTAGTTCAATTCTCCGCTCTAATTAAAATGATAGACTAGACATGATAAAAATGTGGTCCTGCAAAACTTATAATTTTTCACTGAATCTTCCATTACCTAAATAGCGGTTGTAATTCGTTACACACGTAAATTTTGATTCATTAACTCCATATTTGTGGAAGGACATGTTGTTCACAAAATATATCTTATCATGAGGGTGCCTCAAGGAAAGTATATGTGCCTCGGTGTGCCTCGGTGCTTTTATGGTATTGTAATAATATTTAAACTATAAAACAAAGGATTTTTTTTTTTAAATTTTTATATAGGAAAAGTAATATTTAAAATAGCAAGATACATACGTTATAATTTGGTGGAGATTTTATATAGAAATAAAAATGATGATATTTAAAAAATAATTTAATTTATTTTAAATAATGAAAAAATAAATTGAAAATTTTATTTATATGTGTTTTTGATATATTTTATAATGTGTTTTTTTATTTAAGTAAAAAAATTTTGACTTAGAGAGTTGAGTTATTAATTTTATAAAAATTAAAAATGTTTAAAGTTTTATATGTTTATCTACTAAAAATATATTTCAAAAAATAATTAAATGTATTATACTAAAAAAGCTCATTAAGTAATCTCAATAAAAATGCTCACCAAATAATTTCAAAAAAAAAAAATATCTCTCTATTGCAATTAAAAAAATATCTAAATTTATTTATATATTTAAAAACATTGAAAAAAAAATTAAATACATTTTATGAAAAGAAATCACTCACCAAAAAATATACAACTTTACTTTAAAAAAAATACAGAAACTTAAAATGAGTAAACTTTATCTATGTATATTTATATGCATCTTAAAAATTAAATCAAATCAAATCTTATATATATTTATATACATTTTAAAAATTAAATTAAATCAAATCTATCTTAAATAAATATCAAAAACCTTTAAAAAAATTATACATTAAAAAATTTAATCCCTTTTCATCTTTATTTTATAGACAATTAATTTAAAAAAAAAAAAAACTTTTCTAAATCAACCCGTTTCTAAATGTTAATTCTTAACATTGATTACAATACCAACTCCCTTATCACAAACCCAAAGGCTACTTGAATTCCAATAATAAGTTTACAAGTTCATGCATAATACTATGAGAACTTTTTTGTATAACACATGAAATGAGGTTTGTGACTTTTAATACCTTATAAACCAAGGGATACGGGACTAGGACTAGCATTAGCATTCACTACCTTTGTATTGCTATGCGAGAATCAAACTCACAACAATGACCATGAATTACAGCTACCCACAGCCATGAAATGAATCCCAGGGTATTGAACATGGCAACGCGATGAATGGGGTAATTATAATAATGCTGGATATATGAGAGTGAATGTGGGGTAATTATAATAATGCTGGATATATGTGAGTGAATGTTTTATGTTTAGTTGGTTAGAAATGGAAAGGAAGGAAATATTTTTATTTATTTATTTATTTTTTAATTTAAAATAAGTTAATTTTTATTTTGGTAAAAAATAAAATAAAATATTGGTTTTATATGTTTTATTGTGTTGAGAGGTGTTCTATTGTTTAATATAAAGTAGATGTATAAGTGTTAGATGTGTAATTAAATATGTGAATATTTTGTAAATGTTTGGTTCATAAGTATACATATATTATATTATAATTAATAATCAATAATTAAAATAAATTTGAGATAAAATAGTAATTTTATTAAAGGTTTTTGGGTTCAAGTTTTTATAATTTATGGTTTTTCCCATTGTATTTTTTCTAATTGTCAAATTACGTAAATAAAATTAATAAAATTAATAAAATTAAATAAAATTAAAATTAATGATTAATAATTTTAATAAAATTGACATAAAATAGTAAATTTATGGATAGATGTTTTTGGGGTCTAGATTTTCACAACCCATGATTTTCCCTACGATATTTTTCTGTAATGTTCAAATTACATTTAAAAATTTAAAAAACAAAACAAAATAAATAATTAATAATTAAAATAAAATTGAGATAAAATAGTAAATTTATAGATCGAGGTTTTCACAACCTATGATTTTTTCCATAGTATTCTTCTCTAATGTAGCTTATTCAAAGGTATTCTTCATTAATGAGAGATATTCATTGCAATAAAAGCTTTTAGCTAAATCAAAATAAATCATAATTTCCACAACAAATATCATATACCCTGAGTAATTTTCATATTCGATTTGGTAAATAAAACCACTCAATACACAAGGACTTTATAGCTCTGCGGATGTATGTCTTCCAAGTAAAACTTGTGAAAAACAACCTTACTCACTTTGTTACATAGTCTTCAAAGATTAGATTTTTCCAGGTTGTTTGTATGTTATTCATTTTATTTTATATGTTTGAAATTTTACTCTTGACTTTAAATAAAAACGTGAGCACGACAAAAAAATAAAATATGTTGCATGCCGTCTTACATTTTGTTTATATTTTTTTATCCACATTAAAATTTATTGGAGTTGTTCAGTTTAGTTGTGTTAATCGTGAACCTCCCTATGAAAATTCATTGGAATATGTCTCTCAGATGTTCATAACAACTTAGTTTAGATATAATTGTTATTGAGTTTTATTTAGGAGATCAAATGATAACATAAAAATAATTAAACCAATGATAGTTAATATCCTAGACTCTGCAAAGACAAAGATATATATTATATCTTATTGTGTTTTACGTTTAACAACAGAGCTTCAAGTAGACTGTCTTAATTATCAAGCTTATATATATCAAACCAGCCTAGATTCATCTTAACTCGAGATCTATTAAGTATCAAGAGAGATCAAATCTCTTGAGGTGCAAACATGCTCGTTAATATTCAAATTAAAAAATATATAAGTATACAATGTAAAATGTAAAGTAACATCAAATAAATTCACCTTATTCATTTTAATTTATAAAAAGATAAGAAACAAAAATTAATAAATTAGATAAATATAAAGTACAAAGCTCTAACAAAACCATGGACAAAAACTAATAGATTAAATAAATATAAAGTACAAAATCTTTCTTCTTCATCTTAATTTATAAAAGAAAATTTAAGAAACAAAAATTAATAAATTAGATAAATATAAATTATTAATAAAACCATGAGCAAAAACTAATAGATTAAATGAATATAAAGTACAAAACCATTGGTTATAACCGAACCATAGGCCATAACACTTTCCTGTAAAGCTACTTTAACACAATAAAATGTAGTGAATAAAAATAAATGGTTTAATAAATTATAGACAAACCATTGGTTATAATCAAACCATAGGCCATAACACTTTCCTCCAAAGCTACTTTAACACAATCAAATGCAGTGAATAAAAATAAATGGTTTAATAAATTATAGACAAATCATTGGTTATAACATAACCATAGGCCATAACACTTTCCTCTAAAGCTACTTTAACACAATCAATAAATGGCTTAATCAGTTATAGACTCAATTGATATTTATATATAATATTTGATTTAATAGAAATTAAAAAATTCATAATTTAATAATATTTTTAAAATTAATTAAAAATAACCAATATTAATGTAAATTAGTTAAGTTTAACTAAAAAAATTTAATATATTAATAAATTTATTTAACATATTAGTAAATTTATTAGACAAATTATGTGTAATATATATGAAAATATCCATCTGAAATTGAAAAATTATAAATAATAAATCAAGAATTAAACATTATAATTTATAAATAGATTAATAATTAAATGTTATGACATTTTTTTTTATCAAGACTATGAATTAAGTTTGGGTAGTCTAATTAATAGATGAAATGACTTCATTTGAAAAATTATTTTTTGGTCAATTTATTCAAATTCTAGTACAAATTTTTAAAAATCATGTGTTTAAGTTGTTTAATTTACAAAGGTCAAGTGTCTTAGAGGCCTTTCAGTATGAGAATCCATTTATGCATTCAAAAATGTATTTTAAATAATAAGAAATTGCAATCTTTGCTAGAAATTGAATTATGAGAAGCCATAAAGATTTTTCCTCTATTCATTAGACTAGCCCAAGTTAAATTTAAGATAATAATTAAATTTTATTAATTTACAAATTTAAATTTCATCAATTAAAAATTAATAATTTAAAAAAATAATAAATAAATATTTATTACATTTTTTTTTTCAAAAATTTCAACAAATTATAATATAATTTGTATTAATTTATAAAAATAATATTTACCAAACAAAATACTAATATTAAGTATATTTGAGACATAAAAAAAACTATAAATTATATTATTTTTAAAACCAGTGTAGATATAGATTGATGCCTATTGTTTACAAGTCAATTAATTTATATGGCTATGCTACTTTAGTTATTACTAGTCTATATCCATAATAACTTTGGATCTACCAAGGGCCAAGAGGGATCAAATCTCTTGAGATACAAACCTCTTTTAAAGTGAAAAGAGATTTGATCCCTCTAGGCCCTTGGTAGATTGGTAGATCGGGAGTTAAGATGGATCTAAGCTATAATAACTAAACTAGCATAGCCATGTAAATTAAATCTCTTGAGATACAAACCTCTTTTAAAGTGAAAATAAATTGATCCCTCTAGACCCTTGGTAGATTGGTAGATCGGAAGTTAAGATGGATCTAAGCTATAATAACTAAACTAGCATAGCCATGTAAATTAAATGATTTGTAAACAATAGACAACAATCTATAATAAACATCAAAACATAGGTTTATATCTAAAGAGATTTGATCCCTCTTGGGTCTTAGGTAGATCCGAGTTAAGATGGATCTAGGCTAGTAATAATTAAATTAGCATATCCATGTAAATTAAATGACTTGTAAACAATATGCATCAATCTATAATAAACATCATAACACTTACTTTATTTTACATCCCAGAATAAATCATAAAACTAACTAAATTATAATTTATTATTAAATATAAAAAAATAATAATATATAAGTTAAATATCCATACATTTAGATAATATGGAACAAGAATTTTAACCATACATATTTACCCCTACTTTATCATAAAGACTATTAATTTATGAATAGGTTTTGTTATAATACTATGAGCCAATACCATAACTTATCAATACCACATGTCCAAAAAAACCATTAAAACCTTTCTATAACACTTGTTCACATGATATTGTTTTAATTAATCAATTTAATTAAAAAAACAAAAAAAACATAATCTATTCACCTAACAACTTTATATATATATATTTTTAATTCTAAAAAAGACATAATTTTTTATCTATATAGTTTCTAATAAAATTATAAAATTTCATTATTTAAATTTAATTTTTAAATATAAATAAGTATATATTTCACTCAAAATTATAAAACATTTAAATTATATACCTACTAAATAATTTAAAATTATGTTTTTGGTATATTTTAAGATGACTTGGAAAAATCCAAATCATAAAATATTTAAACTTATTCAAAAATACTTTATAATTTCAAAAATTTAAAACTAAATACATTTTTTTTTAGACATATTTGGAATCAAAATAAGAAATGTTCAATTAGAGAATTTTATTAATAAATTTTTTCAATAAAAGTCTATTTACTATGATGAATTGGTAACTCTGCAATGCGCCAATATTACTTAAAAGGTTTTGATGATCGTTTCCCATTGTTTCCCATTGTGCTTAGAGGGAGAATCTTTCATGAACTAAAGGGCATGTAATCTACTTAATTATTAGCATTCTAATTAATAATACACCTGACTTATTGCCACTTACTTGCACTGCCAACCCCTGAAGCACTTGCGGGTCTGCCTCATGCAGATCTCGTTCTTCACCAAAACACTTAGAACTAAACTATAATGCCTTAGACACTTTTGCACAACGGAAGCAGGGGTAATGGTAGAAGTTTAAGGGTCAGTACCCCATACAAATTCTGTTCCAGGTTGTCCTTTATTATTGTTTTAATCTTAAGTACTATATATGCTAGTCTTATTCACTGTAAACTTTGGATAATATGTGTTTTGGCTCCTTTATTTTAATGTCCATGGCATTTAGGGACTACTGCAAAGTATGTCACAAGTCATATCCTCTTTTGCACAAAAAACTCTTGTTACTTGGATTGAATGCATGTTGGTCTTCTCAAAATGTTACTGACCTTTAATGGATTACTCACTTTAAGTTCTCCTCCTATGTTGATCTGTTCCAATGAGCAATCACTCCCCCAACCTTCACCAGATCGATAAACCACTATGAGCATAGATCGTTGAGAATATTTTGCTTATCAGGAAAGAAGGGAGAAGATCTTTTCATGGAGAAAGGTTGTCATTGATCTGTTCTGATCCAATCCGATCCTCTTACCATCGAGGGTTCCAGCTGTAATGATCCAAGGATGGGAAAACCAAAAAACAAAAGCAAAAGATGAACAAACAAACTCTCTATTTCCCTTGGCCCATGAGGGGCCAAGGCCCAGGTCCATTCAGGCTCTGATACTAAGATAAAATTTGATACTGCAAACTATCTTTGTCAATTATAATATTACATATATACACGAAGTGTTGTCTCAAGATAGGGAAACTATCTTAGACACACAATCAGTTGGTTGAGAGAATATCTCAACCACACACCAAACTAGGGACATATAGATATAACCACTCCTATAGAATAGGAACATACTCCTTTACATAGAAGGTCACAACTGAGACAAGTAGGAATTACATTTTCCAACATTTATCATGTCTAAAATGCTTCCTCTTTCCTAATGGAGATTTTATAATTATTGTGAAAGAGTCATTTAAATATTTCTCTTTCTGGATTTATTTGTGAAATGGAATTTCTAAAAGATTTCCCTAACTTGAAAATCATCATCTTTGTTGTATAAATACACATTTAGTTCTTAAGAACATTAAAAAATAATATTTTTTCTATAAAGGAATTCATTGCTACATTACTTTGATATGTGCAATTCTTTTAATTTTATTAGTAAGCAATAACCACGATAAACAAGTGACTTTTTGTACTTTCTATATAAGGTATTGCTTCCTTTCAGAGTATTAAAAGGCCCTAGCTTTGAATGGATTCAAGCACCTTCACTATATAATCAGTTTGGTGGTCATTAACTAGCATGGATGGACATGATAGTAGAATGATGGCTAGAAGGGTCAGTTTTGGATGCCCTTGTACATTGGTAAGATGCATCATGGACATATTGGGCACCCTCACTCATAGATTTTGCACACCATCAACATTGGTAGGTCACAGTAGTTGGATGTACCAAGAGAAGCTTGGAAGGGAACTTGGTGAGGAAAGGAAAAGAAGGTTGTCACAGACAACCTCATTTGCAAACATGTATTTTGCATGACAAACAAGATTGGCATAGAGAGCTTGACTAGCTTGGGTGCTTGGACTATTAGTGAACCAATGTTGTTGGGCGGCTCACACTTGGAGGTTGAGATGGTAAAGAGCCTCCAGACACAAGCAAGGAAAATTTTAAGGATGGAAAAGTTTCTTGAAGTTTAAAAACATTGGCGAATCTCACTAATCCCTAATATGCAAACTGTAAAAATTTTATTGATATATTTGTAAAATTGTTCAAATTTATAATGATTTTATATAAAGTCTCTATATAATGTTGGTGATTTTTAAGGTAAAATAATTTTATATTCTAAAATTTGGCGAATCGTCTTTTATAAAAATTGGAAATTGGCGAATCTTTTTTGTGGAAAAATCATGGGAAATTAGCCCACTCGGCGAACATTAGCCCCTAAAATTTCCATGGACACAAGTATATGTGGATCGCAATCATGAGATTCACGCGATGCGTGCACATCTACCAAGCATGCATCCACCAAGCATACATTTTCCAGAAACGCTTGAGTGTAGTTGAGTGAATCAAACGGTTTGGGAGTATTGTGGGCACTCCAATGATTGGGGGATATTCAGATGGACTCAAATGATCTAGGTGCAATCGTGGAAACTTAGATAGTTTGGGACGAGTTGGACATATGGACTAGGAAAACTTAGGACATATTGGATGGATGAACTGGGGGGACTTGGGACAAGTTAGACAAGATGAATTAACATGACTTCATATGATTTCCAGACTTGAGATGATTTGGGCTAACTGTGAAAATTCAAGAATCCTCACCCGAATCTACTTACTGCAACAACTGATTAAACTTCTCCTATTTTTTAATGACGGAAACAAATTATTTATTGTTTTCTACATAAAATATCAAAGCTAACGCACTGCAGTCTTCACTTAATTAATTAATTTTCCCAAAACAAGAACAAAATAAATAGAGAAAAATGCACAAGTGGCATAATATTTTTTGGACAAATGTCCAAGGAAAAACCAAATGCAGGAAAACCGATGCAACAACTCTGAGGGTTTTTAATATTATGTAGTAATTTCTGAATACAACTCTGGATGCCCTTCCAACAATCCAGTTATAGAGAAAATAAAATGGCAGAAAAACTTAGTGAGATTACCTCATTCTACTTGGCAATTACGGTTGTTTCGACAACTGAACCAACTGTTCCCGACCTTCTCTGAATTGGCCCTACGTCAGTCCATGTGGGAAACATTTACCCTCTAAAGTAGTTTCCAGCCCTCCCGGCTCAGAAATGTCAGCTCCCCGACAGATTTTTGATTTCTGCACTAGAAGACTGCTCTGCTTCTGCGTGAGCCCTTCTGGCCCTACATCAGCTCTGCATGGGCCCTTTTGTCCCAGCGTTAACCCCTCTTGGGTCTGTGCTACCTCCTCTTGGTGTCTCTCTGCCTCTCTGCTGTTGATCCTGGTGCCTGGAGAAGATACTCCAACCCAACTATCCCTACCCCTCACTGCAAAAGCTCACTATCGAAAATTTCTTGGCAGCTACTCTGCTTCAGAAAATCGATTCTCTGAACTCTATGTGTGTGTTCTCCAAGTGCCCATAAAGCCTTCTCTTATAATCCTTTTGTTGATCAATCAACGACCCAGATTAGATCCTAATCAATATCTAGGTTCATATTGACTTGATCCTAATTAATTGGCCATGATCTTTATCCAGATGCATTATTTTGCAGTTTGCAGTGACAAAAGCTACTCAAGATTGAGGTTGTTCTCGATTTGTTCTCGTACTTTCCAGTTACAAAATGAATTTGCGAGAGAATTCGAAGAAATCTTGTCTTGACTCTGATTCAATGAGTTTTTGTTTACTTTGCTTTGTTTGTATTACTTAAAACCAACAAAATCCTTGTTTAGAAAAATCAATTTTTGAGTGCGATTATTGTGAATGTGGTGGAAGTTCCAAGGTTTTCCATAGTTTCTTATTAAATTTTAATGAAATCTAGGATCTGGTGGATCACGCTCTAGATCTTCACCACTTACAACCAGAACTTCTGCTAGCTAAGGAGATAATGGAACAGGTAGGCTCGAAATGAATGGAGTATCTACGTATAGGTATAGTTATTCAATTATGCATGCTCAACAAATGAAGATTTATTCCCCCTATCCAATTAACGGAGCAATTCCCTTCCTAAATTCGCCGAGGGCTTTGGAGATGGTTACACCTTCCACGTAAAGGCTTTCCTAAAAGGATAGATTCTTTGTACTAAGAGTGAGTAAAAGGTCCACCCACATAACACACTCTGTAAGGATTTTGCATTATGATATTTTTTTGAGCATCGATAACCATTGCATCATTCATAATCAACTTTACGTGATTATGCTTGAAATCAATGTCTTAAAAACAATTTGGGTACCAAGTGCTTAATTCCTTACTTCATATATATATGAAGCGAGGAATTAAGCACTTAGTACCATATATATATATATATATATATATATATATATATATATATATATATATATATATTATTTGCTTATATTTCATCATTGAATAGACATTCTTTGTTTATATTTCATAATTGAACTTAAAGTTTATGATGAGAGGGAAGCTCTTCTCACGAGCCTATGAAAATAGTAGGATTGAGTTGCTCTTATCATTGAAAACATAAAAGCAAATAAGGTGTCAGTGGTTGCTAGAAATTTTCTCTATTTTAATCCTTTCCATTCTAAACATAAAAGCAAATAATGTGTGAGTGGTTGCTAGAAGTTTTATTTATTTTAATCCTTTCTATTATGTTCTTAGCTTTAGTGAGAGTGGTATGGTTAGTCTTCAAATGGTTGGACCTAAGTGCATTTGTTTGTGATTTTTCATTTTATTAAATGGCTGCACTGGATTTTGAAAATTTCTGGAATTTGAGAGATAAAAAGTTAATATTTTTCAAATATGATTGAAAAAAAACAAGGTCAATAAACCTTAACTCTTGTCTATTAAATTTTGGAATATTTTTAAAATTTCTAATCTACATAAAATACCTCAATGATATTTTGTTTAGATTGTATTTTGTGAGAGCAACAAAATGAAATTTATATTTTTAAGAGAGAAAACAAATTCTACAAATTAATAACCACAAGCCACATGACTTATTTAAAAATAACCATGTAACTATTCAAGTTTTTAAAAGAAAATGGTGAAAATATTGTTTAGTAACATTATTTTTAAACCAATATATAAGCAACACAAATCTTCCTTAATCCAATATAGATTTTTCATATAAAAAAAATCCACATATTTTCCATAAATGTTGTAATGACATACATTTTAAAAAAATAATAATTAAATAATATTAAAATAAATATAATTGAAGCCCATGGGGTCTTGCATAGATGGTGATTGGGTGCTCTGTTAAGATACTTCTTGATATGAAGTCACCAGTTCAATTCTCCACTCTAATTAGAATGATAAACTAGACATGATAAAAATGTGACCCTGCAAAACTTAAATTTTTTTTTGTCAATTATAAATATATATATATATATATAATCACTGAATCTTCCATTGGACGTCATCATTACCTAAATAGCTGTTGTAATTCGTTACAACGTGAATTTTGATTCATTAACTCCATATTTGTGGAGGGACATGCTGTTCACAAAATATATCTTATCACGAGGGTGCCTCAAGGAAAGTATATGTGCCTTGGTGCTTTTATTGGATTGTAATAATATTTAAACTATAAAACAAAGGATTTTTTTTTTTAATTTTTATATATGAAAAGTAATATTTAAAATAGCAAGATACATACATTATAATTTGGTGGAGATTTTATATAGAAATAAAAGTGATGATATTTAAAAAATAATTCAATTTATTTTAAATAATGAAAAAATAAAATGAAAATTTTATTTATATGTGTTTTTGGTATATTTTATAATCTGTTTTTCATTTAAGTAAAAAAAATTTGAATTATAGAGTTGAGTTATTAATTTTATAAAAATTAAAAATGTTTAAAGTTTTATATGTTTATTCACAAAAATATATTTCAAAAAATAATTAAATGTATTATATTAAAAAAGCTTATTAAATAATCTCAACAAAAAAACTCATCAAATAATTTCAACAAAAATATATCTCTCTATCACAATTAAAAAAATATCTAAATTTATTTATGTATTTAAAAACATTGCAAAAAATAAAAAATAAAAAATAAAAATTTAAATACATTTTATCAAAAGAAAACACTCACCAAAAAATATACAACTTTACTTTAAAAAAATACAGAAACTTAAAATAAGTAAACTTTATCTATGCATATATTTATATTCATCTTAAAAATTAAATCAAATCAAATCTTATATATATTTATATACATTTTAAAAATTAAATTAAATAAATCTATCTTAAATAAATATTAGTCAAAAACCAAAAAATAAAATAAAATTATACATTAAAAAATTTAATCCCTTTCCATCTGGGAAAACTCTATTTTATAGATAATTAATTTCACAAAATATTTAGAAACTTTTCTTAACATTGATTACACTACCAACTCCCTTATCACACACCCAAAGGCTACTTGAATTCCAATAATAAGTTTACAAGTTCATGCATAATACAATGAGAACTTTTTTGTATAACACATGAAATGAGGTTTGTGCCTTTTAATACCTTATAAACCAAGGGATACGGACTAGGACTAGCATTAGCATTAGCATTCACTACCTTTGTATTGCTATGCGAGAATCAAACTCACAACGATGACCATGAATCACAGCTACCCACAACCATGAAATGAATCCGAGGGTATTGAACATGGCAACGCGATGAATGGGGAAATTATAATAATGCTGGATATATGAGAGTGAATGTTTTATGTTTAGTTGGTTAGAAATAGAAAGGAAGGAAATATTTTTATTTATTTATTTATTTTTTAATTTAAAATAAGTTAATTTTTATTTTGGTAAAAAATAAAATAAAATATTGGTTTTATATGTTTTATTGTGTTGAGAGGTGTTCTATTGTTTAATATAAAGTAGATGTATAAGTGTTAGATGTGTAATTAAATATGTGAATATTTTGTAAATGTTTGGTTCATAAGTATACATATATTATATTATAATTAATAATCAATAATTAAAATAAATTTGAGATAAAATAGTAATTTTATTAAAGGTTTTTGGGTTCAAGTTTTTATAATTTATGGTTTTTCCCATTGTATTTTTTCTAATTGTCAAATTACGTAAATAAAATTAATAAAATTAATAAAATTAAATAAAATTAAAATTAATGATTAATAATTTTAATAAAATTGACATAAAATAGTAAATTTATGGATAGATGTTTTTGGGGTCTAGATTTTCACAACCCATGATTTTCCCTACGATATTTTTCTGTAATGTTCAAATTACATTTAAAAATTTAAAAAACAAAACAAAATAAATAATTAATAATTAAAATAAAATTGAGATAAAATAGTAAATTTATAGATCGAGGTTTTCACAACCTATGATTTTTTCCATAGTATTCTTCTCTAATGTAGCTTATTCAAAGGTATTCTTCATTAATGAGAGATATTCATTGCAATAAAAGCTTTTAGCTAAATCAAAATAAATCATAATTTCCACAACAAATATCATATACCCTGAGTAATTTTCATATTCGATTTGGTAAATAAAACCACTCAATACACAAGGACTTTATAGCTCTGCGGATGTATGTCTTCCAAGTAAAACTTGTGAAAAACAACCTTACTCACTTTGTTACATAGTCTTCAAAGATTAGATTTTTCCAGGTTGTTTGTATGTTATTCATTTTATTTTATATGTTTGAAATTTTACTCTTGACTTTAAATAAAAACGTGAGCACGACAAAAAAATAAAATATGTTGCATGCCGTCTTACATTTTGTTTATATTTTTTTATCCACATTAAAATTTATTGGAGTTGTTCAGTTTAGTTGTGTTAATCGTGAACCTCCCTATGAAAATTCATTGGAATATGTCTCTCAGATGTTCATAACAACTTAGTTTAGATATAATTGTTATTGAGTTTTATTTAGGAGATCAAATGATAACATAAAAATAATTAAACCAATGATAGTTAATATCCTAGACTCTGCAAAGACAAAGATATATATTATATCTTATTGTGTTTTACGTTTAACAACAGAGCTTCAAGTAGACTGTCTTAATTATCAAGCTTATATATATCAAACCAGCCTAGATTCATCTTAACTCGAGATCTATTAAGTATCAAGAGAGATCAAATCTCTTGAGGTGCAAACATGCTCGTTAATATTCAAATTAAAAAATATATAAGTATACAATGTAAAATGTAAAGTAACATCAAATAAATTCACCTTATTCATTTTAATTTATAAAAAGATAAGAAACAAAAATTAATAAATTAGATAAATATAAAGTACAAAGCTCTAACAAAACCATGGACAAAAACTAATAGATTAAATAAATATAAAGTACAAAATCTTTCTTCTTCATCTTAATTTATAAAAGAAAATTTAAGAAACAAAAATTAATAAATTAGATAAATATAAATTATTAATAAAACCATGAGCAAAAACTAATAGATTAAATGAATATAAAGTACAAAACCATTGGTTATAACCGAACCATAGGCCATAACACTTTCCTGTAAAGCTACTTTAACACAATAAAATGTAGTGAATAAAAATAAATGGTTTAATAAATTATAGACAAACCATTGGTTATAATCAAACCATAGGCCATAACACTTTCCTCCAAAGCTACTTTAACACAATCAAATGCAGTGAATAAAAATAAATGGTTTAATAAATTATAGACAAATCATTGGTTATAACATAACCATAGGCCATAACACTTTCCTCTAAAGCTACTTTAACACAATCAATAAATGGCTTAATCAGTTATAGACTCAATTGATATTTATATATAATATTTGATTTAATAGAAATTAAAAAATTCATAATTTAATAATATTTTTAAAATTAATTAAAAATAACCAATATTAATGTAAATTAGTTAAGTTTAACTAAAAAAATTTAATATATTAATAAATTTATTTAACATATTAATAAATTTATTAGACAAATTATGTGTAATATATATATGAAAATATCCATCTGAAATTGAAAAATTATAAATAATAAATCAAGAATTAAACATTATAATTTATAAATAGATTAATAATTAAAGGTTATGACATTTTTTTTTATCAAGATTATGAATTAAGTTTGGGTAGTCTAATTAATAGATGAAATGACTTCATTTGAAAAATTATTTTTTGGTCAATTTATTCAAATTCTAGTACAAATTTTTAAAAATCATATGTTTAAGTTGTTTAATTTACAAAGGTCAAGTGTCTTAGAGGCCTTTCAGTATGAGAATCCATTTATGCATTCAAAAATGTATTTTAAATAATAAGAAATTGCAATCTTTGCTAGAAATTGAATTATGAGAAGCCATAAAGATTTTTCCTCTATTCATTAGACTAGCCCAAGTTAAATTTAAGATAATAATTAAATTTTATTAATTTACAAGTTTAAATTTCAACAATTGAAAGTTAATAATTTAAAAAAATAATAAATAAATATTTATTACATTTTTTTTTTCAAAAATTTCAACAAATTATAATATAATTTGTATTAATTTATAAAAATAATATTTACCAAACAAAATACTAATATTAAGTATATTTGAGACATAAAAAAAACTATAAATTATATTATTTTTAAAACCAGTGTAGATATAGATTGATGCCTATTGTTTACAAGTCAATTAATTTATATGGCTATGCTACTTTAGTTATTACTAGTCTATATCCATAATAACTTTGGATCTACCAAGGGCCAAGAGGGATCAAATCTCTTGAGATACAAACCTCTTTTAAAGTGAAAAGAGATTTGATCCCTCTAGGCCCTTGGTAGATTGGTAGATCGGGAGTTAAGATGGATCTAAGCTATAATAACTAAACTAGCATAGCCATGTAAATTAAATCTCTTGAGATACAAACCTCTTTTAAAGTGAAAATAAATTGATCCCTCTAGACCCTTGGTAGATTGGTAGATCGAAGTTAAGATGGATCTAAGCTATAATAACTAAACTAGCATAGCCATGTAAATTAAATGATTTGTAAACAATAGACAACAATCTATAATAAACATCAAAACATAGGTTTATATCTAAAGAGATTTGATCCCTCTTGGGTCTTAGGTAGATCCGAGTTAAGATGGATCTAGGCTAGTAATAATTAAATTAGCATATCCATGTAAATTAAATGACTTGTAAACAATATGCATCAATCTATAATAAACATCATAACACTTACTTTATTTTACATCCCAGAATAAATCATAAAACTAACTAAATTATAATTTATTATTAAATATAAAAAAATAATAATATATAAGTTAAATATCCATACATTTAGATAATATGGAACAAGAATTTTAACCATACATATTTACCCCTACTTTATCATAAAGACTATTAATTTATGAATAGGTTTTGTTATAATACTATGAGCCAATACCATAACTTATCAATACCACATGTCCAAAAAAACCATTAAAACCTTTCTATAACACTTGTTCACATGATATTGTTTTAATTAATCAATTTAATTAAAAAAACAAAAAAAACATAATCTATTCACCTAACAACTTTATATATATGTATATTTTTTTAATTCTAAAAAAGACATAATTTTTTATCTATATAGTTTCTAATAAAATTATAAAATTTCATTATTTAAATTTAATTTTTAAATATAAATAAGTATAAATTTCACTCAAAATTATAAAACATTTAAATTATATACCTACTAAATAATTTAAAATTATGTTTTTGGTATATTTTAATCAAATTTCAACTAAAAAAGAAATGCCCCCATTAAAATAAACCTAAGGTCGGAAGAAGTAAGATTCGAGAACTGTAAGGTCGGAAGAAGTAAGATTCGAGAACTGTAGATAGCTTTCCAAAAACATTTAAATTATATGACTACTAAATAATTTAAAATTATATTTTTGGTATATTTTAATCAAATTTCAACTTAAAAAGAAATGCCCCCATTAAAATAATCCTAAGGTCAGAAGAAGTAAGATTCGAGAACTGTAAATAGCTTTCCAAAATTATAAAATTTCATTATTTAAATTTAATTTTTAAATAAATATAAATATAAATTTGAGTCCAAAATTATAAAACATTTAAATTATATACCAACTAAATAATTTAAAACTATAAAATTATATTTTTTATATTTTAATCAAATTTCAACCTAAAAGGAAATGTCCCTTTAAAAGAAAGCTAAAATCAGATGAAGTAAGATTCAAGAATTTAAAACTATAAAATTATATTTTTTATATTTTAATCAAATTTCAACCTAAAAGGAAATGTCCCTTTAAAAGAAAGCTAAAATCAGATGAAGTAAGATTCAAGAACGGTAAATAGCTTTGGAAAAAGTAGCAGGGTTTTATGGAAAAAGAAATAAAAGATATTGAGGTGGACGAATTGTTTGGATGGTTAAAAGTAATTGGAATATAGATAAAAATAATTTCAAAATATTGTAATATTTGAATTATATTTTTAGAGTAGAAATAAATTAGTATTATCAAATTTTTAGGATTCTCTAAAATTTGACAACTTTAACTTAAATTTATAAAACCTACTAAATTTTAATTAAAATCTTACAAATTTTCATGCTACTTCCCTAAACTGCGAGAGACCTCCATCGAGCACTGTGTTTCAAGGCAGAGGCAGCCTTAGAAGGAAAGAGCTAACCAGCCATCCCCAGGGTATTTAATGCTGGGGGATATGCACGCCGGTTAATGCGATAATACGGCGAAAGCCAAGTTTCGGCATTAACTAATATTTTGACTTTCACGTGTTATCGGGCTAAGCGGCGTGCATATCCCCGAACATTAAATACCATGAAGATGACTGGTTAGCTCTTTCCGCCTGAGAAGGGCTAACAACACTGTCAAATTTCAATTAACATGAGTGTCCTCGAATGATGTGGACTGGGGTACGTGAAGGGTTAAATGGGCATCACAGTGGAGGAATCGATTCCTTGTTCGGACATGCTTGTCAGGAGTCACGATGTGCATTTCCTCGCACGGAAAATATTACACTGATCCCATGGTATTATCGTCTCTGTTTTTTTCTCACTTTTATGGATTGTTTTCATAAAAAAAAGGTTGAGTTTTCTTTTAAAGCGCTAGTTTATCGTTTTGAAATTATTCGGCACATTTTTGGATTGAATTTATTCAAAATTTGGTTAGGGGCTTCTTTAAAGTATGAGTTGAAATTGTGAACTCCGTAATTTATTTAAGATTTAACTGTTTTAGATTTTTTAAAAAATAATTTATATATTAGATTTGAGATTTTTATGATTTATATTGTAGATAAATGTTTTTTGGATTAATCATATTATTAAGATTTCGAATTAATTAAGTATTTTTTGGATTAATCACCTTATTAAAATTTGATCAACGTTTAGAACTAATTAATGTGATTCAAAGTGGGAAAAAACTCATACAATTTTCATGAATAAATATGATGCATCATTGCTCAATTCAAAATATTAAATAATTTATAACTTATTTTAGAATATTAAATAAATTTGAAATATATATATATATATATATAATCGGTTAGTTTTTAGCTTCTAAATGATGCATCCCTTCTATTTACTTATGAAGATTGTATGATTTTTTCCCACCTTATCTGAGGATAAACCACATTAATTGATTTGAAAAGTCAACCAAATCCTAGTAATGTGATTAATCAGAAAGACATTTATCTATAATCTATATCTAATAAAAAATATCACCAATAAACCAAAAAATTATTTAACTATTTCCTATAAAAACTCTAAATATATAATAACGACAATAATTAATTAGACAACCCTTTTATTAAATCAAATTTACAAAAAGCCACTAACAAATCAAACAAAATACTTGCTGAAAAAAATCAAACAAAAACTCTAAATATATAAAATAATAATTAATTAAACAAAACCTTCTTCAAACATTAAATACAATAGATATTTAAATATAAACATGAAATACAATAACTAATATAAAATAACGAAGAAACTCTATAAAAACCATCCAATTTTTTTTATAACTCAAGGATTCATTTGCTGCAGGACTAGGTTTGGCATCAAATGCCAAAATACTCCCATTATTTTCACGTGGTTTTCATTTTTTTTTCTGGGTTTTCACCAATCAAATTCCTTTCTGGACTGCCCGGCGATCAATAGCGCTGGGATACTCAGGAGGACTCGATTACAGACGACGTGACGTTTACTTCACGAGAGTGCGTTACAGCTGATAGCTTACGTTCATGTACCTCGCTAGTCATTGGACAGAGCGGCCAGCTCATATTAATCTCGGCAACTGGAGGTATGTTACGCTCTTAACGTTTAAAGTAATATTTAATAATTCACCAGTGTCCTGCCATGTCCGTACGCACGCTGAACCGCTTCGAATCCTAGGCAGTGAGCCAGCTGTATTTTAATGATCCCCGGGTCCCCTCTTATTATTTGAACCCGGCCCCGGTTAAATTAACTACAGTTCCTTGAAACAGAAAAGAACGGAAGCGTTGCTTAAGACACGTGTTATCAGGCATCTGGACAGGCGCCCCATAGCTGTAACCAATAATGGAGCATGTCGTGAGTGCGAACGAAAATGGCAGCAATGCAGGTGAAGTTGGTCGACTATACGGTAAACAATAATACATGCCAGCAGGGCGCTCTTCTGTCAATCGCCTTCACCTCTTGATAATCGCGCCCCACTTGCACAGCCTCCCCTACTTAAATATCGTTCATCCCTGTGCTTCCTCACAGCAATCGATTTTCTCTTCTTGCCTGTTTGTTTTTTCACCTTGTGTTTGTAACGAGTTATCGAGGTTACTGTGGTTTGTTCCTCTGAATCCAAGGGAGCTCGCGTCTTTTTGCTGTGTGATAGATAGAGAGCGTTAAAATGGCTTGTTCTTTTTCTTGGCTTCGACTGTCTGCCTTGCTACATATAGCGGTGTGTATAGTGATATTATCTGGAGTCCGTGCTTCTGGACAGTCGAGAAAACTTGCGGCTTTGGTGGAAGGGCCATCTGTTGTCTTGACTTACCACGATGGCCCTCTGCTTTCTGCCAGTGGATTGACCCAACTCCACGTAATCTGGTATGGAAAATTCACCCCTGTTCAACGCTCCATTGTGGGGGATTTTCTTCAATCTCTTGGCGCAGTGGCGTTAGAGGGGACAAGAAGTAAACCCTCCGCGTCTGCTTGGTGGAAGACCACTGAGAAGTATGTGGGCGCAGCCCCTAACAAGGCGGAGCCTTCCAGTGTTATAATGCTAGGAAAGCAGAAGGTAGACCAAGATTATTCCCTCGGCAAGTCACTCAAGAGGGCTGACATTGCTTCTCTAGTTGAAGCTGCTGTTAAGTCGAGATCTCTGCCTCTGCCTCGGCCTCGGCCTCTACACAAGAATAAAGCGACAAAAGAAAATGCTGTATACTTGGTGCTTACCTCTGAGGATGTTGCCGTTGAGGGTTTCTGCATGAGTTCCTGCGGATTCCATGACAGTCTCAATGTATTATCACACCAGAAGGCGACAAGAAGCCGAACGATGGGGAAGGAGAAGGAGCCTCGTCATCTTTTGCCATACGCGTGGGTTGGGAACTCTGCAAGTCAGTGTCCTGGACAGTGCGCATGGCCATTTCATCAACCCATGTATGGACCCCAGACTCCTCCATTGGTGGCACCAAACGGTGACGTGGGTATCGATGGGATGATAATCAACATTGCCACCGTTCTTGCAGGAGCAGCTACTAATACATTTAACAACGGCTATTTTCAAGGGGACTCTGCTGCGCCTCTAGAGGCGGTGTCCGCCTGCACGGGAATATATGGAAAGGGGGCTTATCCTGGGTTTCCCGGCGAGCTCTTAGTTGATAAAATGACGGGGGCAAGCTATAACTCCCATGGAGTTAATGGGAGAACATTTTTGTTACCAGCTATGTGGGATCCTGCTACCAGAACTTGCGAGACATTAGTATGAACATTTTTGTAATTTCAAGTCTGGGATTTTAAAAAGGAAGCATGAACGTAGAGTTAGGTGCATAGGGTGCAGCGTTTCTGCAGATAGAATCTTAAATATGTATTCTTTATTCTTTACACAGGGTTTTAAAGCAAATTCTTTTTGTTTTTATCAGTTTCAAAAGGGGGAAAACCATATTTTCGTTTGAATGTGTAGCAAAATTGGTGCTGGGTGTTGTTTCATTTGCCCTTGAAATGTTGTTTGGAGAGACGGAATATGATCTTAAAATTTCGATGGGACATTGGGTGTGTTAAAATGTTCATAAACCAGGATGGATATCTCTTAAATACCTAGATTTAATGGAAATTGGCTGTGCATTGAATGTTAATAAACTAGTATGGATCTATTTTAAATACCAATTTAATACTGATCTAATATGAGTTGAGAGGGATCCAGTGGATCCAGTGCCAAGAGGTGCCAAGAGGGATCCAGTTTTTCATGAGCCTACATTATTTTATGAGCTGATTTAACATAAGACTAGAGGAATTCAGTTTTTCATGAGCCTACATTATTTTATGAACTAGCATTATTTAAATGTTCTGTATAATTATTTAAATTTTTTATTTTGGCATACATCATCACAACTTCAATTTTTGTTGACAGCTCTACACATCATACTACACATCATATCATACTAAGCTGTAAAATGGATTTCTGGACTCAATAATTATTATTAATTCTGTTTATCTTTCAATACACCTACCATGGGTGGTAAGCCGGGGCTGGTGTTCAGTAGAACCATTTTCTTGATAATGGGAAGCAGTGTCTTTCAAGCATTTACTGGCTTCTATCTGGGTGGGTATTCTCTATACTACTGAAACTATGTTTTGTAAAAACCATCGAAAGCCGGCCAAAGTACACTAGAGGAGTGTGAAGGGTGCCACAATGATAAGTTTGTTCTGCATATTACTTCCCTCAACTGTGGTGTTTAACACTGGTTTTTCTAAGCAGTTTAGAATCTGTTCCACGCTGTTTTTCTTTTAGGCCGTCTTCTGAAGCAGTGAGTGCTTAACTGGCCAGTTGGATATGTTCAACAATATGTAACTGATCTAAAGAATCATGTAGCCTTGCCTTTTGTATCATTCACCAACCTTAACATAAATGGGAAGGGATAATGGAAGTGAAAAGAATTATTTAATTAGTCTTCCTATATTTAATTAATTAAAGTCTTTGCTCTGGAATAATTGATGTTTGTTCTGGAATAAGTGAAAAAGGGTTATCTCCATTTCCAGCCACTGATTACTTCCGTTGGATTTCCGTCACTAATTGCAACATTTAATTTATATTTTTATATTATCTGTCACAAGACAGTTTGCATACGTTTCCAACAAAAACCGTTTGTTTTTAAAACCCTTGACGAGGTATAGCTTCTATTTTAACATTTGCTCTTGCCACTACTTACATGTCCTCGGGGTCCTATATAATAGATGTTTGCTATGTTTCCAGTGGTTTATCCACGTTGTGATCACTGTACTTATTGATTTAGTCTCTTTTCATAGTATGCAACTTTGAAACCATTTTTTTTTCCAGTGGTTCATTCACTTGTTGGGATTACTATATTCTCTGATTTAGTCTCTTTTCATCGTATGGTACAACTTTGAAACCATTTTTCCCAGTGGTTCATTCACTTGGATCACTATTTTACTCTGATCGAGTCTTTTTTCATCATATGCTAGTTTGAAACCACCTTTTTCCAGTGGTTCATTCGCTTGTTGGATCACTATATTTCTCTGATTTATTAACTTGTATGGTTCTCTCTTTTGTCACTGACCCAACAATGCCCATTTCTTCAACTCCTAATTTCTTCTATTATATTGTTAAAAAAAGTTGTAGATCGTTCCACTTCTATTTCAGTAGTTCTTTTATTGATTTCCTTGTCCCCAAAAGTGTACAAATGCATTTGTATTGTTAAACAATGTTGTAGATGTTTCCACTTCTATTTCAGTAGTTCTTCTATTGATTTCATTGTCCCCAGAAGTGTACAAATGCAGCATGAATCTACTTATGCTAGATGCAAATGTTTTCTTGCAATGTCGCTGTTGCAACTATCTCCAGCTCTGTTTTCTTTAAAATCTACCATTCATTTTTGTTTTCATCTTCATCATTTTTCACATATGTTTAACAATATGTGTGTTATTTTTAGTGATTTCTTCCTTAAACCGATCTTCTTTATTTATTTATGTAAATTTCAGAATTTTACAATTTTTCCATTGTTTTCCTCTTCCCAGTTTCTTTCGCTAAGCAACAGCCTTGTCATATCAAATTATATAAATGCTCAAAATGCACCATGACATCTGCATGCTAGATGCAAATGTTTCTTACCCGTCCTGCATTGTTCTCTCAAAGTGTACAAATTCTCAAATGCACAATGACATCCTACTTGCATGCCAGATGCAAATATTTCCTTCTTGTCCTGTAAGGTTGCTGTTGCAATTATCTTCATATCATTTTTATTTTCATCTTAATCTCTTTTTACATATATTTAGCAATATGCGTATTATTTTTAGTGATTTCTTCCTTGAACCAATCTTTATTTACTTGTGTGAATTTTGATATCTTACGTTTTTTCATTGTCTTCCTCTCTCCCCCTCTTATTCTCATGCTAATCAACATCCTTGACAACTTTTCAATGTGCCATTCATCTCCATTTCTATCTTTTGCAGTTTTAACGCTGAATTTTTAACTCGCTCATTCATAAATCATTAAATCATCAGATAAAATATTAATATCACAAAAAAGTTTCTGTTTTTTTAACTTTAATAGCTCCATTAACAACTTCAACCCATCACCTCCTCCTATTTGCTCCTCCTATTAGATTCCTTATCACAATGAGCTTTTTTCCCTGCTTCAAATTGCACAAGAATGTAGTGGTTTTTCATTTCTACAAATCAAATTTCCAATGTCAACAATTTCAAATCTCCCTTCAGAGTACATGCCAGCTGAAGGCATCATTTTTCCAATCCCTGCACGGTTGCACGGTTCTTAATTACTATTCTTCCTTTCAGCTTCTCTTTAGTTAATTACATTTCTTGCCTGACCTGCATCATGTCTTCCTCTAATGGCATTTTTCCAATCCCTGCAATCTCTAACATTACCATGGACTTCTCAACATCAACTGCAACATTCTTGGTTGCACGGTTCTTATTTACTATTCTTCGTTTCAGCTTCTCTTTAGTTAATTACATTTCTTCCCTGACCTGCATCATGTCTTCCTCTAAAGCCATTTCCCTTTGTTAAACACTGCTTCAAATTTAACCTCTACTACCACTAATTTATTCATCTTTCATTTTCTTTATCAATAGTGTCAATGCTCTTCATTTTCTCTCCATCTGCAACCTCCCTTTGTTAAACACTACTTCAAATCTAACCTCTATTACTACTAATTTATTCATTTTTCATATTCTTTATCAATAGTGTCAATGCTCTTCATTTTCTCTCCATCTGCAACCTCATGTTCATTGTGCACATCTTTGCATGCATAAATTTCTTCACACTTTAAATGAATAACACCTTGTTTTCCCAAAGAGCATCTTTTAAGGATACATCTTCCTCTAGTGCCCACTATGATCTGTCACCATTTTCATTGCTATCTTCATCCTCAAAACCTTCTTACCACCTAAAAGACCTTCATTTTCACTACCCTCCATTTCTTTCAACTTGGGAATTTGTTTCATCTATATTAAGACGTCCATTTTTGATAGAAATTGATTCATCATTGCAAGAGCCCCAACTTCAATGAGAAGCACCTTTATTGAATCTTCAGACTTTTCTTGTGTCAAGGGATTTCTAGGGCAAGTTCTCAGATTTTTGTTTGGCCAACCCTTTCGTTGTTGTCAATGCTTCCAATCTAATCATAATTTCCCTGGACTCAACACAAGTTTCTCCTTACAAGACCATCTCTTGCTCACACTTTTAATCTTAAGGCTTTTTTTATAACCCATTTCTGTATTTTTCAACGTGTAATTTCTTTTTCAAATTATAGTGCTACCAATTGACATGTTGGAGTTGTCAAACAGGTTTTGCATCATTTTATTAATTAGTGCTACCAATTGACATGTTGGAGTTGTCAAACAGGTTTTGCATCATTTTATTAATTAGTGCTACCAATTGACATGTTGGAGTTGTCAAACAGGTTTTGCATCATTTTATTAATTAGAAGAACTATTTTTATATAATCAAATTTAGAGAGAGACAGTGGTGTCTCTCCATAACTAGAAATACGAGAAATAACTAATCTATGTTCCAACTATAATCTTATATACAAAATCTCGAAGGATTAGTTAACATTTCTCTTTTTAATTTGAAGGGGGATTTGACATGCCAAGTCGAGATTTAAAATTTTCAAACTTTTCATGTTCCAACGCGTTGTTAAAGATATTTGCAATTTGCTCTGAAGTAGGACAATGTGTTAGAGGAATTGTTTTGGCCTCAACATGATGTCGAATCAAATGATACTTAGTGTTGATATGTTTGGTTCGATCATGAAATTTTGAATTTTTGGCTAATTGAATTGCAGAAGAATTGTCAATGAATATGTTGGAAACATTGAGAGGAGGGGTGAATCAATATTTTTTTTCAATTGTTATTTTTATCAGTTAGATCACTTATATTTAGAACACAAAATGAACAATAAGAATAAATGTTTTTATTAATTTCTTCTTTACAATAAAGCGAGTACAATATATGTAGGGCTTCAATTTTAGATGAAGACAGATTTTCAATCTTCCAGGCTCCAACTTGTAATATGCCAAGCATTGACTTGGGCTTCCAAGGATCCAACCTTGTCAATTTTGAGGCACCAACTTCAAGGGCTCCAACCTTATATTCGGTTCAGGCTCCGACTTGGTTTCTTGAGGACTTCGATCTTTTAGGGCTTCAACCCTATCTTTTAAGGCACCAACCTTGTTTTTTCGAGGCTCCAACCTCTTGGGTGTTGGAAATATTGAGAGGGGGGTGAATCAATATTTATTTTCAATTGTTATGATTACTAATTTAGATTCTTTACAATTTTAATCAAAGAAATTATTTTATTAAAATATAGAAAAATATTGAATACAATATTTGATGAATTTTGTTTGCCAAGCACCAACTTGGACTTTGATGAGGCTTAATTTTTAGCGCTTTGATTCTATCTTACCAAGGCACCAACCTTGAATTTAGGAGCACAAATTCCAAAGACACCAATCTTTCCAATTCTGAGGCACCAACACCAAAGGCTCCGACCTTATAGTTTTACTCTGTCAAGAAATTTTTGATTGTATTATACTGCACCTTATTTGTGTGATTTTTGTAACAGATCGATGTCTGCACTACATAACCGCTTCAGGGGTGACTGCTTCTTCACGAGCCCTTTATAGAGATTAACCCAACCAACAAACTTGCTGGACCTTCGACTTCCTTTTTTTTGTTGGACCTTTGACTTTCTTCTTCAACGTTGGATCTTCGGCTTCCGTCTTCAACCTTTGGCTCTTTCTGTCTCTTTAAGTTCACGAGTTGTGAACTGTTGATTTTTCTGTGTGTCCAATGCTGAGATCGATGCTTAAGGTGCGGTATTATAGCTTTCATTTGGAAGGAGAGGCCGACTTTTGGATATTCATCCAATTATTCATAAACTTGTTTTATTTACGAAAAATTTCATAGTAGAGAAACCGTACCCAATGAGGACTCACATCCACGTCATCAATCACAATCACAACTTTCGAAGGTCCTGCAATCGCAACCTTTAACATTGTCGATGTAAGATAGTTGATACTCATACTGCCGATAAAGCGGACGCGATATAATATTAAAGAGTGGTCAATAGATTCGTTGGGTCCACAGTAATATTGCAATCGGCAGCCGGATTCACAAGTCTCATCGCAATTGGCAGTCCGATGGTGACAACCTTTTATGATTTGCGTAACTTCCGATACCCGAATGCGATACTACATAAAGGTGTATTCTAATGGCGCTGTCGAGTTTGCATATTATATCGCAATCGACATTTTGAATGGAACATGATTATGCAAACATAATGGTTTGCTAATATGCGATGGATGTGATATTATATTGAGTTGTATTGCAATGGTGCAACAGGTCCGCAGTGATATCATAGTCACAGTTTTCAAGTGTGACATTCCCTTGTGATACGTAACTTCTGATGCAGATGCAATATTTCATTAAGGTGTATTATAATGGTCCAACGGGTCTGCATATTATATCGCAATTGACAGATTTGTACGTGACAAGGCTTTAAAGCTAGCGATATGGCGGATGCAATATTTTTTTAGGGCATGTTGTAATGGTACCATCGGGTCTGTAACTCATATCGCAATCGGGTATCTCAATGTAACAAGCTTCAATACTTGCAGCGTAGCGAATGCGATATTGTATTGAAGTGTGTTGTATTTGAGTGATCAGGTCCATAATGCATATCGCAATCGGGAGTTTTGAGCAGTGTTACATAACTTAATATAATAGAACCGTCGATAAAGTTCCTCCACTGACACTGTTAACTCCTCTCAGCTCTTCCTCTTGGGTATATGCGTTCTAAAGGGTTTCCAACGACTTTTTCCTCTTACTCTTGGGTTGTTGCTCTTGTGAGTTCTCTGTGATTTCTTCTCATTCTTTCGATAGCTCTTCTTCCGATGATGTGTTCTTCATTGCTCCTTTCATATCGTTGTTGTTCTTGTGGCTTCACATATCTACGTCTCATTGGCTTCACATCATCATTTGGTATTCTAGAATATTGCCATATTGACATCAATGACAATCTAGATCAACTATCTCCCCTTTTGTCATTGGTGGCAATATTCCTCTTCTCTCCCCTTTGACATCAATGACAAAGGAGTACACAAGGATGCTTCCTGTCAAACTGCTCCCCCTGTGATGCGGCATCTTAAGAATCGGTTTAGTGTGCTACTAAAGCAATAACCCCCATATTTTGACAGAGATGTTAAAATGCTTCTCGAGGAAGAGGTTTGGTGAAAATATCTGCAATTTGTTCCTTAGTATTGATATATTCCAACTTTATGTGTGGTTTAGCCACTTGTTCATGGAGAAAATGATACTTGATTGATATATGTTTGGTCTTTGAGTACATCACTGGATTTTACTAAGATTGATGGCACTTGTGTTGTCACAATAAATGGTGATTGGTTGTTTAGTTTCTATGTTGACATCCTTCAAAACTTCCTTCATCAATAGTAGGTGTACAACAATTAGTTGCACTATATATTCGACTTCGGTGGTAGAGAGAGATGATTGTTTTTTGCTGAGTCAAGCTACCAGACAATCTCCCATTAAAAATGCATTGCCACTGGTGCTTTTATGATCATCCATGCTTCCAGCGCAATCAAAATCGGTATAAGTTGTCAATGTAGTGTTTGTGCTTTTGGGATACCAAAGACCAAAGTCGGGAGTTCCTTTCAAGTATCTGAGAGTTCTTTTCACAACCAACGTGGGATTGCTTATGAGCTGATTGAAATCTTCCCACCATTCCCATTGCTTGCATAATTTCGGGCCTTGTAGTAGTTAAGTATAAGAAAGATCCAATTATTGACCCTTAAAGAGTTGCATCTACTGGGGGGGATTCATCATCTTTGCTTAATTTTCAATTTGTGGTCATTGGTGTGTTCATAGATGCACATTTTTCCATTCCATATCTTTTAAGCATGTCTTTGAGATATTTTGTTTGAGAGATAAACATCCCTGTTGTGATTTGCGATACTTGTAGTCCAAGGAAGTAGGATAGCTCACCAATCATTGACATTTCAAATTCTTTTGACATATTTTGAGTAAATTCATGGCTCATTTCATCATTATTGCTAGCAAACTTAGATCATTAAAATATACAAGGGTGATTAGTAATTTATCCTCATCCATCTTCATATAGAGATTACTTCCTGCCACCCTCTTTTTGAAGTTTTGTTATTGTAGATAGTGATCCAATCTTGCATACCACACTCTAGGAGCTTGTTTTAAATTGTATAATATCTTTTTCAACTTACATACAAAGTATTTTCCTTCTGCTAGATCAAAACCTTCTGGTTGCTCCATGTAGACTTATTCTTTGAGTTCCCCATTTAGAAATGCTAATTTTACGTCAATTTGATAGACTTTGAATCCTTTTGAGCATGCAAATGACAAAAAAATCTTTATAGCTTTCATACGAGTTACTGGTGCAAAGGTTTCTTCAAAATCGTTTCTTTCAATTTGTGAGTAACCTTTACAGAGAAGTCTTGCCTTATTTCTGATGATTCATCCATCTTCATTCATTTTATTTTTGAACATCCACTTAGTTCTGATTATGTTTTTATCCTTTAGATGAGGTACCGGTTCCCATGTCTCATTTTTCTCGATTTGAGACATTTCTTTTTCCATGGCTTCCACCTAATGAGGATCCTTACTTGCTTGAGTAAACGTTTCTAGTTCTTTCATAGAGAGGAGAGCAATATCATTTCTCTTTGGTGCACTTGTTATCCTTCTTCATGTTTGTATTCCTTCATCTACATTGCCAATAATATGCTCTTCCGAGTGATGTTTTTGGAGGAATTTTACTTTTGAAGGAGTTTGAGATGGTTTTTTTTCTTTTTCTTCATTTTTAGGTTCCTCTTTACTTTCTCCAATAAAAGAGTCAACTTCATGATCTTCAATTATCTTTTCTGGAAGCCCTTCATCAATCTTCACATCAGTGCTTTCCACTATTTTTCGTAGTTGATTATTGCAACGCTTGTAAGCTTTGTTTTTCTTAGAATACCCAAGAAATATTCCTTCATCACCCCAAGAATCAAATTTTCTTGGTGAGTCATCATTGATCTTTATGAAACATTTTATTCCAAAAATTATGAAGTATTTTACTGAAGCATGTCTTCCTTTCCATAATTCATAAGGAGTCCTCTCTTTGTTTGGGCTTAGTTGAGTCCAATTCAAGGTATAAACTGCTATCCCAATTGCTTCTTTCCAAAATTTTCGCTGTAAGTCAGCTACTAGTAACATAGTTCTGGCCATTTCTTAAACAATTTGGTTTCTCCTTTCAACGACCCCATTTTGCTTAGGTGTTCTAGCAGCGGAGAGCTCTCTTTCGATTCCAGGTTCTTTACAAAATCCATCAAATTCTTTTGATGTGAATTCTCCTCCTCTATCCGTTCTAAGACATTTAATTTTGGAATCCTTTTCATTTTCTACAAGAGCTTTAAGATTCTTAAAACATTCAAATGCTTCAGATTTATATTTTATGAAATATAACCACATCATTCTAGTATAGTTATCAACAAATAAAGAAAAATACCTTTATCCTTGGAGCGTTGGAGTTTTGGTTGTCCCACATAAATTTGCATGAATGATTTTTAGAGGTTTTGATGTGGAGAACTCCTTAGTCTTGTGGTTGGTTCTAGTTTGCTTGCCATGTTGACATGGGCCACATACAACTTGATCTGGTTTGGACATCTTTGGAATGTCCCTTACTGCATTGATTTTGCTGATATTGATCAAGTTATCAAAACTTGTATGCCCCAGTCGCTTATGCCACAACCAACTTTCATCTGTTTGACTTAGATAACATTTATCTTCTTGAATTTTGTTCAGAATGTAGACGTTATCTGATGTTCTAACTCCTTTCACCACAAGTTCTCCTGAGGAAGAGTTCCTTATTTCACAATTTTTAGTGTTGAAGACAACATTATGTCCTTAATCACAGATTTGGCTAATACTGAAGAGATTGTGTTTGAGCCCATCTATCAGTAAATCATTTTGAGTTTTCCTTTTCCAATAATAAGGGTAACGGTTCTTGTTCCAACAATTTTGGCAGACCCACTCCCGAAGGATACATTTCCTTCTTTTTCATTGAATGAGACAAAGTTCCTTTTGTCACCTGTCATATCTCTGGAGCACCCACTATCCACAAACCAAAGATTTTCCTCATTGTGAGCACATAGAGCTAAACTACATTTATCCGTATTGGGATTTTCATCTTTTGCTTCTCGACTTTTGAGGGGCAGTATGAGTATCGACGGTCCGATGGTGACAACCCTTTATGATTTGCGTAACTTCCGATACTCGGACGCGATTCTACATAAAGGTGTATTATAATGGAGCCGTTGGGTCCACATATTATATCGTAATTGGCGTTGTGAATGGAACATAATTATGTAAACATAATGATTTGCGATTATGCAATGGATGCGATATTATATTAAGTTGTATTGCAATGGTGCAGCGGGTCCGCAATGATATCGCAATCGCAGTTTTCAAGTGTGGCATTCCTTTGTGATACATAACTTCCGATGCGGATGCGATATTTCATTAAGGTGTATTATAATGGTCCAACGGGTCCGCATATTATATCGCAATCGGTGGATTTGTACGTGACAAGGCTTTAAAGCTAGCGATATGGTGGATGCGATATTTCTTTAGGGCGTGTTGTAATGGGACCATCAGGTTCGTAACTCATATCGCAATCAGGGATTTCAGTGTAACAAGGCTTCAATACTTGCGGCATAGCGGATGCGATATTGTATTGAGGTGTGTTGTATTTGAGTGATTGGGTCCGCAATGCATATCACAATCGGGGGTTTTGAGCAGTGTTACATAACTTAATATAATAGAACCGCCGATAAAGTTCCTCCGATGATATTGTTAACTCCTCTCGGCTCTTCCTCTTGGGCATATGCATTTTAAAGGGTTTCCAATGACTTCTTCCTCTTACTCTTGGGTTCTCGCTCCTGTGACTTCTCTGTGATTTCTTCTCAATCTTCTGCTCTTCCGGTAGCTCTTTTTCCGATGATGTGTTCTTCTTTGCTCCTTCAATATCGTTGTTTCTCATGTGGTTTCATGGATCTGCTTCTCCTTGGATTCACATCATCATTTGGTATTCTGAGATATTGCCATATTGACATCAATGACAATCTAGATCAACTATCTCCCCTTTAGCTCCAACCCTTAGCTTTACTTCGTCAAGATATATTTGGTTATACTTCACGGCTCCCAATGTCTTCTTCAACGAGCCCTGTCAATATTCAGTTATCCTTTCACTTTAGTCTCCACGTCCTGTCATCAATGACAACCTTGTTCTTCACATGAAGGTGTCACCACTGCGCTTCATGTTACCCAAACAAAACTTTTTCAAGGTCACCTCATGATGGCTTCAATGTATCATGGTCTTCAATGATCTCCACAAATATTCATTATGTTGCTTCACAAAGTTCTCCAATTTTGCCCTATTCTGTTCTCAAGAGAAGACTTCAACAAGCTCTATTTGTGTAATCCCAATAAATCAACACTTTGATCATGACAACTACGACAACTTCAACCACAACAACTTCAACCATGACAACTACGACAACTTCGACCACGAAAACTACGACAACTTCGACCACGGTAGGTTCAAACACGACAACTATGGAAACTTCAACTATGATTGCTACGACAACTTCGATCACAACAACTACGACAACTATGGAAGCTACGAACCAAAATTTCAACCACGACAACTTCGACCATGACAAATACGACAACGTCATTAGGAAAGTTCCAAGGTAGTCTTTCGACCATCAAATGAGATATTCCACGTCATCATCTAGTCTAACATAGTTACAGATCAAATGTGAACTATTATCTCAAAACGGGTAATCGAGTCCAAAATTCCCAAAATAACATGAAAAAATAACAAAAAAAAAAAAATATTCTGCATCACCATTTTTTTTTAGAGTAAATTTTCAATATTTTTTAAAAATAACAGTGAAAAACAATAGAAGCCATTTTGTTTGGTGCAAAAAACACCTTGAAATCGAAAAGTGTTTATGCCTGAATAACATCTTTTTCTTTTCAGGGTACATTTTCAACATTTTTTAATAATGATGTTAAAAATAAAATATCGTGACTCTGAAAAACTTTAAATTTTCAATGATTTTCAAGCATGACATTAACGATAAAATATCACATCTTTGAAAACACTTAAAATTCCAACGAATTTTAAGCATGACATTAAATTTAAAATATCACTTCTTTGAAAAACCTTAAAATTCCAATAATTTTCAAGCATGGTGTTAAGAAAAAATATTTATAATTGTTTTCAACCATAATATTAAAGATAAAATATCACGACTTAGAAAAACATTAAAATCTTGACAATTTTTCAACTATGGAATTAAAACCAAAGATTATGACTACAAAGCAATCTTAAATTTTCAAAATATTTCAAGCATGACATTATGGAAAAATTTTACGACTAAAAAAACTTTAAAAATAAACCCCTGAATGAACGAGTTATTATACTAAGAATAATTTAAAAAAAATGCTAAATGTATAGCGATTCTGAAATCTTGGCCTAAGACAACTTGATACATTGCAATTTTCATGAAATTCAGGCACTATGCCATGAAGTGTCCACACAAAAAAGTTGAGTAAGAAGACCTCGCGAGGAGCAGTAGGTGAATCCTTGGCTTTATAGTTATAGCTTGACTTCACCCTTACCGCATGCATGGCCAACACAATGATGGGGAGCATGTGGTACTTGTACTCAAGTGCATTGTTACACATGACATGGTGTTGAGAGTTTTTCAGTGACCTGGAGATAAAGACCTCAAGATGCATATTGAGCTGGGGGACGACAGAAGGTACAATGTGACTGATATTGGTACAACCACCTTTCAGAGGGAGTCATGATCCCCTCTCAAACTCAAGGATGTCATGTTTGTTCCAATCTTAAAGAAGAATCTCATCTCTATAACAGTTTTTGAAGACCTTGGTTATGATGTGGTCTTCAGCAAAGGAAAAGCATTCTTGAGACATATAGCCACTGTACAAGTGAAGCAAATCGAGGTTCATGTGAAGAACTTGTACAAGTTTGATGTGGAAGATTGTGCTACATTAAGAAGTAAGGCATAGAAAGTGCAACGCCGCAATGTCGATGAAATTTAGAACAAAAGACTTGGTCATTTGCATTATGGTGCCTTAAATATTATGTTGCAAATAACCACTAGCCTCCCAAAAGGATCACTTGAGAAACATGATGTATGAAAGGGTTGTACTATGGGGAAGTATGTGAAATCCACATTCCATGATTGACAAAGAAAATCACATGCAGTTTTGGAAAGAGTCCACTCTAATGTTTTTGGACCTTTCTCGATAGCCTCCACTGGTATACATAAGTACTATGTTATATTTGTTGATTATTTCTCTAGGAAGTGCTGGATTTTCTTCATGTAGAAGAAAAATGAGACATTCTCAAAGTTTGTAGAGTTCAAGGCACTAGTTGAGAAAGAGACTAGCAAGAAGGTGAAGGTTCTCAGTGTTGAAGGAAATGTAACTAGGTTCGGTCTTCATAAATGTACTTTTGATATTTGTATTTATTCAAGAAAATAAATATTATATTTATAATATATGTCAATGAGTTTCTTGCTCATTGAAATAGGTCTAGCACATGTTGGAGTGCTATAGGTGAGTCAAATAGTCAAAAGAAAATGTTGAAGACCTTAAGAGCATGTTGCACCATATATATGTTTGTATAAGAGTCAAAGAATATCCCTCCAAGCAAAGTCAAGTTTCCTCCAAGCATGTGACACCACCAAAGAAACCAACTGATGTAAAGACAGCAAGTCCGCCGACAAACAGTCTTCAAGTCAGCCTTCTAGTCGGCCTAAAACAAGGGACAATTCTCTATATAGAGAGGTTTTCCACTCCACTATAACGTCAAGAATTTGTCTCTGAAATCAATGAAGGTAGAAGGCAAGTAAAGGGTAAAAGGAGGACAAGAAAAAGGGACTCCAACGCAGGGAAGAAAGGAGTAAGAAAACTGAAGTGTTATAGGGCTAGTTACAACCACACATGCGAGAAATTGAGAGTTGTCTCTGCGGTTATGACAACAGTAACATACAGTCCCCCATATCTCATTGTTTAGGGTTAAAACTAGGCCTACAAGGCAACTCACTCAAGCATGGAAGAAGGTTATACACCCGGAGGGAGAAGGAGAAGTTTAACATAGTTCTTGTGAGGAGATTCCCTCACACGTGCGAAGATCTAGGGTTGCATTACCACTGCTCTAAGTCTGCAATATTTGTGAAAGAGAAGAAAGCTCGGTTGGGAGGCAACAACGTCATTTCCTTAAGTTAGAAAGGCTCCATCACAATCGAAGGAAGAGAATGTCAAGGGACATTCTAGAGTGTACAATCAAAGGTCTCTACAGTTGTCAGAAGAAGTGTCGAAGGAAGAAAGACAAAGTGCTGGAAGGAGGAGGATGAAGTGTTACAAGAAGAAGTAATGTTGAAAGGGCTTGACTTGTGCTTGGAAAGTGTTGCAATAAGAAGTAATATTGAAAGGGATTGACTTGTGATTGGAGGATATTCTTGTCAAGGGTCTAGGGTTTTTCATTGATCAATAAGAAGCTTCAATAAGAGAAACTTACTAAAGGGTTTTCCTCTCAATAGAAGAGAGGTTTTGGCCCTAGCAGAGAGCCAACATCTTGTGTTCTTGTTCTTATGTTTTTGGTAGAAGTTTGATGAAGTGCACACACATGCATTAATAATAAGAAGAAGAAGATTAAGTTAACAAGAAAAAAGTAAAAATACTCCACAAATTGTTATCAAGTCAATAATAATCACATTACACCTAGTTTCCCTTGATTATTCAACATGGAATCAAAGCTAAGGTGACACATCAAGGAAACGGAATCTCAAGAACACTCATCAAGGAAGGACATCTACAAAAGTTGAAGCATCAAGCCAAGAAGTCTCAATCACATCAAAGGACAAGAACATCTACCATCTATCATTCATCAAGGAAGGCTACAAAGCAAGGAGAAGAGCCTTACACAAAGGCACCTACAAGAAGACAAAATCAAATAAGGACCTACATCAAACTACAAGTCATCAAGAAAATCTCATCATCAAGCAAGTCCACTTGGAGAAAGAAACTTGAAGAACATCAAGATCTAAGGAAGGCAAGCCATCAAGTATTCAAGGAGAAAGAAAGTCTACTAAATCTCAAAATCTATCAAGTAAGTATATGTCCCCTTCTGAATACATCAATGTATTTTTGCAAGGAAAGCAATAAATTGGTAGGTACCAATAACTTTCTTGCATGGAAGAAGAGGATTGATTTACCTCTCAAGGAGAATGAACACCTAGAACACACCAAAGAGAATTTAACATTCCTTCTAAGGAAAAAACTCAAGTCCTATCGAAGTACAATAAGGATGAGAGAAGATATCAAAGGATTATAATAGAATCCATCTAAGACTCTCTCATTCCTTGTGTCTCCAAACTTGAAACATCAAAAGAAATCTATCATAAACTAGTAGAGCTATTCTCGGTAAGCACAATTGGAGAAGTGATATCTCTTTGAAGTGAGTTGTACAAGATGAAGATATCAAATGAAGCAATAGCTCCCTACTTCATGAAGATCTCTAAGATGAGGGATCAACTTGAAGAGCTAGGGGAAGTCATGTCTGACAGATAAATGACAACCGTAGTACTCAATGCTCTACCTGAGGATTGAGGAAACTTCACATCAAGCATATATTCCAAGAAGGAAGCCACCCCACTAAGTGAAATGTGGTCTCTGTATAAGATAGAGGAAACACGACTTAAAGCAAAGGAAGATGTGGGATCAAAGGAGAAATAATTTTCTACCATGGCTAAGAGAAAGGGAAAATTTGGCAAATTTGGTCCACAAAGAACAAACAACAAAGGTATGTCCAAAATCCAATGTTATGGATGCCAACAATATGGACACTACAAAAGGAATTGTCCTAAACTAAAGAAGGACAACAACAACAAAAGAAAAAGAGAAGAAGCTCACATGACTCAAGAGGTGAAAGAAGAAGAAAAAAAGAAAAAGAAGGAAGATCCTCCAGATCTCTACTATGACTAAGTCAAACTCTTTACTTAAAGTATTCTTTCAAAGTTTTGAGTAAGATAGAAGCATGTAGGAATAGAATAAAATTGCATGGCTAGAAACATATTATAAAATCTAGAAGCATGAAGTACATAGAGATATAAATACTCACGAAGAAAGAGCATTTATAAATGAGAACAAAATGCATGGTTAGAAATATCTTCTATAATATAGGAGCATGGTATATATAGCTCAAGATATTCATGTCGAAGGAATAGGACCTCATCCAAAATGAAAGAAAATTTCTCATGATTAAGAATCTTAGAAAACCTCCATCATAAAAAGGAAAGAAACATTTGCAGGGTAAGGGTCATCAAGATCCTATGATGGGATCTTCAAAAGAATATTCATAAAAGAAGATGTGTCATTAGGAGTCCCATTCATGGGATTCAAGAAAATGATGATATGCAGGAAAGCTAAGATGAAGCAAGAAGGGCCACACCAAGGACAACCATATGAAGCTAAGATGATCAAAGGAGAATCAAGATGAGGTATGTATGCATCAAAGTTTAGTCATGTTATCATTTGTATATTGTTGAGTCATGGGAATTGTTCTATAACATGATAAAATAGGAAATAATATCTTTCACCAATGACATGCTCGAAGGCATGTACTACAATGCAATGAAGGTCAACAAAAGAAAATACTCACATAAGGAGTATAAGATTGATGACTAAGAAGCAAGTAAAGAAGAAATGCTAACTGGTCCTAGAAGCAAGCAATGAAGAAGTGCTCTCACAAGGAGAAGAAATTGGTTGACCAATATATCCAAGAAGAAGCAAATGAAGAAAGAGATCAAGCATGTGAAGAACAACATGATCACCAAGAATCACTATCTGACAAGATACTTTGAAGACATCTCCCGAAAGAAGACATGACAACTCTGACAAAGGAAGAAAAAGATCAAAGGGCCCTTGACACCTATGAGGGCCTTGGAGATATGAAAGGTGTAGATAATTGATTCTACTCTACGAAGATGTCATGGTGAAGAAGCCATCCAGAAAAAACACCATTTAATGTTGAAGCAATATCAAGATGAATTCATGAAGGCTACTAGATCAAAGCATGGGAACAAGAAAGTACAAAGAAGCATCCATGTGAAGAGTAGTCTGAAGCATAGACAAGATGACAAAGAATGACCAGATGAAAAGAGAACCTGACATATGACAAGAAGGCCACTTTCTGCGAAGGAAGTAATGACATGACAAATCAGGAAGGAAAGTGATCGATGGATGGTTCCCTACCAAGAAGAAGTATGACCAAAGACTTCATGACATCAAAGGAAGGAAGATGATCAAGCCGCTGGAGGACCCACGAAGAAGAAATTGTTGATGAATGGACAAGTCCCTAGCTAAGAGGGAGTTATAAAAAGTTCCCAATTACAAAGGAACTTGGACAAGCACCTTGTCAAAGGATACTTGGGCATGTCTTCCCCAATTGAGAGAAAGCAGCAGACACAACATTTTTGTCTTCACTTGGGAAGAAAGAATGGGAGGATTGGGTAATCATTTGGCATCCGATACTCTTTTAGGATCTGTAGGGCATCCAAGACAAGATTAGGCAAGAGGACTAATATTATTTGAGGGCTGGGAACCCAAGATAAGAATAGTCCTAGAGGGTCATACTCAGTGAACACCTAGGTGGGTATGTACCTTGAGAGACAATGACTAAGGTGTCTATAATTCATTGCTATTGCCAACATTGTGCTCTAACTTATTGAGAGATAGAGCTGCCAGTCAAGGCCTCGTTGTGGAAACAATGTTGGTTATTATGATGCTATAACATATGGATTTCCAATCCAATTTCTCTTATGCGAATTCTTCAAGATTGAAACATAGCCAGAACATCTTGTAATGTTGTATGAATACCTCCCTAATTAAGAGGGAGTGTTAAAGGAAATTTAACTAGGTTCGGTCTTCATAAATGTACTTTTGATTTTTATATTTATTCAAGAAAAGAAATATTATTTTTATAATATATGTCAATGAGTTTCTTTCTCATTGAAATAGGTCTAGCACATGTTAAAGTGCTATAGGTGAGTCAAATAGTCAAAAGAAAATGTTGAAGACCTTAAGAGCATGTTGCACCATATATATGTTTGTATAAGAGTCAAAGAATATCCCTCCAAGCAAAGTCAAGTCTCCTCCAATCATGTTACACAACCAAAGAAGCCATCTAAAGCAAAGATAGAAATTTGGTCTACAAATAGTCTTCAAGTTGGCCTTCTAGTCAACCTAAAAGGAGGGACAGTCCTCTATATATAGAGGTTTTCCACTCCACTATAACGTCAATAATACCTCTCTAAAATCAGTGAAGGAAGAAGGGAAGTAAAGGGTAACAAGAGGAAAAGAAAAAGGGTCTCCAAGGCAGCGAAGAAAGGAGGAAGAAAACCAAAGTCTTAAAGGGCTAGTTACAGCCACACGTGCGAGGAAAGGAGAGTTGTCTCTATGGTTATGACAGCAATAACTTACAATCTACCATATATCATTGTTTAGGGTTAAAAATAGGTTTACAAGGCCTCTCATTCAAGCGTGGAAGAAGGCTATATAAGCGAAGGGAGAAGGAGAATTTTAAAATAGTTCTTGTGAGGAGATTCCCTCACACATGCAAAGAACTAGGGCTGCATTACTGCTGCTCTAAGTCTCCAATATTTTTGGAAGAGAAGAAGGCTCGGTTGAGGCAACAAGGTTATCTCCTTAAGTTAGAAAGGCTCCAACACAAGCGAAGGAAGAAAAGGTCAAGGGACATTCTAGAGTGTACAATTGAAGGTCTCTACAGTCGCTAGAAGAAGTGTCGAAGGAGGAAAGACAAAGTGCTGAAAGGAGGAGGACGAAGTGCTGCAAGAAGAAGTAATCTTAAAAGGGCTTGAATTGTGCTTGGAGGATATTCTTGTCAAGGGTCTAGGGTTTGGCATTGATCAATAAGAAGCTTCAATAAGAGAAACTTACTAAAGGGTTTTCCTCTCAAGAGAAGAGAGGTTTTGGCCCTGGCAGAGAGCGAACATCTTGTATTATTGTTCTTATGTTTTTGGTAGCAGTTTGATGAAGTACACACACATGCATTAATAATAATAAGAAGAAGATTAAGCTAACAAGAGAAAGTAAAAAGACTCCACAAATCGTTATCAAGTCAAGAAGAATCACACTACACGTAATTTCCCTTGATTCTTCAACACTTAGGAGCGACAATGGAGGTGAGTATGTTTCGAATGACTTCAAAAATTTATGTGTGAAAGAAGGCATTCGAGGAGAGTTGATAACACACCACAACCCACATCAGAATAGGGTAGCCTAGAGAAAGAACCACAACATTGTTGGAGTTGCGAGAGCTATGCTACATGACCAAGGCCTACCACTACATTTGTGGGAAAAGGCATGTTACACAACAGTCTACTTGCAAAATCAGAGTCCTCATCAGATTCTTGGTATGATCACACTAGAGGAATCTTTCTCAGGAAAAAAGCCAGATGTGTCGCACTTCAGAATTTTTGGAGCCTTTGTTTACTGCCATTTCTCTAAAGAATCAAGGAAGAAGCTTGAGCTCACAACATAGTTGAGAGTTTTTGTGGGTTACACCAAAAATCCACACAATTACCACGTGTACTTGCCATCCCTTAGAATGACAGTTGTGTGAAGGTATGTACATTTTGATGAGGAGAAAACAATGCAGTTCTCTCTTGAGAGGGAGATTCAGATCCCACCAGAAGAGGATATTTTAGATCCAAAGGAGGAGCCTCAGGAAGTTGTGGAGTAGCCATAAACTGAGGAGCAGAGAGTGGAGACATCCTCTCAAGTAGAACCATCAAGAGAAGGGAGAAAAAGAACCAAGGAAGTTGATAGACTTGTGCATGATGCAAGGGAGAATGTGGGAGTTCCTTCAAATTTGCGTTGGAAAAGGAGGTCACTTGAGAGGTACACTAGCTACGTGGCTCTAATGACCGAGCTTGTAGAGACTGAGCCATCCTCTTTCGAGGAAGCAGTAGAGAAACCTGTTTGGGTTGATGCAATGGTGGAGGAAAATGAAACCCGTTTGCGTTGATGCAATGGTGGAGGAATATGAATCCATTGTAAAGAAAAGTGTTTGGGAAGTGGTCCCGAGACTAGTAAATAAATTGGGAGTGGGTTCAAGATGGATCTTCAAAGTTAAGCATGAAGCAGACGAATGCATAGAGAACTATAAAGTGGCCAAACGATTCTCTCAAGTTGAGGGAATTGACTATGAGGAAATGTAACAACCCTGATGAAAATTCCATGTAAATAAATTTAATAAAGGAAAAATAATAACCATGGTTATGGGACACTTATTCCAAGATTAATGTTGGGAAAAACATCCTAGTGTAGGTGTTCATTTGGTTTATTATGGCTAAGGAAAATGGCAAATAAAATGGTAAAGGCTTTGGAAAGGAAAAATGACATTTTTGGCAATTTATTTATAAAAATAATGAAATTAGGAGAAAAGGAAGGTGAAAGGTTACATGTTTCATGTGAGGAGGCAAATGAAGGAAAATAATGGAAAATTGAAGAAAATAGAGGCCTCATTAATAAAAAGGCTTCTGAGGATCACTTGGTACCTTTTGTTAGTTCAGTTTTGGAGCTCTCTCTCTCTCTCTCTTGGACACTTAGAGTTTTCTTGGAGAACTCTAGCATTGGATCAAGAAGAGAAAAGAAGGCAAAGGGAACCAAAGATCAAGCAGGATCAAGAAACTACAACAGGATTATTTGCAGGTATCGATTTGCATGTGTGCTTTTCCATGCTAGTTTTGGCATGCATGGTTATGCATGTGAGTTCTTGGTTCTTTTGCTATTATTGGCATGGGTTTTTCCATCTATGACTGTTTTTTTCAACGTAGCCTTTCCATTTCTAGATAGCCATGGTGTGATGGTTTTTCATGTTTTTGGTTGAGCTAATTTCCGAATGGATTCGAAGCTAAGTGAGGTGGATCTCTGAAAGGAAGAAAACATGTACTAGTGATCCCTGAACCAGACTGTGGATTGCAGCAAAGCCATGACCTAGTGACCCTGAACCCAAATTTGGGTTGCGGGAAAGCCATATTTGGTGTTGCCTCGGTGGGCCTAGGAATCCTCGACCGCTGAATGGCTGGCGGTAAATCCTAGAGGTGGGTGCTCTCAATCAGGCCTAGGAATCCCAGAATGGGATATACGGTAAAGGCTGGAGGGTGGAGTCTCGATTAGGGCCTAGTGATCTGGTGTGGATTGCGGTAAATCCCAGAGATTGGTTTCTCGAATAGGCCTAAGAATCCTCGACTGGTGAATGGTGGGATATATGGTAAATCCTAGAGACTAGGAGACAAAAAATTCCTCACAGTGTAGGTGGAGGGATCGGGTGGCATCCATGCTTGTTTTTGCCTAGTGATCCAGTGAGGATTGCAGTAAAGCCTAGTTCTATTGATGAGGGTGAGGTGGTGTATCCTTGGGAATCCCTAGTTGAGTTTTGGTTATGAGTCCCACATTCATGCTTGGAAAATGGCACGAGGGTGATTCGCTGAAAGAAAGATATGGTTCAACCAATCTATGGTCGGGTGGTTCATGGAAGTCCTATACCTAGTTGGATTTTTCATTCATTAATAAGAGTTCCTTTCCTTGGTATTTTATTAGAAAATGTATTGGTTCATATGTGGACTTTATGGTTGATGTATCCTTATTACTTCTGTTGTTTATATGTTGGTTATGAATATGTTTTATGGCAGTGATGATGTATGGCTCTCATCATGTTTGGATTTGTAAATGAATGAACAATGAATATATGACCTAATAGATGATAATGCAACTAATGTGATAAGGTATGAATGCTTCTTAGTGATTCTCAGATAAGTATGAGACCCCTATGTTCAGATCTGTTGTTATGACCTGTATAATGCATATTTGTGACATGCTTTGAAAAATGTCTGTCATAGCTAGTAGGGGTCCAGTGAAGCCCTTGTTTAAGTATTTTCATTTGTATCATTGTTTTTATGTTACTTTTCATTTCTGGAAGTTTCCTGGAGTTCTAGGAAATGGCCTGAGTCCTGGCCCTGAAAAAGTGGCGCAAAATCTAGAGTCGCTGGCATGGAACTATGTGGAAAAGTCCCCAGTCATTTTGTCTCAGGGGCTGGTCACTTGGATGGGTTGGATGGTTCCTGGGAGTTTTTTTGCATGTGTAGAAGGTCAGGTTGGCTATGTTCCATGGGTTCCACTTCCTTAGCTAATTAATAGGGAGTTGAGTCATATCATAATAACTCTTCGTCACATGTTAACCCAGTTGGCAGGTTACTTGGGTAGATGTGGGAGGAGGTTGTTACAGAGTGGCATCAAAGCATGGTTCAACCCTTTTGACTAGATGGGCGGTGTGTTAGTCATGCCTTCATTTCGATTTCATATGTGTTCCTTATACTCGTGGTCTATGCACTTGTTGCGTATCCATGGTGTTGGTCATGATTGCGTTTATGTCGCCATGTGGAAGTTGATGGTGTGTTGTTGGATTTGTTGATCATGAATATAGGTTGGTTATGCATTGGTTATGCATGACGGTGTTTGTATGTATCGTGTGTGCATGAAAGTTGTACGTATGTTGATTATGCATACATTGACATGGTTGTATTTTTCATGCATGAGGTCATGATGTGTGGTTGATAGGGTCATGCATTGATGACTCGTCTTTGTTTAGGGTGATATCTATATGTTGTTATGATTATGTTTATACTTTACTTTGCTAATATGGTTGATCTTGTAGATGAGATATCCTCCCTGAGCTACACAGAGCTATGTTGATTATGATTATATTTTTGTTTAGCTGTCATGGTATGTGTTAGCCTCCTGCTGCAGCAGGTATTCATTTTTCATGATTGACATTTTTACATGCCAAATATGTCATACTTTGCAAGCTGTAGTGTTCCATATTTCCAGATGAGGCCAAAGAAGAAAGCCATAAAGTGTCCTGGTCCAAATGCCACTGTTGTATTCCATTTTTGGTGAGTTTTTCAGTTAAGGGAAGGCCAAACAGCTAAATCTTGGCCTCCCTAGGTTTCAATTTCCGGTTTTAGAATATAGAGAATGTATCTGTCCAAACAGTTCAATCTTGGCAGATCTGTAGATAGGTAGAGAATCAAAGGGACCCAACTGCTTAATCTGGGCCCTGGCAGAAATAAGTGTAGATTTAGGTAGGAAAAATTCAAAAGAAAAAATTGTAAATCTGGGTTTGCAAGTCTAAGTGCACCCAATTCAAAAGAAGAAAAAATGTTAGGAGAGTAGGCTAGGTAGGTAGCTGTGTGGTTGCAGAATGATAATTTATGATCAATTTTGTGGTACACAGTGTTATATTTTTACAGATCACAGTGCAGGCAGTTTTCATGCAAAGGAGCTCAAAGCTGGACATAACTAACTCCCCCCTTCTTCTAATTCCCCAAGTCCCTTACTAACTTCCCAAAGAGGTCAAGATCTGCTTGATTCCTCTTAGTTTCATCATCATCCATATCAGTTGCCTTGGTGAAGATCTGCTTGACTCAAGGATTTTATTTTTTCAAATTCTTTTCCCCAAAATTAGCCTAAGGTCCCTGACCTTAGCGCTTGCTTATCACCTTCATATTAACTACTAACAATATTGTATAGCTCCCTATCAGTTTTCCCCTTTCCCCTATTAAAACTTTGTATATAAAATTCCCCTATGTGAATATCCCCTCCTTGGCAATATAGCCATATTTTTATAAGTCCGGGAAAAAACGGTCCATCCGGGGCTGTTTTTAGCCCATCCGTGTCTTAAAAGGGATTAATCCGACACCTGGCTAGATTGATAACCTCTCCCCTAGCCCTAAACCCTCAAAAACCCCCTTTTCCGCCCCTAAACCAAAGTTTTGTGCACAAATACATTGACTCGCGCGTATTAAACCCATATAACCCCCATAACCCACATAAACCTAAGTTTTAAACCCACCGCGCGCTATATTTAAAAGGGAATATTCTGCGCATATTCCCCGCCCTAACCAGCGTCGCCTCGTCCTTCCTGCCAGCCTTCCGATCGTCCGCCCCGTAGATCGATGGTGGGCGGGCCATCCCATCTCCAAAACGCCCGAGCTTTAGCGTCCGGGAGATGGGCGGTATTACCGCCGTACCTCCTGCCACGCGTCAGCTCCTAGGCTGTGGCGGAGCCCCCTGTGACAAAACCGTTCCCCCCCCAAAGGTGGTGCGCCACAAAACCACTTACCGCCTCCTGCCCGGTGACGTCACCGCTTACGTCACCCCCTGCACAATCACTGCTTACGTCACCCCCCTCTGCCCAGTCACATGTCGAGTCATCTGCCTGCGTGGCCCCTTGCCATGTGTCATGCCACGTCACCATCCGTACATGATGACGTCATCTCGCCACGTCATCATGCTAACGTCATCGCTGACGTCACCCGCTGTACAACGTCACGTCATGTTGATGTCATCAGCACTTTTTTGGCGTGAAGGAGCAAAAAATCGCACTTCGGAGCCCCGGAATCAGATTCTGAGGCAGTTTTTGATGCGCGATCTACGCCTAGTGCAAATCGCTAGATTTTTTGGGCCAGAATGGGGAATCTTCAGGGAATATTTTTGTTTTATAGCCCCCAGGAAGCCCGAAAGGCGCCGAATGAGCCGTTTCTCTTTGCGAGGCACTCAGGAAGGAGCAGAAAGCAGTTTTGAAGGAAACAGAGAGCCGAACAACGGCCATCAATTTGTGATTAGACCCACAACACATCAGAGAAGCAGCCCAGATTTTGTCAAAGAGTATCAGAGGAAGAAAGGACATCAAAGAGTATCAGCAAAGATTTTTAGGGGCTCGAAGCACCTGTACATTAATGAAGCCCCCCAACAAAGTCAAATCAAGCAGCATAAGCCCATCCTTGCCTTCAAATCACCATTAAGGCATTCAAAACACAGGACAGCAAAGAAGCAGAAACCCATGCACATTTATTTCAGAAGCACCTGCACCAAGCCACCAAGGACAACAGAATTTATTCATTTTTGATACGGCCGCCTTCAGCGCAGCCTGAGTTATTTCATGCATTTATTTCAGGATAGAGTTAGGTCAATTAATTATTCTTTATGACCTGATTAGGTCAAGTTGTAATAAAGAACTCTGCAGAGAGTTTTTTCCCTATATATACCACCCTCTGTATAGTTTTAAGGGTTGGTTGATTGAGAATTTTCACCAGAGACTCGCATTGTATACCTGAGTTTTTTCTATAATCAAAGATTGCTGAAAGCTTGGAGAGCAAACTGTCTGTTGTAAATGAATGTTTTTTGGAGATATGAAGATGGAATTCTTGTGCTGCAGCCTGAAGCAATAAGTGCATCTTACCTCTGTTTTATTGTTTCCCACTATCTAAATAACAGAAAGAAAGAATAGCCTAGAATTAGTTTAAATACTCTCTATGCTCAATTTCTGTTATTTCTTTATGTTTTCCTCTAAATGAATTGGTTATGAATATGAATTCCTCCTGGCTCATGTTTACCCCGATTCACCTGTGTTTTCCAATTATCTAGGGATTCTTTACTGCCCCTAGGTAGCGCTCTGTTGCCTTCTCTGTTAAGCTGATTGAGAGATTCTTAACTGCCTCTCATTACTTAGCATTCTTTCCATCATTTAAACCTGGAATATTGTTTCATGCTCTGCTATCTTGCTCCACTTTTCCTCTCTTGTGACCGAAGAAGTGCACCAGCAGTTTTCCTCCTCAACTCCACGCCCAATGGTTTGAAACTTCCAGACTATGCCTTGCCTCTCTGTATGAAAACATCAATTTTCCCACCAAAAACAAACAAAAACCCTCTGAACTCAAGACCTAGCCTAAAATCCTTTTCAAACAAAGCTAAATCTTAAAGAGAGAGCCCTCTCTGATTGCAGGTTGGCTAGAACCTGCAGTCCAAAGTTGGTCTGTGGTTACCTCGGCCGTATCCTTTTCCAGAGCTTAAGGACAACCTGAGTGATAATAGTATGTTTTACAGGAAAGAGATCAAGATGACTAGCAAGATGGTAGACTACAGTTCACGAGACTCTCCCTATGGATTAGATGAGCAGCATGGTGTTGGGCACTCTTCTGACTTAACAGACACATTGAGAAGTTTGAAGGAATAATTAAGAAGTTGCAAAGCAGATAATGACAGAATCATGCAGACACGGGAGAAGCAAGTAGAAGTCAATGCAATAATCCTTCATAGTTTGTCAGAATTGCAGAGACATGGACCACTTGAGATCAGCCATGGAAAGGAGGACAAAACTAATGGGGCATATGGTGGTAGATCTCATCGCAGTCACAAGTCGAATAGGGATGACACGGTTAGAAATGGAAGGTTTTTGGACACTCCGGATAGGAGAGGCGATGGACACAAGTACTATTCTAGTTCTAGTTCTGATAAACACTATGATCATCATCGTTATCATCCTTACAGGATGAGTGATAGGGGATATTTTTCGGATGAGTTTAATAAAGCTAAGCCACCTATGTTTGATTGATATTTAAAGAAGTCAGAGGATGTAGAGGCTTGGTTCATTTGGGATGAAGAAATTATTTGAGTTGCGTGAGTACACAGAGAATATGAAGGCCATAATAGCTATCTTCAACCTCAAAGGGAAGGAAGACATCTAGTGGGAAGATGTGAAGCGGGTTAGAGACATCATAATGAAGGAGTTGAGTTGGCATGAATTCGAAAGACTTTTCAGGAAGAAGTACTTGTTAGAAAGGTATCACGACAGTAAGGCCAAATAATTTTATGAGCTAAATATGGGATCGATGAAAAATGAGGAGTATACGACTAAGTTCCTAGAGCTATTGAGGTATGTATCGTATCTTAAGGATTAGAAGGCTAAACTTTAGAGATTTTTTAGTGAATTGCCATTAGATTTTAGAGATCGGATTGAGTATGATAAGCCTCAGTCACTTTAGGAAGTTATTGGGAAATTGAAGCATTGTTATGAGCAATCCAAGCATAAGAATAATCTCAGCAAGGATAAAAAGGGAAAGATAAAGATAAAGGTAAAGGTAAATGACATCCAAAAAGAGAAAAGCCTTAGAATGCAGAAGAGAAAGAAAAGGTTGCACCATATAAGAAGTTCAATGTAGCTAGATAAGGACATGGGTCATAACAACATAATAGAGGTGATGGTATAGGACGGTTGGAGTGTTGGACGTGTGGTAAGGAATATATTAAGAGATACTGTTCACAAAATCAGGGTGGTAGGCCTAAGATCTATAATGAATAAGAGGCGTAGACTGTTGGGGATGTTGGGCAGAGCATTCCTCGTATCTATGCAACGTTGGATAACAAGCACACATAGCACCAGGAAACTATTATCGAGATGGAAAGTAAGCTTTGTGATCAAGTTGTTTCCATTTTGATTGACCCTGGATATAGTTATAGTTATGTTAGTCCTGAACATGTGGATAATTGTGGTTTGAATAAGAAGTGCATGCAGAATCCTGGTTAGTGCAGTTGGCTATAGGTACAAAGAAGAGAGTATATCATTGGGTAAGAGCTTATACATTAGATTTGAATAGTATGCCTACATCAACACACTTGAATGTATTTCCGTTGGGGTCATATAGTATGCTATTGGGTATGGACTAGCTATATCTTCATAGGATAAAAGTGGATTGTTATGACAAAGCCATTGAGTGCTTGGATGATAATGGAGAATAAAGAATCTTATAGGGTAAGAAGAAGGAAACATCAGTTAGAATGGTTACAACTATGCATGCAAAGCACAATCGCAAAAAAGGGCGTGTGTTATTTCCAGTGCATATTTCTAGTAACAAAGGTAAGGATGTTGAGGATGCAGAGGCATTGAGTAGGTACCCAATCTTGCAGTAGTTTCAAGATGTGTTTCCAACAAATATTTTAGAGTTGTTGCCTCACAGGGAAGTAAAATTTTCTATTGAGTTGGTACCAGGGGAAGCACCAACATCAAAAGCACCTTACACTATGAGCACACCAAAGTTAGTAGAAATGAAGTTGCAGTTGAAGGAAATGCTTGAAAAGTGATACATTAGGCCAAGTGTATCACCTTGGGGTGCATTGGTATTGTTTTTGAAGAAGAAGGATGGTACTCTCTGGTTATGCATTAATTACAGGCAGTTGAACAAGGTGACCATCAAGAACAGGTATCCGTTGCTAAGGATTGATGATTGTTTGATTAGTTGAAGGGAGAAACAATGTTCTAAAAGATTGATGTAAGATCCATATATCATCAGGTACACATTAAAGAAGAGGACATATACAAGACAAGTTTCTGGACCTAGTACGACCATTATGAGTTTGTTGTAGTTGCATTTGGTTTGTCTAATGCTCTAGCTACCTTTATGTGCTTGATGAATATTGTGTTGAATCCTTATCTAGACAAGTTTGTTATTGTGTTCATTGGTGACATCTTGATATATTCTAAAAATGAGGAAGAACATGTCGAGCATTTACCAACAGTGTTTAGATTGTTGAGAGAGCATCAGTTGTATGCTAAACTTAACAAATGTAGTTTCTTTCAGATAAAGGTACATTACTTGGAGCATGTGGTCCCTAAGGAAGGTATAGCAGTGGATCCAAAGAAGATAAGGGCTATAATGGAGTGGGAATCTCCTAGAAATGTGGGAGAGGTAAGATCATTTATGGGGCTAGCAGGTTACTATAGGAGGTTCACCAGAAGCTTCTCTAAGATTTCATATCCTATTACGTTACTGCAGAGGAAAGGTAAGAAATTTGAATGGACAAAGGAATGTGCAACAAGTTTTGAGCAATTAAAGAAGTTTTCGACAAATGCTCCAGTGTTAAAGATTGCATATTCAGACAAGGAGTTTGCGGTATGCATAGATTCTTGCAAGAGAGGACTCGATGTAGTTCTTATGTAGGAAGGACATGTGGAATGCTATGGATCATGGAAACTGAATGAGCACGAGAAAAATTATCTGACATTTGATATTGAGTTGGAAGCAACCATTCATGTGTTGAAAATGTAGAGGCATTATCTTCTTGGTAGAAGGTTTGTATTGATGAGTGATCATAGTGGGTTGAGATACTTGTTTTATCAGCCTATCTGAATGTCAGGCAAACTAGATGGTTGGCCATGAACATTGAGTTTGCTTTTGAGATCAGGTACATCAAGGGTAAGAAAAACAAGGTTGCAAATGCTCTTAGCAGGCATATAAAGGTACTTATCTAGCAGCTATGAGTTTTTATGAAACGAACTTATAGGATCGGATCTTACAAGCAGCTCAAAAAGTTGTCAGGTACATGGAACTTACGCACAAATTACAACAGGGCATAGGTGATCAGGATGTGGAATATCGTCTTACAACAAATGACTTGATCAGATTTAGGGACACGATATATGTGCCAAACAACAGTGAACTCAAGAAGCTCATCTTGAGGGAATTTCATGCTAAGTCGTATTCAGGTTAGCTGGGATATCAAAAGACATTGAAATTAGTGAAGAAGATTTATTATTGGTTGAATTTGAAGAAGGACGTGACAGAGTTTGTGGCTATATGCTTGGATTATTAGCAAGTAAAGGAAAAATGTAAGCATCCAGGTGGAATATTACAACCGATTGCGATCCCAGAGTGGAAATGGGAGGTCCTTTCCATGGATTTCATCACAAGTTTCCGAGGACATCTAGATGCATGATTCCATCATGGTTGTGGTGGATAGGTTGACAAAGGTAGCACACCTCATTCTAGTGAAGTCTACTTATTCAACTAGTGATGTAGCATAGGTCTTCATAAGGGATGTGGTTAGATTGCATGGTGTTCCAAAGAAGATTGTGTCAGACAAGTATTCTAAGTTCACTTCCAGGTTTTGGAAGGAGTTGTTTGCAGGTTTAGGAACAAAGTTGGCCTTCAATACAACTTATCATCCACAGACAAATGGACAAACAAAGAGGGTCAACAAGATGATGGAGGATATGTTGAGGATGTATGTGATGCATTGGTAGCGGAAGTTGGAAGAGTATATTCCACTGGTTGAGTTCGCTTAGAACAATGGGTATTAGGAATCTATGCGGATGAGTTTGTTTGCAGTATTGTGTGGGAGGAGTTGTAATATTCGCATCATTTGGAGTGATCTAGTTAACAAGGTGTTGATTGGACCAAACATGTTGGCAGAAATGGAACAAGAAACACAGGTAATAAAGAAGAATATGAAGATAACACGGGATAGACAAAAAATTTATGCATACCAAAATAGGTTGTTCAAGGAGTTTCTAGTTGGGGAATAGGTGTACTTGCGGATCAAGCCCAAGAAGAGCTCCTTGTGGATTGGGTCATGTGCCAAGTTGGCACCTGGGTTTTGTGGACCATTCAAGGTTATTGAAAGGATTGGACCAGTAGCCTATCAACTTGCACTGCCTCCAACAGTGAAAGTCCATGATGTTTTCCATGTGTCATTTCTTAAAAAGTATGTTAAATATGTTGATCATGTGATTGAATGGTCTGTATTGCAGGTGGATCCAGATGGAGAATTCCAGCCAGAACCTAAGTGTATATTGCAAAGCAAAATTCTCATGCTCCAGAACCAAGAATTCGAGCAAGTTAAAGTGCAATGGAAACACTTTGAGCCCGATGAAGCTACATGGGAGATGGCATATCAGATGCGGGCTATGTATGCTTCCTTATTCACTAGTTGAGAAAATGTTTTTGGTATATGTTTTGGTGTGATATTTTGGTATATGTGCACATGTATATAAATATCGCCATGACCAGTGCTATAAAGATCCAATAAGTGGTATCAATGTCATGTCATTATAGTTGTTATGTTGTCATGTTGTTTGTTTCCCAGGACGTTGATCATTGTAAATACTGCAACGAGCTAAGTTATAAATCTCCATGGGACGTATGTTTTTCTTACATTAGTTTTATTGGTTGTAGGTTTCATTGAACACCGAAGATGGTGTTACCCCAAGGGGGACGGTTCTCTATCAACCCTCGTGAAAATTCCATGTAAATAAAGTTAATAAAGACAAAATAATAACCACGGTTATGGGACACTTATTCCAATATGAATAATGGGAAAGACATCCTAGTGTCGGTGTTCATTTGGTTTATTATGGCTAAGGAAATTGGCAAAGGAAATGGCAAAGGCTTTGGAAAGGAAAAATAGCATTTTTGGCAATTTATTTATGAAAATAATGTAAATTAGGAGAAAAGGAAGGTGAAAGGTCACAGGTTGCATGTGAGGAGGAAAATGAAGGAAAATAATGGAAATTTGAAAAAAATAGAGGCCTCATTAATAAAATGTCTTATGATGATCAGTGGGTACCTTTTGTCAGTTCAATTTTGGAGCTCTCTCTCAATTCTCTCTCTGTCACACTCTTGGACACTTAGAGTTGTATTGGAGCACTCTAGCATTGGATCAAGAAGAGCAAAGAAGGCAAAGGGAAGAAAATATCAAGCAAGGAAGAGCAATATCAAGCAGCTACAATGGGGTTATTAGCAAGTATCGATTTGCATGTATGATTTTGCGTGAAAATTTTGGCATGCATGATTATGCATGTGTGTTCTTGGTTCTCTTGTTGTCATTAACATGGGTTTTTCCAAGTGTGACAATGATTTTCACCCTAGCCTCTCCTTTTCCAGATAGCCATGGTGTGATGGGTTCTCATGTTTTTAATTGAGTTCTATTGCTGAATGGATTCAAAGCTGAGAAAGGTGGATCTCTAAAAGGAAGAACACATGGCCTAGTGATCTCTGAACCAGACAATGGATTGTGGTAAAGCCATGGCCTAGTGACCCATGAACCATATTGTGGGTTGCAGTAAAGCCATATTTTTTGTTGCCTTAGTGGGCCTAGGAATCCACGATTGGTGAACGGTGGGATATATAGTAAATCCTAGAGGATGGTGCTCTCCATCAAGCCTAGGAATCCTGGGATGGGATATACGATAAATCCTAGAGGGTGGAGTCTTAGTTAGGGCCTGGTGATCTGATGTGGATTCTGGTAAAGACCAAATACTGGTGTCTCGATTATACATAGGAATCCTCAACTAGTGAATGGTGGGATATACAGTAAAGCCTAGAGACTAGGAGATAAGAAAATTCCTCATGGTGTAGGTGGAGGAATCCGGTGGCATCCATGTTTGTTTTGGCCTAGTGATTTGGTGAGAATTGCGATAAAGCCTAGTTTTATTGATGAGGGTGAGTTGGTGTAGCCTCGGGAAGCCCTGGTTGATTTTTGGTTATGAGTCCCACATTCATGCTTGAAATATGGCATGGGGGTGATTGACTAAAAGAAATATTTCGTTCAACCAATCTATGGTTAGATGGTTCATGGAAGTCCCATACCCGGTTGGATTTTGCATTCATTAATAAGAGTTCCTTTCCTTGGTATTTTATGAGAAAATCTACTGGTTCATATGTGGAATTTATGGTTGATGTATCCTTATTACCTATGTTGTTCATATGTTGGCTATGAGCATGTTTTATGATAGTGATGATGTATGTCTCTCATCATGTTTGGATTTGTAAATGAATGAACAATGAATATATGACCTAATCGATGATAATGTAGCTAATGTTATAAGGCATCAATGCTTCTTAGTAATTCTCAGGTAAGTATGAGACCCCTGTGCTCATATCTGTTGTTATGACCTGTAGAATGCATATCTGTGACATGTTTGACAAAATGCCTATCATGGCTAGTAGGGGCCAAGTCAAGTCATTGTTTAAGTATTTGAATTTGTATCATTTTTTTTATGTTACTTTTAATTTCTAGAAGTTTCATGGAGTTATGAGAAGTGGCCTGAGTCCTGGCCCTGAAAAAGTGGCACAAAATATGGAGTCGCTGGCATAGAACTACCTGGAAAAGTCCCCAATGGCAAGCATGCCTTGCTGTTGGAGCTATTGGAGTTACCCAGTTGCATGAATCCCAAGTCAAGGGGGAGACTGAGGCTTTAATGTAGAAAAATGCCAGTTTGTCTCAAGGGTTTGTCACTTGGATGGGTTGGATGGCTCCTAGGGGTTTTGTTGCATGTGTAGAAGGTCAGGTTGGTTGTGTTCCATCGGTTCCACTTCCTTAATTGAGACATAGGGAGTTGAATCATATCATAATAACTCTTCTTCACATTTTTACCCTAGTTGGCCGATTACTTGGGTAGATGTGGGAGGAGGGTATTGCAGGAAAGCTTTGCTTCTGTAGCAAAGTATTCATCCATAAGATCATTTCTTGCACTGGTTTCCAAATGGGGTGGAAGATCCACCAGATGGATTTAAAAATAACATTCCCTAATGGGGTTATTGAGGTGGAGGTGTACATCGAGAAACCAAAATATTTGCATACATTTCATCAAGAGTCTCATGTGTGCAGAATCAAGTGAGCGTTGTACAGTCTCAAACAAGCACCCCATGCCTGGTACACCAACATCGACAGTTATCTCACTGGTTCGGGCTTCACCAAAATTGAAGTGGATTTGAACCTTTATCATATCTTGGTAGAGGATAAATTGCTTATTATTGTCTTATATGTTAATGATTTGATTTTAACTAGTGATGAGTAGCTGATCAAATCTTGCAAGGGAATTTTAAATGAAGGGCATGGGTCTCGTGCACTACTTCCTTGGGTTGGAAGTATGGCAAGGTGATGGGGAACTATTTTTGTCTCAAGGAAAGTATGCAAATGAGATACTACAAATATTGTGCATGAAGAGTTACAAACCCATGAAGACACCTCTACCAACCAACTGGAGGATGGAGGATGCCACTTTAGGTGAAGAGGTGGATGCTAACATTTATCGACAGCTAGTGGATTCAATGACGTATCTTTTGAACACATGAACAAATATGTGCTATGCAATCAACCAACTGAGCGAAGGTATGGTTATTCCAACCAAATTATATTGGAAGGTAGCTAAACATGTTTTACGATATCTTAAAGGCACTACCCAATATGGATTATGGTATAGATAGACAGAGGGAGTGAAGTTGCATAGTTTCATAGATGCAAATTCGGAAGGAAGTCCATCCAACTAAAAGGGGGTACATCATGTGGAATTTTCAATGTTGGTCCGCAATGGTTTCTTGGTACAACAGGAAGCAAGGATCTATGGCACTCAGCTCAGCAAAAAAACCATAAATGGTTGAAAGTCAAGCAACATGTGAGGCGATATAGATGAGAAAGATACTTGTGGGATGTCTTGTCAGATGATGGCTCCAACTATGATCTATTGTGATAATCAGAGTTGCATTAAGCTCTTTGAGAATCTGGTATTTCACAATTGATCCAAGCATGTAGATATCTGGTATCACCATTTACGGGACTGTGTACAGAGGCGGATAATGTTTCTACAATAAATTCTAACAAAGAAACAAGATTTTGACAAAGGATTTGTCAAGAGGGAAGTTTGAGTTCCATAGGTGCAGGATAGGGGTGGTTGATAATCCCTTTCTTGTTGAGAGGGAGTGTTGAAAGATGCAGCAAGAAAGTCTCAATTTGATTTTGCGCTAGTCAAGTTGAGAAAAAAACAAATTTCCACATCAACAAACAAATTGGATGTAGTTAACATGTGTGACATGGATTGTGTCACTCATTTTACTCAGTAAATTCGAGTTAGAGGGCTTGGAGCTCAGTTAATCATGTGTGATTGCTAATTTGTAGCAATGAAGTTCAGTTATTTCAAGTTGATTTCAATCAAAATAGTTCTAACTATTGGAGGAACTAGTGGAAGGTCAGTTATGCAGTGGGACAATAGTCTAACTTAGTGATGATCGAGTTAATTGATCAATTAGCCCAAAATATCTAGTGCATGTAGAGAATTCGAGTTTCGCTGCTGTGGTGGAGATTCCAAGGTAGTGTGACATCAATTGTAGACTAGTCATGAGTGTACAGGTGTTGAATGTAGTCAGATGATCAACCTTGGGAATTACACAAGCATTTTGGAGGAAATTCCTAAATAATATGGGCCCAATTTCCTCAGGAATTGCGCAAGGAAATAGGGGCTCAAACAGAGGCAAAATTTGACTAAGTCTAGGTCAGAGATTCTCAGTGAGCAAATATGTTATTCACTTTCAAGTTGAGCTCATATTGAGCTAGAAAAATTAATACATCTCTATTCATGAGATTAATGCAAGCATGAAAAGGGGTTTTTAGCAGATTGCTTTCCCATGGAAAAATATTGTGTGCATGTGTGCTATTTATCTTTGCATGTTTATGGTTGATGTTCTAAATTGTGAATTGAATCTTGCAGAGAAATAGAGTATGATTGTGTCTTGTAATTTAGATTAAAATTTCATGATAAATTACAATCATTCACCACAATTTCTACAATGCTCAACCAAATGATGGCTCTAATCCCTGTGTTATAATAGCAACACAAATTTTTCTACTCCTTTTCCTCCCTGCATTATGGATCTTCTTCCTCTATGATGCAGTGATTTCTTGTTTATCTTTCCTAAGAGTTTCATCTCATGTTCTCGTTTTATTGTGCTCTCATGTGTTCTATGTTTTCTCTATATCCAAATGGTCTCTCTTCCCTGTGCATGAGAAATAAAATGCAATTTTCATAATGTTATCCTCCATAATGCGTGAATTATGATGATCTCTCCTCCATTACGTAGTTGCAACTATTTTTTGGTTGCGTGGTCATACATTCCTTGTAACCTTCTCCCAACTTGGTCACGATGGTTCTGAATTCACATGGTCGTGAGGATGCTGTTGTGTCAACTCATAAAACCATTCTAAGTTCCTTCAAATCCTAAGAAACCTACCTCAAACTCTAGAATTTGTGTCCCAATTCCCAAGCATATCAAATATTTACAATGAAGGGGAATTAGCTTAGGGTTGTCACATTTGTCACCCATGAGAATCACTTGATGAAATTGTCCATAGTCATCAATATTGGATGAGAGATTTTGATAGTGAATGACTCTTTTTATGATAATCATGGAGTCACCAATCATGAATCTATACACTCTTTTGTTTGTTACAAGGAGAGAATTTCTGAGAGCAAGGAGAGAATTTCTGAGCAGTGAGGAAGTGAAGGAGAGCAACAAGAAGACATTTCAACAAATCTGGGCAGCAACATTTATTGGAACACATCCCAAGGAAAAACCATACAGCAGGAGAAAGGCATAGAAATCGACGAAGATGGACAACAAGTTCTGGGCACATTTTCCGAGGTTGGCCGTACAACATTTAATGTTGTTTTGTTGTTGTAAATTTTTTTGTTTTGGCTATTTGCTGATTGGCACGATTTTTCAAGGTGGAGTTCAAGCATGGAAATCGAGATAAGTTGTAATTTTTGGTTGCTGGAATTTTTACTGTGTATTTTAGTTTCTCTGTAAAAGCATTTTCAGAAATAAAGAAGAGCTATCAAACTGGTTTTCCCCAAGAGTTGTAGGGGGTTTTTCCAGGGTCACATTAACCAAAAATCACTTTGTTATTTTCTGTGTGTGGCTGTCATAATTTTGTTGTGTTTTATTTCTGCAATTTCAGCAGTTGTGAAATCTCTAAATTTGTGTTTTCAAAAAAATATTATCATTTCCAAATTTTAGAATTTTTATCATGCTTAGATTTAAAACTAAATTCATGGAGTGGTATGGAAAACCGATAACCGAAGTGTGGGTTGAAATTTCTTCATGGTATCAGAGCTTGGTTGGCTGAAAAGTCCAGTTTGGGACAACAAAGTGAAGATTACAGCAAGCTGATTTTTACACAGAAAATAGAAACCTTTACCACAGATTTGAAAATTTCAATTTGGTAGGACACTGAAATATGTCTTTAGGTTTGAGAGTTGAAGACAGGTTGGATGGGAAGAACAACTACAGTGCATGGAAGGAGAGAATCCAGAGCATCTTTGAGGAAGCAGAAGTCTCAGACATTATGGTAAATACCACACAGAACCCAATGGTAGTATCTGTTGACCCTGTACAGTTGGCAGAGCTTAACAAAAAGAATGCTAAGATAAAAAGATTGATTCTGGAAGGAATCAAAGACCATGTCATTCCTCATGTGAGAGGAAAGACTTATGCACATGAGATGTGGACAGCCTTGACCAGTCTTTACCAGAGCTCAAATGAAAACAAAAAAATGGTCCTAAAGGAGAAACTGAAGGCCATTAAAATGGCTAAGACTGACAGTGCTACAACATACCTCACAAAGATCACTTCAGTGAGAGATGAGTTGACAGCCGTAGGTGAGATCATTGCACCCACTGAGTTGGTGAGAATTGCTTTGAATGATCTTCCCAAGACTTGGGAGAATTTTGTGGATGGCATTGTTGAACAGGAAAACCTTCCTGATTGGGAGAGGTTGTGGGATGATTGCATTCAAAATGAGATAAGAAAGAACCATCTTGGGGTAGCCAAACAAGTGGAGGATGATGACAATGTGGCATTGTTAGCAAGAGGTAAGAAGGGCAGAGCAAAGAAGCAAGCTTCCAACAGTGGAGGCAAAAGCAAAGGTAAAGGCAAGCAACAGAACAAGGAGAAGGACTATTCCAAAGTCAAATGTTGGAATTGTCAAAAGTTGGGACACTATGTTGTTGTGTGTCTAGAGAATAAGAACAAGAAAGTGAAAGACAAACCCATGGCAGCTTCTGCAGAGATAGAGAGCTTCTCAGAGAGATTTGATCGAGAGTTTGGGTTCATAGCTTGTGAGGCCACTAGTGAAAGATCAACTGCCATACAGGTTCAGAGGGAGTGTGCCTTCCCCGCTACTAGCAGAGCATCTTCTAGCATTTGGTATGTTGACAGTGGCGCTTCTCGCCACATGACAGGAGTCAGAGAGTACTTCTCAGAGCTTTTAGAGGGTGATACTGATATGGAGGTAGTACTTGGTGATGACAACATTGTTAGAGCAGTCGATGTGGGGACAATGACATTTTATAGGGGACCCAAACCTCCCTTGAAAGTGTCAGATGTTCTATATGTGCTTGGAATGAAGAAGAACCTGATATCTGTCTCAGCACTTGAGGATAGAGGGTATGATTTTTTTTTTAGGAGAGGGCAGGTGCTTATATATCCTAGGGAAACTCTATCTTCTTCAGCTAGAGAGATTGGTGTGTGCCATGCCAAGGTGTACAGGTTCTCATTCCAGCCCCTAATGGCATTGAGTAGCAGCACCCGAGACAGGACCGATAGCGGATCTAGTAGTTTAAAGTTGTGTGAGATTTGGCACCGCAGGATGGGGCATATGTATCATGGGGCCTTGAGTACATTGCAGGAGATCACCACTGGTGTGCCAGATTTCAGTTCTTATCACCTTGATGTATGTAGAGGATGTGCTATGGGAAAGTTTGCCAGATCCCCTTTTCCCAACAGTGATAGCAGAGGGATCAAGATCCTTGACTTGATACATATCGATCTGAGTGGTCGGATGTCTCATGTATCATTGAGTGGCTATGAGTACTATGTTTTATTCATTGATGACCACTCTAGGAAGACTTGGATTTATTTCTTGAAGACCAAGAGTGAGGTCTTCAAGCGGTTTCAAGAGTTCAAAGCTCTTGTGGAGACCCAGACAGGTAAGAAGATTGTAGTGTACCTAGGGGGGATAATATGGGGTACAAAGGGAGGTACCAAAGGGAATAACGTAATAATGGGATGGGCCATAGTAATAAATAAGGTGGTTAACCCGTATCATGTAAGGGACCACAAGTAGTTAGTAATAATGTAATGGGCCCATGGTATTAGATAGATGGTATTGAGGGAACCATGGTAATGACCCATGGTATTGTATGCATGAGGCCTATATAGAGGCTAGAGACTCCACATTAAGGGATATCAAGAAATATTGTATGAACATGCATATGGCTTGTGGAGTGTTCTCCTTCCTTAAGGAGTGAATGTATGGTGTTGCCCTACCGTAAGGGTTTGATCAATAAAGAGAAGCATTTCTATATTCAGATCTTCTTATTCTTGGGTTTATCTCTATTATCTTATATTTTTGGGTCAGATCTATAACAAGTGGTATTCTTGGGTTTATCTCTAATACCACTTGTTATAGATCTGACCTGAAAATATATGATAATAGAAATAACCCAATAAATAACAAGATCTGAATATAGAAATGCTTCACTTTATTGATATCAAACCCTTAAGGTAGGGCAACACCATACATTCACTCTAAAGGAAGGAGAACACTCCACAAGCCATATGCTTGCTCATACAATAATCCTTGACATCCCTCAATGTGGAGTCTCTAGCCTCTATATAGGCCTCATACATACAATACCATGGGTCATTACCATGGTTCCCTCAATACTATTATCTAATACCATGGGCCCATTACATTATTACTAACTACTTGTGGTCCCTTACATGATATGGGTTAACCACCTTATTTATTACTATGGCCCATCACATTATTACATTATTCCCTTTGGTACCTCCCTTTGTACCCCATATTATCCCCCCTAGGTACACTACATTCCACCCCCTTAACATGTTTCGTCCCCGAAACATGGGAAGAACACAAATAATAAGATCTACTCAAAAGAGTAGTCCACTGATACCATGCACGTGCATCTAGCCATCCAAGAGAAAGGTGAACCCTCAATCTCGCTGGTGCCTTGCTCGCTTGAGATGGAAGTTGACCGTGGCAGCTCTTCTGTGTTGATGTGTAATAGGTGGATCTTCTCTCCTCTCTATCTGTCATGCGGGGGTTGTTATCCTTGTGGCTAATTGGTTGCCATCTTGTTGGTTGTTTTCTTGTGGAGTGATGTGGGTGATGATATGTTGAAGTTTTAACCCACGGTGTCTTTTTCTTTAATTCACCTTGCTGTGGTGCCTGTTGTGGTCTTATCTTCCAATATTACTTCAACCACTGAGCCCTCATCTGATGTATCAACACCTGTAGCCTTTTTGCTTCAGCCTCTGTTTGTGTTTGATTGTCGATCATCAATGGCTCATCATCTGATATGTCAGTCCCTAGAACATCCTCTACATGTTTATTCATGGAAATATCCTGTAATGTAATTTTCTTCTTTTTATACCAGAGCTTAGGGAATTTTTTCTGCACATTAATATTTATAGTACCCACCAATTCCATCCATGGGTATCCCAAAACAACATCCTCATTAGCCATATCTGAAGCATAAAAATCAGAATGCAATACATATTTGTCCATGGAAATCTTCAAATCTTTATAAACTTACACCTGCTCATTATTAACCTGTGTGTGCTCCATGTGTTTCGCTGGCACTTGTAATTTTTTTACCAAGTTGACATTTATGAGATTTTGCTTGCAACTCGGATTTATAGACACAATGATTTTCTCCTTCTGAATCAATCCATGAACCTACAATAAGGAGACACCAGTAGAAAATAACCCTTTACATGCCTCATTCTCCTTTTTTCTAGTATGAGACCATTTGTCTAAAAGGAACCTTTCATATTCGGCCTCTGAAAGTTTGAGCAACTGCTTGTTGTCAAATGGGCGCCACCATTTGGAAGCCTCGTCTTGAAAATTAAGTGGTACTATACCCTAAAAAATTCCCCATATTTAAACTTTAGTCTCTGTATGAATTCTTCAATAGTAGGATTATCATCTTTCCCTATAAAATTAAGATCCTCCATGAAGAGGGTTTTGAAAAAATTCACTTACTTGGCGAAAATTTGAAATTGTCACAGTTTAGTCAATATTGCTCAGAATCCCTATTATGACATGTTTTCGGAAATGGAATAACCATTATGCATTTGCCCATATGATAGAAATCCCGATCCAGGCACTTGAATTTCAGATCCGCGCTGCAACTCTCCCGCCATCACCAAAAGTTTTGAAAAAAAGAGTTGATTTTCAATCAGCGATATCTCTCTCATCCGGACTCCGATTCGACTGATTTTTTTTTGAAATTGGGTATTTTTTCACAAATAATCCAGATCTGCAATTAGATTTTGCATATTTTTCCCCAAAACATATAGATCTGCGCCGCAAACGCGTTGCCACGAAAAAATGTCTGCAACACCACTGATTTTTAGATCAGCGATATCTCCTTCATCCGGACTCTAATTCGACCGATTTTTTTTTGAAATCGGGTATTTTTTCACCAACAACCCAAATATGCAATTAGATTTTGTAGATTTTGCACCAAAACGTACAAATATGATCTACAAACTCGCCGCCCCGAAAAATGTCTGCAACACCACTGATGTTTAGATCGACGATATCTCCTTCATCCGAACTCCGATTCGGCCAATTTTTTTTTAAATCAATATTTTTCACAAAGAATTCAGATCTACAATTAGATTTTGAATATTTTGTACCAAAACATACAGATCTGATCTGCAAACTCGCCGACCCAAAAAAATTCATGCAAAAAATTAAAAAAAGTTCTCCACTTTTGCCCAAAAAAGTGCTTTGATACCACTTGTTATAGCTCTGATTCCACTTGTTATAGATCTGATACTGAAAATATAAGATAATAGAAATAAAACCAGAAATAATAAGATAGAAATAGATAGCAACGCTTCACTTTATTGATCAAACCCTTACGGTAGGGCAACACCATACATTCACTTCTTAAGGAAGGAGAACACTCCACAAGCCATATGCCTGTTCATACAATATTACTTGACATCCCTCAATGTGGAGTCTCTAGCCTCTATATAGGCCTCATACATACAATACCATGGGTCATTACCATGGTTCCCTCAATACCATCTATCTAATACAATGGGCCCATTACATTATTACTAACTACTTGTGGTCCCTTACATGATACGGGTTAACCACCTTATTTATTACTATGGCCCATCCCATTATTACATTATTCCCTTTGGTACCTCGCTTTGTACCCCATATTATCCCCCTAGGTACACTACAAAGATCAAGGTCCTCAGGTCGGACAATGGAGGGGAGTATACCCTTGGTGAGTTTGTTGATTTTTGTGCTGAGGCAGGCATTAGGAGGGAGTTCACTGTTCCTTACTACCCCCAGTAGAATGGGGTTGCAGAGAGGAAGAACAGATCCATTGCAGGGGCTGCCAAAGCCATGCTTCATGATCAGGGATTACCTTTATTTTTGTGGGCAAAGGCCTGCAACACTACTGTGTACTTGCAGAACAGGAGTCCACATCATGCCCTGGGGAATGTGACTCCGGAGGAGGCTTTTTCTAGGAAGAAGCCTGATGTTGGGCACTTTCGTATCTTTGGGTGCCTTACATATTCGTATGTCCCCAAGGAGAACAGGACCAAGCTAGAGCTCGCTGCAGATAAGGGCATCTTTGTGGGTTATAGCGAGACCCTGAAAGCCTATCGGATTTATATTCCTATGCAGAGGAAAGTGGTTGTCAGGCAGGATGTGAAGTTCGAGGAGGAGAGAGCTTTCAGGAGGTCACAGGAGTTAGAATCTTAAATTGAGTCAGTCACAAGGATCCAGTGGTCAGGGATCAGGAGGTACATCGATTACAGTGTCAGGTCCATCAGTGAGCAGTGGCTCTCAAAGTCAGGTGGGTGGTTCTTCGAGCAGCATGCAGGGAAGTCCACAGAGCAGTTAACATGGTAGTCCACTAATGGACAGTTTGCACGGTACTTCAACATCTACAGGCACAGATTCAGGCATGAGATCAGTTGGCAGGCCTTTAGGAGTTCAAGCTTCTGATGATGATGAGGATTCTTTCACTCCGGTGGGAGAAGTATGCTCAGGGAAGAAGAAGCCCAAGTGGCTTCAAGATACCTTGCGCGAGGCCACATCAGTTGCTAGGCCAAAGAGACAGGTTAGAAAGAGTAAACCACCTGAGCGGTTTTGTAGTTACATGACATTGGTAACAAGCATTGTTGACTCCAAGCCTTCTAGTTATGAGGAGGCAGCTAGCCAGCAGGTCTGGAGAGAGGCCATGATGGAGGAGTATTCTTCTATTATGAAGAACGATGTTTGGGAGGTAGTGCCGAGGCCTGAAGGTAAATTGGTTGTTACTTCCAGATGACTCTACAAGATAAAGCATGATGCAGATGGTTGCATCGAGAAGTTCAAGGCTCGATTTGTGGCGAGAGGGTTCTCACAGGTAAAGGGAGTTGACTATGAGGAGACCTTCACTCCCGTAGCTCGGTATACATCTATTCGCTCCATTATATTGATTTCAGCAGTGATGGATTGGAATATCCACCAGATGGATGTGAAGACCGCATTCCTCAATGGCTTCATTCAGGAGGAGGTTTATATTGAGCAGCCGTAGGGCTTTGAGGTGCATGGGAAGGAGTCCCATGTATGAAAATTGAAAAAGGCACTCTATGGCCTGAAGCAAGCTCCTAGAGCTTGGTACTCAAGGATTGATACATACTTGCAGCAGTTGGGGTTCACAAAGAGTGGGTTGATCTGAACCTATACTTCATTGTGGTGGGTGAGGAGCCTCTAATTCTGTTGTTGTATGTTGATGACTTGATCATCACTGGTGCAGAGAGACTCATTGAGGGCTGCATGAGAGATCTTGCATCAGAGTTTGAGATGAAGGATATCAGCTTGATGCATTATTTTCTGGGATTGGAGGTGTGGTAGGTCATTTTTCAAAACTGTCCCGATGATGCTTTCTGAGTACACATCTGGAACAAACACCATCTCTGCAAGATACCATTGGAAGACCTGTCACCATATTTTCTTTACATAGATTCTGAAGAGAGCGATAGTTTAAGTGACCAAATCGCTCATGCCAAAGTTTGCTCACTTCATCATTATGAGCAACAAATACTGAGGGAAGATTTGATGAACCAAAGTTGTGAAACTTATACAACCTTGTAGAATCATCAGCAATGCCAGTAGCTAAAATCTGTCTAGGATCTCTTAGGTCCTTAATTACAACATTGTGAGGTGAAAATTCAACGATTTTACCTTCACCTGAATGGGTTATCTGATATACAGATAGAAGGTTGCAGGATAAGGTTGGAACACATAATACATCATTAAACTGACCATTGTCTAGATGAACAGTTCCAGTCCCTACAACACTAAGAGATCTATCATCACCAACATATATATTTTTGGTGTTACAATCATTTAAAGAAGAAAACATGGCTTTGTTTTTGGCCATGTGATAAGAAGCTCCAGAATCAATGAGCCACTCATGAGAATGAGAAGAAGAAGATACATTTAGTGCATAGCCAGATCGAGATGCTTGACAACCACATGCAGAAAGTGCCATTCTGCAATGCAAAGATCCAGTCCAACATCAGCGCAACAAACACATTGAACTGCACATGCACTTCATCAGAAAGCTCATTCACAACCATGTTCTTGAAGTGCAATATTGTTCAACAGATGATCAAGTTGCAGACATCTTTACAAAGGCTCTCACAGAGGCGAAGTTCACTAAACTTCGATTTATGGTTGGAGTTCAGGAAGTTGTCACTAAGGGGGGATAGGCTCTAGTGCCTCCTTCCTTCTCCTATTGTGTCATATTTGTAAATCCTTCAATCCTATCCCAAGTTGTTCTTAAGGGGGGATGTTAGGATATTCCGACACATAGGAAATAGTTAAGTACAACTTGGTCTAGTATAGAGTTAGGTATAGAGTTAAGTAAAGTGTGTTTCTTTACTATGTACATTTTGTAACTTACAATCCGACGGTCACGATATGTAGTGATCCAACGGTTCATTCTCTCCTCGGTATTACCGACACTTGATCCGTGGCTTAACACCCGATTGGTCCATGATTTCTATTTAAAGCGCATGGAGGGTCATTTATAGGGTAATCCGTCTATGAGAGAAGCATATGTAAATTTTCATTCTTTTATTAATAAATTGCCTGAAGTGGCCGCATTGGCTTAGGCCGTGGACTGTTTCCCTCTTTGAGGGTTTTGACCACGTCAAAATACTGGTGTGTTGATCTGTGATCTATTTGTGAGCGGTGTCCTTTGGTGTTCTGTCTGAGGAACTTACCCTGTAAATTCCTACAGTAGGAGGAGGGGCATTTCTTCCCGGGACAAGGGAAGTACATTGTGGATATTCTTAGCAGATTTCACATGGAGGACTGCAAACCCATGTCTACACCTATGATCACTAACTGGAAGAAGCTTCACGCTTCTGATTCCAAGTTGGTGGATCCTACTCTATACAGACAGTTGATTGGTTATTTGATGTATTTGGTCAACACTCGAATAGATATATGTTTTGCAGTTAACACTATGAGTCAGTTCATGTGTGAGCCCAGGAGAGTGCACTGGGTAGCTACAAAACACATTCTTCATTACTTGCAGGGGATGGTGGATTTTGGTCTTGATTATAGACAAGGTGATGGAGTGAGACTGGCAGGGTACACGGATTCATATTGGGCAGGTTGTGCTTCATATAGGAAGAGTACTTTTGGATGTTGTTTTGGGTTGGGTTCGGCAGTTGTGTCGTGGATCAACTGGAAACAACAGTCAGTTGCATTGATTTCAGCTGAGGTAGAGTATATGGCTGCTAGTTTGGCTAGTTGTGAGGCCATATGGCTTCGCAAGATGTTGTTTGGTCTATTTGGTCAGGCATTAAGACCTTCAGTAATTTACCGTGATAATCAAAGTTGCATAAAATTCACAGAGAATCCAATTTTTCATGACAGATCAAATCATATTGAGATCAAGTATCACTTCATTAGAGACTATGTCCAAAAGGGAGCTGTCAAGCTTGAGTACATTTCCACAAATGAGCAGGTAGCAGACATTTTCACCAAAGCCTTACCACAGGGAAAGCATGTATACTTCAGAGACAAGATGGGAGTGGTGAGGAACACTTTCCTCGGTAAGAGGGAGTGTTAAAATTTGGGTACCAGAGGACAAGTGGTTCTCTAAGGCTTTGATCTTTGGCCTAGGGAAAAGTGTCCAAATTTATTTTTTACTTTTCTCCTAAAGTGACTTTATAAGTGGTAAAGTCAATTTAATTTAAAAGTGAATTTATAAGTGGTAAAGTTACATTCTAATTTAAAAGTGACTTTATAAGTGGTAAAGTTACATTCTAATTTAAAGGTGACTTTATTAAAGTGAATGAACAATTAAAAAGTGAAAAATTGACTGTGGAAATAAAAGGCTAAGTGGGTCTTTATTTAAGTGGGTGAATTAAAAAATAGAAAGTGAGAATTAAATGCACATTTATTCTCATCCATAAATCTAAATGAATCTCAGCCATTAGATCTTAGGGTAACCCAAAAGGTCATTTAGAGAATAAAAGGAGAAGAGAAGAGGAAAATATCAATTCATTCTTTCATGAGCATTTGAGAGAAAGAGAAGAGAGAGAAAGGAGAGAATTTATGAGCAATGAGGAAGTGAAGGAGAGCAGCAAGAAGACATTTCAACAAATCTAGGCAGCAACATTTATTGACACACATCCCAAGAAAAAACCGTACATCAAGAGAAAGGGATAGAAATTGAGGAAGAGGGACAGCAAGTTCTGGGAACATTTTTTGAGGCTGGTCGTACAGCATTTAACGTTGTTTTATTGCTGTAAAAATTTCTGTTTTAGTTGTTTGTTGATTGGCACGATTTTCGAGGTGGAGTTCAAGCATGGAAATCGAGGTAAGTTGTAATTTGTGGTTGCTGGAATTTTTATTGTGTATTTCAATTTCTCTGTAAATGTATTTTCAGAAATAAAGAAAAGCTCTCAAACTGGTTTTCCCCAAGAGTTGTAAGGGGTTTTTCCAGGGTCATATTGACCAAAAATCACTGTGTTAACTATGTGTGGCTATCATAATTTTACTTTGTTTTATTTCTGCAATTTCAACAGTTGTGAAATCTCTAAATTTGTGTTTTCAGAAAAATATTTTCATTTCTAGATTTTAGAATTTTTATCATGCTTGGATTTAAAACTAAATGCATGGAGTGATAAGGAAAACTGATAACCGGAGTGGGGGTTGAAATTTCTTCACCTGGTTATGATGTGATCTTTAGCAAAGGGAAAGCCACTGGACAGGTGAACCAAATAGGGGTTCGTGTGAAGAACTTGTACAAGTTGGATGTGGAAGATTGTGTTGCATTAAGCAATAAGGCTGAGAAAGTGCAGAACCATGATGTTGGTGAACTTTGGCATAGAAGACTTGGCCATTTGCATCACGACACATAAAATATTATGCAACAAATAAACACTAGCCTCCCAAAAGGAGCACTTGAGCAACATGATGTATGCAAGGGTTGTACCTTGGGGAAGTATGCGAAATCCACATTCCATGATCAAGAAAGAAAAGCACATGTAGTTTTGGAAAGAGTCCAATATGATGTTTGTAGACTTTTCTCGACAACCTCCACTGCCGCACATAAGTACTATGTTATATATGTTGATGATTTCTCTAGGAAGTGTTGGATTTTCTTCATGTGGAAGAAAGATGAGACATTCTAAAAGTGTGTATATTTCAAGGCACTAGTTGAGAAAGAGACCAACAAGAAGGTGAAGGCTCAAGGCTCTCAAGAGCGACAATGGAGGTGAGTATTTTTTGAATGACTTCAAGGATTCTTATGTGAAAGAAGGCATTTGAAGAGAGTTTATAGTACCACACAACCCATACTAGAATGGGGTAGCTTAGAGAAAGAACCAAACCATTGTTGGAGCTATGAGAGCTATGCTACATGACCAAGGCCTACCACTACATTTGTGGGCAGAGGCATGTAACACAAAAGTCTAATTGCAAAATCAGAGTCCTCATCAGATTCTTGGTATGATCACACCAGAGGAATCTTTCTCTGGGAGAAATCCAGATGTGTCACACTTCAGGATTTTTGGAGCCTCTGTTTATTTCCATGTCTCCAAATAATCAAGGAATAATCTTGAGTTGACAACATAGTTGAGAGTTTTTGTGGGTAACACCAAAACTCCACTTAATTACCATGTGTACTTTCCATTCTTCATAATGAAAGTCATGCAAATGGATGTAAAGTTCAATGAGGAGAAAGCAATGCAGTTCTCTCTTGAGAAGGAGCTTCAAATCCCACCAAAAGAGGAGCTTTTAGCTCCAAAGGAGGAGCCTCGGGAAGTTGTGGAGAAACCACAAATTGAGGAGCAAAGAGTGGAGACATCCAATCAAGCAAAACCATCCAGAGAAGGGAGAAAAAGAACCAGTGAAGCTGATAGATTTGTGCAGGATGTGAGGGAGAATGTGGGAGCTGCTTCAAATTTGTGCAGGCTGTTAGCCTCCTGTTGCAACAGGGTTTCATTTTTCATGATTGACATTTTTACATGCCAAATATGTCATACTTGGCAAGCTGCAGTGTTCCATATTTCCAGAAGATACCATGAGAGTGTGCTAGTCCAAATGCCACTGCTGAGATTCCATTTTGATGAGTTGTCCCAGTTTTGGAGAGTTTTCATTTAAGGGAGGTCCAAATAGTCTAATCTTGGTCTCCCTAGGTTTCAATTTCTTGCTTTAGAATATAGAGAATGATATCTGTCCAAACAGTTTAATCTTGGGAGATTTGTAGATAGGTAGAGAATCAAAGGGACCCAACTGTTTAATCTGGGCCCTGGCAGAAATAAGTGCAGATTTAGATAGGAAACATTCAAAAGAAAAATTGTAAATCTGGGTCTGCAAGTCTAAGTGCACCCTAAACAGAAAAGAAGAAAAAATGTTAGGATAGTAGGCCGGGTAGGTAGCTGTTTGGTGGCAGAATGATGACTGATGATAAATTTTGTGTCTCACAATGTCTTATCTTTTCAGATCACAGTTATCAGGCAGTTTTATTTCAAAAGAGCTCAGAGCTGGACATCACTAATTTCCCCCTTCTTCTAATTCCCCAAGTCCCTTACTAACTTCCCAAAGAGGTCAAGATCTGCTTGATTCCTCTTAGTTTCATCATACTCCATATCAGTTGCCTTGGTGAAGATCTGCTTCACTCAAGGGTCTCAGTTCCTTTCAAGTTATTTTCCCCAATTCTAGCCTAAGGTCCTTGACCTTAGCACTTGCTGGTCACCTTCATATTAACTACTAACAATATTATATAACTCCCTATTAGTTTTTCCATTCCCCTACTAAAGCTTTGTACATATAACTCCCCTATGTAAATACCCCCTCCCTGGCAATATAGCCATATTTCCTATAAGTCCGGGAAATCACAGTCCGTCTGGGGCTGTCTTTAGCCCATCCGAGTCATTAAGTAGCTAGTTTGACATCTGGTCAGCTAGTAACCTCTTCCCTAGCCCAAAAACCCCTTAAAAACCTTAAAAAACCCATTTTTGCACCTGTGTCCTACGTTTCGTGCATAAAATATTAACCCCGCTTTTCAAAAAACCCATATTCCACCCTTGTCCCTAAGTCCAAATGTAAATATATTAACCCGCGCCTTTTTTCTTTTTACACATAAAAACCCCATTCCCTAAGTTTAAACCCACCCGCGCAAATATTAAAGGAATATTCCTGCGCATATGCCGCCCCTTATCCCTCCGTCATATCACACTCCCCGCCAGCCGTTGGATCGCCCGCCCCACAGATCAATGGTGGGCGGGCCGTCCCATCTCCAAAGCGCCCGAGCTTTAGCATCCAGGAGATGGGTGGTATTGCCCGCCGTACTCCCGCCACGCGTCAGGCGTTGGGCTGTGGCGGAGCCCTCTCCCCCGAAACCACCTTTGTCCATAAGCGGTGCGCCACAAAACCGCTTACCGCCCGTGACGTCACATCCCACGTCACCCCCTGCACAGTCACCACTTACGTCACCCCCCTGCCCAGTCACCATGTCGAGTCACCTGCCTGCGTGGCCTCCTGCCACATCACTGCCACATATCCCTGCCACCGTACCTGCCACATCACCATCTGTACATGATGACGTCATGCTAACGTCATCCCTCCACCTCGTCCTGCTGATGTCACCCGCCGTACAATGTCACATCATGTTGACGTCATTAGCACTTTTTGGGCGCAAAGGCGCGAAAATCGCACTTCGGAGCCCCGGAATCCGATTCTGAGGCAGTTTTTGATGAGCGATTTGTGCAAATCGCTCATCGCAGGATTTTTTAGGCCGAAATGGAGAATCTTCAGGGAATCTTTTCGTTTTGCAGCCCCCAGGAAGCCCGAAAGGCGCAAAAATGATCCGTTTTCTTCACATAGCATACCGAAAGGAGCAGAAAACAATTTCAGAAGATAAAGAGGTCGAACAGCGGCCACTAAATGATGATTTAGACCCACAACACGTCAGAACAACATCGGTTTATTGCCAAAGAGTATCAGAGGAATAAGAAAAGCCAAAGAGTATCAGTCGAAGATTTTTTAGGGGCTCGAAGCACCTGAACATTGATGAGCCCCCCAGAAAGTCAAATCAAGAGGCGTAAGCCCATCCTTGCCCTCAAATCACAATTAAGGCATTCAAAGCCACAGAACAACAAAGAAGCAGAAACCCATACACATTTATTTCAGAAGCACCTGCACCAAGCCACCAAGGACTACATAAGTTATTCAGTTTTGATATGGCCGCCCCCAGCGCAGCCTGAGATATTTTCATGCATTTATTTCAGATAGGAGTAGGTCAATTAATTATTTTTTATGACCTGATTAGGTCAAGATGTAATAAAGGAACTCTGTAGATAGTTTTGCCCTATATATACCACCCTCTGTATAGTTTTAAGGGTTGGTCAATTGAGAATTTTCACTAGAGACCCGCACTGTATACCTGACTGTTTCTATAATCAAAGATTGCAGAAAGCTTGGGGAGAAAACTGTTTGTTGTAAATAAATGTTTTGGAGACTGAAGATGGAATTCTTGTGCTGCAGCCTGAAACAATAAGTGCATCTTACCTCTGTTTTATTTTTATCACTATCTAAATGGCAGAAAGAAAGAATAGCTTAGAATTAGTTTAAATACTCTCTATGCTCAATTTCTGTTGTTTCTTTATGTTTTCCTCTGAATGAATTGGTTATGAATATGAATTCCTTCTGGCTCATGTTTACCCCGATTCACCTGTGTTTGCAAATTATCTAGGGATTCTTAACTGCCCCTAGGTAGCGCTCTGTTACTTCCCACTGCTAAGTTGATTGAGAGATTCTTAACTGCCTCTCATCGCTTAGCATTTCTTTCCATCACTTAGACCTAAAGTATTGTTTCCTGCGCAGCTGTCTTGCTCCATTTTCCCTCTGTTGTGACCAAGTGAAAGCACCAACAGTCACGCTCCTCGACTCCACGCCCAATGGTTTGAAACTTCCAGACTATGCCTTGCCTCTCTGTCTGGAAACATCAATTTTCCCACCAAAAACAAAACAAAAACCCTCTGAACTCGAGACCTAGCCTAAAATCCTTTTCAACAAAGCTAAATCCTTAAAGAGAGAGCCCTCTCTAATTGCAGGTTGGCTAGAACCTGCAGTCCAAAGTTGGTCTGTGGTTACCTCAGTCGTATCCTTTTCCAAAGCTTAAGGACAACCTGCGTGATAACATAATGGCGACTCCACTGGGGAACTTCCTCAGATAGTTTCACAAAGAAGGTAAGAAAGCTCTACCGAGACCATAAATCAAACTTTCCAACTGTTTTTTATCTCTTAAAACTACAGATGAAGCCTGAATGTCAGCCAGGAAGCCTTTGAGATTGTTTCTTGCTTTGCATTAACAGGAGTAAATAAATGCTGCTTCAGTCAATATTCATGCTAGTTTTAAGTTACAAACAAGCTATCCCATATTTTAATTAGTCCCTTGTCGATTACAAAAACATTCCCAGGAAAAATACCCAAAAAACAATTCGGAAGCTGGCTCCCAAGAAAAATCCACGATATACAAGGTCAAATCCAGATCCCAACCCTCCAGCTATTTTTGAAAACCTTAACATAATCCCCAAAATCATTAGGAAGTAAGAAAAATAGGAAAATTTTGCTGATTTGAGCCTTGAAACAACGTACCCTAGCTGTTTTCCAACTCCTGTCAAGGTTTTGTTCCGTTCATCCCCTATTTCCATCAGTTCATCATCTACATCCCGTAGTACTCCTTCCACACCTTCATCCACTGCACATGCTAACACTACTGTTGTTTCCAGCGTTCCAGTTACTCCTGTTATCCCTGTTACTCCAGTTGTTCCACTTATCCCCGTTGTTCCACTTATACCTGCCAATATGGCTAATAGATATGCACCCCTGCAATTACCTGCCAATGCTGGGGCTTTACCTCAAGAGTACCAATCTAAAATCACATATTTTGACAGCACCGGTCCTTTCACAGCCATTCAGCATACCAAAAAGATGCAAGATTATTTTGAAAACTATGAAATAGATGATGATAGTGTAAGAATGAGAATTTTTGTTCAGAGTCTGACAGGTGATGTTAGAACTTGGTTGCGATCACTTGCCGCAAATTCCATAACCACCCCAGATGAGCTTTACCAATCCTTCACTAACAGGTGGGAGAAAAATAAAGATCCCTTGCACATACTAGCTGAATACGATACAATCAAACGAGGTCCTCAAGAGACTGTTTTGGAGTACTGTGCAAGATTCAATAATGTCTACAATGCAATACCACAAAACTTAAGACCTCCACCTGACCTTGCCTTGTACAAATTTCCTGACGGTTTTGACCCGGATATGGCATATCAGTTGAAAGAAAGAGCCCCTGCAACTCTTGCAGACGCACAAAATGTTGCTGTTACCGTAGAAGCCAATTTGATTGCTAAGAGAAACAGAGCTAGAGTCGAAAGAAGAACTACCTTTAAAGAAGAACCCTCAGCCTTTGACCAGAAGCTTGATGCTATTATCAATGGCCTGCAAAGGCTAGGAGAAAGAGTAGAAAATGTGAAGAGGAAAGCATCATGGGAAGGACAACAGTCCAACACCATAAGAAACCCAAACTTCAATGCTGGTAGGCCTAACCAAGACCATGACATTAGGCCCCCTTTCCAAGACAACTATGTAGAAGGATCCACCTCTGGTAATCAAACAGAAGACGATCACATGAACTTAATGGAATTAAAGGGTGAGCATCAAACTTTCCTGACACAAGAAGACCAAAACGAACATGACCGTAGTCAATTTCAGACTAAATCTAGTGAGTCTTTTGATTTCAAACAGGGTTATGATACCACTGTGTATGAAGTACACAAACAGTATAAGCTCAGAACTAGGACCATTGACATCTCTGAGCCTAGCAAGACAAAGGAAGGCAAACAACCCAACAAGATTAAAAACAAAGCTGTTGTAATAGAACCAGCTGATATAACTGTCCCAAACCCACATCAAGTGACAGTAGAAGATATAATGGACACACAACCTTCTGTTGAGCAGCCTCTGCCACCTCCCTCCTCAAAAGAAAATTCAAACAACATCCCAAAAAGAACTCCTGAAAATGTAAAACCGCAAGCAGAAATTTCCCGTAACACTGATAAGCGAGACCAGATTGCCGAGAATGCAAATGAAAAAGAAAAAACTGTCATTATCAACAGCAAAACTCCACTAGAAAAGCCCTTTAACTTAGAGGCAGAGATAGGAAAACTCAAGATAGCCATCCCTCTATCTGAACTTGCAAAACACGATGTATATAGGAAACAAATTCAAAGGTCACTTCAAATCCCAGAAAATAAGGATGATGTAAATGTTTTAGACGACACCCCAGAGCTGTTATTTGGCCCAGAAGTTAACGGAAAATCAACCAATGGACATGTCCCACCCTTTTATGTCAGCTTGCATATACATGATAAAGTTTTACACAATGCTATGTTTGACTCAGGGGCATCACATAATCTTATGCCCAAAGCAGTTATGGAAAAACTGAATCTTGATGTTACAAGACCTTACAAAGATCTGTACTCATTTGACTCAAGTCAAGTGAAATTTTTAGGCCTCATCAAAGACTTGTGTGTCTCCTTAGTCCAATATCCCAACAAGACCATCCTCATGGATGTAGTGGTTGCTGACATTCCACCAAAGTACGGTATGCTCCTGTCAAGATCATGGGGAGCAAAGCTCCAAGGATCCCTTCAATTAGACCTTTCCTACGCTACTATTTCAGTCTTTGGGCAACCAAAGAGACTGTACAGAGAAACACTCATGAAGTATGTAGTGAGTAGTGAAAGTAAGCCTGAAATTTTTCCCATTTACTCAATCCACTATGATATGGATTCATTTATTTTGTTTAATGATGACACAAATGTTTCAATTGATAATGAGTCCTTCACTCTAGAGCAAAAAGCACACATCAACGAAGAGTCAGTTGCACATACCCACGAAATTGTCACAGCAGCTGATGCAACCAGCCTACCAAAAGAAGTTCCCCAAACAGAAATTTTAAATCTACCCAATCCTGAAACATCTCAAACTCTTGATACTGACCATAAACAAGAAATCACATGGTACCTAGAGTTTGATGGCTCTGTCAACAAGTTAGGAGCAGGGGCAGGTGTTTGGATTCACAACACATATAACAACCATGCAGAAGGACATGCCTACAAACTGAACTTCAAATGCACAAATAACATGGCAGAGTATGAGGCTCTGCTTTTAGGCCTTAAACTGCTAAAAACTCTAGGAGCTGTAAAAGTGTCTATCTTAGGTGACTCTGACCTAGTTATACAACAGATGAAAGGTAATTTTGTTACCAATGACAATAGAATGAGAGCCTATAGGATTGCTGCTACTAATATACTCCAAACATTCACTGAATTCAAGCTTGACAAGATTTCCAGAAATCAGAACATTCATGCACATAGCCTAGCCACCTTTGCTAGTACTTGCAAGCTTCCCTTTGACCCAAACCATCACTTCACAGCTGAAATAAAACATAGGCCCGCAATCCCAAATAACGTTAAAGACTGGCAAGTATTCGAAAATGATGCCCAGATTAATAATTTCCTCACCCTTGAGCATGAGTTTTCAAGTATCGACATTGACATGGATGCCATGACAGATCCAGAACAGCAAACAAATGAAAATCAGCAGGCTGTAACAATTGCAACAGCCAGACAGATTCTGAAACCGACTGTTTTTGACAAACAAAACATAGAACAACTGAAACAAACACAAGTAGAAGAAATAGACAAAACAGAGGCAGAAATCATTGAGCTAAAAGACAATTTTTTGCCTGCTGGTCTAACCCCGCTAGAAGACATGTTTGACTCTAATGACGTTCCCAGAAAACCAAAATTGCAACCCATAAACACTGAAATAGAAGAACACAACATCGGGACACCAGAAAATCCGAAAATGATCAAACTGTCCAAAAATATACCACCTGATCAAAAGCCCAAGTACATCGATTTATTCAAGGAATTCCAAGATGTATTTGCTTGGAGCTATGAGGATCTGAAATCCTATGACACCTCGGTGATCCAGCACACCATTCCTTTAAAACCAAACCAGAAACCCTTCAAGCAGAAACTTAGAAGAATTAACCCCATGCTTCTTCCCCCGATTGAGAAAGAAGTAAAGAGGATGTTTGAAGCAGGCATTATAGCACCCATCAGATTCTCCGAATGGGTATCCAATCTTGTCCCTACGAGAAAAAAGACAGGCGAGATTAGACTTTGTGTAGACCTCAGAAACTTAAACCAAGTCTCCTTAAAAGACCACTATCCTTTGCCCAAAATGGACCACATATTGCAGAGAGTAGTGGGATCATCTAGAATCTCTTTACTAGATGGTTTTTCAGGTTTCAACCAAATACTTGTTCACCCAGATGACCAAGACAAAACAGCTTTTACCACACCCTGGGGAACATTTAAGTATGTAAAGATGCCATTCGGACTTAAAAACGCTGGTGCTACTTTTCAACGAGCAATGGATATTGCTTTCGCCAAAGAAATACATGACTTCCTAGTTGTCTACCTGGATGACTTAACCCCATTTTCCAATTCTGATGAAGAACACCTCAAACATCTCAGGCAAATTTTCGTAACATGCAGGAAATATGGCATTTCCTTGAACCCCAAGAAGTCCTTATTTGGCCTTGAAGAAGGAAAATTACTTGGCCACATTATATCAAAGGATGGGATCAGAATTGATCCTGAGAGAATACAGGCCATCCTCCAAATTCCATACCCCAGAAACATAAAAGAGCTACAAGCATTCCTTGGGAAAATCAACTTTTTGAGAAGATTCATTCCAAATCTGGCTGAATTAATAAGACTGTTAAGCAACATGTTAAAGAAGGATGCCAAGGTAAGATGGTCCCTGGAAGCCAAGCAAGCATTTGAGAGTATCAAATCCGCCTTAACCCAAACCCCTGTCATAACTAGTCCACAATTTGACAAAGATTTTATCATATTTTCGTTTGCATCAGAGCATACAATAGTCGCTGTCCTTTTGCAAAAGGATGAACAGGGAGCTGAAAAACCAATTGCTTTTTTCAGCAGAGCTTTAAGAGACGCCCCGTTGAAATACCCAATCATGGAAAAACAAGCCTACGCACTTGTTAAGGACATCAAGGATTTCAGAGTGTACATTTTATATTCACACGTGATTGCCTATGTCCCACATGCTGTTGTAAAAAACATATTGACCCAAGACGGATTAGAAGGCAAAAGAGGTAAGTGGATTGCAAACATCCTTGAATATGACATAGAAATAAAACCAACCAAGCTGATAAAGGGACAAGGTTTAGCTAAACTGATGTCCGAAACAAACTTTCAGGCCTTAGACATAAACCAGCTGGACAATGAACCGGAGCTGGCGACTCCACAGATCAGTGAAATCTTTTTACAATCCCCATGGTACGCTGATATATGCTTTGTATTGTCAAACCTGTGTGCTCCCCCAGGATTGTCCAGAACCAAGAAAAGATTTTTGAAAATGAAGGCTTTAAAGTTTTGTGTTATAGATGGTGCTTTATTTTGGAGAAATCATGAAGGTATATTGCTTAATTGTTTAACCATGAATGAAACTAACAATGTCATGAAAGAATTCCATGCAGGTGACTGTGGAGGACATCTCTACTGGAAGTCCACGACTGACAAGATTTTAAGGGCTGGTTTCTATTGGCCCACTCTTTTCGCAGATGTAAAAAAGTTTTCCATATCATGTCACAAATGCCAAATTTTTGAAGGCAAGAGAAAATTGTTGCCCCTGCCCCTTAAGCCAATCTCCACCGAAAAACCCTTTCAACAATGGGGTCTTGACTTCATTGGAGAAATCCATCCCTCTTCCTCAGGCCAACACAAATGGATCCTAACAGCCACCGACTATTCAACTAAGTGGGTTGAAGCCATTCCCTGTAGACAATCCAATGACACCATCATTATCCAATTCCTTGAGTGCAATATCCTTTCCAGATTTGGCTGCCCTGAGAAAATCATCACTGACAATGCCGCTGCCTTTAAATCCAAAAAGATGATCAATTTTTGCCATAGATTTCATATTACCTTGGGCCACTCCACAGCTTATTACCCTCAAGGTAATGGATTGGCAGAATCTTCAAACAAGAGCCTCATTAACATCATAAAGAAGGTGCTAGAAGAAAACAAGAAGAACTGGCACAAAAAGCTGGTAAATGCCCTATGAGCAGACAGACTTTCAAGCAAAAGATCAATTGGGATCAGCCCTTATGAGCTAGTATATGGCATGGAGGCTAGATTTCCTTCATCCCTGGGCATTCCTACTATCAAGCTGTTACAAGAGATGCAGGCTGAACCAAATGACATTCAAAGAAGGATTAATCAGACAATTCACCTTCAGCAAACCAGAGAACAAGTTTATGATAGAGCTCAAATTTTGCAAGAAAAGCTCAAAAAGATGTTTGATAAGAGGGCTAAAGCTGAATATTTCAGTATTGGTGACAAAGTTCTGAAGTGGGACTCAAGAAGAGAAGACAAGGGCAAACATGCCAAGTTTGATTTTCTATGGAAAGGTCCATTTGTAATTTCTGCTGTTCAGGGAAACAACACTTATTTTCTCAGATCTATGGAGGACAACACTGTTGAAGAAGGCCCTGTGAATGGCAGGATGTTGAAACATTATCATGATCCTTGTTGTTGAAACAATGCAAATTCTGTAAATATCTTTGTACAATATTATTTGTAAATACCAGCACTCAGTTTTTATTTTGTATAAACCGGCCGATTGTTTGAGGAATAACAGTAAATTTGGTGAGGACGCAGCCAATGCAAATTTTCCAGTCTCAAGAGTATCAAAACAGAGCAAAATTTTCAGTTCATACCAGCACCTTGCTCTAAGCAAAAGCAAGGCAAACACAGCAGTTTGATCCGTGTCCCTAAACTGTTTTAAAAGGCATGTTCCAGCAGCATTATACATAAGAGATCAAGCACACAGAAGAAAGCATGCGATGCTGTACAATTTGTTAGCGCTTGGAATTCACCTAGGCTGAGATAGACAAACTCTCAAGGCTACATCAAACCATTTCACCTCGTAGCTAGCCCTACGAGGTATGAGAAGGCTCTCTCGGGTCAGATTCGATAGATCTTTCAATATGATTAGGCTGACCAATTAATAATAAAGATTTTAGGCTAGTAAATTGATAAGGGGGTTGATTTAATGATTTTTTGGGGTTTTTGGTGGCAATTGGTGGAAGTGCAATTCAAGGTGCGGGGATTGAGCACAGTTTTCACAGGGGGATCTAAGGGGCAAGGTAGGAATGAGTGTTGATGCCTTAATCTGAGATGGATGATCAGAGATGATAGAGGAGAAGCTAAAGAGGGCAAACACACAATTTGAATCCTCTCTAGACAGTAGAAAACATTAAAATTGAACAAACTAAAAAGCTGAGCATGTCAAAACATGAGTTCAAACTTTACCACTTCATCTGTACAATTTAGAAGCATAAGAGAGATGTGAAACACATAAACAAACTTACAAGAACATGTAGAGAACACACCATCAACAATCAGATCCACAAGAATCCTCAAAGATGTCTGTAAAACCATGGCTTTCCTTGCCTTCAATTGCCGAAATAGATGCACAATATACAATAAAGCTTCCTTACACAAGAGTCCAACCATCAAAATGAGAAGGAGAGAGCATAATATAGACCATCTAGACCATCTAACTCCTTTCCCCACCTCTAGGGGTCGAGCTCAGCTTCCTAGGAGCAGTTTGAACAAATTCTAAACTAAGAACTAGAAAATAGGCAGCCAAACAACTTGCCTCTATTACTTAGCTAACTCATCCATGCATTAATTTTTCACTTTTTACATCATGGAAGCTTCTAGAAGGGTAAAGAAAGATAAAATCTACCAAAGTGCCATGAAAATATTACATTTATCCATCATCTACAAGTAAAAATAGTCAACCATAGTCAAAACAGTGTTTTTTGACCAAAAATGTGAATTCTGGCAAATCTGGAAGTTCTGGTCGCGCCCCTGGAAGTTCTGGTCGCGCCCCTTCACAGCTGTTTTTGAGTGGGTTCCACTGGTCCAAATCAGGTGCAAGATGGCTCATTGGAAAGCTTGGCCTGTCTACTTTCCATCCCAAGTGGAATTTCTGAATTTAGTGTTGATTTGACCCCTCAAAAACCATTTCTCCCAAGGTCACTTTCTGCAACTCAAAAAGTGGGCAGAAAGTCATTTTTTAGGTGTATTTTGAGCTTTTGGAGGCTCAAAACTCAAAATCAGGCTTCTCCCAAGTATTGGTAATTTTTCTTTTTGAATTCCCTTTCCAAAAATGCCAAGTTTGCAAAATTCCGAGCAGCCCTTCAAACTGGTCTCACCCGGGGTGAGACCAGTTCTTGGGAAAAACCTGTAAATTGCACAAAAAATTCACAAATGACAAAATTTTCTCCAAATTTCTTTAAATTTGGGCTGGGAGTCCCCAATCAAGTACCATGCTGAGTCAAAGAGTCTTTGGCCAAAGTTTGGAGTGGATCGGGCGTTTTCCTTCGTTTTTGTGCTTTGGCCAACCGTCCTTGGGGCACCTTTGTTCTCGCCGGTATTTTTGACATTTCTCTCAAACCATGACACCTGTGTAAAAAGTGAAAGAGGCTTTTCTTCCTTGGCATGTTGTGGAAAAAAACCTCTCTCAGTTTTGCAAAATTCATCTTTGATTGCTCTGGAACATCATTTGAGTGCGACTTGTCCCGATGTGTGAAACAAGGGATTTTGTCGAAATGGAGCGAAATGAAGGGGATAGAGGGCTTCTAAATTCTTGGGGAAATTTTTGGGAGTGGGGAGGGATGTTAGGAAGCAGGGGAAAGTGGAATCTCAGAGATTGAGTGAGGGGAAGGGGTCGAAAAGGACAAAACACAGGCCAAACCTAGAAAATTGCCAGGTTGTAGCTAGAAACTAGGGTTTGTGCAAAAATGAGGAATTTGGGGGATCTGAGTGTTGGGAAGTGTTTGATAAGGTACTTTAAGGATAGGGGAAGGTGTATGAACATCAGGAAACAAGTTTTTCCGGTGATTTGACCATCCAAGAGAAATTGGCTTCAAAACCCTAGGAGAGGGAAATGACCTTGCCTGGGTGGCAACTGAAGCATGGACCAGATGTAAAATGACTCATTAGACACTGATATGATAATGAAAACCATATGAATGATGATAGACTCAGCTGAATAGTGACATGGACTGACATTTAGGCAAACCCTAGACCTAATGCCTAGTGACCAAATTTTGCTTGAAGACTCACTGAAATGACAAAATTTGACCTTGACACTTCAAAATCACTATGTAAGAGCACATTTGATCACTGGAGGAAGGCTGTAAAGACTGACACTAACATTGGCTCCAATGGGGATGGTAGCTCCTTGGAGGTGCCAAGAACCTTAGACCTCTGGGAGAGCAGACCAGTGCCTTATTCATTGGGCAATGGAGTCAATTTATTCACATGTGACCAACTCAAAAACAACTTTATTTGACTTAGACAATTGACTGAAACTTAACTGATGCTTGACTCAAACCGACTCGATGGCAAACTGAAATAACTTGAAAAACTTACTCAACAGACCAAACACAAATGACTCATGACTTGACTTAAAACAAAACTTACAAAGCTTATGAAGGGCAGCAGTCCATCAAGATTTGAAATCATGATGACAACCACCGGTATTTCTTACAAGACTATATACATCAAACTATATTAAAATGCCAATGCAACCAATCAAGCAGATGCCTTCTTGATTGATTCTTCTTATCAGATCTTCTGGTCAACATTACAAACCTATCCCTGGGCATCCAAAAACATAGCTGACCGTGATCTCCTTCATCACTGAACACTGCAATAAACACTATCACTGCTGGCTGCAACAAACTTGCTAGAGGATCGTGAAAAACATGAAGATTTGACATTGCCACCTCCTGCTGAAAGAACAAGGTGTCTTTTGTTTCAAATTCTGATCTACCTTCATCATGTGCTTCGGTAAAAGTATGCTCATGGGCTTCAAAAAATTCTGAACAAGTAGGTGAACAAATCTCTTCTTGGAAAAACATTTCAGCACATGAAACATATGAAGAATTTGAAAGGTAGTCTTGTATGCTATGATCTTCGGTAGTCAGACAATATGGTAGGTCATCTTCATATGGTATCATAACCAAATTATCAAGTTCCTTGTTACATTCTTCAATCATAAGGAAAGAAACTTCAGCTGATTCTTGAAGTGCAAAAATGACATTTCTATCATCTACCATAAATTCATCCAAAGGAACTGTTTCACTTACTTGAATGAAGATCTCATCTTGATTTTCATGAACTGACTGAATTACCTCCTCATGCAGGCTTTGCATGCTGTCTTCTTCTATGGGCAGATCTGAAATGAGCTCTTCTCTTTCACCATCTTCAGCCATATAACAAATTTCAACCTGCTGATCTATAAAGCTGCTTACAAGGCTGTCATCCTTTTCAGAAGAGGAAGAAGATCCACCATCATCTTCTTGACCATGTGTGCACTGCAAATCTGCTGTAGCTTGTCCTTTCAAGAGTTGATCTATCTCCTCTTCAGACAAAGGAGATAAGACTTTTTGTTTCCTTTTGCTCAAACAAGTCTTGTCTTCATATGATATGGCAATCAAATTATCCAAATTATGATTGAAAGAGGGTTTTTCACTTACTTGCACAAAGATCTCACCTTGCTGTTCATGAACATCTGAATCCAAAACTCTGCCTATGATCTCAACAGTAGAGCTCTCTTTGATGGGTTGCATGCTGCTGTCTTCTGTGGGCAGATCTGAAACAACGTTTGCTCTTTCCTCATTTTCAACCATATTGAAATCTTCAGCTTGCTGATCTTGACAAGTATCCTCTAAGATTTCTGTGTGCTGCTGAAATGTATTCTCATACAAAGCCTCCATGATCTCTTCATCCATGAAATTATCATCTTCATAAAACTTCTCAAGGCTTTCAATAAAAGTATAAGCATGCTGGCAACAGTCTTGAACTAAATTCAATGATGGATAAGAGTCCTTATATCGTTCAATGAACATAGCATGAAAATCCTTTAAACAATAAATACAAGCAGGCGGCAAACTTTCATACCATGATTGGGCTTTACCTTCCAGAGTGGCCAAGAATATCTTCATCAAGCAATCCTTAGGAAAATCGATCTTGAATTTGCGAATATGCATATGAAATCTAATAAGATGTAAAGCAGCGTCCTTCTTACCATCATCATTAAATGTAGGCAAATTCCTTGACCAATCTACCTTCGGAATTTTATTTGGAAAACCTGGGATGTGATCTCGGCTCAAGGGAGCATATCTGCTTGTGATTAGGTCCATCATGGAAAGCTCAAAGCTAATGATCTCTCTGCAGTGAAGTCACCATGTAGCATAGGTTGCTGGATTCTTCAGTGAAAGGAGTCGCCAAGTGAATGATTTCAGCCTTTCAAGTGTCTGATCGTTGTCCACTATCAACAATCAGATCTGAACTTGATATATGTACTGGGGTAAAAATGCAAATGAAGTGATGTATTCACAAGCTCACGGAGATTGACTGAAGCAGCGTTTATCTACTAACGCTGATGTAAAACAAGAGCGTTTTCGAAGGCTTCTGGCGTAACTTCAGGCTCCGTCTAAGACTTATGAAACAAACACATCAACCCACAAACAAGTTTGTTCTCCCCAGTATGGTCGCCAATATGTTAGCGCTTGGAATTCACCTAGGCTGAGATAGACAAACTCTCAAGGCTACATCAAACCATTTCACCTCGTAGCTAGCCCTACGAGGTATGAGAAGGCTCTCTCGGGTCAGATTCGATAGATCTTTCAATATGATTAGGCTGACCAATTAATAATAAAGATTTTAGGCTAGTAAATTGATAAGGGGGTTGATTTAATGATTTTTGGGGTTTTTGGTGGCAATTGGTGGAAGTGCAATTCAAGGTGCGGGGATTGAGCACAGTTTTCACAGGGGAATCTAAGGGGCAAGGTAGGAATGAGTGTTGATGCCTTAATCTGAGATGGATGATCAGAGATGATAGAGGAGAAGCTAAAGAGGGCAAACACACAATTCGAATCCTCTCTAGACAGTAGAAAACATTAAAATTGAACAAACTAAAAAGCTGAGCATGTCAAAACATGAGTTCAAACTTTACCACTTCATCTGTCCAATTTAGAAGCATAAGAGAGATGTGAAACACATAAAAAAACTTACAAGAACATGTAGAGAACACACCATCAACAATCAGATCCACAAGAATCCTCAAAGATGTCTGTAAAACCCTAGCTTTCCTTGCCTTCAATTGCAGAAATAGATGCACAATATACAATAAAGCTTCCTTACACAAGAGTCCAACCATCAAAATGAGAAGGAGAGAGCATAATATAGACCATCTAGACCATCTAACTCCTTTCCCCACCTCTAGGGGTCGAGCTCAGCTTCCTAGGAGCAGTTTGAACAAATTCTAAACTAAGAACTAGAAAATAGGCAGCCAAACAACTTGCCTCTATTACTTAGCTAACTCATCCATGCATTAATTTTTCACTTTTTACATCATGGAAGCTTCTAGAAGGGTAAAGAAAGATAAAATCTACCAAAGTGCCATGAAAATATTACATTTATCCATCATCTACAAGTAAAAATAGTCAACCATAGTCAAAACAGTGTTTTTTGACCAAAAATGTGAATTCTGGCAAATCTGGAAGTTCTGGTCGCGCCCCTTCACATCTGTTTTTGAGTGGGTTCCACTGGTCCAAATCAGGTGCAAGATGGCTCATTGGAAAGCTTGGCCTGTCTACTTTCCATCCCAAGTGGAATTTCTGAATTTAGTGTTGATTTGACCCCTCAAAAACCATTTCTCCCAAGGTCACTTTCTACAACTCAAAAAGTGGGCAGAAAGTCATTTTTTAGGTGTATTTTGAGCTTTTGGAGGCTCAAAACTCAAAATCAGGCTTCTCCCAAGTATTGGTAATTTTTCTTTTTGAATTCCCTTTCCAAAAATGCCAAGTTTGCAAAATTCCGAGCAGCCCTTCAAACTGGTCTCACCCGGGGTGAGACCAGTTCTTGGGAAAAACCTGTAAATTGCACAAAAAGTTCACAAATGACAAAATTTTCTCCAAATTTCTTTAAATTTGGGCTGGGAGTCCCCAATCAAGTACCATGCTGAGTCAAAGAGGCTTTGGCCAAAGTTTGGAGTGGATCGGGCGTTTTCCTTCGTTTTTGTGCTTTGGCCAACCGTCCTTGGGGCACCTTTGTTCTCGCCGGTATTTTTGACATTTCTCTCAAACCATGACACCTGTGTAAAAATTGAAAGAGGCTTTTCTTCCTTGGCATGTTGTGGACAAAAACCTCTCTCAGTTTTGCAAAATTCATCTTTGATTGCTCTGGAACATCATTTGAGTGCGACTTGTCCCGATGTGTGAAACAAGGGATTTTGTCGAAATGGAGCGAAATGAAGGGGATAGAGGGCTTCTAAATTCTTGGGGAAATTTTTGGGAGTGGGGAGGGATGTTAGGAAGCAGGGGAAAGTGGAATCTCAGAGATTGAGTGAGGGGAAGGGGTCGAAAAGGACAAAACACAGGCCAAACCTAGAAAATTGCCAGGTTGTAGCTAGAAACTAGGGTTTGTGCAAAAATGAGGAATTTGGGGGATCTGAGTGTTGGGAAGTGTTTGATAAGGTACTTTAAGGATAGGGGAAGGTGTATGAACATCAGGAAACAAGTTTTGCCGGTGATTTGACCATCCAAGAGAAATTGGCTTCAAAACCCTAGGAGAGGGAAATGACCTTGCCTGGGTGGCAACTGAAGCATGGACCAGATGTAAAATGACTCATTAGACACTGATATGATAATGACAACCATATGAATGATGATAGACTCAGCTGAATAGTGACATGGACTGACATTTAGGCAAACCCTAGACCTAATGCCTAGTGACCAAATTTTGCTTGAAGACTCACTGAAATGACAAAATTTGACCTTGACACTTCAAAATCACTATGTAAGAGCACATTTGATCACTGGAGGAAGGCTGTAAAGACTGACACTAACACAATTCACAGTAACTCAGTTGGGAAGGAGGTTGTCTATAGTTCAAAGTTTTACGTTTTTTCAACAGCCAGAACAAAGAAGAATTTCCCAGTCCACAGAAACAAACAGAAGATCAAGGCAGTCTGACCTGCTGTTCTTGACTTTTCACAAGGAAAATCCATCCCCAAGTGGAGCCACTGTTAGCCTCCTGTTGCAACAGGGTTTCATTTTTCATGATTGACATTTTTACATGCCAAATATGTCATACTTGGCAAGCTGCAGTGTTCCATATTTCCAGAAGATACCATGAGAGTGTGCTAATCCAAATGCCACTGCTGAGATTCCATTTTGATGGGTTGTCCCAGTTTTGGAGAGTTTTCATTTAAGGGAGGTCCAAACAGTCTAATCTTGGTCTCCCTTGGTTTCAATTTCTTGCTTTAGAATATAGAGAATGATATCTGTCCAAACAGTTTAATCTTGGCAGATTTGTAGATAGGTAGAGAATCAAAGGGACCCAACTGTTTAGTCTGGGCCCTGGCAGAAATAAGTACAGATTTAGATAGGAAACATTCAAAAGAAACATTGTAAATCTAGGTCTGCAAGTCTAAGTGCACCCTAAACAGAAAAGAAGAAAAAATGTTAGGATAGTAGGCCGGGTAGGTAGCTGTTTGGTGGCAGAATGATGACTGATGATAAATTTTGTGTCTCACAATGTCTTATCTTTTCATATCACAGTTATCAGGCAGTTTTATTTCAAAAGAGCTCAGAGCTGGACATCACTAATTTCCCCCTTCTTCTAATTCCCCAAGTCCCTTACTAACTTCCCAAAGAGGTCAAGATCTGCTTGATTCCTCTTAGTTTCATCATACTCCATATCAGTTGCCTTGGTGAAGATCTGCTTCACTCAAGGGTCTCAGTTCCTTTCAAGTTATTTTCCCCAATTCTAGCCTAATGTCCTTGACCTTAGCGCTTGCTGGTAACCTTCATATTAACTACTAACAGTATTATATAACTCCCTATTAGTTTTCCCATTCCCCTACTAAAGCTTTGTACATATAACTCCCCTATGTAAATACCCCCTCCCTGGCAATATAGCCATATTTCCTATAAGTCCGGGAAATCACAGTCCGTCTGGGGCTGTCTTTAGCCCATCCGAGTCATTAAGGAGCTAGTTTGACATCTGGTCAGCTAGTAACCTCTTCCCTAGCCCAAAAACCCCTCAAAAACCTTAAAAAACCCATTTTTGCACCTGTTTCCTACGTTTCGTGCATAAAATATTAACCCCGCTTGTCAAAAAACCCATATTCCACCCTTGTCCCTAAGTCCGAATGTAAATATATTAACCCGCGCCTTTTTTTTTTTACATAAAAACCCCATTCCCTAAGTTTAAACCCACCTGCGCAAATATTAAAGCAATATTCCTGTGCATATGCCGCCCCTTATCCCTCCGTCATATCACACTCCCCGCCAGCCGTTGGATCGCCCGCCCCACAGATCAACGGTGGGCGGGTCGTCCCATCTCCAAAGCGCCTGAGCTTTAGCGTCCGGGAGATGGGCGGTATTGCCCGCCGTACTCCCGCCACGCATTAGGCATTGGGCTGTGGCGGAGCCCTCTCCCCCGAAACCACCTTTGTCCATAAGTGGTGCGCCGCAAAACCGCTTACGGCCCGTGACGTCACATCCCACGTCACCCCCTGCACAGTCACCGCTTACGTCACCCCCCTGCCCAGTCACCATGTCGAGTCACCTACCTGCGTGGCCTCCTGCCATGTCACTGCCACGTATCCCTGCCACCGTACCTGCCACGTCACCATCTGTACATGATGACGTCATCCCTCCACCTCGTCCTGCTGATGTCACCCGCCGTACAATGTCACATCATGCTGACGTCATCAGCACTTTTTGGGCGCAAAGGCACGAAAATCGCACTTCAGAGCCCCGGAATCCGATTCTGAGGCAGTTTTTGATGAGCGATTTGCGCAAATCGCTCATCGCAGGATTTTTTAGGCCGAAATGGAGAATCTTTAGGGAATCTTTTCGTTTTGCAGCCCCCAGGAAGCCCGAAAGGCGCAAAAATGATCCGTTTTCTTCACAGAGCATACCGAAAGGAGCAGAAAACAATTTTAGAGGATACAGAGGCCGAACAACAGCCATTAAATGATGATTTAGACCCACAACACGTCAGAACAACATCGGTTTATTGCCAAAGAGTATCAGAGGAATAAGAAAAGCCAAAGAGTATCAGCCGAAGATTTTTAGGGGCTCGAAGCCCCTGAACATTGATGAGCCCCCCAGAAAGTCAAATCAAGAGGCGTAAGCCCATCCTTGCCCTCAAATCACAATTAAGGCATTCAAAGCCACAGGACAACAAAGAAGCAGAAACCCATACACATTTATTTCAAAAGCACCTGCACCAAGCCACCAAGGACTACATAAGTTATTCAGTTTTGATACGATCGCCCCCAGCGTAGCCTAAGATATTTTCATGCATTTATTTCAGATACGAGTAGGTCAATTAATTATTTTTTATGACCTGATTAGGTCAAGATGTAATAAAGGAACTCTGTAGATAGTTTTGCCCTATATATACCACCCTCTGTATAGTTTTAAGGGTTGGTCAATTGAGAATTTTCACTAGAGACCCGCACTATATACCTGACTGTTTCTATAATCAAAGATTGCAAAAAGCTTGGGGAGAAAACTGTTTGTTGTAAATAGATGTTTTGGAGACTGAAGATGGAATTCTTGTGCTGCAGCCTGAAACAATAAGTGCATCTTACCTCTGTTTTATTGTTATCACTATCTAAATGGCAGAAAGAAAGAATAGCTTAGAATTAGTTTAAATACTCTCTATGCTCAATTTCTGCTGTTTCTTTATGTTTTCCTCTGAATGAATTGGTTATGAATATGAATTCTTTCTGGCTCATGTTTACCCCGATTCACCTGTGTTTGCCAATTATCTAGGGATTCTTAACTGCCCCTAGGTAGCGCTCTGTTACTTCCCACTGCTAAGTTGATTGAGAGATTCTTAACTGCCTCTCATCGCTTAGCATTTCTTTCCATCACTTAGACCTGAAGCATTGTTTCCTGCGCAGCTGTCTTGCTCCATTTTCCCTCTGTTGTGACCAAGTGAAAGCACCAGCAGTCATGCTCCTCGACTCCACGCCCAATGGTTTGAAACTTCCAGACTATGCCTTGCCTCTCTGTCTGAAAACATCAATTTTCCCACCAAAAACAAAACAAAAACCCTTTGAACTCGAGACCTAGCCTAAAATCCTTTTCAACAAAGCTAAATCCTTAAAGAGAGAGCCCTCTTTGATTGCAGGTTGGCTAGAACCTGCAGTCCAAAGTTGGTCTGTGGTTACCTCGGCCGTATCCTTTTCCAGAGCTTAAGGACAACCTAAGTGATAACACAGGCAATGGAGGTCACCTGAGAGGCACACTAGCTACATGGATTTAATGACTGATCTTGTAGAGAATGAGTCATCCTCTTTCGAGGAAGTAGTAGAGAAACCTATTTGGGTTTATGCAATGGTGGAGGAATATGAATCCATTATAAAGAACAATGTTTGGGAAGTGGTCCCAAGACCAATAAATAAATTAGTAGTGGGTTCGAGATGGATCTTCAAAGTTACACATGTAGCAGACGAAAGCATAGAGAAGTATAAGTACAGATTTGTGGCCAAAGGATTCTCTCAAGTTAAGCGAATTGACTATGAGGAAACCTTTGCTCCTGTAGAAAGGTATTCATCCGTCAGATCAATTCTTCCACTGGATCCATAGATGGGGTTGAGGATCGACCAAATGCATTGAGGAGGAGGTGTACATCGAGCAACCATAAGGTTTTCAAAGATTTGATCAAGAGTGTCGTGTGCATTGACTCAAGAGAGCATTGTACAATCTCAAACAAGCACCTCGTGCTTGGTATACCAAGACCAACAATTATCTCACACTTTTGGGTTTCAGCAAAGGTGAAGTGGATTCGAACTTCTATCATATCTTGGTAGAAGATAAATTCCTTATTATTGTCTTATACGTTAAAGATTTGATTTTAGCTGGTGATGAGTAGTTGATCAAATCTTGCAAGGAGGAAATTGCAAGGGAGTTTGAAATGAAGGACATGGGTCTCATGCACTACTTCCTCGAGTTGGAAGTATGGCAAGGCGATGAAGAATTGTGAAATATGAAAATGAGATACTACATATATTCTGCATGAAGAGTTACAAACCCATGGGGACACCTCTAACAACCAACTAGAGGAAGGAGAATGCCACTTCAGGTGAAGAGGTGGATGCTACCATTTATCAGAAGCTACTGGGTTCACTTATGTATCTTATGAACACACGACGAGATATGCGCTATGCAGTCAACCAGCTGATCCAAGCTATGGTTAGGCCAACCAAATTATATTGGAAGGAAGTTAAGCATGTTTTTCGGTACCTTAGAGGCACTACCCAGTATGGATTAAGGTATAAACAAACACAGGGAGTGAAGTTGTGTAGCTTCACAGATGCATGTTAGGAAGGGAGTCCATTTGTCTAAAAGAGTACAGCATGTGGAATTTTCAATGTTGGGTCCCCAATGGTTTTTTGGTACAACAGGAAGCAAAGATATGTGGCGCTCATCTCAACAGAACCAAAATACATGGATGCAAGTCAAGAAACATGTGAGGCGATCTAGATGAGAAAGATACCTGTGGGACTATCTAGTCATATAATGGATCCAACTATGATCTATTGTGATAATCAGAGTTGCATCAAGCTCTCTAAGAATCTTTTATTTCACGATCGGTCCAAGCATATAGATATCTGGTATCACCATTTATGAGACTGTGTGCAGATGTGGATAATATTGCTACAATACATTCTAATATCGAAACAATATGTTGACATCTTGACAAAGGATTTGTTAAGAGGGAAGTTTGAGTTCCACAGGTGCAGGATAGGCATGGTTGATAATCCCTTTCTTGGTGAGAGGAAGTGTTGAAAAATGCAGCAAGAAAGTCTCACTTTGATTTTGCCCTGGTCAAATTGAGAAAAAATCGAATTGCCACATCAACAGACAACTTGGATGCAGTTAACTTGTGTGACATGCCTTGTGTCACTCAGTTTACTCAATAAATTCGAGTTACAGGGTTTGGAGCTCAGTCAAACATGTGTGATTTCTACTTTGTAGCAATCAAGGTCAGTTATTTCAAGTTCTTTTCAGTTAAACTAGTTCTAACTGTCGGAGGAACTAGTGGAAGGTCAATTGTGGAGTGGGACAATAGTCTAACATAGTGATCATCCAATTAACTAATCAATCAACACAAAATAGCTAGTGCATGGATATATTTCGAGTTCCCTAGTTGTGGTGGGGATTCCAAGGTAGTGTAGTATCAATTGTAGACTAGTCTTGAGTGTACAGGTGTTGCATGCAGTCAAATGATCAACCTTGGGAATTGCGCAAGCATTTTGGAGGAAATTCCTAAATAATAAGGGCCTAATTTCCTTAGGAATTGCGCAAGGAGATAGGGGCTCAAGCAGAGGCCGAAATTCGCTAAGTCTAGGCTAGAGCTTCTCAGTGAAAAGATAGACAGGTTATTCACTTGCAGGTTTAGCTCAGATTAAGCTAGCAATTGTAATACATCTATATTCATGAGATTAATGCAAGAAGGAAAATGGGGTTTTAGCATATTTCTTTCCCCTGGAAAAATACTTTGTGCATGTGTGTTATTTCTCTTTTCATGTTTATGACTGAAGTTATAAATTGTGAATTGAATTCCGCAAAATAATAGAGTAGGATTATGTCTTCTAATTTAGATTAAAATTTCGTGTGCAGTTACAATTCTTCACCATAATTTCTACAATGTTAAACCGAATGATGGCTCTAATCCCTGTGTTCTAATATAATCACATAGTTTTATACTCCTTTTCCTCCTTGCACTATGGCTTTTCTTCCTCTATGATGCAGTCATTTCTTGTCTATATTTCCTTAGAGTTTCATCTCATGTTCTCATTTTATTGTGCTCTCATGTGTTCTATGTTTTCTCTATATCCAAATGGTCTCTCTTCCCTATGCATGAGAAAGAAAATGCATTTTTCATAATGTTGTCCTCCCTAATGCGTGGAGTATTATGATCTTTCCTCCATTACACAGTTGCAACTATGTTTTCGTTGCATGGGTATACATTCCTTGCAACCTTCTCCCAACTTAGTCACGATGGTTCTGATTTCACATGGTTGTGGGGATGTTGTTGTGTAACCTCCTCCCTCCACTTCCTATTTGTTGACCTCAGGTTGTCCCAACTACCAACGCATCTCGTCCTCCTCGAATTTTTGTCCTATATACCTTGTGGATTTATCGAAGGTAGGCATGGACCTTTTGTCCTTCTTTCATGCTCGATTAATTTATCAAACTCGTCCATTTAAGGCACACCTTCTAGCCTTCCATGGTTGTCATAAAACTAGTCTAGTTTCCTTCAAATCCCAAGAAGCCTCCCTCAAACTCTAGAATCTATGTCCCAATTCTCAGGCATTTTAATTATAATCAAAGCATAAGAAATATTTACAATGAAGGGGAATTAGCCAAGGGTTGTCACATTTTTCACCCATGAGAATCACTTGATGACAATGTATATAGTCGTCAAGGTTGGATGAGAGAGTCTGATAGTGAATGACTCTTTTTATGATAATCACATATTCACCAATCAACATGAATCTATACACTCTTTTGTTTGCTACATTAGTAAGACCTTGTAGTCTTCTACCTCATTATTTGCGATAGCACCTACTTCCCAAGAACATTTAAATTATTTTCCTTTTTTAAGGTATTATGTCCATAGATCATTTCCTCACCTACAATCCATGGATATATCTCACAACAATATTTTTTCTTAACAAAAACAACTTATTTTGTATTAGAAAATGTTTTGATCAATTTGGGCAACTTTATAAAACAAAAAAGATGAAATATGGGTGTTACCAAATGTTCTGAATACAAATATAACTATTGATTTTCCTATAGACTCTATCTTCACTATTCTAGCCTCAAGGGCTTGGTAGGTGCACTAACTTATATATTGATTAAAAAAGATAACACAACAAAACATATAAAATCTTGTAAAGAAAATTACTAATTTCCATTCCCCTAATGAACTTTAAATTGTATATTCTCTCGTGGCTCTACTCCAACATAATCTAAATGATTCTCTTTCTCAAATATAGCAATAAGGTTGACCTTACCTACATTGTAATCCAATTTGCAAGCCTTGAGAGGAAAACATGTCCCTATTTTTCTTGAAAGCCAAAGAAAGACAATCAAGGGAGGGTTTCATAGATGGGCTAGAGTAACAAAGGGGGGAGATGTAAAACCTTTCAATGGAAGGCGAAGGGGAGCCACTTCTCTTCCAACCAATAGAAGTAGAGATCTTACTTGCACATTAAGTCCGAAGTTCTTCCTTTTATGAGTTCCCATGAATGCTACTACCTCTTTTTCTCATTCTTGAATTTCTATAATGTGCTTTGGTGTGTCAACCACACAACTGTACTTTTTTTCCTTTTATTTTTTCTCTTGTTTTCTATTTGTTTACATAATGTTCCTTTCAAACTAATATTTCCACTAAGTCTTGCATTGTTCCTATGTTGTTTATTTTTCATAATGTTTGAAATCTCACTTCACTTCATTAGGTCCAAAAAATTCACAACCATTGCTCCTACAATGATAATTTTCCATTAAAGAAACATTATTTACCTATTGCTTGAAAGAGATATCAACCCACAAACTATCCAACATTATTCTTGGTAGCAATAGTTGTTTTGGCATGTAACCTCAAGCCTCAAACACTAAGTACAGCCACCATTGACACCTAAGAAACATTAGTGTAAAGTGATGGAAAGAGACTTTCATTAGAGGAATTTTGAGGTCTAGAATGTGCCTCAAAACAAAAAATGTGCCATTTGACATCATCCCGTGAAAATGAGTTGGTATTGGTTGAGTTAAAAATGCTTATTTGTCAAATTATTATTGGTAAATGAAAACCCATAGTTAACTATGATAGTACTTAAAAAATAATATTCATGATGCAAAATACTCAAAGTAATTTTAAAGATGTAATAAAAGCAACACATAAAATAAAAGTATCTTACTATTAAATATATAAATAAAGTACTCATATCACTTTAACTCAAAATTCAACCAATAAAATATTATATACTCTAACCATTATGGAGTGAATTGAATTCATGTTTATTGTATGGAGAGATGCTCTCAAACTTAGTATGGAAGTATGGAAGATATGTTGTGTTGTAAAGTGTTGTCATGTTTGCCTTGTCATGTTATGTAAACATTTTGACTTGGTCAAATTACATAAAAATAAAATAAAATTGAATTATTAATTAAAATATTTTGACTCAATCAAATTACATGAGAATAAAAAATTAAAAAAAAAAATATTTAAATATAAGAAATTATAATTAATAGTCAAACGAGTATAGATTCACCTTAACTCTGGATCTACCAACTAAGATTGATCAAATCTCTTGAAGTGCAAACCTCTTTTAGAGTGAAAAGAAATTTGATTTGCTCAAGATAAATCTAAATTTATTTATGAAAAGGTTAATGAATGGGATTATGGGAAACGTCATATGTGACATATCACATAAAATAAAAAGACTAATAAACCTCATATTATATGTGATATATCATATTTTAATTTTCTTAGGTTTTGAATTATGTATTATCTTTAATATAAAATTACTATGTATCATTTATTATCATATTGAATTATTATATTGTGCATATTTTGTATAATGATTTTAAATAATATTTTTATATAGTATATTAATTATATATAATTATATGAATTATTTGGTGATTTGGAATTTAATCACATAAATAAGAAGTTATAAATTTATATTTTATTCTAAATTCAAAGTGACAAATGCAACAATGGTTTAAAAATAATGATTTTTTTTTAAGTTCATTTCCATAGAATAGTCATATTCTTTCCTTTTAGTGACACCAATAATAAGAGTTTTTTTTATTAATTTTATTTTAAATTAACTTGTATAACTTTTTAAGTTCATTTTCATAGAATAGTCATATTCTTACCTTTTAGTGAGATCAATAATAAGGCTTTTTTTTATTAATTTTATTTTAAATTAACTTGTATAACTTGACGATGGTTAGTGTAAAATGTGAGTTGAAATTTTATCTCCCCCACAAAAGGACTAACTCATAATATTTTATTATCTCTCTTAAGAGGCCCATTTTAAACCTCAAAATTTGAGGTACAAAAACTGGTTTCTCCACAGTAAAAACAATATAAAATCCATAGATTGATTCCAACATATAACAATCTCCTCATCTAATAGTTAGTGCTTCCACTTCTAGTTTCTTAAAATATAAATTCTCCTCATGTAAGAGTTGATGCTTCCACTTCTAGTTTCTTAAAATATAACTTGTGTAAACCAAATCTCGCTTTAAAAATTTCTTACAATATCACTTCTGCGAATCAAATATAGATATTGAGGATAACAATCGTTCAAATCCAATTATACAAAATAAACAGTAAACAAGTCATATTTAATATATTATATAATAAATTTTATTTTATATTTTATGCGATTCATTTGTCAGAAGAGCAGAAAGCATCATTTCCATCCTAGATTCCCAAAGACACAGTCAAACTGCAGTCAACTGAAGTCAACCTGCTGCCCCAAACTAGGGCAGTCAACGCTAGTCAAACCAGAGGTCAGATTGCCTCGGTTTGCGTGCCAAAAATTGTGGCCTGCATAGAAGAGGCTACCACACCAAAAATGCACTCCTGAAAAGTCAACGCTTGGTCAACACTGCCCAAAACGTCTTGCTGCAGCTTCTGCATCCTCCTTCCTTGCCCTTTTGTGTCCTCCTTCTTCCCATGTGTGAGCTTATCTTCCTTGTGTGTAAACCGAATCAACTAAGGAGAGAATAATGTGTGAGAGATGGGATGAGTGAATAATGACTCAACCTCACTTGTATTTATATGATATGCTAGGCATGTGTGCCACACATTTAGCTACTGGCTAACCTTGAAAATTTGTCAAGTAAATACAAATAAATTCATATCTCCATAAATAATTGTCGGAATCAGATGATCATTAGATCAATCCTACACCTCTCGACGAGAGGAATCAAGGAAAAATATTAGCTACCATAAATAAGATGACCCACATGGAATTTGGCCCTAGTTTCCAATTTTAACGCTCCCTCTCAACTAGGGAGAACTCCATCTGCTAATTTGTCTGACCGTTGGTACTATATCTGCCATCAAATGCACTGACCTGCACTGCTCGGCTCTGCTAAACTATGAAGAAGAAGAAATGATCGAGGATGTATCATACCATCCTCCACTGACCGGAAGTCAATCCCAGAGTGTGTCATCCCACTCTCACTAATCCCATATCAGTTTCATTGATCCCAGCTCAATGCAGGTCATCCTAGCATAGGGAGTACGATAGATACAACAATGCGTCCATCGATAGTACTACTATGGTCCCTAACCCCATTTCCCTACTCATTGATAAGATGAGAGGTACTTCCCATGAGTCCTAGACTGCATGGGTAGGATGCCTCGATAGGAGAACTAATCATCTTGTCCCTAAGTTGCCATGCGTTATCATAGGGGAAGGTTGAACCTTTCACCCTGTACTTAGCGCACCACCAGTGGAGGGTGAGTCACCCTATGGTCGCATGTCGCTCCAAGAAGTACCCAAGTCCCCCGGAGCTCCTAGAGCTCAATGTATGCATCATACACGACCCTCTTAAGAGAGTCTCTCAACGACACCAAGTCATTCTCAGTAAGTCAAGAATTTGACCTTTCCCGGGGGCTTCGTCAAAATGTCAGCAACCTGCTCATCTGTACCGATATATTGGAGCCTTATGGCTCCTCGCTGCACCATATCCCGGATATAATGGTACATGATATCGATATGCTTGGAGAGATCATGAAATACAGGATTTACTGGTAAATGAATCCCGCTCTGGTTGTCACACAGGATCATGGTAGTATCCAATGTAAATCTAAACAGCTCATTGAAGAGCTTCCACAACCAGACCGCCTCACAAGAGGCCATACTCGTAGCAATGTAATCTGCGTTAGCAGTGAAAGCCATCGACTTCTGCTTCCTTCTCATCCAGGATATCGAGGTAGATCCCAAAGAGAAACAACACCCGGAAGTGCTCTTTCGGTCCGCCACACTGCTTGCCTAATTAGCATCAGTATATCCATGTATTCTCACATCTCCAGTAGTGTATCTCAACCCATGAGCAATTGTGCCATGAAGGTATCTCAACAAATCTTTGGCACTCCAATGTGTGTGGTGAGGCTCAACCATATGTTGACTCAACGTGTTGACTGCAAAACATATATCCGAATGGGAGTTCATCATGAACATCAATGCTCCAACGAGTTGACGATACTCAGTAGCATTTTGTAAAACAGGTCTGGCAGAACTACCACTTTACTTCTTGAAGTCAAGCTCCATCGGGGTAGTCATGGGCTTGCAGTCCACCATATCTAATCTCTCCAATATCTTCACCACATATTTTCCTTGAGATAGGAAAATCTCCCTTGGCTTCTGCCAGACTTCTAGTCCTAGGAAATAGTGCATCAGTCCCAGGTCCTTCATCTCAAACTCAGAAGCCAACTCCCTCTGACATTTGTGAATGAGAGGGTATACACCTGTCAGAAAGAGGTCGTCAATGTACAACACCGGTGTGAGACGTTTTTCATCTTCAAACTTAGAGTAAAGGTTAGGGTCGGCTTCACTCCTAGTGAATCCCAGCTTCATACCATGCTCAGGGTGCTTGTTTTAGCCCATAGAGGGCTTTCTTCAACCTTGCACACGTGATATTCCCGATCATGAATCTCAAATCCTTCGGGTTGTTCCACATAGACTTCCTCTTTGATCGAACCATGCAAGAACGTGGTCTTGACATCCATCTAATGTAGGTTCCATCCTTGCGAAGCAGCAAGGGCTATGATCGAGAAGATGGTGGTATATCAGGCAACAGGTGAAAATATCTCATCATAGTCTATACCTTCCTTCTGAGAGAAGCCATGAGCAAAAAAACGAGCCTTACACTTTTCAGCACTTCCATCAACTACATGCTTTATCTTGTAAATCCATTTCGAAGTGACAATTGCTTTGTCCTGGTGTCTGGGGAGCACATCCCAGACATCGTTCTTCATGATGGACTCATAGTCCTTAGTCATAGCATCCTTTGATACTTGATGCTTGACAACTTCTGTGAACGATGAAGGCTCATTTTGAATGATCGTGCTCATGATGGTCAAGTATCCCTGATACCTGTTCGGCTTCTTACTTTCATGGAAAGTCCCTCTGGGTGCAATGTGTCCCCCTGAGCCATGAAGGCCTCTTCCTAGAAGAGGAAGGTTCTTGTGAAGGGGGATCAATAGGATCCATAGGTTCTTCTACATCGGGCATCGTCTCATCTTCCTTTTCCTCTAGTTTCCTGGTGTCAACTTCTCCAGATTTCCTTAGTATAAGAAGATTGTCAACTTTGTGAAGAGCCATATCTTTGTCAAAGGTAGCATCATGGCTAATCTCGATATCCCTTTGACGAGCCACATAGATTCTATAACCCTTAGTATTTTCACTATAGCCCACAAAGATTCCTTTCTTTCCAGATGCACCCAATTTATTACTTTTCTCTTTCGGCACATGAAAATATACAGGACTTCCAAAAATTCTGAAATGAGATACATCAGGTTTCTTACTAGTGAACATTTCTTCGGGAGTATTGGAACCTAATGCTTGATGAGGGCATCGGTTTTGCACATATACGGCGGTATTCGTAGCTTCGACCCATAGAAACTTCGGAAGCCTTTGATCATGGAGCATAGCATAGATAGCTTCCACAATCATACGATTCTTCCTTTCCACCACACCATTCTGCTCAGGAGTGTATGGTGTTGTAGTCTCCCTCTTAATGCCAACCTCTTTGCAAAAGTCATGGAACTCATTGGATTCATACTCAGTCCCATTATCAGTCCTTAAGATCTTGATCTTCTTTTCGATTTGAATCTCGATCAAGGCTTTGAAGTGACGAAACCAGGAGAACACTTCATCCTTCTTTTTCAAGAAGTATATCCAAGTCTCACGAGAATAATCATCTTTAAAAGTGAGGTAATATAAATATCCTCCCAAGGAATTCATAGGCATCATACCAGATATGTCAGAGTGAACCAATTGCAATATACCAGAGGTCTTGCTATGGCTGGAGGGGAATGGTCCCCTTTTGAGCTTTCCTTCAGCACATCCATGACATACACCTTCTTACTCTAATTTGAACTCGGGCATCCCGATCACCATATGTCTCACATTAGGTAGATCTTTATAATGAAGGTGGGAAAACCTCTGGTGCCATAGTTCAGATTGAAGAGATGTGTCACAAGTCATGACACCCAACGAACTTCCTCTGACATGATATAAAGAGTCAACCCGAAACCCAAGAGTGAAATCATCTTTGAAATTCTTTTTCCATACACATACCTTGTCATCGATGAAGGCTACCTTGTAGCCTTTGTATTCCATTGCCAAAAGGGACAGCAGGTTATTTTTTAGATTAGGTACATATAGGACTTCTTGGAAACGAATTGTATTACCATGATTCAATTGTAGAGAGACATTCCCTACACCTTTCACGAGATATTTGGAGTTGTCCCCAAGAAAAATTTCTAGGTTGGTCTCCTTCTCTATCAGATTAGAGAAAGATTCTTTGTAACCAATGAAGTGCCTTGAGGCACCACTGTCAATGAGCCAATTTACCTATGAGTCTAAGGGAGAAGTAGTAGAGAGGGCCGTTGGTAGATAATATTAATCTTCCTTATTGTTAACAACGTTAGGTTCATACCTGGAATTTCTTGCCTTCTTGGAGGGTTGACCATTTCCTTTATTTCCGTCATTCCTCTTTCCTTTGTCATTAAACCTACCCTTCCTTTCATTGTTGTTGGAATTGCCTCGGGAGTGATTTAGATCATCGTCATGAGATGTGTCCTTTCTATTAGGGAATTCCCTCATATAGTGGCCAATTTTGTTGAAAATATAACATCTACCTTTCCTTCTTCCTTTCGGTCCGGCCTTTCCCTTAGATTTTTCCCCGGAATTATTTCTCCTTTTACCATGAGAGGAGAATGCAGCAGGTTTACCTCTAAGTGCAGGAATTTCCTGCTCTTCCATCCTTGTTTCTTCTTGAATGCATCTCGCCATCAGTTCCCCAAATCCTGGGATTACATTATTGTTGAGAAGAGTGGTTCTGAATATATACCATTCAGATGGGAGCCCTCCGAGAGTTGTGATGGTCAGTTCCCTATCAGGAACGACTTCCCCAATCGATAAGAGATCATTCTTGATCTCGGTGATACTTAAGAAGTAGGCTTGCATACTCTCATCTTTGGCCTTTTTAATTTCCTTTAGATTATTTCTAAGGAACAAAACTTGATTTGCATCTCTAACTTTAAATAGGCTTACCAGTCTATCGTAGATTCCTTCGAGGTGGTCAATTCAGAAATGTAGGCCACCAGGCGCTTGTTGGTAGAGTCCCGAATGATCTTCTTTGTTTTGACTTCTCCCCTGTCAACTTATTCCTAGTAGAAACGTATGCATTTGATGGAGGCTCAATGATTCTACCTCTTGTTATCACCCTAAAATTTTTGTTTCTAAGCTTTGGAAAGTTTGCCTTGTTTCTAGTCATAGTCTTATAGGTTTTGAGTCATCTCATCTTAGCAAGTGTCATTCCCTTTTCCAAAAAAGTTTCATAGCCTCATTCCATGTCCTAAAAGCCTCACCATGTGTTTTGACATCAGTTTGATTCCAAAGGATTCATGTTAGTCTTGGTCTAGTCTTTCCATGGTTGTTTTCATGTCTAAGATCTATAAAAGAGTCTTGTTGGTATGGTCAAATAGGGTCAACACTCCGTTCTTGCCCATCACTGGTCCCACATCACCTAAAATTCCATGTGTCAAACTTGTGTCAAGGTTTTCCTAGTGAAAAACTCACTCTAGGTGTTTTCGTAGCGCAGAAAGTGTAAAAAACCAGTTTTGCGCTATGAAATCACTGAAATAGGTGTTTTCGTAGCGCGCTACAAAACCCCTGAAGCAGCCTGTTTCAGCAGAAAAACTGTTTTTACTAGTTAACTTCCAGAAGGTTTCCTGAGCAGCTGAGAACTCAATATTGAAAACTGAAAGACAATTTTCTTCCTAACATGCTGAACTACAAAAGCCTCTTTCAGTTTCTTCAAATTCATTCTGAAGTGGGAGTAATTTATGGTTAAACTTGCGCTACGAAACTGCTGAAAGTCAAGCTTGGTCTTTTGGTTTTAGCAGTCCTTTTCAAGATCATTTTCTGGTCACATGAAAAGGTATTTTGGAATTATGAAGGAGGTTTCTATTCATCAATGCTCCCGATAAAATAACCTATCTCACTTTCTTCATAAGTGTTTTCAGTTGGGAGATAATAAGCTTTCTTTGAAACCAAAAATTCAGAGAATGGATTTTTCCTGTTTGACACGTGTTTTTCAAGGATTGCTTCGGGATAGATGGAGAAGTAATTTAAAAAACCAAGAAAGGTTTTTGTTCTATACATCATGGACTAAAAAAACCTCCTTCAGTTTTGAAAAATGTGTTATGGATGAGGAGATAAAGGCTCTGCCCCACGTGCCATTTTCAGGGATCCTAAACCTAAAAACAGGGAAACATGTTCCCTAATTTCTAGGGTTTGTCTTCAGCAGTCAGATGACCACGTGGGAGGCTTCATCAAATTCGACTTCTTGAGGTTGCAAGTTGTCAAATAATGCTTTAAATTCTTAGATAAGGTTGTTGTAATCATGATAAGAAGTTACACTCCTAGTTGTATTAGGTCGCTAGCACTCCTAGTTAACAACTAGTTCTAATTAATGGTTTGTTTTATGGTTAGAATAGGTGTCACTGATGACAAATTTGAATTCTCTTAACGAGGGATGATGTAATCCTAATTTTAAATGCTTTATATAGAGCAAGAGGTCGAATTAGCAAAGGGTTGGAGACTTTTTGGCTCAGCTGCTGCTCTATGTGCAGACTGTGTATATTTTTAACCTAATGCAGATTTCTACTTAGACAACTCAAGATTCATGAAGAGTTCTTGTATGCTCTTGTTATGATGGCATCTTCCAACACTTACATTGTAGTGGTGTTTAGTTATGATACTCAGAACTTATCAATGATGCTCTGACTTCCTTCATAGATAAACTAACTATGTTTCACTGTTTTGTATTTTCATTTCTGCACTTGAACTCTATAATGCATTGACTTCCATGCTAGGTAGAATGTTTTGGCTTCACTATTCAAGATTCAAAGAGAGTTTTTAATGTCATATTGTCTCATGGCTTTCCTCTTTCACTTACTTGTAGTGGTATGAATACATGTTACTTAGAACTCATCAATCATGCTCTAACTTCCTTCATGTATTTATAAACTGTGTTTCCTTGCATTGTATCTTTGTTTTGTTGATGCATAAAAACTCTCTATGCCCTGACTTCATGTTAAGCTGATATTGATGTGGTACTAAAACATACTTTGACACCATAGCCCAATGGTATCCAGCCTTCATCTTTCAACCTATAAACATATACAATTACAAACCATAGAGTTAGCCATATATTCATATCTTTAATCTAAATCATTAACCCTTTGAGAGAGCCCTCTCAGGCTGAGGAGGCTAAGCCTTAGCTAAAATATTGGTTTGAAATAGTTACACCGAGATAGTCTGATCAACAGCCTATCAGGGTCCTATTTTGGTGATAACATTTTGGTGCATCTGCCGGGAGCCTGAAGTCTATTCATTCCCGAAATTAAGAGGCTGAACTTCTGAAGGTAGCAGGAGCTTAGACATCTTTTTGAGGCTGCAAAACTACCTTGGAGACTCCACACATCGAATAAGAAATTGGAATGTGACTCCACTGCTAGAAGATCAGTAGCTTGATGAAGTTTCAAGATGAGTTCCACTGCAAGAATGAATGCCAGGTATGCTCCTATGAATCGGTCTCATATCCCTGGTTTTCCAAATGCTATGCCAAAGGTTGATTAGTTAGAGGATCTTCCGATATTCAAAGATGAAAAGAAAGACAATGCTGCTCTTCATTTGGTTAGGTTTCATATGCATGTACGCAATCTTAAGGTTCAGTTTCTTGAAGATTGTCTCATGAGGATGTTTATGACCACTTTAGAAGGAAAAGCATGGTCTTGGTATAAAAGTTTGGAAAATTGTTCAATATATTCGCTTGCTAATTTTGATGATGAATTCTATGAGATGTATAAAGAATGTCATCCTTCCTTATTGCTGCTCGAAGATTGCTGTAAACATTCTTTAATTCTTATTCAGTATTTGGAGGATTGTTATGATGATGATGAATTTATGGATGAAGAAATTTTAGAGGATCTTCATAACAATACATTTCAACACCAAGAAGAAAGTATAACATCCCATGAAATGCAGCATGAAGATCAGCAGGGGTTTACTTATGAAAATCATATTACATCCTCTGAGATTGATGTAGAGATGCAGCAGACTTGTCAGTCTTCGGATCATTATCAAGATGAACATGATTACAAAGACCAAGAAAAAATGCTGGAAGAAATTTTTTATGACCCTCAGGCAGAGGAAAAGGTTGTTCATTTTTGTAATTCCTTGCAGTAGCTTACACCAAAGAATGATGATAATAATGAAGAAAATTACATTGTTTGCTGGAATCATTAAGAAAAGCAGTTGGATAGCTTGTCAAATAAATGTTGTGTAGTTGAGGATCAGTTGTTTGAAGATATAGAACGTTATGGGAATCATCAAACTAACCATGTGTTTTTTGACCCTATAGTTGATTACATGGAAAAGATTTACTGTTCAGGCTTCCAGTTATATTTTCATCTTGAAGAACAGTTACACCTCATGCTGCCTTGGTTATTTCAGTATCTTGCTTATTTTTTCTTCAAGCACAGTCAAGAGATTCAAGTGTCAGATCAGATCGACGACTGGCTTCATTGGAAGTTTCATGTTCCTTGAGCTACAAGTGGAGATTGCAGCTGATAGGGTAGGTAGGAATGTGCAAATAAGCTCAAGGTAGGTTGATTGAGCATCTGTTTCAGTAGGTGCAGTTTGAATTCTTCTTTCAGAAATCATTAAAGGCTTGAGGAGCAGATTGGGAAGAAGTTCAGAGTTTTATTCTAGAGGATGGATAGCGGCACTGGAGCTACAAGTTCTTAGTATACCACAAGGGCACACTATCCCTAGTGGAGCCACTGTTATCACCCTAAAATTTTTGTTTCTAAGCTTTGGAAAGTTTGCCTTGTTTCTAGTCATAGTCTTATAGGTTTTGAGTCATCTCATCTCAACAAGTGTCATTCTCTTTTCCAAAAAAGTTTCATAACCTCATTCCATGTCCTAAAAGCCTCACCATGTGTTTTGACATCAGTTTGATTCCAAAGGGTTCATGTTAGTCTTGGTCTAGTCTTTTCATGGTTGTTTTCGTGTCTAAGATCTATAAAAGAGTCTTGTTGGTATGGTCAAATAGGGTCAACACTCCGTTCTTGCCCATAACTGGTCCCACATCACCTAAAATTCCATGTGTCAAACTTGTGTCAAGGTTTTCATAGTGAAAAACTCACTCTAGGTGTTTTCGTAGCGCAGACAGTGTAAAAAACCAGTTTTGCGCTACGAAATCACTGAACTAGAAGCAGCCTGTTTTAGCAGAAAAACTGTTTTTACTAGTTAACTTCCAGAAGGTTTCCTGAGTAGCTGATAACTCAATTTTGAAAAATGAAAGAGGCTTTTCTTCCTAACATGCTGAAATACAAAAACCGCTTTCAGTTTCTTCAAATTCATTCTGAGGTGGGAGGAATTTATGGTTAAACTTGCGCTACGAAACTGCTGAAATTCAAGCTTGGTCTTTTGGTTTTAGCAGTCTTTTTCAAGATTCGTTTCTGGTCACATGAAAAGGTATTTTGGAATTATGAAGGAGGTTTCTGTTCATCAACTCTCCAGCTAAGCTTTCTTTGAAACCAAAAATTTAGAGAACGGATTTTTCCTGTTTGACACGTGTTTTTCAAGGATAGATTCGGGACAGCTAGAGACGTATTTTAAAAAACCAAGAAAGGTTTTTGTTCTAGACATCATGGACTACAAAAACCTCCTTCAGTTTCAAAAAATGTGTCATGGATGAGGAGATAAGGGCTCTGCCCCACGTGCCAATTTCAGGGATCCTAAACCTAAAAACAGGGAAACATGGTCCCTAATTTCTAGGGTTTGTCTTCAGCAGTCAGATGACCACGTGGGAGGCTTCATCAAATTCGACTTCTTGAGGTTTCAAGTTGTCAAATAATGCTTTAAATGCTTAGATACGGTTGTTGTAATCATGATAAGGAGTTATACTCCTAGTTGTATTAGGTCACTAGCACTCCTAGTTAACAACTAGTTCTAATTAATGGTTTGTTTTATGGTTAGAATAGGAGTCACTGATGGAAAATTTGAATTCTCTTGATGAGGGATGATGGAATCCTAATTGTAGATGCTTTATATAGAGCAATAGGTCGAATTAGCAAAGGGTTGGAGACTTTTTGGCTCAGCTGTTGCTTTATGTGCAGATTGTGTATATTTTTAACCTAATGCAGATTTCTACTTAGACAACTCAAGATTCATGAAGAGTTCTTGTATGTTCTTGTTATGATGGCATCTTCCAATACTTACATTGTAGTGGTGTTTAGTTATGATACTCAAAACTCATCAATGATGCTCTGACTTCCTTCATAGATAAACTAACTTGTTTCACTGTTTTGTATTTTCATTTCTGCACTTGAACTCTATAATGCCTTGACTTCCATGCTAGTAGAATGCTTTGGCTTCACTATTCAGGATTCAAAGAGAGTTTTTAATGTCATATTTTCTCATGGCTTTCCTCTTTCACTTACTTGCAGTGGTATGAATACATGTTACTTAGAACTCATCAATCATGCTCTAACTTCCTTCATGTATTTATAAACTGTGTTTCCTTGCATTTTATCTTTGTTTTTTTGATGAATAAAAACTCTCTATGCCCTGACTTCATGTTAAGCTGATCTTGATGTGGTACTGAAACATACTTTGACTCCATAGCCCAATGGTAGCCAGCCTTCATCTTTCAACCTATAAACATATACAATTACAAACCATAGAGTTAGCCATCTATTCATATCTTTAATCTAAATCATTAACCCTTTGAGAGAGCCCTCTCAGGCTGAGGAGGCTAAGCCTTAGCTAAAAGATTGGTTTGAAATAGTTACACCGAGATAGTCTGATCAGCAGCCTATCAGGGTTCTATTTTGTTGATAACACCTCTCACATGGTCCAACACTTCCTGCTCTTCCATTATTAGATCGAGAGACATCTTCCATCTGTGATATTTAGACTTCTCACAGAGCTTGTCTTCCGCGGGGAAGTGTGATGAGGACCCCATGAAGCTTTTAATATTGCTTCAACAACCTTCGATGATTTCTCTTGCTCTTGCTCTTGCTTGGGCTTTGTCTTCACCTCAGCTCTGATACCATGTTAATTTATGGTATGTTCTATGCTTAGTGCAGTTTACTTCGATTTCTTCCTATTAGCCACTATTTAGCAATCACATAAACATAAACTAAAATGCTGATAGAACATTAATAGATCGACAAAAAACAAGCCAAGATAAGAGACACCATATGTGGCGGCTAGCCAGGGACAAACCCAATGTGGGGAAACCCTTTGATCAATTCTTCTTTAATCTTCAATAGTTCAGCAGAGAGAAATAGTACAAATACATAAATCTGTAATTTTATGATAGCAGCAGCAAACCCTAACCAGCAAAATCAAATCTAGTCAAACAAGATGAAATTGACCTTCAATATGCTTGGTCAATTTCCCGGTCATCTAGTTCTCCAACAACAACAAGAAACAACCCATAAACATCCCAAAAAACACAGTCAAACTGCAGACAATTGAAGTCAACCTGTTGCCCCAAACTAGGGCAGTAAACGCTGGTTAAACCAGAGGTTATATTGCCTTGATTTGCGTGCCAAAAATTGCGGCCTACCTAGGAGAGGCTGCCACACCAAAACCGCACTCCTGAAAAGTCAACGCTTGGTCAATGCTACCCAAAACGTCTTGCTGCAACTTCTGTGTCCTCATTCCTTGCCCTTGTGTGTCCTCCTTCTTCCCACGTGTGAGTTTCTCTTCCTTGTGTGTAAACCCAATCAGCTAAGGAGAGAAGAATGTGTGAGAGATGAGATGAGTGAATAATGACTCAACCTCACTTGTATTTGTATGATATTCTGGGCATGTGTGCCACACATTTAGCTGTTGGCCGACCTTCACAATTTTTCAAGTAAATACAAATAAATTCATATCTCCGTAAATACTTGTCATAATCAGATGATCGTTAGACTAATCCTACACCTCTCAACGAGATGAATCAAGGAAAAATATCAGCTACCATAAATAATATGACCCACATGGAGTTTGGCCCTAGTTTCCAATTTAAAAGTTTTCTTCTGGGCTAAGAGCATTAATGCATTGAAATATCATAATCCTCAAATATAGGATATCAGATGACCATTACCATGTGGGGAGATGGAGACCGTGACAACAAGTGTAAACAAGAAGGCTAATTATTCCTCCTCCTCCTCCTCCTCCTCCAACAATTATGATGCCATAAATGTAAAATTCTTTGGGTCAACTCTTTCTGTGTGGAAATCTTGTTGAATTCCCTTGCTTTTCTTTACTTTAGATATATATATCTTCTAGTTGAGAAATCATCAATACCTTCTTTGAATGTTCGGTATCTAAGGTTGCCCAAGGGCAAGCAGTGTTTCCAAGAATAGGGTAGTGAAGATAAGAATAAGTGAAAATGACCAAAAAAAAGAGTCGAGGAAAAACAATATACAATAGATGATTATCTAAGAGCATAGATGAGATTATCAGATGTTTGGGATATGCCAAATAGGCTGCCTTATTTGGATCCACATCGTAAGCTATCGTAAGATATCTGATATATTAGTGTTGGTTAGGTCAATGCAAAGTGAAGACAAAGTCATTAACCAGTAAATGTGAACCTTGAGGACAAAGACAAGGATTGAATCCAAGATTTGTTCTTTATAAACCTCACACCTTTCCATTTCACAACAGGTTTGTTATATTCGGATATTTTTAAACCGATAAACACCTAAATATGTTTATATGTCTATCCACATATATTATCTCAGTGTCTACGGTTTAATGTCGTCACAATTGAAAATGAAACAATGTGTCATTCAAAAAGCTAGAAATGGATGAGCCAAATCATGCTCAATTATTTGCAGAATGATCACTACCTGAGCGATTATGCACAATGCATTATCCTTTCCATCACATAATTGTCTAGCATAAGTTATATAATGCATTACACAAAATAACACAATTTCAGAAAAGACCCTAGATATCCCCTATTGCAATTTCAAATGACTTTGGATCCACCGAAATATTTAACAATCAACATGGTATGTACTATGCACATAATGCAATTTAGCAAAAAATATAGACTTTATTGAAAGAAGAAGCATGCTTCCTGAAGTCTAACGATTTGAATATCAATTATACTGCACTCTGAATACAATTTTCCAGAGCACGATCTCGATTTCTTATAACTGGTGAGTGTACAAGAAGAACAATTTTTAGTCATTAGCGAGCCCCTCCTTTTGTTTCTATTTCTTCATATATTGGCACAACATGCCTTAACTTCATTCAGGTCACTTTGAGCACCGGACCTTTCAGATTATTTTGAGACATGAACATAGGAAGGCACTAAGTTGAAAGAATAATAAGATATTTATGAAAAGTCTTATATGTAAATTTAACTTGAAATACAGATTCATCATTCTCTACTACAAGTTAAGGAATAGGTGCCGCACATGACAAATCTGCAGGCTTAATCCTTTTATATGGTTGAAGTGACACTACGTTGGACATAAGTTAGTCGAACTTCTTAGAATGGCTACTTGGTTAAAACTTAAGATACAAAAGCAATTATCCATGAAATTTGTCCAAGACAACACTGAGCTAATTCTTCAAAATGAAAAAGTGATGCATTGCAAATAAAACAAAATTGAGAATTACATCACTTCCTGAGCGATTCTGCAGAGCACATTATGCTTTCCATCCATTGTCTAGCGTAATCTCTATAGTTCATTACACAAAGCAACACTTAAGAATTCCATCTTATGCATTCTGGTTACATGATTGCAATCAAAAGACTATCTAAAAATAAACTACTTTAGCTTGAGCAAAATATGATGCAAAATCTCATAAAAGACACTAGATATCCCCTACTGCAATTTCAAATGACGCTGGATCCACCAAAATATTTAACAATCAACATGGTATGTACTATGCACATAATGCAATTTACCAAAAAATATAGACTTTATTGGATAGAGAAGCATGCTTCCTAAAGTCTAGTTTATATAATCAAATATCAAATACTAGTAATAACAAGAAAGAAACATATAAATTCATTGTTTGACTATTAATTAGACTACACTTTGAATACAATCTTCCAGACCACGATCTCCATTTATTAAAACTAGTGAGTGTACAAGTGTTATGCTCTTAACCTGCAAGATGATACCAGAATACCAAATATGAGAAGAAATATACCTAGAACATAGAACAATGAGAAGTAACAACAAGTATTTTATTATTCAGAAAGTAATGTTCACTTGCCTCTTCGAGGGGGAGACCTCCATTAGAGCTGAGCTCAATTACAAAATAAGACACGATGCTCCTTGAGGGGAGTCTCTATCCTTTATATAGGATTCATACATGCAATACCATGGGGCAATACCATGGTTCTTATTAATACCATCTATCTAATACCATGGCCCATTTGCAACTAACTGTGGTCCCTTCATTAAATGCGGGTTAACCACTTACAATTATTAATATGGGCTTTATTGACTCTATAACTATGACTCGATCCTATTACATAAATAAGAAGTTTAGGGTTGGACCCTAACATGCCCTCCCCCATAAGAATAGCCGTGTCCTCAAGGCTAAAGCTGCGGAAACTGTTGAAGGATAGTAGCTGGTTCCCAGGTTGCATCTTCCAGAGAGGTGTCTTTCCACTTGACAAGGACTTCCTTGATCATGCGGCCATGCAGGTGTCATTCTCGTGTGTCAAGAACTTGTTCAGGTTGGAGCCATATTGATCCTTCTTCATCCACTTCAAGTAGACTGGTTTGAATTCTACAATGGTTCCCAATCACTTTCTTGAGGCATGAGACATGGAAAACTGGATGGATTTTTGCACTGGGTGGCAAAGCTAGATTGTAGGCGACTTCTCCCATACACTGAAGTACTTGATACGGTCCGTAGAATTTTGGAGATAATTTCTGACAACCCTTGTCTTTGAGTGATGTTTTCTTATATGGTTGCAGCCTCAAAAATAGCTGATCCCCTTCTTGAAATTGGTGTTCTGAGCAATGTTGATCTGCCTGTTACTTCATGCGGTTCTGGGCTTGATGAAGATTCTCTGTAAGGTGGGCCAGCATGGTTATGCAGTTCTGTAGGAGTTGATCCACTGCTTGTACCTTCGAGCATCCCTTGATATAAGAAGTAGGGGAAGGAGGGAGTTGACCATAAACTGCTTCGTAAGGAGTCATTTTGGTGGTGGCATGATAGTTGGTGTTATACCAGCATTCGGCTAGAGGTAACCACTGTACCCAGAGATGTTGCTTTTCTGAAGTGAAACACCTCAGGTAGGTCTCCAGACATTTGTTGACTGCTTCAGTTTGACCATCAATTTGTGGATGATAGGAAGTATTGAGTTGTAGTTGGGTACCTTGTAGTCGGAAGAGTTTCTGCCAAAAGTTACTGGTGAAGATCGGGTCACGATCAGACACAATGGAAGTGGGCATGCCATGCAATTTGAAGATTTAATCCATGAAAGATTGAGCGACCAAAGTCGGTGTAAAAGGGTGGGGTAGGGCGCAAAAATGAGCATACTTAGAAAGTTTGTCCACAACCACCATGATGACTGACTTGTTTCTTGACTTTGGAAGACCCGTAATGAAATCCATAGAAACCTTCGTCCAGATTGAGGCTGGGATGGGCAATGGTTGTAATGCACCTGGGGATTTGACTGTTTCTCCTTTGTGGCACTGACAAACGTCACATTCAGCTACAAAAGTAAGAATGTCCTTTTTCATGCATGTCCAAAAAAATGATCTTCGAGTGCGAGCATACGTCTTCTAAAAGCCTGAATGTCTTACAGTGGGAGATGAGTGAAAATCCACCAAAATGCGGCTTTTGAGGGTGGATGTTGGTGATATTACGACTCTGTCCTTGTAGCGAAGAATCTCATCCTACCACGAGTAGCCCGCTGTGGAATTTGGATCCACCTGCAATTGATTAATGAGTTGGGAGAGCCAAGGATGTGAAAACCATTCCTTGCAAGCCTCTTCAATCCATTCTGGAATGGGAAGGGAAATTGCGAGCAGGGTACTTTAATCCTCAAATTGGCGGGGTAATGCATCTGCTACAATATTTTCGTGCCCTTTCTTGTAAATTATCTCATAATCATATCCCAGCATTTTGGTGAGCCATTTATTTTTTTGTGGTGAGGATAAGAGTTGCTCCAAAAAATATTTAAGGCTTTGATGGTCTGTGCGGATTTGGAAACATCACCCCAATAAGTATGGTCGCCAGGTACCTACTGTATGTAAGATGGCCATCATCTCCTTCTCATAGGTAGATTGTCCCAGATTCTTCCCACTTAGTTGTTGGCTTGTGAAGGCCAAGGGTCGACCTTCCTGCATTAAGACCGTCCCAATACCCGTACCAGAAGCATCACATTCAATCACAAAAGATTTGGTGAAGTCAGGTAGTGCTAAGACTGGAGTGGAACACATGGCATGTTTGAGAGCTATAAAGGCCTATTGTGCTTCATCATTCCAGATGAATGAATTTTTCTTGAGGAGTTGAGTGAGGGGCCTAGAAATGCAACCATAATTGCGGACAAATTTGCGATAATAGCCTGTGAGACCCAAAAATCCTCTCAAGATCTTCAAGGTCTTTGGTTGAGGCCAATCCTGCATTGCCTGGATATTTTTGGGGTCCACCCTAACACCATCACGCCCCACAATGTGGCCCAAATACTCAACTTCTTCCATGCCAAAAGAGAACTTAGACATCTTGACAAATAATTTATTCTTTCGGAGCAGTTGCAAGAGGAGATCTACATGCTGAAGATGTGTGGCCCAGGTGCGACTGTAGATGAGGATGTCATCAAAGAAAACAAGGACAAATTTTCTGAGATATGGTTTGAGCAGGTGGTTCATAAGGCTCTGAAAAGTGGATGGGGCATTACAAAGACCAAATGGCATGACCAAGAACTCATAATGGCCTTCATGAGTTCGGAAAGTAGTCTTTGGAATGTCTACTTCTTTCATGCGAATTTGGTGGTAGCCCGAGCGAAGGTCGAGCTTAGTAAAGAATTGAGCCCCATTTAGTTCATCCAGCAAATCATCGACAACTGGGATGGGAAATTTATCTTTGACTGTCAACTTATTGAGGGCCCTGAAGTCTGGACACATACGCCATTTCCCATCTTTCTTGAGCACCATGACCACCGAAGATGAATAAGGACTAATGCTAGGACGAATGATGCCTGCTTCCAAGAGTTCCTTGATTATTTTTTCAATTTCATTCTTTTGGGCGAACGGATATCTATATGGGCGCACATTTGGTGGTTGGGCCCCTGGGACCAAAGTAATGCTATGATCATGTTCCCTCTTGAGGGTGGAAGCTCATGAGGCTTGTCAAACACTGGCAGATGGTTGTTTAAGATCTGTTGCATCTCAGGATGAATATGAAGAGAATTGGGTTTGCAGGCCTGGATGGCATTAAATTGGGCTATAACTCCATGGTGGCCCTTTTTTAACAATTTTTCCATCCAATGTGAGCTGATGATAGAGGGAGCTCCCACCTGGAGTTCGCGGAGGGTATGTGTGTGGTTGTTCTGCTTAAATCTCATATATAACTCTTGGAAATCCATTGTGATTAGGCCAAGTGTGCGAATCCATTCAACACCTAAGACAATGTCACACCCTCCCATGTGTATGGCAAACATGTGGGTCTTTAACTGATAATCCCTCATTTTAAGTTTGACATTTTCACAGCGGCCTTCACATTTCATTGTCCCCCCATCAACAATTTGGACCTGGAAGTTAGAAACTACTTAGACAAAACAATGCACTGCTTCCGCGACTCTTTGATGGATAAAATTATGTGTACTACCACTATCAATCAAAACTACTACTGGGCGATGCTTAATAAAACCTCTGATTTTGAGAGTTTGGGGAGAAGAAATCCCTGCCAAAGCATGCAATGAGATAACTGGTTCTTCCGGTACATTTTCATGTTGGTTGTCCTCTTCTTCCTCCTCTAGTTCCTCAAGTGGTGGGGCTTCCTTCGATGGACTGTGATCAACAGCATCAATTTGAAAGAATTTGGGCTCCTTGCATTTATGCCCGGGAGAGTATTTCTCATCACAGTAGTAACACAATCCTTGCTTTCTTCTTTCCACCATTTCTATTGGTGACACCTTTTGAACCTTGAGTGTTTGGGTAGTGCTTTGAGCCTGTGTGGGGCGACCCTTGGCGATGAAATTTGGGCGATTGGACTGGGCCGCTAACGCACGTTCGACTTCACGAGCTATCCTGCAAGCATGCAACCATGAGATAGGGTGGTGCAGTCGGACGTGGGCTTGTATGGCTTCTTTGAGACCACTGACAAAACATTCCATGTAGAACTCATCGTGTAGACCTCCAGTGTGGAAAGCTAAGGCTTCAAAGGCTGCAATATATTCGTTCACTGTTCCTATCTGTCAGAGCTGAGTGAGATGACCCAAAAAATCAGATTCATGGTCAAAGCAATTCGTAAGAGCTTTTTTGAATGTCTGCCAAGTCAAGGGCCTTCCATAGCAACGTTGATGCCATTGCCACCATTGCCATCTTTCATTGTCCAAGTACATGATACCCACACTAAGATGAGTCGCATCATCCAGGATGTAATTCAGTGTGAAGTATTGCTCCATTTGTGCTATCCATGCGGCTGGGTGAGAGCCATCAAATTTATACATGTCCAGCTTGGGTGGTCGTGGATGGGATTGTTGGTGGGTGCCAAAGAGGTGAAGAGACTGGCTAGACTCGCCCTCAATGTTTTCATTGCCAATATATGCCTCTGCGCGTTCCTCCACCTTGCCCTTAGAGAGTGTTTCATTTAAGTTCTTCAGCTGCAACATGACATCTTTCAATTGTGCTTCAAGGCTGTCAATCCTCTCATTGGCCATAGCTTGAGCTCTAGTTTGTACCATGCACCGATCCGATGTACTTGAAATTTGGGACTGCCTGAAATTTTTGGCACTAACAATTGAATGGTACCACCTTGCTTAGCTCGTCGACCTGATTTTTATGGGCTAAGTCACCAATAAGCGCCCCGGGGAGTCTCAGACTTTTTTTTTTTTTTTACTCCAAACAGAGTTTTACTTCTTGCTTAGGAATATTATAGTAGCCGAATCCCAGAAATGTCAATGCTACCCAAAGTCCTGCGAAAATCACACCCAGTTATAGGAACCCACACAATTAGTCAGATTTGAATGGTGAATCTGATTGTTGCGACAACTACAGAGCCCAAACTGCTAGATCTAGATGGCGGATCTAATGGATCTGAGAGATCTGAATGGCCGATCTAGCAAAACTGATTGCTGCTGCGGATCTGATGGATCTAATAGATCTGAATGGCTGATCTGATAGATCTGAACGGTGGAGTTGATTACTGCTGCTACGAAAAAACCCCACTTGCGAGATCTGATCTAGAAAATATTATGTGTGATCCAGAGATAGAGAAGGGAACTATGGTCTCCAGAAGTGCCAGGTGCTATAGATTGCAACATACATAAGGGTCTAACAGTAGTAGTCGGCCCAATTTTTCAAGGCACTAACCAAGGAGGATCAACTGTACCCTTAGCCGTACAACTCGAATTCCCTATCGTACACGCGAGTAATCTCTCCGAATGCTATTCTCGGTGTACTGTAGTAGCAAGACGGCCGACGATTTATCTATGTTGAGGTTTCAAGGGAGCTATGGGGCTTCCGATATACCCAGAGGGTACTTGGAAGACAGTCCATGCGTGGTTCTGTCTAATGCGCTACTACTCGAAGCTGTACCCACAGGGGTTACAAGGGAGTCCAACAAGCATGAACACCTCTTGTTCTTCCTGCATGCATGCCTCCCCAAATCTGCTTGTTTATGCGCTTAACGACAGATCCCGTGGTTTAAAGATGCCATAACACGTCTCTAGCCAAAAAAAAAAATTGTTAAAAATTGGAGATCCCATCGGCCCTGGAAAGTGCTCTAATACCACTTGTTATGATCTTAACCTGCAAGATGATACCAGAATACCAAATATGCGAAGAAATATACCCAGAACATAGAACAATGATGAGTAACAAGTATTTTATTATTCAGAAAGCAATGTTCACTTGCCTCTTCGAGGGAGCAACCTCCAATAGAGCTGAGCTCAATTATAAAATAAGACACGATGCTCCTTGAGGGGAGTCTCTATCCTTTATATAGGATTCATACATGCAATACCATGGTTCTTATTAATACCATCTATCTAATACCATGGCCCATTTGCAACTAACTGTGGTCCCTTCATTAAATGCGAGTTAACCACTTACAATTATTAATATGTGCTTTATTGACTCTATAACTATGACTCAATCCTATTACATAAATAAGGGGGTTAGGTTTGGACCCTAACAACAAGAAGAACATTTATTTAGTCATTTAGCGAGCCCCTCCTTTTGTTTCTATTTTTTCATATATTGGCACAACATGCCTTAACTTCCTTCAGGTCACTTTGAGCATCGGACCTTTCATCTTATTTTGAGACATGAAAATAGGAAGGTAGTAAGCCGAAAGAATAATAAGACATTTATGAAAAGTCTTATATGAGGCATTCCATGCAATATTGTACAAGAAAATTTAACTTGAAAGACAAATTCATCATCCTCCACTACAATTTAAGGAATATGTGGTCCATTCTTAGCATATCTTCTTGGAGAAGGTAGTATGCAGGCTTAATCCTTTTATATGGCTAAACTGACACAGCCCTGGACATAAGTTAGTTGAACTGACATTACCCTGGACATAAGTGAGCTGAACTTCTTAGAATGACTACTTGGTTAAGATATAAACATAATTAGCCATGACAATTTTCCAAGACAACAAGCCATGTGTTGACATCTTTGAGATGAAGGAAAATGAAAGGAAACTATAGGCAAAAAAGATGCAATATCAATAGCACTTGTGAAAATATATACTTAATATTTAACCACAAAAGTTCAATACTATTCTCAGACTCAAGAATAAGAGTATATAGGCAACCAAGACACTTTTCTGGTATGTGGCGGCTTTCTAGTTTAGTGGAAGCACACAACTACTGTTTTCTTTTTTTGGGTGGAGTTCATATGCTTTTGGGTGAAATTCAGATTAACGGAGAGTGCAAATTATTTGGGGTTTGAATGATCAATTTACTTGAATTATCACTCTAGTTTGAATCTTCATGCTATTTGAGTTGTCATTTGGTTGTGAAATTCAAATTATCAAGTATCAGAGAGCTCAAATTTCTATCATGTTGGGGAAATTAGAGAAAGCTACTCCTAGAAGTAGAACAACCATAAACATAGTATCAACGGATTATGGAAAGCAATAGCCATGAATTATGAGAGAATTGTGACTGTATGGAATGGTAATCACTGTGCATTTCATACCTCATAATGCTAAATCTGTGTGTTAGCATCATCCTGATAACAAGAAGCTATTTCAGACGATTCAGAAGAAGAATTTAAATCTATATTGATCCACCTCATACAAGTGAAAGAAAAAGGTAAAGTACCTCGAACTAACACTCACAGAGTGAGTAAAATATTGGAGATACCATCTAACTCTAAAAAGGAAATAAGCAGAACTAAAACTACCAGCATATATTGTGATTGTGTGGTGAGTAGACACAGGCGAGAGACTTGATCTCCATTGTCTAATTACTGCCACCAGAATAGGCACTATGCCTAGTATTTTCCTAAAAAGAAACATCTGGTATGTAAGACTATGTCATGGAGGTCATCAAATTCGAACCTTGAGGTTCAAAATATTATGAACCTCCAAAAAAAAAAAAAAAAAACTGGAATTGGTTCAACTTCACTAAACCTCAAAGACCTCAAACCAAATTTAAAGGTCTTGTAGAAATAACATGGATGTTGAATTTCAATTCCACCCTAATTCTATTAGTTTCAGATAAGATCATAAATAATCTGGATCAATCTCCAATAACAAAGAAAACTAAATTCCATAACACCAAATTACATATATATGTTTGTATGTAAGTATGTCTTCAGCAAATTTTGGATGGTCGGTCAAGAAACTCGATTTTCCTCTGGGCCAAGAGCATGGATGCATTGAAGTGGTTGAGATCATCCACAATTCTACAATATCATCATCCTCAATATAGGATATCACATGTCCATGACCAAGTATATTGAAAAAATAAAAATTGCAAAAGTTGTCAGAGAAGGAAAACCTTTTAAGCAAGTTAAGGCATCATGCATGTGGAGCCATTAATAGCAGTTGGACCTTTTACAACTCAAAATATTATCAATTCTATTGTTTTGGGGAGATGGAGACTGTGACAATAAGTGTAAACAAGAAGGCTAATTATTCTTCCTCCTCCTCCAGCAATTATGATGCCATAAAATATAAAAAAAAAATTGGGTCACAGGAATTACCTCCCTTCTCTTTCTATGTGAAAATATTGTTGGATTCCCTTGCTGTGATTTGCTCTCTGATTCATAGTTTTCATATATGGAATTCCACAATCTCTTAGCGAAAAGGTGACACAGGGTTTCCCCTGCGCATACCCACAATATGCCTATTCAAGCATAAATACATTTCCCAGGAATTTCTTTGACCCACCAGGTCAAAACTTTGAATCTAAAGATGGTTAAGGCCCCCTTTTTACAGTTCCATTGTTTCAGAACTCAATCACCCCTCCAGACCTCCTATCGGAGCTTTAAACAACCCTCAAACCTTTATATAAGGCTGAATTAAAGTCTTCCTTCTAATTCCTTCTATCGAGCGCTAAGACCCTTCGTAGCTTTTAAACCAACCATCGGCTGCTTATACATAACCATAACATGGTTAATATATGTTTAACATATATAAACCTTCATTCAGCGCTTATTCCATATAAAAACCCTTTACAAAGGGAAATGCATGCAACCATACCCTTTTTCCGCCTTCCTCACATCCTGTCTCGTTTTCCGAGGTTTAACCTCATCGTAATCGACCATTGGCTTGTCCACAATTCCTCATCACCCCTTTCTCTTCTGATGTGCGACTTTCCCTTTAAAACCTGGGAAATACACTATCGGCGCTCAATTCTTCACACTCCCGTTTACAAAGGAAAACCCCGCCGAATACACATGGCAGACTTCAAATGCATTAAAGTCGCGTCTATAAATGCGTCGAGTTCGCCTTCTTTGGCCTTTCCATTTGTAAGTCCGATCTTCGCAAGCATTGATATGCGATGGCTGATTTAATCGTGACCATCGATGAGGATCACGATCCAACGATCAGCTATTAATCACCTAATCGCAATCGCTTAGTTATAGGTCTTAACTCCTCCGCTTAAATGTCCCGACCCGATATGGTTTACGGGCCCGATGGGGTTCTTGCGTTTGATGGGTTTTTGGGTCCGCCACATATCGCATGACAGTTTGTGTTGTGAGCCCGATTAATCCACCCGCGCGATTCAATCTTGGCCGTTGATCTCTAAGATCTGACAGCTACTGTGCATCATTTCTTTAGTTCTCCACTGTTCTGTTTGCACCATTTCTTTAATGTTTCTATGGTTTCTGGCTTTCTTCAAAGCTTGGTCTCTCGGTATTTTAACTGCGCTCTCCTTCCTAAGCTTTGGATTTGATCATTCTAATGGATTTAACAATCCATTATGATCGCCTCGTCATGTCTTCCTCTGTGTGATCGCTGCACTTTGCCTACATATATATATATATATATATATATATATATATATCTACACATAATACTATAGTTTACTCATCTTCCACCATTCGATGCCTACACTTATTTAATTTGGAATTTAAATCTATGTACATATATATAATTCAACACATAATTACAAAGTGAGACTCGCTGTCTCTTCTCGACCTAATCTTCTAGTTTAATGGCCTTTGATCCATCATCTGCCCATAGGCTTACAAACAATAACTAAAATATCTAATCTCTCTCTCTGTCTCAATTTCTAACCCTTGTTCATGCCTTTTAGGCTTACATTTATACAATGGGGTTCTAAAACCAATTTCTGGTTTTAGATCCGTAGATTCCTCAACCACATTCCTAAAATATCTTCCTCATCCCTAAGGATTCTCTTAAATCCATAAAATCATGAACTGACTCCTAATATAGGATTTACAATCAATTCTCAATCCTCTCATCACTCAACTATCCTAAATCTCTCATGTTCTCCTACATTTGAGAACATTTACAATAAAGCCTCACAATATTCAATTAATTCCTACTCTCATTAAAATCACTCAAAACATTAAATAATTACATAAATCCAATACTTAGGAAACCAACTTCCTTGAAATACAAGACCCCCCTATGGCTACTAGAATACAATGATAATATTGAGCTGGATGCTCCTGCATCAGACTCCCCATGTAAGAAAATTTATGACCACCTAGTCATAAGTCTGGATAATTGTTTCCTCCTAGATCCCAGAGTTTATTTTGTAATATGTCCTTGCTTGTCGATTGCTCTATTGCTGCTGTTGTTTGTTGATGTTCTCCAGATCTCCATACTTTATGATGTAATGCTCCGCTTGCCCTGCTCTCGAGGTCTGCTACTGTTTTCCTCTTGTTGCCACTCCTTTTCTTTCTTGTTGTTGTCTTTCTCTGAGATACTTTCATCATTAATCTTCTTATTAACTCAAATTCTCTATCCAGTATATCCTCTATCTGTTGATTGTTTTCATCTCTTCATTACTGAACTCTCATTCTTGCTTGTTCTTCATTTGTTCTGATCGCTTCCTTTTATCTTTACCTTCTTCTTTACCGTTGTTTTGCGCCTTTTCTGCTGCTACCACATTGTCTTTTAGAACAATTTCTTGCTTCTGGTTTCTGTATCTGTCAACTTCTTCTTGATTATTATTTGTGACAACTGCTTTGTCATCCTTCTTCAGCAATCTATCCTTAACATTTATCTTCTACTCTTCCAACTTTCTCCTTTGAAAGTCTAATTCTCTATATAAGTCAATGATTTAACTTGGAGTGAACTTTGGAAATTTTACACAATCTCCCATTGCTTCATTTGTTATTGATCCATTATCACATGGTCCTTCTTCCTCTGCTAAGCCTTTCTTGACATCCTTCAGTAGATGTGCTTCCTCCTCTTCCTTCATTTGGCTGTCCACCTGTGCCAAATATGTTCTAGCTTCTGCAACAACATCTTCAATTATAAGACAATCATTATAATAAAAAATATAAGGCCTCTGTACCTCTTTTCCCTTTAGCAACACTTCAGTATGTCGCACTAATCTCTTCTCTTCTGTCAGCTTATCAGTATGCTGATTCAAACTCAAAGAACTCTTGAGACTGTCAGCTAGCCTCTCCTCCTCATCATTTGTTTCAATGATGCTTCTCTGTACTTGTCCATGGTAATGAACTGATTCTTTTCCAACCTCTTTGTCATATTCTGCTTCAAAACTTTCATCTTCTGGAAGGTACTCTTTCACATCTTTGACAGCTTTAAAAGACTGTCTATCTTCTTCGAAACCTACAATCATACACAAATCATTAGTTTTAAAATAACAAGACCTTACGGTCTTATTTGATGCTTCAATCATCAAGTCTTTTGGCTGCTTCGAATCATTCATATGATTCAACTCCTCTGGCTCTTCATCACTTTCAAAAAGTAATGGTCCACTTTCTGGTTCACATATCGAAACTTCAACATCTTCTTTAGTCTCTTCCTTTTGTTGTAGTTCAACTCTTTCGAGCTTCTCTATCCTCTGTTTGGCATCTATAACCTGTTCAAGTTCCCTTAGTTCCTTCATCAACTGCATATTCACCTACTGACTTCAACATCTTCTTTAGTCTCTTCCTTTTGTTGTAGCTCAACTCTTTCGAGCTTCTCTATCCTCTGTTTGGCATCTATAACCTGTTCAAGTTCCCTTAGTTCCTTCATCAACTGCATATTCACCTACTGATTCCTCTTCTCTTATAGCCTCTGTCACTTCACCTTCTTTCTCATGACATAACCATGCTTCTGGTCTGCTTCATTTCTTTGCAACATCTCCATTAACACATCAAGCTAAACTAATATCTTAGCCTTCTCCCTCTCATATTCCTCTTTTCTTAACTGTCTCGGTATGCCATTTGCCTTGGCATCCTTCACCTTTTGTCCTCCGCTGTGATTTCTTTCAGAACCTATGTTATGACTATCACTATTCATCATCCTCTCCATCTCTATGAGTTCCTTACTCACTTCACTATGAGTTGCACTAAAGCCTCTTCAATAGCAAGTCCTGTCCTGCTGCCACTTACCTCACCAAGCTCTCCTCACTCAGTCTTTTGGCAAGCAATTGGTTCTCTATCCCTGGAACCTCATTTGAGCACTCCTCTTTGCTCCTTCTAGGCTTCAACTCATCTGCATCTGTAGTGACCAATCCAGGGGTCTAGATTAGACTAAATTTAATGTCAACCAAGGTAGGTAAACTTAGAGGCACGTGTCTACAATCTATAGAACTAAAAGGATCTCATCTACCTAGATAAGTGTCTACTGTGACAGGATACAACACTCTTTTACAAGAGATTGGAATATGTTTCCTTTCACACTTTAAACACTCAGATTATCTAATTTAATTAACTGTTCTAAAAACAAAGCATGTTACTAGTCTGAGTTTTCAATCCTCTTACAAGGAGATCATTCAAAAAAACTCTTTCCAACGAACACACTAAGCATTCATGAAAACCAAAAACTCTTTTAAGCATACTAAGACTTAAATGCATGAAAACAGAGTCCACAGAGATACTTCGAAATTCAGTGCTCCATTAAATCTTTTACAAGATCTTGTTCAATAATTTAGCAATTGAAGTTTCAAGCTATCACCATGAATAACACTTCGCAAGAACTTCTAATAGAATTAATTAATTCACAAGCAAAGAAATGGCATCAAACACTATTCATATCTGAAGTCTAAATGCTATGAAAATGAAATAAAAGTATACCAGTCCCCACGTATGGCCCGTCCACGCGTTGATGGTACACTTAGAAAACTTCAGATGTTGAAATCGTTAACATATAAAACACTGGAATGATGAAACGCTGCCTGTGATTAAAGTCTAGAAATCAATTACATGCAAGAACAGAGTTCTGGTAACAATACAATACAATATGATACGCTTAATGTCTCTTATCACGCAGTCCTATTTGCAATCGAATGTACATACATTATCACGCAGATGTTTCTGCTTTTACAATCAAAAAGGCGATTTTTGTTTTTTCTAATCTTAACTGATTTCCAAAACAAAACGAAATCAGTTTAGGTAACTCTGGCTTTTTGCTGCTTTTATGACCAAAAAGGCTGGGTTTGACCAGCATTGACCATGTATCCAGGAGCTCCAGATGCGATGCTGAATAGATCCTTCACCATGTATGTACATCTGTGATCACGTCCCTATCCTCGGTTTTGATTTTCCTGCCATGCCACGTGTCACAACATAAACCAATTACAGGAAGTCATGACATCCCATAATTTTGTTGAAAATTTCTAATTTTTAACATAAAAATCCACAAATTAAATTTAATGTAAAATAACAATTATAATGCTTAATTGATCAATTTCAATGGACTATGAGGGGTTTATGGGAGAAAATGATAGATGAATGATGGATTTTTAGAAGAAAAGAATGGCAATAAAATAGTACCAACATCTCCCCCAAGCTCAATGATTTAGCATGTCCTCATGCTAATCCTGATGTGCTCCTGATGTGCTCCCTTTATATTCTGTTCCTGCTTGTGCCTCTACTGCTTGTAGCAAGACATCTATACTCCTCTGAACTTGGGCATTCTTCTGAACTTGGAGCTCATGTTTCAGTTTCTTATATTTTTCTTTGAGAGCTTTTTTCTGAGTGTACCATTTTGTTGCCCATTTGCACGTTTCAGTTTGATCAACCTTAAGTTCTTTGATTTGCTTCTTCAGTTTCTCATTTTTTTGCTGAATCTTCTTGCTCTGAGCTCTCAACATTTCATTTTCCTTCTTTATGACCTTCTCCAGCATGTTTGCTTCCATCAATTCCTCTTTTAGCTCTTCAATTTGTTTCTCTAACCTTCTCTGTTTCTTGTTTGTAGGTACTGGCTCTTTCCTTTCTCCCTTGCTACTCTCAATTTCCATTTCTGCTTCCTGTTCTAGCTATGAATGAGCACTGCTTTCAATGTCCATTGGTGCATTTGCATTTGACTCCGGTTGATCATCTTGTGTTTGGTTCTTTTGTATTCTTCTTGATCTTCTTGTATAAGTAGTGAAGATTTTGTCTTGTTCAATTTTCTTGGCAGTTTCTTGCCTCATCTTTCTTGTCCTTACACCACTGCTGGGTTGAGGAACATTGCTTGACTTACGCTCAGGGATTTCCTCATCAATATCAAGCATAAACTCGGTGCGTTCTTGCTGCTGTTCCTGTTCATCTTCTTTAATTTGAGTGGCAATTAAAAATTCTTTCCATGTTTTTCCTCTCCTCTACAACTCAAATTCAATTAGACTTTTGATTAACCCAAAATGACATAAACTATTATCTTCATTACCCTTTCGTTTTTGAATGGTCTTCGCCATTTTAGTCAAACTCTGTAAGGGGAAGTAAGGTAAACTGATGGTGCATTGACCTTTTAAGTGCAACAGAAGTTTGATGTGATATAGGTACACTATACTATAATGCCCTTCACATGTAACAAATTTCTGAATAATGTATACCATTTCGTCCCAAGGGTGAATTAGCCAACTTCTGGGAACACCCTTTTTCCAATTGACAGAGGAAACCCTTGACCTAGACATAAACTGAGTCCATGATTTTTCCTTAAATTGTTTGGTCTTGAAATACTTTTCCCCTTCTGGACTGATTCCCAATGTTTGTGCTATGGTATCCTCTGAAATTCTAAAAGAGAAGTTTCCTATTAATGCTTTCTCTCCATTGAATGTGAATGCAAACTGCTTTGTCACTTCTTCATTGTTTCCATTGAATTTCTCTAGAAAGGGTAACCAGTGTTTTTCCCTTAAAATCGTGACACAGTCATCATGATATTGTGAACTATCAAATGTTTCAGGGTCTGCTCTATTGGTCATTTAAAAAAAAAAAATCTCTGTTCTAACCCTTTTGTTTATGCTTAGCAATTCAATCAGGGTTTTTCAATGTGTCACCTCTTTTCTTGCATTCCACTTAGTCGACCTGGTAACGCCCTCGATTCTCAAGGTTTCCTTCTTTAATTGCTTGGGCGGAGGTAGAAACTTGTGGTAAGCCTGTGCTATGCTCTCCCTTTGTAGCACCTGCTGTCTCGCCCTCTTTGAAAACTCAGAGTTTAAACACTCACATGGTAACGCTCGGCCTCTTTGAAAACTCAGATTTTAAACACTCACATGGTAACACACTTTTATGAGATGAGAGTGTTATAAAGTGAAAACTTAATAGCCGACCTTCACCCAATTGCTATAATGATAATGTAGAGCTGAAGGCACATTCACATCATAAAGACAAAGGAGCAGTACTGATTTGCATAGGTACAATCATGAGAACACCATATACATATAAAGAGTGTTGTAGTGATGATAACGGATATATGTTTCATGAGCCGACTTGGGTCAAAGGACTATTTTATAACTCCCACATTCAAAATGAACGAAATCATTTAACACTTGTCTTTCCAATGGTTTACCACTTGTCTCTCCAATGGTTTACCACTTGTCTACTACGTGTTGGTACTTGGCTGATTGAAAAATGATGGATCAATGACAAGGTTTGATGGCCGATTTAAAAATGAGGAGTTAATGACAAGGTTTGAAGAGTGGTGTAAGAAAAGGTTTGAAAATCATAGTAGGAATATGGAAATAGGCTAAAGTGTGATTGGAAATGATAGCAGAGTTGAGTAGTTAGGAATGTTACAAGGGTAATTGAAGTGATGAACAAAACAGTAAACAAGAAGAACAAGGAATTCTTACCAACAAATGAATGGTTTTCTAGTAAGAATTCTAGGTTAGAGTGTGCCAGAATCTGGTTTTCACATCTAAACCATTATTGTTTTTATTTTTATTTTATTTATTTATTTATTTTTTTATGTGTTTTTTTTTTTTAAAATGAAGTTGAATGAACTAAGGTAGAGATATCACAGCTGAAGGCTGCAATATCTCAACCTCCCTTTGCTGAGATACAGTGTGAATAAAATCCTCCTTGCTGATGGGCTTATGATAGAGTTTCAACCGATGGCCATTGACAAGAAAGGTGTTGCCTTCTCCATCAATGGTAGTAAGCTTGATTGATCCATTTTCATAGACTTGAACTATTTCATATGGGCCCATCCAATGTGTGGTAAATTTGGCTTTATGATCTCTGAATTTAGAGTCAAACAATAAAGCCCAGTCTCCTTCTTTGAACTGTTTCTTTTTGATGTGTGCATCATGCCACTGCTTCCTTTGTTTCTGCATTAGGATTACTGTCTCCTCTGCTTGCTGCCTCATTTCATCTAATTGGTTCAATTGCATAATTCTCTCTTTTTGTGCTTCATTGAGATCAATTCCTAAATCTGCAGCCATCTTATAAGTATGTATTTGAAATTCAATAGGAAGCATTACCTCTTTTCCATACACCAACTGATATGGTGTAAATCCTGTAGTGTTTTTCCACGTGATTCTGTAAGCCCAGAGTGCATCTTTGAGCTTCTCTTCCCAATTCTTTCTGTTCATTTCTATTGTCTTAGTGATAATTCCTTCCAATGTTTTATTGGTAGATTCCACCTGGCCATTGGCCTGTGGATGGTAAGGTGTACTTTTCCTGTGCTTGATTTTATATTTTTCTGTGATGTCTTTGACCAGATTTGAGGTAAACTGAGTACCTTGATCCGTCACTATCTCCCTTGGTACTCCATACCTTAAAAAAATTTCTTCAAAAAGGAAGTTTACCACTATTTGTTCAGTTGCCCGCACTAGTGCTTTGGCTTCAGCCCATTTTGTCACGTAATTAGTACATACTAGGATGTACTTTTTACCTTTTGAAGTTGGATTGATGGGTCCTATAAAATCTAGAGCCCATTTTTCAAATGGCTCTAAATGTACTTGAGGCTGAAGTGGCATTTCATCTGTAGCTGTTGGTCTGCCCATTCTTTGACAGCTATCACAACTTTTCACATATTTCTTGGAATCCTTAAAAATAGATGGCCAATAGTATCCAAGACTGAGAATCTTGAATGTTGTTCTTTTGGCTGCAAAATGCCCACCACACGGTTCATCATGGCAATATTTTAAAATATCAATTATTTCATCATTTCTTACACATCGTCTAATAATCATATCATAACCAGTGTAAAATAAATTGCCATTAACCCATGAGTATCTAGCACTTTGTTTGATCAGCCTCTTCTTTTCCTCTGGAGTAAAATATGGAGGTGTTCTTCCTGTGGATAAATAATTGGCTAAGTCAGCATACCAAGGATTCAATATTGAAATTGCAAATAAATTTTCATCTGGAAAAGAATCTTCAACCGGAACAACCTCACCTGAATTTTGCAGTCTAGAAAGAAAATCTGCCACCTGATTCTCCTTACCTGGTCTATCTAACACTGTAATATTAAATTCCTGTAATAATAACAGCCATCTGGTAACTCTGCCATTAGTGATTGGTTTATTCATTAAATACTTAATGGCAGGGTGATCAGTATGTACAAAAACCTCATAACCAGTGATATAATGTCGGAATTTATTCACAGCATGTATGATGGCAAGCATTTCTTTTTCAGTGATTGTGTAGTTTAATTCTGCAGGTGTTAGATTTTTGCTAATGAAATAGATGTCATAATTGAAAGACTCTTCTTTTTGGCCTAATGAGGCACCTACCGCAGTATCAGATGCATCTGTAAATATGTCAAATGGTAGGGTCCAGTTAGGTCCTTTTAAGACTGGTGTGGTTGATAACTTTTCTTTGTGTTTCAAAAGCTTGCTGACAATTCTCATTCCAGTTGAAAGGTATATCTTTTGCTAGAAGCTTAAACAGAGGTGAAGCTATTTTACTAAAATGTTCAATAAACCTTCTGTAATAGCTTGCATACCCAAGGAAAATTTTTACCTCTTTTTGAGTCTTCGGAATTGGCAAATTGACAATGATCTGGATTTTTGATGGATCAACTTTAATACCTTGAGAAGAAATATAGTGTCCTAATACTATCCCTTCATTTAACATCATAAAACACTTTTCATTGCTCAGGGACAGATTAGCTTCAATACATCTCTTCAAAACTTTTTCAAGATTCTCTAATGCATGCTCAAATGAATTACCATACACTGAAAAATAATCCATTGTAAACTTCAACACAGTCATGAACTAAATCAGCAAAAATAGCTAATACAGCTCTCTGAAATGTAGCTGGAGCATTGCAAAGTCCAAATGGTAAAACATTATAGGCATAAGTGCCCCAGGGACAAGTAAAAGTGGTTTTTTCCTGGTCCTCTAAGGCTATCGTGATCTGATTATAGCCACTGAAACCATCAAGAAAAGAGAATGATGATTTCCCAGCTAATGTGTCTAGCACTTGGTCAATAAATGGTAGTGGGAAATAATCTTTGAGGGTTTCTTTGTTCAATTGTCTGTAATCAACACAAATTCTCCACTTGCCATTTTTCTTGGGTACTACTACCAATGGGGATACCCACTGACTGTCAAAGATAGGATAAATAAAATTGACTTTCAATAGTTTTTGTAATTCATCCCTAACAATATCCTGAAGCATAGGATTCATTCTTCTTTGTGGTTGCCTCACTGGTTTGATATTACTATCCGTGTAAATATGGTGAGTGCATGTTTCAGGGTGAATTCCGTGCATATCGGTGTAGTCCCAAGCAAATGCTTTCTGGTATTTTCTCAATAATTGGATCAATTTTTCCTCCTAATATGAGTCTAGATGAGTGCTAATATTCAAAGTTTTTCCTGGACTAATCTCTATGGTCTTACTCTGGGTGTTTGTGATAGATTGAATGGGAAAAATGTTCTGAAATGTTGTTTGCAAAGATTGAATGGTGCATGTTCCCTGAAAATTCTATGCCAAAAGTTCATCTGCAGCATGGTATTGTTCATTTCTTAATTCTTCAGAAATATCAGGTTGAGAAAGGAACAATTCTACCAAATCATCATTATTATGTTCTTGAAAATCATAGATTTGATTGATGCTGAAAACAAATTGAACTTCTTTACTGCTGGTGATTGTGCTGATGGGTAAAGAGTGAGTTGTTTTCTTTCAGTTCCTCGTGAAATGATCATATTACCCGAGCTACATCCTATGAATGCATCAACAATTGCTAACCATGGTCTACCAAGGATGATAGGGTGTCCTCCTAAATTAGATTTTGGCTGAAGAACTAAAAAGTCCACAGGATACTCCCAGGAGTCCAGTGAGACAATTATGTCCTCCAAAATCCCTTCAGGAATCACTTTAGACCTATTAGCTAGTTCTAGAACAATTGTTGTGTGCTGCAAGTTTGTGAGCTGCAATGTCTTCATTGCTTCAAGAGTCATCACATTTATTGCGGCCCCAAGATCAATTAAGGTGTTTGGAATATGTATGTTGTTAATGATTGTAGTGACTCTAGGAATACCAATATCAACATACTTTTCCATTGAAATGGGGTTTGTCATAAGGCCAACTAAATGTCCAATAACATGAATAGTTTGTGGATCAATTCTTTTCCTAGTAGGTTTCTTGAGGCACAGTTCTTTGAATGCTTTAGTATATATGGAAATGTCTTTTATGGCTTGCAATAGTGGAAATTTTATATAGATATTCTTTAGCTCATCTAAAACATCAAACTGTGATATAGAAATGGGAAGTTTTTCTTGGACCAATCGTTCTGGAAAAGGTGGTGGATGCAACGGTTGCATTTGTTTATTTTTTATGTCATCATTTTGTTTCTTTTGAGTTGGAGTTTCATTTTCATTTTCTTCGTTTTCTTCTTGTTTTTCAGCTATTGGAGGTTCTTTTTGAAGTACCTTACCAGACCTCAGATTGATATTTTGTAAAGGTAATGTGGGATATGATGGTCCCTCATCTACATTATAGGCTAGTCTCTCTGCTCTGTTATTTGGATTTGGTACAAGCTGAGCAGGAATCTGAGTGGGTCTAGGAGGTTGTTGGTTAGATGGGAGTTGTAAGTGGGGTGGATTTATTGGTGGAGGAGCAGACAATGCTTGTTGAGTTTTTTGGGGTTGATAAACAACTTGCTACTGAGGATATTGCTGATATGTTTGAGGATATTGCAAATGTGGTTGATGATACTGTTGATATGGCTGAGAATACTATTGGTATGGTTGAGGATATGGTTGATATTGTTGAGAGTACTGCTGAAATTGTCTCCATTGTTGCTGTGGGTAATTTTGGTGTTGCCATGGCATGGGCACATTCCAAGAATTCTGAGCATACATCTGATCTTGTGCAGGAAATTGCAAATTTTGGTTTGGAAACATACTTGGAGGTGGAGGTCTAGGTTGCCACGGTCTCTTAGCGCCCATGAAATACACATTCTCCATATCTGTATTAGCTACTTCCACATTACAATTCTGCAAAATCTTGACTTTAGAGCAATGAAATATATCATGATTTTCAGTACAAAAGGCACAAACTTGAATGTTTTCTAATGGGCAGTCTTTCAAGGCATGTTTCTTCCGGCACTTTGGACAAAAGACAGCGATTATTTGATCTACCTCTTCTTGTCTTTTCTTGGCTTTCAGAGTGTCAATTTGAGTTCCTAAGGTACTTAATAGATCTGTTTTGAATTCTTCTAACAGGTTTCCTATTTCAGCCCTTGCGACACTTGCTGAAGCAGATTTTGTGGCTTAAATGATAGAGCTCTTTTTCCATATCTAGCTATGCTCCTTGAATAGTTTTCACATAAATCAGCAATTTCTTCGAAAGGTAAAGTGGAAATATCACCTTTGCCCATCAAATTAAGATCATCTAAGTATTCTTCTCGAATGCCCTTCAAAAATATTGCTCGAATCAAATCAAGAAACATGGTCCTATGTTTTGACTTTTGCGAATTGTAAACAAATCGTTCCAAATACTCCTCTAAATTTTCATCCTTTTTTTATTCATCCTAAAGATATCATCTTTAGAATCTTTCAATCTGCAATAAGGTTGGTATTTCTTTAGGAATATTCTTCTCATGCCATCCCAATCAGTTATTGCATGTTCACCAAGTCCCATGAACCATCTTAATGTTGATGCTTTTAATGTTGCTAGGAAGAGTCTAAGCCTATGGGCATCATCTGTGTAACCATATGTTCGACATACTATGTCAAACTCAAACAAGAATGAATCTGGGTCTTCTGAAGCCATGCCATAAAAGTTTGGTAGCACAGATGGAGGTATATTTTTCATTTTTATTTCCTCATCTTCTTCTGGTTCTTCAATAGGAAATTTAAAGGTTGTCTCTTCCTCCTCTCTTCGACCTTGATTTTGTGGTCCTCTTGCTGATCCATCTCCTTCCTCAGCCATTTTGATAGGTTCCTCTGTTGATTTAATTTCTTGTTCAATGTCACTTGTTTCAAAGAGAAGTTCAAGGAGAGATTGTTGAGTTACTGTGCTACTTTCTATTTTTATAGAGGATTCAGGGAGATGTTTCTTCTGTGATTCTTGTGCTAATAGAATTTGCCTCTCAATGAGTGTGAGTCTTTGCCCTGATTTCTGTTTATCCTCTAGTGTTTGTATGGTGACTTTCCCAGCTGGTGTTGTATGTTCAACTTTTCCTAAAGGGTCTGCTCCTAGTGGTAGGTTAGTTTTTGGATGGGGGGTTTTTATGAATCTACCTTTATCATCTCTAGATCTAGACATAAGTACACATGACTTCTAAAATGATGAATTAAAATTAAATCTACGTTTTTGTTTATTTTTATTTTTTTCTTAGAAATCCTCTAGCTGCGCCTCCCTGACAACGGCGCCAAAATGTAGTGACCAATCCAGGGGTCTAGATTAGACTAAATTTAATGTCAACCAAGGTAGGTAAACTTAGAGGCACGTGTCTACAATCTATAGACCTAAAAGGATCTCATCTACCTAGATAAGTGTCTACTGTGACAGGATACAACACTCTTTTACAAGAGATTGGAATATGTTTCCTTTCACACTTTAAACACTCAGATTATCTAATTTAATTAACTGTTCTAAAAACACAGCATGTTACTAGTCTGAATTTTCAATCCTCTTACAAGGAGATCATTCAAAAAAACTCTTTCCAATGAACACACTAAACATTAATGAAAACCAAATACTCTTTTAAGCATACTAAGACTTAAATGCATGAAAGCGGAGTCCACAGAGATACTTCGAAATTCAGTGCTCCATTAAATCTTTTACAAGATCTTGTTCAATAATTTAGGAATTGAAGTTTCGAGCTATCACCATAAATAACACTTCGCAAGAACTTCTAATCGAATTAATTAATTCACAAGCAAAGAAATGGCATCAAACACTATTCAGATCTGAAGTCTAAATGCTATGAAAATGAAATAAAAGTATACCAGTCCCCACGTAGGGCCCGTCCACGCGTTGATGGTACACTTAGAAAACTTCAGATGTTGAAATCGTTAACACATAAAACACTGGAATGATGAAACGTTGCCTGTGATTAAAGTCTGGAAATCAATTACATGCAAGAACAGAGTTCTGGTAACAATACAATACAATATGATACGCTTAATGTCTCTTATCACGCAGTCCTATTTGCAATCGAATGTACATACATTATCACGCAGATGTTTCTTCTTTTACAATCAAAAAGGCGATTTTTGTTTTTTCTAATCTTAACTGATTTCCAAAACAAAACAAAATCAGTTTAGGTAACTCTGGCTTTTTGCTGCTTTTATGACCAAAAAGGCTGGGTTTGACCAGCATTGACCATGTATCCAGGAGCTCCAGATGGGATGTTGAATAGATCCTTCGCCATGTATGTACATCTGTGATCACGTCCCTATCCTCGGTTTATATTTTCCTGCCATGCCACGTGTCACAACATAAACCAATTACAGGAAGTCATGACATCCCGTAATTTTGTTGAAAATTTCTAATTTTTAACATAAAAATCCACAAATTAAATTTAATGTAAAATAACAATTATAATACTTAATTGATCAATTTCAATGGACTATGAGGGTTTTATGGGAGAAAATGATAGATGAGTGATGGATTTTTAGAAGAAAAGAATGGCAATAAAATAGTAACAACAGCATCTTCTAAGAACACAACTGTCCTCTTTATCCAATCTCTGTTGGAATTCCTCAAGGTTTTGCCACATTTCTGCTTTCTCTTAGAAACTTTCACCAGCTTCCTTTATCTCTTAGCAATTATACTACATCCTCTGTGGAATTTCTTTATGGGAGTTGCAATAATACTTCTGCTTCAATGCAAATACTACAATCTTCTAATCTTCAATCTAATTAGAATAAAACCATATCATCTTACCTTCAAGATCTCTGTCTAATCTTGTCCTTCCATTCGCTTGCACTTTTGAATGGACTATCCTTTCCACTAGCTTTCAGTTGTTCTTCAAATTCTGCCTCTTCAAAAACTGACAAACATCCCTCTTACAGTTTAACTACTGTAATATTACTATAAAATTTCATTCATTCGATATCTGCTAATCATTAGACAAAACTGCATACCTTCACTTACCTACAGAATCTCACTATTTCAGCAAATCTGTTTCAACAGATCTTTATGCTTCCATTTGCAGAAATCCTCAAAATTCAACTATTGTCAATCAGATTTTAGAATCTGATCCTTTCTTCCAATCTTCTGGCTTTATCATAGCAAAGCTTAACTATCAACAACAATTTCTCCATGTTTAGTTTTCTTTCCACTCAGAAATCCTTAGCAGTTCCTTCCATTACTGCTTCTTAAGGCTTAATCTCCTTTTGCTGAGATACTTCATTAGCTGCAACCATTAATCCTCAATCTATTTCTTTGTCAGTAAAACTCAAATCAGAATTAGATAAACACAATACCTGCCTGATTTCTCCATTCACTCTTCACATCCGAGTGAATCTCCATTCTCCAAACATCGCTGTGGATTCATCCTGTCTCTGCAATCTCTGCTTAATTCTGCCTTACCTGCCTCTAAGAACTTAACTATTCTTCTCCATTCTCCCAGCTGTACTCTGGTTGCTGACTGTCAGATTAGAATCTGACCTCTCTTTCCTGCATACACATCTCTCGGTTCTGAATTCTTTCAAGAAACTTTCTTACAAAATTGCTTTGTTCTGCCTTAGCATACCCACAGTATGCCTATTCAAGCATAAATACATTTTCCAGGAATTTCTTTGACCCAGCAGGTCAAAACTTCGAATCCAAAGATGTTTAAGTCCCCCTTTTTATAGTTCCATTGTTTTGGAACTCAATCACCCTGCCAGACCTCCTATCGGAGCTTTAAACAACCCTCAAACCTTTATATAAGGCTAAATTAAAGTCTTCCCTCTAATTCCTTCTATTGTGCCTAAGACCCTTTGTAGCTTTTAAACCAACCATTGACTGCTTATACATAATCATAACATGGTTAATATATGTTTAACATACATAAACCTTGATTCGTCGCTTATTCCATATAAAAACCCTTTACAAAGGGAAATGCATGCAACCATACCCTTTTTCCGCCTTCCATACAGCCTATCCCATTTTCCGAGGTTTAACCTCATCGCAATCGACTATCGGCTTGTCCACAGTTCCTCACCGCCCCTTTCCCTTCCGATGTGCGACTTTTCCTTTAAAACCTAGGAAATACACTATCAGCGCTCAATTCTTCAAACTCCCGTTTACAAAGGAAAACCCCGCCAAATACACATGGCGGACTTCAAATGCATTAAATCCATGTCTATAAACGCGTCGGGTCCGTCGTCTACGGCCTTTCCATTGTAAGTCTGATCTCTGCCAACGTCGATATGCGATGGCCGATTTAATCGTGACCGTCGATCAGGATCACGATCCGACGGTCAGCGATTAATCGCAATCGCTTAGTTATAGGTCTTCACTCCTCCGCTTAAATATCCTGACCCGATATGGTTTACGGACCCGATGGGGTTTCTAGGTTGCGTTTTATGGGTTTTCAGGTCCGCCACATATCGCATGACAGTTTGTGTTGCGAGCCCAATTAATCCACCCGCGCGATTCAATCTTGGTTGTCGATCTCCAAGATCTGCTGGCTACTGTGCATCATTTCTTCAGTTCTCCGATGTTCTGTTTGCGCCATTTCTTTAATGTTTCTATGGTTTCTGGCTTTCTTCAAAGCTTAGTCTCTCAGCATTTTAAATGCGCTCTCCTTCCTGAGCTTTGGATTTGATCATTCTAATGGATTTAACAATCCATTATGATCCTCCTCGTCATGTCTTCCTCTGTGTGATCGCTGCACTTTGCCTATATATATATATATATATATATATATATATATATATATATATACACACACACACACACACACACATAATACTATGGTTTACTCATCCTCCACCATTCGATGCCTACACTTTTTCAATTCGGGATTTAAATCTTTGTACATATATATAATTCAACACATAATTACAAAGTGAGACTTGTTGTCTCTTCTTGGCCTAATCTTCTAGTTTAATGGCCTCTGATCCATCATCTGCCCATAGGCTTACAAACAATAACTAAAATATCTAATCTCTCTCTCTGTCTCGGTTTCTAACCCCTGTTCATGCCTTTTAGGCTTACATTTATACAATGGGGTTCTAAAACCAATTTTTGGTTTTAGATCCATAGATTCCTCAACCACATTCCTAAAATATCTTCCTCATCCCTAAGGATTCTCTCAAATCCATAAAATCATGAACTAACTCCTAATCTAGGATTTACAATCAATTCTCAATCCTCTCATCACTCAACTATCCTAAATCTCTCATGTTCTCTTACATTCGATAACATTTACAATAAAGCCTCACAATATTCAATTAATTCCTACTCTCATTAAAATCACTCAAAAATTAAATAATTACATAAATCCAATACTTAGGAAACCAACTTCCTTGAAATACAAGACCCCCTATGTCTACTAGAATACAATGATAATATTGAGCTGGATGCTCCTGCATCAAAAGGGCCCTGGGAGATGTTGCTGTCTCATTGGCATGATAGGGAGAAAGTGAGAAATTTCAAAGTCAAGTAAGTATGGTCAGCTAGGGCATAAAGGAGCAAGTTGGAAAATTATTCTCTGTGGGACTTTAAAGAAATTGGTTCGCAACTGTTGCCAAATAAGATTAGGGTAAGAACTAATAATCAGGCGATTATATGGTTTAGTGGTTAGGATTGATGTCACTATTTAAATTATAATAAATAGAATAAAATGCAAATGGAAGTGGAAACAAAACTGAAACAATAAAAAGTGCATTGATGGCCAAAAACAAGCATTATAATGGAGAGATATGCTAAAAACAAAGAGAAAGAAGATACAATGTCATTTTTCATTCAACAACAAAACTCTGAAGACATATACAAAAAAATTCATATTTACAACTGTTAAGATGCATGTTACAAAATTGAGGGTTAATAGAACAACATGCATATTACAAAACTTAAGCTTAACAAAGTAATTGAAGATACCAAATTTGCTTCATATCGAGAATAATATTGTCCATCGAAATTGTGAAGGTTCCCTTTAGCGAAAATGCACGTAACATGAAAAGAGTTGTAGAGATGTTTTTTTATATTCTGCAAAGGATATTTGCAGAAGACTTGGAAAGAAGATTCGAAGGAGTTCTTTTGAAAGGATGCAATCTAGCTTGCCATATGCATGCTTTATTGTACACTGTAGACTATGTTCATAAGAAAATAGCTTTTCCTCACCACAGTTTGTGCAATAAAGCATGTTATTGACTGCACAGTCCGTTGTTCAAATCATCTGTTTACAATCGTTGCAGAATGGCAGGAAAAAACATATTAGCTAGTTTGAGAATCCTAATAATATAAAACAGTTTAATTGGGAATACAAATATTTTTGTCACGTTTATAGTAGATGAATAAAGTAAGGAAAAGAAAAAACAGTAGGAGAAAAAGCGAATAGTTCAAGAAGAAATAGATAAATGCTTATAAAAAGTTCAAATCTAAGTTACCAGGATACGGATCCGGATCCGGATACGGATCCGTTGGATTTTTGAAAAGCCAGGATCCGGATACGGCGAGGATACGGCAAGTACAAAAATATATGATAATATTTTTAGAAATTTTAGAAAATACATTTGATGTTTAAAATCAAAACCAGATATATAATAATATTTTTAAAAATTTTAGAAAATACATTTGATGTTTAAAATCAAAACCATTCATGAATCACAACATTAGAACTAAAATTATTAGATAATTTATGAATCTGAACACTGAAATGATGAAATTTAAAAACTAACAAACAAATAAACATATAAATATTAATACCAACATATTGATATAATTGTTAAATAAAGTTATAACATAAAATATATATTTTTTTATTTATAAAAATTAAAAAATATTTTAATTTTTAACAACCAAACATAAATAAATTATGACTTATAAAAATAAAAAATTTAAAATGAAATATAAAACATACTGTTATTAAACATAAATATATTGATTTAAAATAAATAAATTAAAATAACTTTATTATATATATTAACATCAAAATAAATTTTTTAATTAAATAAAAAATCTTTATATTGAAAGCTTATTTAAAAAACATATTGATTTAAAATAAATAATAAATTAAAATAACTTTATTATACATATATATTAACTTCAAAATAATTTTTTTAATTAAATCAAATTTTTTTATATTGAAAGGTTATTAAAAAAACTTATACGCATAATTTTATTGAAATCTTTATATATATATATATATATATATATATACGGGAAGATGGTATTAAGAAACTTCACGCGTAATCTTAATGAAATCATTTTATATATATGCGATATTAAAAAGCTTATATATATACCAGATGATATTAAAAAATATGACCCGTAAATAAATTAAAATAACTTTATTATATATATTAACATTAAAATAAACTTTTTAATTAAATCGGAAATTTTTATATTGAAAACTTATGAAAAAAACAAATTGATTTAAAATAAATTTATTATATATATATATTAACCTCATTGAAATCTATGCGGGAAGATGGAAGGTGTATTAAAAAACTTCACGCTAAATCTTAAAAACTTCACGCTTAATCTTATATGCCAGATGGTATTATAAAACATAACGCATAATTTTATTTAAATATTTATATATATATAAGCGGGCGGATGGTACTAAAAAACTACGCCTAATTTTATTTAAATTTATATATATATACGTCGGCAGATGGTCACTAACTAAATCACTACCTGACCGTACGCGGATCCTAGCGTATCCGTATCCGTACCAGTTTCGGATTCGGGGATCCGCGGTTCCACCTTTTGCCCCCAGCGGATCCGGTAACGTAGGTTCAAATGCAACTGAAAACTTTGTTGAACATTTGTTTTTCGTAAAGTATATAAATAAGTAGTTGAAATGCAATTGAAAACTTTCTAGGAGCTTTGTTTTGGCAAGAGTCTATAGGTAATATTTTCTCAATTCATCATTAAGTGGTTCAAAGTGTTGAAATTTGGCACCGGAGGGCAGGTGGTTCCCTAAGGCTTTGATCTTTGGCCTAGGGAAAAGTGTCCAAAAGAATTTAATTTTTCTCCTAAAGTGACTTTATAATTTTTTATAAAGTCAAATCTAATTTAAAAGTGACTTTAAGTGATAAAGTTACTAAAGTCTAATTTTAAAGTGACTTTAATAAAGTCAATATAAAATTAAAAAGGAAAAGTAACTTTGGAAATAAATGACTAAGTGGGTCTTTATTAAAGTGGGATGAATTAAAAAATAGAAAGTGAGATTTAAATGAGCATTTAATCTCAGCCCTAGATCTCAATTTATTTCAGCCATTGGATTTAGGGATTCCCCAAAAGTCACTTAGGGTTAGATTAAAGGAGAGAAAGGAGGAAAAGGTCATTCATTCTTTCATGAGCAGATTGAGAGAAGGAGAGCAAGAGAGCAAGGGAGATTTCTGGACAGTGAGGAGACGGAGGTAGCAGCTTGGCACACACTCCAAGGCAGCGTTTCAGCAAGTCCGTACAGCGGAGTTAGCACACAGTGAAAGGAAAGTTTTGGGCACAATTTTCTAGAAAGGTCGTGCAACAGTTTTGGTTCAGATTCCAAGGAGGCCGTACAACAAGTTAGCACAGAAATTGAGAAGCAAAAAAACTGAAGTTTGCTGGCACATTTTTTGAGGGAAGTCGTACATCAAGTGGCTGTACCTTGGCACGCTTTTCTAAGCAGAAATCCGTACAGCCGTATTGCTGTTTTCTGCACAGAAATCGAGGAAAACTATACAGCGGCATTTATGGCAGCATGCATGCTTTTCTAGGCAATCCGTACAGCAGCATTTAAGGCTGAAATTTGGGCACAAAAATCGAGGAGGCCGTACAACATTTATTGATGTTCTGTTTTGCTGTTTGTAAGTTTTTCCAGTTGGTTGTGAGGCACGAAAAACGAGATAAGTTGTACAAGTTTGCTTGCTGATTTTTTGTTGAATATTTCTCTTACTGTAAAAGCATTTTCCAAAAATAAGAAGGAGCTTTCAAACTGGGTTTCCCCAAGAGTTGTAGGGGGTTTTTCCAGGGTCACCTTGACAAAAAATCACTGTGTTTAAATGTGTTAAATGGCTATTTGTATGTGTTGATATTTATTTATGCATTTTCCAGCATTCTGTTATATTTCCAGAATTTGTGTTTTCAGCAAAATTTGTTTTCCTGTTGTTGAGTGTATGGATATGGGAAAGGGCATTTAACTATTTTGGAGAAATAAGGTGAAACTGAAAACCAGGGTGGGAAATGAGAAATTTCTACATGGTATCAGAGCTTGAGTGCTGAAGTGTAGCTTGGGACAACAAGGAGGAAAATTACAGCTTGCTGATTTTTCACTCAGAAAATTCCAGCAAGCTGATTTTTCACAAACAGCGGTTTTATCTTTACTACAACAGTGCTATTTTTCAGTTTTAAGACAACAGGATGTCATTGGGATTGAGGGTGGAGGATAGGTTGGATGGGCATACCAATTATAGCATTTGGAAGGAGAGAATGCAGAGTATCTTTGAGGAGGCAGAAGTCTGGGACATTATGGTGCATACCACACAAAACCTTGTTTTTGTGCCTATTGATGCTACTCAGTTGGCTGCTTATAATAAAAATAACACCAAGGGTAAGAGACTGATTCTAGACAAATTCAAAGACCATTGCATTCCTCATGTGAGAGGAAAGAGAAATGCCCATGAGATGTAGACAACATTGTCCAATCTCTACCAGAGTACCAATGAGAACCGGAAAATGGTCCTGAAGGAGAAGCTGAAGACCATTAAGATGGGTAATGATAGTGCAGCTGGATATGTCACAAAGATTACTAATTTGAGAGATGAGTTGACAGCAGTTGGAGAGGTCATTCCACCCACTGAGTTGGTGTGGATTGCAGTGAATGGCCTCCCCCGTTCATGGATGAACTTTGTTGATGGGGTTTGTGCACGTGAGACCCTTCCCACATGGGAGAGGTTTTGGGATGATTGCATTCAGACAGAGATCAGGAAAGGTCAACTTGGGGCAGCCAAGCCAGTTGAGCAGGATGATGATGTAGCACTGTTGGCAGGAGGCAAGAAAGGCAAAGGGAAGAAGCAGGCTTCCACAAGCAATGGTGGGGGCAAAGGCAAAGGTAAAGGTAAACAGGGTAACACACAGAAGGACTATTCCAAGGTGAAGTGTTGGAATTGTTAAAAGATGGGACATTATGCAGTTGTGTGTCTGGAGAAGAAGAAGAAGAAGGGGAAGAACCAGAGCTTGGCAGCTTCAACAGAGGTTGAGGACTTTGCAGATCGTTTTGACCGGGAGTTTGGGTTCATTGTGTGTGAGTCCTCTAGTGCAGGATCACCTGCCACACAGGTTCAGAGGGAGCATGCTTTTCCCTCGATTAACGGAGCATCTTCGGGTATCTGGTATGTGAACAGTGGGGCTTCATGTCACATGATAGGAGTCTGTAAGTACTTCTCAGAGCTTTCAGAGAGTGGCACTGATATAGAGGTAGTATTCGGTGATGACAGAGTTGTTAGAGCAGTCGGTGTGGGGACACTAACATTTCAGAGGGAGTCCAAACCTCCCTTGAAGGTGTCAGATGTTCTTTATGTGCCAGGGATGAGGAAGAACCTCATATCCATCTCAGCTTTGGAGGACAGAGGATATGAGGTACTGTTCAGGGGAGGACAGATGTTGATGTATCCCAGGGGCACTCCAGCTGATTCAGCTAGAGTGATAGGTGTACCCCATGCAAAGGTTTACAAGTTTGCAATCCAGCCCCTTTTGGCATTGAGCAGTAGTACCGACAGCAGAGCTAGTAGTTCTGAGCTGTATGAGATTTGGCACCGTAGGATGGGGCATATGTATCATGGAGCCTTGAGGACCTTGCGGGAGATCACTACATGTGTGCCAGATTTCAGTACTGATCACTTTGATACTTGCAGAGGATGTGCGACAGTGACAGCAGAGCGACTGGTATACTTGATTTGATTCATTCCGATGTGAGCGGTCGGATGTCTCATGTTTCCTTGAGTGGATATGAGTACTATGTTTTATTCATTGATGATCACTCCAATAGGACCAAGATTTATTTCTTGAAGACCAAGAGTGAGGTCTTCAAACGGTTTTAGGAGTTTATAGCTCTTGTGGAGACACAGACAACGCGGAAGATCAAGTCCCTGAGGTCGGACAATGGGGGAGAGTACACCCTTGGAGAGTTTGTTGACTATTGTGTGGAGGCAGGCAATAGGAGGGAGTTCATTGTTCCTTACAACCCCCAGCAGAACGGGGTTGCGGAGAGGAAGAACAGATCCATCAGAGGGGCTGCCAAAGCCATGTTACATGATCAGGGGTTGCCATTGTTCTTGTGGGCAGAGGCCTGCAACATAGTTGTTCATTTGCAGAACAGGAGTCCGCATCATGCCTTGGAGCACATGACTCCGGAGGAGGCTTTTTCTGGGAAGAAGCCTGATATTGGTCATCTTCGTATCTTTGAGTGCATTACATACTCCTACATACCCAAGGAGAAGAGGACCAAACTAGAGCCCACCGCAGAGAAGGGTATCTTTGTGGGCTACAGTGAGACCTCAAAGGCCTTTCAGATTTACATTCTTGCACAGAGGAAAGTTGTTGTCAGGCGGGATGTGAAGTTCGAGGAGGACAGGGCCTTTAGGAGGTCACGGGAGTTAGAGTATTTGGATCAGCCAGACCCTCAGCAGCAGTTGAGTCAGTTGCAGGGATCCAGTGGGTAGGGATCAGGAGGATCAGGAGGTACATCTATGAGGATGTCAGGTCCTTCAGTGAGCAGTGACTCGCCGAGCTAGAGGGGTGGTGCTCCGGGCAGCATGCAGAGCAGTCCACAGAGCAGTTCACTAGGGAATCCACTGATGGACAGTTCACACGGTACCTCAGCTTCTACAAGTTCAAGTGCAGGCAGGAGGACAACAGACAGACAGTCAGGATTTCAGGCTCCTGATGATGATGAGGAGGAGGAGTTTCATTCTCCAATGGGAGAAGTACGCTCAGGGAAGAGGAAGCCCAAGTGGCTTCAGGACACTTTGAGAGATGCCACATCTGTTGCTGAGCCTAAGAGGCTGGTCAGAGAGAGTAGACCACCTGAGAGGTTTTGTAGCTATATCGCAATGGCTACTAGCATCCTTGACTCTGAGCCTTCTAGCTATGAGGAGGCAGCTGGCCAGCAGGTCTGGAGAGAGGCCATGTAGGAGGAGTATTCTTCTATCATGAAGAATGATGTTTGGGAGGTGGTGCTGAGGCCTGAGGGCAAATCCGTGGTTACTTCCAGATGGCTTTACAAGGTAAAGCATGCTACAGATGGCAGCATTGAGAAATTCAAAGCAAGGTTTGTGGCTAGAGGGATCTCCCAGGTAGAGGGAGTTGATTATGAGGAGACCTTCGTTCCCGTGGCTCGATATACTTCGATCCGCTCCATTATATCGATAGCAGCAGAGATGGGTTGGAAGATCCACCAGATGGATGTGAAGACTGCATTTCTCAATGGCTTCATACAGGAGGAGGTGTACATTGAGCAGCCACAGGGCTTTGAGGTGCATGGGAAGGAGTCCCATGTGTGCAGACTAAAGAAGGCCCTTTATGGCCTGAAGCAAGCTCCAAGAGCTTGGTACTCCAGGATAGATACATACTTGCAGGGGATGGGTTCCACAAAGAGTGAGGCAGATCCGAACCTTTACCATATTGTGATAGGTGAGGAGCCTCTCATTTTGGTGTTGTATGTGGATGACTTGGTCATTACAAGTGCAAAGAGACTCATAGAGCACTGCAAGAGAGATCTTGCAGCGGAGTTTGAGATGAAGAACATCGGCTTGATGCATTACTTTTTGGGTTTGGAGGTGTGGCAGGAGGAGGGGCATTTCTTCCTGGGGTAGGGGAAGTATATAAATTCCACATGGAGGATAGTAAACCCATGTCGACACCGATGATCACCAACTGGAAGAAGCTTCATGCTTCGGATTCCGAGTTGGTGGATCCCACATTTTACAGGTAGCTGATTGGTTCCTTGATGTATTTGGTCAACACTGGATCAGATATTTGTTTTGCAGTCAACACGATGAGTCAATTTATATGTGAGCCTAGGAAGGTTCACTAGGTGGCTGCAAAACACATTTTGCGGTACTTGCAGGGGACAATGGATTATGGTCTGGACTACAGGCAGGGGGATGGAGTGAGATTGGCAGGTTATACTGATTTTGATTGGGCAAGTTGTGCTTCTGATAGGAAGAGTACTTCAGGATGCTGTTTTGGGTTGGGTTTGGCAGTAGTGTCATGGTTCAGCCGGAAGCAGCTGTCAGTAGCATTGAGTTCAGCGGAAGCAGAGTATATGGCAACTAGTCTAGCTAGTTGTGAGGCCATCTGGCTTCGCAAGATGTTGTTAGGCTTATTTGGTCAGCCGTTGAGACCTTCAGTGATTTACTGTGATAATCAGAGTTGCATTAAACTCACGGAGAATCCAGTATTTCATGACAGGTCAAAGCATATCGGGATCAAATATCATTTCATCAGAGACTATGTTCAGAAGGGAGCTGTGAAGCTTGAGTATATTCCCGCTGATGAGCAGGTTGCAGATATTCTTACCAAAGCCTTACCACGGAGCAAGCATGTCTACTTTAGAGACAAGATGGGTGTGGTGAGGAACACCTTCCTCGGTAAGAGGGAGTGTTGAAATTTGGTACCGGAGGACAGGTGGTTCCCTGAGGCTTTGATCTTTGGCCTAGGGAAAAGTGTCCAAAGAATTTAATTTTTCTCCTAAAGTGACTTTATAATTTTTTATAAATTCAAATCTAATTTAAAAGTGACTTTAAGTGATAAAGTTACTAAAGTCTAATTTTAAAGTGACTTTAATAAAGTCAATATAAAATTAGAAAGGAAAAGTGACTTTGGAAATAAATGACTAAGGGGGTCTTTATTAAAGTGGGGTGAATTAAAAAATAGAAAGTGAGATTTAAATGAGCATTTAATCTCAGCCCTAGATCTCAATCTATTTCAGCCATAGGATTTAGGGAGTCCCCAAAAGTCACTTAGGGTTAGATTAGAGGGAAAGGAGGAAAAGTTCATTCATTCTTTCATGAGCAGATTGAGAGAAAGAGAGCAAGAGAGCAAGGGAGATTTTTGGACAGTGAGGAGAAGGAGGCAGCAGCTTGGCACACATTCCAAGGCAGCATTTCAGCAAGTCCGTACAACTGAGTTAGCACACAGTGAAAGGCAAGTTTTGGACACGATTTTCTAGAAAGGTCGTACAGCAGTTTTGGTTCAGATTCCAAGGAGGTCGTACAACAAGTTAGCACAGAAATCGAGGAGCAGAAAAACTGAAGTTTGATGGCACATTTTTCGAGGGAAGTCGTACAGAAAGTGGTTGTACCTTGGCACACTTTTTTAGGCAGAAATCCATATAGCGTACTGTTGTTTTCTGCACAAAAATCGAGGAAAACTGTACAACAGCATTTATGGCAGCATGCATGCTTTTTTAGGCAGTTTGTACAACAGCATTTAAGGCTGAAATTTGGGCACAAAAATCAAGGAGGTCGTACAGCATTTATTGCTATTCTGTTTTTCTGTTTGCAAGTTTTTCCAGTTGGTTGTGAGGCACAGAAAACGAGATAAGTTGTAAAAGTTTGCTTGCTGATTTTTTGCTGAATATTTCTCTTACTGTAAAAGCATTTTCCAGAAATAAGGAGCTTTCGAACTGGTTTTCCCCAAGAGTTGTAGGGGGTTTTTCCAGGGTCACCTTGACCAAAAATCACTATGTTTAAATGTGTTAAATGGCTGTTTGTATGTGCTGATATTTATTTCTATATTTTCCAGCATTCTGTTATATTTCCAGAATTTGTGTTTTCAGCAAAATTTATTTTCCTGTTGTTGAAAGTATGGATATGGGAAAGGGAATTTAACTATTTTGGAGAAATAAGGTGAAACTGAAAACCGGGGTGGGAAATGAGAAATTTCTACACAAAGAAGCTTGATAAACATGTACTTATGGTATGCGATTCTCTTGGTCCACTTCAAACCATGTTTTGGAAGAGAAGCAAGATTGTTTTTCCTCTTACTATATCTTGTTGCAGTTCAACATTTTTTTTGTTTGTGTTGTTCGGTCAAATGCACCTAAAAAAATATTCAAGTGAAAATTTTGATTAGTTGTAACAAAAAAAGTATGAAAATATAAATTCTCTTAGCAAGAAAAAGAAAAAATGGACACATAAAAAGCTAAGCATAATAGAACAGAAGATTTGATACTATACCTTGGCACAGTCACTGTTTGTTTCATCGTCTTTGACATATATTTCAAATTAATGATTGTTTTGTTGGCATCCTATGAGAAGTGTTACAAAGCTTCCAACTGAATAATCTATATTTGCTTCTAAAAGCATTACAATTGTAGTGTCTAGAGTAAGCTGACATTCAGAACAAAGCATGGGTATTGTCTCAACAATAGATGCTGAATTCAATGAGATGCAATGGCTAACATCACCTATTTCATATTTTCTTTTCTTAGTGACGAGAAATACGAGGCAAATTGAGAGATTAGTTTATCACTTATGTTGATGGTTATTGTAAAATGTCCATGCACATCAACAAGGTAAGTGTGTACAACTTGTACGTTTGGTGGTGAGTAGGGTACTAGAGTAGAAGCAGGACCATATAAAACTAACACATCACCTTCAAAAATAATTGTTAAACTTCCCATGCAAATGTCCATTATGGACAATGCTACTATTTCTCGCTTTGTCATTTTTTATTTTTCTTGCTTGTTATTTTAGAAAGAGTAAAACAACAAAAGAAAAAGTGAAATTGATTAGTGTATAAATACTAGGACTAAAAATACTAAAATGGCAAAAGAAAATGTATAAATGCAAAGACTAGTTGGTTTGTTCTTAATTGTGAAAGGAAACAGAGCGAACCATTTGTCCAAATGGCTAGATTCATTTCCTCTTGTTGCACTATCTATTTTATGACTAGATTCATTTCTACTTGTTGCACTATTTGCTTTACGAGTTGGCATTTTTCTATTGGTACACGTATGAAAACACAAGAAGGAAACAAATATATTGTAAATCAGTCATTGAAAACATTTCACAAGAGTTAGATGTTTGAAACACTAGTTTTGTAACTTGAACATATTTTAGTTTTGACATAGCAAATTTCCTAATGATAATAGAAAGCTATGACATCAGAAGACAAAGAGAAAATTAGATGAACTAACGCTTCTAAGGCAAGGCACATTATTGTACCTGGATTGTTGCACATGAGGGATGCACAAAAATTTAGCTTTTGTTGTGATCAGAATTGCAACAAAGCGTATATCATGTTTTGATTAGAGTTGTAGCAAAGCATAAATTATGCTATGATCTGACCAATATTCATTTGCAAGATTGATTTCACATTGCTCAATAGGAAAATTTGTCCAAATATGATCTATCGTTGTTTTTTATCGTGGACATAACTTACTTTTTATTTCTTGAAAGTTTTCGGTTTTCATATATTCTGTAAGAGCTCGACTGCACACTATTTCTAATTGAATATCAATGGTAAAATCGCCAATGAGTAAAAAGACACAATTAACATGTGTAGTTTGCGAATTTTCTTTTCTAATCATTTCTATTATTGTAGACACTTGTTCAAATGGCGCTACATAAATGTTGATTAAGAAAATTGGTTGTCGGAAGTAGATGTCAATTAGTGTGAGTTCAGTTTTGGTGTTACAAAATGTTTTTGTTGCTTTGATCAATATCTTCTTCTCTACACAACTAAGGATGCCATGCATGTAATTTTGTATGGCAAAGTTGAATGGTAGGAATAGTTTGTTTTTGGGTGGAATGTACAGGTGTGTTTCTTGAAAACATAGAATCATATTGTCCCATAAGTCTGTGTCATGGACGACATCGCTAAGATGTGCATGTAGACTACATGTATTTACAGTTGCAATTGATAAAAGATTTGGGTTGCTAGGTTTTGTTTTTGGTAAATTCAAGTTTCCATGAAGCAATTGTTTCTAGTCGTTTCATTTCATCTAATATATTGTTTTGTACATGAAAGTTTTGGGGTGTCAGTTTTTTAATCAAGTATAACAAGTCAATGGTTTTAAAACGTGATAGTGCAGTATAGACTAGCCCATGTTTGGTGACACCATTTGGTCAAATTCAAGTTGATCCAATGTTAGTCCTTGTGTTTGGTGTATTGTTCGTGCACAAGCTAACTGTTTTGGGAATGGTTTTCATATTGTGATTTGTGATTTGTTGTGAGGCATTGCTAATGCTTTTGCAATTTGAAAAATTGGTGTCCAAGCTGACAAGATATTTATCTCATACATCTCTTTGAATTTGTTTCTTTGATGCTTTCCAATGTTTACATCTGGAAATTGTATCCAAACAACGTCATTTCCATTGTTATTTGGTGAGTAGCATCTGAGAATGCCTTCAGCGTCGTTGACTAATCCATCATTGGTATTGTAGTTTCTTGCATATAACTCAACTAACATGTTTTGTTTGACTATTATTGTTGACGGTAATGCTATTGTCTTTTCAAAAGAAAAATAATTTGATGCTTATCAATAGCATTCAGTGTTATTTGTTGACCATGTGCTAGTGAAAGCATTTTTGTATTATGATTATGAACATCCTTGTTTCGATAGAAAATGTATGGGAAAAGTGGATTTAAAGGTCGTGGCCAATGGCAATTGTCATTAATTTATGCAATATCTTTATCAGATTGCGTGTTTAATCTCATCCTATTTAGGACATTGATGAAGATCAGCTCTTTTTGACGTATTGATGTATATAGTTGACAACATTTTATTTTCTCTGTCCAAAATCCATATGGAATTATGTTTTTGTTAATTCTTGGGTTTTCAAATACAAGAGAGTCTCTTATAGGGCTTACTTGGTAGAGATCACTAGAGAATATCATGCCAACATTAGCAAAATATGAAGTTGGTGTATGCAAGATTTGGTGAACTCTCTTATCAATCTGATAGAGTGTTGTTGCACAAACAAGTGATACCTCGTCTATAAGAACCACACGAAGTTGTTCAAAGTGCTTTGATAATGTATCTAAATTTTCATTTTTTAGTGAAGAAAAATCATTGTTGTTAAAGGGTAAATAGAATGCATGATGCAATGTGACATTTCTTGCATTGAATGCAACTTTTCCTGTATGCGTTGTGATTATTCCTTTTAGTTGTGATGTATTATAAGCCAATGTTCCATTATGTATGTGTACTAAGGACAAGAAAATTGCTAGTGCTGTAAATGTTTTTCCTCTTCTTGCACCTCCTGTCAAGAACAAATGAATTGGTTCATCTGGCCTATAGAGTTCTCTTGTTATCACGCCAGCTACTAATTTTTCCTGTTCTGGGTTTAAATATCAAATTAGCTCATAATACTCTGTCTTCTAGTATATTTGGTTGATTGACAATTTCATATGGCCTTGTAGATAGTAAATTCAATTTCTTTGTATGTTGAAAATGTTACAAATCACTTTAGAAATCATAGGTTTCGTATTTTTCATTGATTGATTTATCAAATCTTGTATTTCCTGTTTCATTTGGTTTTACATTATCTATGTCAAATAATTGTTCAGTTTGTGTTTCTATTGCATTGACTGTATCATCTATGTCACTCCATGTAGGAATTGTAACAAATATAATTTTTTGTTCATTTTGCCTAATTGTTTTTTCCAATGCAACATATGTAGATTTCCAACTTGGGTGATGTTGCTTGATCGTGGTTTCATTGACCCGATACAGATAGTATAACAATAATTGTTCTCTGCAAAAAATTTCAATGTCTTTGTATTTGTTATATCTCACGCTCCTAATGACATATGGATTATTTGCTTGTTTGCATTTTTGTCCTTTGTTTGTATAAATAGATGAAAATTCTGCTAAACATATAGCATTAATAGCTATAGGTCATAAAATATAATAGTCAATAATTGATGGACACATTATGCCTTCAGAGTCGTTTGGTTCCTTTAGAAAGTCTTTTTTTCTTTTCAAAACAAATGCACATTCCTCTATAGGAGATGTGTTAATGAAAATGCATTTTCGTGAACTACAGTTTAATGGAAGCGATAGCACAATGTGCATTGCTTGTTGTGCAAACATTTGTTGCATGTTTACTAAATCTTTTCCTAGACAATTAATAGTGTTCATGATATCATATTTTGTTTTAAGGTGATTTTCGCATATGTTCTGGAAGGTCGATGTAAGTGTTTTATTTTCTTTTGTCATATAGGAACTGCAACACATCGTAGCAACATATGAATCGAGTACAAATTGAGAGTCATTGTTTGCTATCCAAACTATCGGGCTGTGTTGATAAAAGCTATTTGTCCAGGTGTCAGCTGACTTTCTTTGCAGCAGTAAAGTTGTGTGATTTAGTGTACATTGGATAACATGCATGTATTCATCATTTGTTAATCCAATGCTATGCAAGAAGCTATGAAATGTATCCTTTTGATCATAATTGACATCGTTTATTGTGTCAAATATTAGCTTTGCATTTATTTTCGTATTAGCGCTATCAAATTCAAGAGGTTCAAGTATTTTCGTTGTTTTCATTGGAGGTATCAAAAAATTAAATATGCAATTGGAATTTGTATGTTTCCTATAGGTTCTTGTGTGACAATGATGTTGGATGGTTCTAAGGTATTTTGGTAGAACCGATGAATCAATTGACAAGTATTTACTAACAAAATTTTCAACATCAATGTTTGTGTCTTTACCATAGATCGGTGCAAATTTTATCCATAATAAGCCATGTTCATGCACACTTCCTATATTTTGGAATTTTGTGATGTAGAAGTAGTCACCAATTTCTCCATAATACTTGTAATCATGAGCTATTAATTGATGCAAAGCATCCATCCTAGATCTATAGTAACGTGCACAAGTTACAGGATGATTTCTTATTAATGAGTGTGGTTCATTTTCTTCTAATTCATTTTTGTTTGGTCTTGTAGTGCTTTGCCTTATATGTTTTAATGCATTCATCAAAGGTTCCCAAAGATGCTCTGTGCTACTGAAGAACACGAAGAAAGTAGGTGGACCTAGTTGTCGAATCATTGCATATAGTTTTTTACGTATTTGTTGATGGTATTTTGGTGAAACGTGATTTGTTTTTAAGTCCATATATCCAATGTCAGATTTCAAAATGAAATCCAAATTTGATTTCAAAATGAAATCCAAATTTGAATTGGATTTGACATCTTTTGCAAGTAGTTTTCTTCCTTTCAACTAACCTTTTCTAATTCTAATCCACATAACATTTAATACTTGGTTTATGATAATGTGAATTGCTTTATAAAATAGGTTAGTTGGTTAGTTGTATGGTAAGCAAAGTCATGATTTTTATGTAGGACTTCCCATTGACATATTTTTTGATATGTAAAGTTTTTCGACAGATCACTTGGGTGTTTGTTTCCATAAAACAATGATGGAAGAATCATTTCTTCTAAGTATTTATCTTGGAAAATTCATAATGGCAATAGCCTGCAGCAAGTGCAATATTAATTTTCCTATTTACAAGGCCATGGATAGTATGTGGAACAATGAAACCATGAACCAATGTTTTTGTGATCGGTTCATCAATATCCTGATTATCATTTTCACTAGTTTCAATCTGAGTTGTACTGTCATATGCTCCTTGGTTTTCTATGAACACTTGTTTCCAATTGTCATCTATCTCGACATTTTCTAACTTGTAAAGCATTGTTTTGCATAATTGTTTTAATGCTTTCAAGACTATGTGAACTTGAACACGACCAAATGCATAGGCACTTTTGAATTTTAAATGCTTGTTCAACACAACTACCATTGTCTCAGTGTCTTTTATGTTTCGAGCCAACACATATTGAATTTTATATATGTTAAACATTGATGACTCCTCCAGTTAAACCTAGCTATGGTTTTTTATGTCGATGGCTCATTTCGTTTATTTGCAAAAAGGGCAATCATAATGCCACTAGTCTTTCTTCTAGTTCAGTAAGTTGACTAAGTGTTCTAGTGCCTTTATTTATTCTTATTTTTGCAGGAACTATGTATTGAGGGATTGTGTCATCTGAAAATGCTTCTTTGCAAAGCCTATAAATGAAGAAACTTCTATTTTTGACATTTTCAAAACTAGGTTTTTCAAATTCATGGAAACAAGCTAGCGGTTTGCTAATGTTTTTTGCATGTGTTTTTTGGTTCACTTGTTTCATCAGAAAAACTTCTCTTCTAAAGAAGGTTCTTTGACATATTGAACAATGAAAGATACGTGTATCATTTACCTATGCTCGATATTTTTGTTCAGACATTGATAATTCCGTTGAGTTGTTCCTTAATCTTTTTCTTGATCTTCACTGACACAAATCTTCTAGTACTACTTATTGTTTCATTATTGTTGTATTATATGCAAGCTGTATTTTATGTGTTTTCGAGTTTCTTCAAATAACATCTTTAAGCATATGCAAACACAAGTTTTTTTTTTTCTGCTTGTTTGAGGAAGAGCATGGTTTGAATTTCCCTGCATTTAGTTGATCTATTGATTCAGGCTTGTTCGCAACACTATTTTTCAAGCACTGCATATATTCAAAGATGACAGTATCCTCAGTGTTAATGTCAATTGGAACATGAGATGTTTTTGTGGACTGATGCTCTAAATATTCTAGCATTATGTGTTGTTTCATTGTTTTTGTGTTATAGGCAAGTTTGATTTTCTGTGTTTTCATCTTCCTTTGAATAATGTCTTTAACAAGACACAAAGATAGACTTTTGTTGTACTTGTTTAAGCTATAAGATGCTTTGAATTGCGCTGCACCAAGATCAACTATTGCTTTAGATGCTTTGAATCTGTTGCACCAAGTTCACCTATTATTTGACTTTCAATTTTGCCTATTTGTTGTAAAGGTTCATAGTAGACATTAACTATACTTGTTTCAAATTGCAATATGTTCAAAGTTCTAAGTATTGTTTTTGAATTACATTTTTTCCTGAATATGGACATTGTAACTGCAGACCAAATGACGAAATGTATGTTTATAATTTTGCTTAACAAAGCAAAGACAAATATATCACCTTCAATATTTCCTTTGTTATAGGGCAATGCTAATTGTTTTATGTATTCCTGCCAAGTAGTTATTTTTTTATACTTTTCTATACAACTAAAGTATATATGCTCTGCTATGCATCTAATTGCAAATGGGTCATTTTGAACCACTGCATTGCAAAATGTTTTTGCAATGATAAGTCGAAGGCATGGCACACTACATTCATTATCTAGAAGATAACAAATTGTTTCAAATGCACTCTCACCATATATGTTGTTGAACATGGGCACTCTACCGAGGCTGGTCATGGATTGAAATGTTTGATGTTCAAAGATGCATAAGTTATTTTATTCATGCATAGTGCTGGTTTGTTTCCAGAAGGCAGAATCCATGATATGGTCTTTTTTGCAAACCAATGGCTCAAAGTGGCCATTTATAGGATCTTCGTCATGAAATAGTATGTCATATGTATTTGTTGCAATTGTTGAATTAAAGTGCAAATACATTTTCAGTTTTGTTTTGGACCAAATTCTAATTGGAATTTTCAACCAATTTGATAACCAATATATAGAAAATTGTCTCCCCATAGTCCTCGAGATTCTAGAGGTATATCAATTGAAGTTGATCTAGACATGTTTGCCAAATACAAATCACGATTGCTCATGCTGCATTTTTGTTAATGACTCTTCATGGAGTTCATGTTGATAAGACATAATTGCTTCCTTATCATTTTTTGCTAAACATTTTCTAAAATACTTCACTGCTCCTTTTCTTAATTCTATCGATGTATATGTATAACGTAGTATATGTACAATGTACAATGTATATTTCGTACCTGGTAAAATGCAAGTGTCAATGTCTTCTAACTTGTTCCAGCAAATCTTCAGCAAGTGTCTATTGAGTTGTTCTAGTAAGAATACATGCAAAAACAAAGCAATAGATTTATTAGTATACAAATCTAAGAATAAGATGCATACTTATTAAAAAATGATGTTATTGCCATTTTTTCTGCATATAAATTTGTATTAGAAATAGTTATTTAACACATCTTAGTATACCATAACCAAAAATAGGACAAAATCCTAGAAAATTAAACTAAATTTTGGAGGAGTGAAAATATATACTGATGCAGGAGTAGACTGAATTTTGGAAGGGTGAGCCAAATTAACGCTAGGTTACTGCAAAAAATCCAATTGATTTTGAAGGCTACTGATTCATTATCCATAGAAACAATTGGCCAAGTTCAATTAGAATTTCCATAGTGGAGGACAGTTGATCCCGTAAGAGCCATAACAATGGAAGGCTTCATGCGAAGAGGCCCTAAGGTACCAGTCATTAACAGCTCCCGTTGCTAACCATTAACACTTTCATACTTTACCATATCTGCCACGCTAGTGAGGTAGGACAACCAATACTTCCTATTATAATCATCTTAAAGAGAGCCACCATTCCTTCTGCTGATCGAATCCATGAGGTGATCGTTCAAGTGCCCAGGTGATCTCTGATGATAAAATCATTTGTCATGACAGAAATTGCTATGGGGTTGGATGGAATAAGATGTGGTCATTCAGTTAATGTGGAAATACTTGGAAATGGATATTGTAAGGAGAATGTTGAAGAAACGAACAACATCCTGGTTTGTCTGATTGTTGTTGGATTGGAGGGAATGGACATGAAAAGGAAATGCATCAAACTTCATATTTTGATCTAGAAAACTTAGATTTTGATACGACCCCTGATGGGCCTATTACATTTGTAAGTACTTAGATATAAATTACTTGACGTCCTCATTTGCAATATCTAGTTCATTTTTCCCTCTGATTTTTATTTTTGAACCTTGATTTTGATTCACAATGCCTTTCTTTTCATGAGTTGATTGAGCAAAGCAACATGCTAATAATAAAAATGGTCTAATATGAAGCTAATCTAGGTCCTGCATGTGAGTATATCTACATAAGACAAAGCATGATGAGAGTTACATAAGAGTTCCTAATTTGGGGGGACGAGTGTTTTACATTTGTATGGACGTGCAAAAGATGAGGTACTATCCAAATAATTGATTTGCACTAAAAGATAACTCGACACAAAAAGAAAGATTAACATAGTTTTATATGTACATAGAGGATGGACACTAAATAAGGGGCTTATGACAGATTTTGTGTGACAAATATTCATGGTTATTGGGACTTAGTCTAGTAAGCATGTATGAACACGTTGTCTAAATTGATCACTTACCCACTTTAATGTGTTTTACTGGAGAATCGGTCAACTTTGATCATTATTCTCACAATTTTGTACTGTGTACAGAGTAACACAAATGATTTCTAAACATAAGTGCAGTGCCAACAATTGAGTCTCTACTTGCCCAATACTTCTTTGCTAGAGTGTGAGTCATTTTCAATTTTGATAGGTCTCAACTACACCACGGGTCCTCTTCGGGCTGGGGTTTGCTAGATGACTATAAAGAATCCAATTCGAAGACTCTTAATGTACTATTGTACAACATAAGACCAAGAATCAAATTTACATTTTCTGTTATGGTAAATAGTCTTGTAGGAGCCTTGGTTTAGCACTAGTATCAAGTTATAATAGGTCTAGTGAACAACTTAGGAAAAAGGAGTCAGTATAAGGATATTATCTAGTTCTAAGTACTATAGTCTATTCCTACTGAAGGACTGAAGCTCTTAAAAATCCCTATTGCTTCCCTCATCCCATAGGCCTGATACTAATATTACAATGTGTCTCCATAACAGTAGAATAATGGTATACTACTATCTAAAGGGTGAAGATATAGATAAGTAGGTAACTGACTACTCCTTGTAATTATTCATTATTTCTTGCACACTTAAGCACTCCATTCTTTTGTAAGATTTCATTGGATACCCTAGTTCCGCTTTGATGTCCAACCTGAGGACTAAACATATGCCTTGTTCTCATCTCAATCATCAGCTAGTATTTCATAACCCTGTTGAGATAGCTGAGTCTTAAATTCCACTGAAACTTTGTAAACCTCCTTTCCCTCTCTCCAAGGTTCCGTCCATAATCTAAATTTTCCCGATTGGGCATCTTACATGCTAAAGATTTACCTAACACAGAGAAGAATAACACAAGAGCTGATCTTTCCAAAAAGATGATCCAGTAGAATATTTCTTTCTGAGAGTTGATACCCATTTTTGCAAATGAAAAGAGTTCAATGTATTTCTTTCTGAGAGTTGTTATCCATTTTTGTAAATGAAAAGAGTTCAATGTATTTCTTGATGATATCTTGACAGAGACGTTTAGTAGATATCGTCCTCAGAATCAAAATGTTTTTGGCAACAAGGGCAGGTAAGAAAAGATGGTTGTGAGATTGAAGAGCAGAGTAGAGGGATGAGACTTAAGTAGGGGTAGTTGTGGAGGACGCGGTTACGCAGAAGGAGGTGGGGACGGCAATGGACAGAGGGGTGCCATGTTGGCCGGAATTACAGAAATAATTAATATTCACCGCGGATGCACAAGACCATGTGATGGTCGGCTGCAACCAGTAAAGAGATCTGTAAATCTATTTCCTAATGCACAGACAGAATGACAGCTATCTGGCACTAAGTAAATAGAAACCTGCATGGCACATTCAATGATACATACTAGATTCTAACACAGAGCTGGGATGACAGCCCCTCTAATGCTAAACATCAAGAGCACATGAAAAATACATAACAGGCATAGCCTAGAACATAGTAGAAATGGAAAGTGATCAATTAACAGCAAAAGAAGCTTGTATTAGCTGAAAATGAAGACTAGACGCTGCAAGTATCACAGTAGTTACAGTCTCCAGAAGTTGAACCTTACATCAAAACAACAACCATCAACCCCCATTACATCTGTTTTCTGGGTATATATAGAGTTTGATTACAAAAATGCTCTGTTGCTCTATGCGTGGAAGGGTCATAATGGACCACCAACCACATTAACTATCTGAAATGGGCCTCTGCTACGATCTGCTGCTTCAATGAATGAATTTGACATTCTCTGGTATTCTATTGTACTCCTCAAGCAGGTGAAGTGTCATAAAGGATGAAATTCCTGGATATGCTGGTCTGCCCGAGGCTGATCCTTTCTTTCTCGGCGATCCTTTCTTAAATGCAGTTGTTGAGGATCTAATGCACCGGGTACTGGATTCTGGCCTCCTTCCTCCTTCGGGTACACTGGACAGGTTATGGACATGGGTAATATGGCGGAGGCATGGTGGATAAAGATCAACCGTTGAATCGCGTCGATCGACGGTGGGAAACGATTTGCAGAGGGCATCGATAAAGAACGGGAGCGAATAGACGAGAGTCGTCGGATCGCGGGAGGACAAATCCGATGGCTATCGGGTGAAAGAGTAGCACGGGAGATAACGCGCGGGGACGGGCGAGACAGCGGTAAGTGGTATTCCCCGCACTTCTTTTCGGAGGTGGTGGTAATCATACAAAGCAGCGCGATCGCAATTAGCGGGTGACGCGTGGCAGAGGAAAACCGCTTTCCCCACAGGTTAACGCGTGGGCAGTTCGCGGGATTGGGAGGTGCGAATGTCGTCGTTTCGCGTGACAAACGATTGGACGGCGAGGGTTAAATGCACATGTTTATGACTGATGTGACAGGGAAGGACTTCGTGGGTAGCGCTTTTTGCGAAGGCGCGCGGTTATATGGGTTTAAAACCTATTAGCGCCTGGGGGCTATATTGAAATGGGGCTTTGATGGATTTCGGGGGGGTTTTAAACGGGGAATGGAGAGGTTTAGGAAGGAAAACAGAGATAGCAGGGGGTTATGAAAGTATAAGGAGAATGAAGGAGTAGGAGAAGAATGAATAATGCGGGTCCCTTGTAAGCATAACCAACACTCCCAGACTTGTTTTTGATCCATCAAATGTTGAAGAATGTAGCAGAGCTAACACAACCTACAATAGAAACCAATCCCCATCGCTTCAAATATTTGTAGGCATCGACCTACTTCATTGAGTTTGCTTTCCACTACTACCTTCATCGAGTCTGCTTGTTGCTTCTGCCTTCACCACCTTTGTTAGCTACTTCTTCCTTCACCAAGTCTGCTTCTCCCAAAACTTGTCGTTTTTTACCTCTTCTCAACAACATGAACATGTACAATGTGCGACGTATCTAATTTTACAAATCAGATTCTAAATTTTTTATCTGAGGCACCTTTGCATGTCTCCTCAGGCCTCTAAAATTTTCAAAGTATGAAGATTCCCATAAAATAAGTTATAGCAAAAAATCCAAACTATCTTGTTTGAAGTTGATTTCAGGACTATTCAATAACCCTGAATTCCACAGGGCAAATCTCCAAAATTGTAATGAACCAAATTCCAAAAGTTTTACCATATATGCATAGAGATTTCTTCTTTGTCTCCTCCAAATTTCATAGTCTCAAACACTATAATAAAAAGATTATAACAAATATGCCAAGTTATCATGTTTGAAGCATACATCTTGAGCATTAAAAGAAACCCTAACTTCCTTAGTGAATATCTCCAAAATTATAGTGAAAAAAGATGTGAAATTTCTACCATAGGGAGATAGAGATATCTTCTCTACCTCCTTTAGATTTCACAGTATCAAACATTCCCAAAAAACGAGTTAGAGAAAAAACTCCAAGCTGACCTTTTTGAAGCATATTTTAAGAGCATTCAGGAACTGTAACTTCCTTCAAGCATATCTTTGGAATTATAGTAAATAAAAATTTAAAATTCCTCCCAAAATACCTAGAGATGCTTTCTTCGTCTCCTCTACATTTCAAAGTTTGAGACATCTCAAAACTAATGTCATAGCGAAAATTCTAGGCTAACCTATTTGAAGCATACTTGAGGAGCATTTAAGAACCAAAACTTCATCAAAGCATGTCTCTAGAATTATAATGGTGTAGAGTCTAATATTTCTACCACATGTACATGAATATTTCAACTCCACCTACTCTTCGAATATTTCAACTCCACCTACTTTGCATTTCATTGTCTGAAGCATCTTAAAAGAAAAGTTAAAGTGAAATTTTCAAGCTGACCTGTTACCTCGACAAATCACATTTTCGCTCCACCTTTATGATCTAAAGAGTATTTCAAAGCTTTTGTTATGCACCTTATATCTCTTTTCCTTTTATGGTCTTAAAATGCACTCATATATCATTTATTTATATTGCTTCTGTGTTAACTTATGGGGTTTACTCATAAAAATGGTGGTTGACCTGATAAAATCTTTCATATCTCTTATGAAAGAAACAGTAATTATAGAAAATCTCATCCTATTCCTAAACAGCATATCTATTAGACTTGCCAGCCCTTGACAAAGAGCAAAGCCCAAGGTGGGCAATGAGCAGATTGTAGAATTATCTGAAAGCTCTTTGCCGGGTCTGCTTCTGAGTTGGTAAATAAATACCTTGCTTTTCATTTATTACACTCTGTTCCAAATTGTCGTGTGATGTTGATTCTGCTCTAGTATTGGGGACTGGCCATTAAGAGTTTGCTGAGCTTAACCCAAGGTCTAAGGTCCATAGGTTTGCTGGTGAGGAGAGCGATGTTATTGTTATGAGTTTGAGAAGATAGGAATTTAGTTATCATGGAATTAAAAGGTAATGGAAATTATGTGTTTGATGATCTCACAAACTACAACAAGGTTTCTACTAATTCAGCCCCGAATTATCAAACATCTTCTGCGAGTTGGCATTCTGCCATTGTGGGCTGTGTTGTGAACATGAACCACCATTCATCTGTTCAAGCAACAACACAGTGCTCGTTTCGACCTGTTAACTCTTCTTATAACTTAGATGAACTCCTGCCATTTTCAGTCCAAGTCCTGGACAATGTGAATAGAAGAAACGCAGCAGGATTGTCCAGCACTCATTCGATTGATTTATGCATCAAAAGTTTTTAAGAAGTTTCGCACACCTTAAGGGGTAAAGCTAAAGTATACTATCCTATATTCCCTGCAGCATAATTTGATTACAGAGGAAGAAGGTGCATGCTCAAGGGTGCTGGATTGTTGAACTCTTTCCATGCAGAGGCAGTCTCTGACATAGCATATGTCCAGAACAACCTACCCACTTCAACATTGCAAAAGAAAACCCCTTGAGATATGGCATGGAAAAGAAGCTCAGAATAAAACATTTGGGGACCTTTGGAATTCCACAATGCACATAATATGGATGAGAAACAAACAAGTTTCAATAGGTATGGGGAAATTTTTATGTGAAACAGATTGAAAGAATGTGTTATAATATATTCTTAAAAGAATAAAAGAATAGATATACAGGTCGGGACGCATCTACAGGCATAGTGAATGCACCACCGTCTTATTCCTACGCCCGTAGGATTAGGATTACAAAAATGATTATACCAAAGGATGGCAAGAGCCAGATCCCACACAGTCGGCAGCAGATATGCTTTTCCATTAACTCCGCGGGCATTGTAGCTCGCCCCACTTGTTTTATCCATTAGAAGCTCCCCGAGGAAGCCCGGGTAAGCCCCCTTTCCATATATTCAGGAGCAGGTGGACACGGCCTCTAAAGGTGCAGCGGCATCCCCTTGGAAGTAGCCGGTGTTGAATGGATTAGTGGCTGCTCCTGCCAGAACAGCGGAAATGTTGATGATCATGCCATCGATGCCCATGTCTCCGTTTGGTGCCACCAGGGGAGGAGTCTGGGGTCCATACATGTTCTGATGAAACGGCCACGCGCACTGTCCAGGGCACTGACTCGCAGAATTCCCAACCCACGCGTATGGAATTAGCTGCTCATGCTTCTCCTCCTTCCCCTGCATCATTCGGCTTCCTGTACTTGATAATACATTGAGATTGAGATTGGCATGGAATCCGCAGGAGCTCATGCAGAAACCCTCCACGGTGACATCCTCGGAGGTGAGCACCAAGTACACAGCATTGGCATTTCCTGGTGATTTTCTCAGTGGCAGAGCACCCGACTTGAGGGCAGCGTCAACCAGAGCAGCAATGTCAGTCCTCTTAAGTGACTTGCCGAGGGAGTATTGTTGGTCCACCTTCTGTTTTCCAAGCATTACAACACTGGATGTGGATGTGGATGTGGATGGGGCGGCCTTTTTGTTAGAGTGGGTGCCCTCGTACTTGTGCGTGGTCTTCCACCAAGTGGAGGCGGAGGGCTGATTTGCTTTTCCCTCTGAAGTCTTTGCCCCAAGAGATTGTACAAAATCCCCGACAATGGAGCATTGAACAGGGGTGAACTGCCCATACCAAATCAAATGGAGAGGGATCACCCCACTGGCAGAGAGCAGAGGACCATCATGGTAAGTCAAAACAACAGATGCATCTTCCACCAGAGCAGCAAGTTTCCTGGACTGTCCACCAGCAGCAGTAGCAGATGCCCACAATACCGCCATACAAAACACGCCCATCTACAGGATCACAGTGAGTCGAAGCCGCGAACCACAAGCAGCCATTTAAATTTTGAAGGCAAGCTGGTAAAATACCTTGCAACCTTCATTATCACTATGGATCGATCAAAAGAGATCCAAAGGAATGGAACTCGCTTATAACAACATTCAAGAAAGAATGAAGCTACAAAAACTGGTAGTGGGATAGAGTAGGGAAGAAAAGATGGTTGTGAGATTGAAGAGCAGAGTAGAGGGATGAGGCTTAAGTAGGGGGCGTTGTGGAGGACGCGGTTACGCATAAGGAAGTGGGGACAACAATGGACAGAGGGGTGCCATGCTGGCCGGCATTACAGAAATAATTAATATTCACCGCGTAGGTAAAGTAGTTTGGAACGTTCCAAATGCCAAATCCTCCATTAGAAAAAGTGATGTGGTGCATGCAGGTGAGGTGAGAGGATGGAGATATTCCTAGTTTCCTACTTCCTTCCCAATCTCCTCTTCCTCATGGATGCGCATGCGTCTCCACTATCCTTTAGTGGAGACAATTATCCCGCCGCTAACGGTGAGTGTCTCTTGTGGTCGTGGGTTCCGTACAGCTGGAGGTGCGGGGGCTAAGTTTAACTGACGCTAAATAAAAGATATAGCATCCTATTACTCAACATAAATATGTTGTTCTAAGGCTAGGCGGTTGAGATATGTTATCCATGTCCTTATCTTTTATAAAATTAATCAATGTTTACGGCTTCTATTTAATTTAATGACACTTTAATCCACTTTTGTCACTCCTTTAAACAGTATGCCATGTGTGCTTGTTCTAAATCATTTCTTAAGCTCTTTTCTTGGTTAAGCTTACTTTTTAGTTGTGAGAAAAATTGAGTCCAAGTCAAGGGAAATATCTGGGAAAATGTCAATAAAATATAGACTTCACCAATAATTTTATAGGTTTTGCACATGCATATTTTATTATGAAGGGAAGAGGCAAATTTTAATTTTATTGATTAGTCTCGTCCCAAAAATCAAGAACCTAGTCCAAGTTCAAAAGCAGCGTAAAGGGAGCATATATTCTAGCATTCCTAAAAGTCATGAATCACGTAGAAAATCTATATAGTTAGCATACTATATTCATTGTTTGAACCAAATCAAATGTATTCTCAACTTGAAGAATTTTCCATGATTGTCAACGTAATGTTCTACTAAACAAAATACACCATCCTATTTTTTTCATTTCCATTCACTAAACACTAATGAAATCCCTAACTCACTGAGTTTTACAACCTCCATATTGCCTCTCACATTTGGTTGTGATCTCCTACCTTTAGTGACTACTATAATAAACTCTATTCTTCAATAAACTCCCACTATATATACTTCACTTGTAGATGGTGAGTATTCTCCATCGTTACTTACCTCCATTTGTCAATGTAGTTATAGTAGTGGTCCTTAAAAGTTAACACATGGCGTTTGCATTAGGAATGCACTTGTTTCACTGATCTATCAATAGTTATGCATATTTGTTTAAGTTTTGCTAGCAAAATTCTAACTCTTTATTATATGACATGTACCTTCACTTATGTTCTCTTAGTACAGAAGCCTTAATTATATACATTAGAATCAATGGCATCTACATGAGACACTAATCCCCTTTGCTACAATATTTGAAGGCACCAACCTACAATAGAAACCAATCCCCATCGCTTCAAATATTTGTAGGCATCGACCTACTTCATTGAGTTTGCTTTCCACTCCTACCTTCATCGACTCTACTTGTTTCTTCTGCCTTCACCACCTTTGTTAGCTACTTCTTCCTTCACCAAGTCTGCTCCTCCCAAAACTTGTCGTTTTTTACCTCTTCTCAACAACATGAACTTGTACAACGTGCCACGTATCTAATTTTACAAATCAGATTCTAAATTTTTTATCTAAGGCACCTTTGCATGTCTCCTCAGGTCTCTAAAATTTTCAAAGTATGAAGATTCCCATAAAATACGTTATAGCAAAAAATCCAAACTATCTTGTTTGAAGTCGATTTCAGGACTATTCAATAACCCTAAATTCCACAGTGCACATCTCCAAAATTGTAATGAACCAAATTCCCGATGTTTTACCATAGCTGCATAAAGATTTCTTCTTTGTCTCCTCCAAATTTCATAGTCTCAAACATTATAATAAAAAGATTATAACAAATATGCCAAGCTATCATGTTTGAAGCATACATCTTGAGCATTAAAAGAAACCCTAACTTCCTTACTGAATATCTCCAAAATTATAGTGAAAAAAGACGTGAAATTTCTACCATAGGGAGATAGAGATATCTTCTCTACCTCCTTTAGATTCCACAGTATCAAACATTCCCAAAAAACGAGTTAGAGAAAAAACTCCAAGCTGACCTTTTTGAAGCATATTTTAAGAGCATTCAAGAACTGTGACTTCCTTCAAGCATATCTTTGGAATTATAGTGAATAAAACTTTAAAATTCATCCCAAAATACCTAGAGATGTTTCTTCGTCTCCTCTACGTTTCAGAGTTTGATACATCTCAAAACTAATGTCATAGCGAAAATTCTAGGCTAACCTATTTGAAGCATACTTGAGGAGCATTTAAGAACCAAAACTTCATCAAAGCATGTCTCTAGAATTATAATGGTGTAGATTCTAATATTTCTACCACATGTACATGAATATTTCAACTCCACCTACTCTGCATTTCATTGTCTGAAACATCTTAAAAGAAAAGTTAAAGTGAAATTTTCAAGCTGACCTGTTACCTCGACAAATCACATTCTCGCTCCACCTTTATGATCTAAAGAGTATTTCCAAGCTTTTGTTGTGCGCATTATATCTCTTTTCCTTTTATGGTCTTAAAATGCACTCATATATCATTTATTTATATTGCTTCTGTGTTAACTTATGGGGTTTACTCATAAAAATGGTGGTTGACCTGATAAAATCTTTCATATCTCTTCAGTTATATGGAGTGAGAGGGAGTTCCATATACCATTGACAAGGCATCAAAATAATATTTTCAACCATATATACTATGCTCCCATTTGATATATGTATTTAGAGTAAAAATTACTTTAGAGATAGGGTATTCAAACTGGGCATCACAAAAAAACAGGGTATCAAAACAATATTTCCAGCAATCTTCATTTTGGAAATCTATAATCTCCCCTTATTTTTACCATGATAATGAAAACAATTTTCAAACAATTTACCCCTTTGTCCTTGATGGCAACCCTTATTCAATTTTTCAACAATAGTATAGTACTCCCTAACGTTTAGTGGGGAATCCTCTTGGTCTCCCCATGACTTTGACATTCTCGGCTATGTTGCCAGGAAACGTGGGTGCGGGGGCGGGGACGGGGACGGGGACAGGGACGGCATTTTTGGAAACAGGGTGCGTGGGTTCGTCGGGAAATATAATAATATTAAATTTTAATAATTATATTTTATAAATTATAAATTTATAATTAATAATATATATGAAATTTGAATTTGTATATTTTTTCAACTTTAAACAAGAAAACTTTAATGATAATCATTTAAATGGGACAGATTTTGTCACACACAGCTGACTGAGATACACTAGCCAAGTTTCCTACAAACTCAGGAGTACGCTCAAAAATCCTAAAGTATTCTGAGTTCTCAAAGACTCAACATTTTAAACTTTATTTTATTGGGCTGCCTTGTGTGTTTGGTGGGACAGCAGTGAAATATATGCTGCCAGCAGCCATAATTTATACTTTAATGTAGCCACAAGCCTAAAAAAAAACCACAGAATTTATATGTTAATGACAAATGTAATGATTCAATTTTTCAAAAATTAAAATATATATACTATGAACTGTTTTTCCTGAACAAATTCTGAACCATTTAATTGGATTTTGTTGATCCATGGTGAAATTACATTGCAAGGGCAAGCAACACCATTGTTAGAGGGTAGATAATGAACTGGCTTAAATGTTGTGTAGATGATTGAGATGAAAATTTGAAATACATTCTCACTGAACGGTTTATATTGTAAAGAATAGCACAGAACTATATTCAGTGTATGAATGCAATTATGTAATGCCATTCATTAATGCAAAAAATGATGAAGATTTTTTGCGCTTTATTAATCTAATTGCAACTATTTCAGGTTAAAAGAACTGAAACGTATACTTCTCATATTATAGTATATAGTATAAAAAATTAAAAATTTAACAAGTCTGGGCTGAGTAGAGGTAAGTTTGTGGCATTGTCATCTCTCTTTAGGGCTTCGGTTGGGTACAAGAGTCTGCATAGGGAGGCTGAGGTCTGTTCCTTAGTGAACAGTGCGCTGTTTTGTTTAAACAGTGGCATGAATCAAGCCCTACAGAGCAACGTTTGACAACAACAAGGAGGAGGGACTATGCCGCAGCTGTAGGAGGCAAATTGAGTGTATAAAAGTGGACTGACAGTTGTGGCTCATGTTGCAGACAGTCCGAAACAGCAAGAAATTGTGACATTCATCCCGGCAATTCTGCTTAATGTAGTTGAGCCCCTGTGGGTGTTCATTGTTCAAATGTGTAATATAATGCACCTATATTTTTCACACGTGGGTCTTGTGAAACTTTTTCATGGAATAATAAAATTGAAAACGAAAACTTGTAAATACCACTGCCGCTGAAGCTGCTCTATCCACTACCGCTGAAGCTGCCCACTGCTGCTGAAGCTGCCCATTGCCGCCGGAAATGGTAAACGGGGACGGCTCAAGCCTCAACCAAATGGAAAAAACTTCAAAGTTAAATGAAATCAGTAATCACGTATCAGATATTTGCTTGTGTGCGTTCATAAAGAGTTAGTCTTAAAGATTTAGGGTTTTTTAAGTTTTTTACCATTGTTATAAGTTATTTTTTAAATTTCAATAAAAAAAATTATTTGAAAATTAAATTTTTAATATAGTTTTTTTTATGAAGAACCTGAAGAACCCAAAGAACCCAACCCGAAGAACCCAAGAACCTGTCAAAAGGAAAAGAACCCAATTTTTTTTTTTTGAAGAACCCGGTTCTTCATGGAAGAACCCGGTTCTTCATGGAAGAACCCGGTTCTTCTGGGTTTGTCTGGGAAGAACCCGTACCTGAATCCGGTACTTGGGTGCGGGAACCCGAGACGGGTTCGAGAACCCCACCCCCGGGTGCGGGTACCCGTGCAACATAGATTCTCGGTCTTCCGCTATCTTTGAAATCAATGACAAAAAAATATTAAAAGCATCCACCTTTGTCATTGATGGAAACTCTAGACATTTGGAACTACTACTGAAGAACTACTCCTGATTGCAGTTTCTCCCCCTTTGACATAAATGGAAAAGGGCTACTCCCTTTGTCTACAACTTCTCCCTTTTACTTAAAACTTCTCCCCCTTTGACATCAATGGAAAAGGGATACTTTCGTTGTGCTTACTCTATCCTTTGCTGACAATTTGAGAGGGATATCACAACCTTTTTCTCCTTTATGTTCATTGAGGACATACACATTACTTGAGGTCCTTGTCGCTTTTTCCTTATTTCACATTATTTAGAATGTGTTAGGTTCCTATACCATTAGGTGTCACATTTCATGATTGACTGTGGAAGTGCCAAATATGATCATCCTTTCCATGCTGCAAAGATTCCATATTTTCAAAAAACCAAAAGAAAATTAAAAAATTAAAAGAGGGGTAGGCCCTAAAAGAAAAATCAAAGGGAAAAAAAACAATGAATTGGTCAAATAAAGAAAGAAAATGAACCCCAAAGAAAAGACCAGGAAAGTGTGCTAGTCAAAATGCCACTGCTATCCTATTTTTTGCAAAGAATTTCAAACTGTGCAAACAGTGATTTTGTCACACTTGATGGAAGGCCAAACAACTTAATCTTGGCCAGTCCATGTTTAAATTTCTTGTTTTAGCATTAGAGAATAAGGTCTGTTCAAACAGTTTAAGCTTGGAAGATCATTAATTAGGTAGAGAAGAAAGGGTGCTCAACAATAAAATCTGAGCCCCTGGAAGACATAAGGGTAGACTTAGATAGGAGGACAGCTAAAAGAAAACAAGAGAAAAAGGGTTGGCTAGTTCAAATGCACCCAATCAAGGGAAAAGAAGAAAAAAATGTCAGGTGTGTTAGGCTGGGTAGGCAGTTGGATGTTGCAGAAGCAAGTTCATGAACAGTTTTGTCTTTTTTATGATCTATCTCATGACTATCACAGGTACCATGGCAAAGTGGTTGCAAAACATTTGGAGCATGACTAATTTCCCTTCTCATTTCCCCAAAAATCATTTACTAACATCCCCTCAAGGACATTGGGATCTGCTCAGTGTTCCTAGTTCGCTTCATTTTATGAAAAATACTAAGTGGAACTCTGTGTTTACTTAGCCAAAACAAGCCGCATTTCTTGTGTAACAAAATCCTTTCATCTCCCTTTCATTTCCCTAAAAACCTAAGTTTTTACCTTATAAACTTAGCGTTCTCCACTCATAAAACAATATTAACACATTAACTTTATTATATAGCTCCTATATAATGTTTCCCCGCCCCTATTTTATAAAAATACACATAAAACCGCAGATATTTAAATATTCCCCACCCCGACAATTATAGCCATAAACCATATTATTTCGGGAATTATAGGTTCACTTGGAACCTTATAATAACCCCTCCGCATACAAAAACCATGGAATTTATTTAACACCTGGTTAAATAAATAGCCGCGCCTGCAAAACCCCGATAAACCAAAGTTTAATACCCCGCAGAAACATTATAAAACGTTAAAAAATTAACGCGGGTCCCATACTCCAGCCCTCCGCCATGTTTCATTTTCCGCCTGCCCTTGGATCATACCACGTAGATCCAACGACCCGTATGCATATCGCGACCCCCCCGATGACCGAAAGTTAGGCTCCGGGAGATCGGCGGTTTTCCCGCCGTACAAAGTCCACGCGTCGCCTCCAGGCTTTATCGCGTCCGCTCCGCCCAAAACCACCGTTGCCCAATAAGCGGTGCGATAAAACCATAAACCGCCCTCCTTTCCCGCCGCTGACGTCGTCGTCCACGTCAGCTGCCACCTCACCACTGTATCATCCGCCGTGTCCGCCAAGTCAGCTTCCGTACCCCCACTACCTGACAAAGATGCCGTCATGCTGACGTCACCCGACCAAAGCGCGCCAAAAACCCGCCAAAATCAAAAAATTTGTTAAAAAGCCATTAAACATCGTTTTTTGTTTATTTCACTTTGTTTCTTCTGCGCGGTGTTTGCATGGTTTTCAACGTTCAAAACGCCATTTTCGCTACACAGTCCACCACACAAGGAAATTGACTCCATTGTTCGGTCCCTCAGCTCAGTCCGCCACCTACATTGTACACAAGACGTACATAAAACAAGTATTTACCCCAAACTCTTCTCCTAAACCCTGTTTTTCCAAGTTTTTCTCTAAAAATTGCATGCACAACCAAAATTCAAATTGAAATCACAGTGCTGCCTCTACACCTCTGCATTATGATCACTGTTTTACCCATTTTTTCAAAGAAATCCCGTGAACTTTGTTTCCCTCTGCAAAATTGCCCATTAAGCTAAAAATTCAACTCGTTTCGGCCTGCAATTTCCGCAGAAAAGCCCACCAACTGTCATTTTACCCTACTGTTGCTACAAAATCCCTAACTCCAATTAAAAAAGTCATAAAATAACTTGAAAATGGAGGCTCCAGTGGCCCTAAATGTTGCCCCCTTGAATGCACCATGTAAGGAATTGGAATGGATGCCCCTTGCTGACAGGGATTTCCAAATTAAGGATATGATGGGTGACAAGCCTCACCTTCAAGCTTTTTGTGAAATTAGGAATAGCTACAGAAGCAATACTGATGTCTTTGGAATTTTGGAGTCCAACATGCCCATCTACTACCTCCCTTTAGTAAATGTGCTCCCTAATCTCATCCATTTATGTTGTGCAAATTATGACCCCACACAAAGAGCAGTTATGGCTCCATCTGGGACTGTCATATTCTATATTACCCCTCAATCCATAAATGAGATGCTACATTTTAAGCCAACTCAACCTCTGACCCCTCTCACCATGGAATTCTTTCTTGACCAAGGTGCCAAACTGCTCAGTTCAAAGATAACCAGAAAGCCAGCCCGGGCAGCCACCCCCTTTTAATCAGGTCTAGTTCAATGAAGCTGGTATATTCATTATTGATATGATTTCCTATATCTTGGGCTTCAAAACCAGTGAGCATATTGATGAAACTGTCTTAGTGTTGATGTCCATATTCACTCCAGGACAGCCCCCTTCTGTCCAATATGATTATGCCACCTTCATAGCCAATAAAATCCATGAGCAATTCATGAACTTGGACAGAGAAAGAGTGTTCAAATACACATCCTACATATATCATTTGTTGTTGTACAATCAACTTGATAGTTTTCAAATTCCCCTTAGAAAGTTGGACCTCAAGGGAGAAAGGAGGTCTGTGATATCCTGGACCTCAATATTCCATGAAGTCCATAACTCCCCTTATACATATTTTGAGTTTGTTGACATGTTCATATATCCAGCCACTTCTTTATTGGTTACAACTCCTCTTGCCAGGCTCTCTGCTGAAATGCAGAAAATTTTGCATCTCTCAAAGGATTACAATATAGGTGACTAGTACTTTTACCAGAATCACACAATGATCAAGATTTATGGTTATGAACTATCCCCTTACAAGCTGCCAAAGTCTGTCCCTATGAGACTGTTTGCCCTGGAATACTTCAGGCAATTTATTAGTTCATATTTGACTTATTTCTATGGAGCTAGGAAAAAGGCACAGGTCAAGATAAGAAATCAATTGGGCCCTTTTATCTTCAACAAAAGGGAAGCCTGGGAGGAGGCAGATAAGATTTTAAGGGATCAACTTATGCTGAAACAAAGCTTTTATTGGGCACCATATGACCCTGAACATTTCATAAGTTATAGAAAAATAAAAAACAAGCTTACAAGATATGTTCACCACAAAATCCCTGAAATTCAACAATATGCTAACCAACAAGAATGGGTAGAAGGCACATTAGTAGAAGATATTACTGAGGAAGAGAAATTGGAAAAAGCAATGAAAGAGCTTGAAAAAACACTTGACCTGGACTCTTTTGGACATGTCCCTTTCAAATTGCTTCAACACATTGGAGCGGGAACATCATCTGCTACAACTTCACAACAACCTGCCCAAGAAAGTACTCCACCTACAGCGACATCTAAAGGCAAAGAAGCGCTGCACTCAGAGCAGCAAGATATAATGGCAGACCAGCCAGATACATCAAAGGAACAAAGCCAAGGGCAAGGTCCTTCAACACAAACAAAGGTACCTGAAATCCCTGTATTACAAACTCCTCTTAATGAGGAAAGAGGCAAGAAGACACACCTATAAGTGGACCAACAAAACAGCAAGGGGAAAAGAGGCAAAGGTTAAATCCTTACTCTGAAGAGGAACTCTTGGAAGAGACAACAGGCAACCTGAGAGGTGAGGGAAGAACTGAACAACAGACTCCTCCAATTTTGGAAACATCAACTAGCTCATATCAGCAAGAGCTAGAGAGGCAGCATGGTGTGGAGGTTACATCCACCAGGCCACAAAGCAAACAACAAAGAAAGAAAGGCTCGGATATCAAGAAAGCATTTACTGAAATAAAGGCTAGAAATGAGCCAATAAGGATCCAACTTTATAATCAATTGCTGAGAATGGCCCCCACAAATCAACAAAGGTTAATGGCAGCATACGATATACAAGAAGGAAAAATGACCCTTAGTCACTTCAAGCCCACAATGCAGCAGCCACAGTCAGCTGTTGATTATATCAGGACCAATCTGGAAGTTCTCTCTAAGGACATCCACCCAATGGACCAGATCAAATTACATAAACAAACCGGAGAAATGGTGTACTCCACCTTGGCAGACAAAGCATTATTAGCTCACAAATTGCAAAATTCATTACATAATACTTCTGCCCAATTGGAATTGGAAAAGGCTTCTTCTTTGGCTAAGGATAACATAATTAAATCCTTAGAAGAAATTATCATAGAGCTGGGACATGATCCCAAGGATCCCAAAGGCATCCAAGCATTAATAAGAAAGGACGAGGAAGACATTGCAGCCCTCAAAAAGCAATTAAAGCTGTTGATTACAATGCATCAACAAACCACAAAAGTTGCACAGCAAAAAGCAAAGGAGGACATGATGGGTTTACTGATGAGGATGAATGAGAGATTAACAGAAACAGAGCAGGCATTGGAGAAAGCAATGAAAGAGAAGCAGGGAGTGTCGACCTCCCAGCCACCAGAAACAGCTCCTCCTACAACCACAACAGTTGTACCTCCTACTGTCCCAGCAACAGGTACATCAGTCACAGATACTTCAGCAGCAACAACAACAGTACCAGATACCAGCATGAGCATGGAAAAGATGATGAAGGAAATAAAAGAATTAGAACTCCAAATGGCAGAACTGAAGGAAGCCAAAGAAAAACTGGCCAAGTTAGAGGTAAGCTATGATAAATCTAAAATAACTGTGGCTAAAAAAACAAGAGAGGTAAAGGCCTTGGAAAATAAGGTAAAATCCTTGGAGAAAGATCTTACTCTTCATAAAACTCTATCAGAAATCAAAACAATTTTGTGGACTAAAATTGGCCAGTCCATCACTGATCAATGGAGATCAATACAGACTATCCATGAGAAAATTGAATTGATAGAAATGGCCCAAGTAGAGATTCAAAAGGCCAGAGCATTAGACTAATTCATTTTTGGAATACTCATACCAAAGAACAATTAGCAGCCCTAGCTATCAGGGACAGAACAGGTACCATTTTGACAGTTAAAAAGGTGCTGACTATGAAGAATTTTATACAAAATCTGGAGAGAAAGTGTCAAGAAATGCAGATAGAAATAAATGCTTTTACAGAAAAGTTTACAGTCTTGTAGCAAAAGGTTCTACCCAGTTTTTTAACCAGCAGTCAGAGACTGTTGCCACATGAACAATATGCTCACAGGGTGAATACATATGTTACCGATCAGATCACAACATCATCAAGCACTTCAGAAGACATAGTACCTCCCTCTGGACAGAGCTTATATGACAAGTTGGAAAATTTGTTCTATATTCAGCATGAAATAACACATCTTTTTGAAATCCAGCCCAATTTCTACAGGTATACCGAAGCTGATGAAATATTGATAAAACTACAAAGACACCAATTGCCAATAGACCAATGGTGGCAGAGCATGTTAGAGGTTTTACCAATGTAGTTTTAGTTCTCCTTTTAACCATCTGCATTTACTCAGATTCAATGCACGTGCCACATATCACAAAAATGAAAACAACAGAGGAAGGAAGTCGCGCCAAAACGCATTAAAGCGGAATCAGGCACAAATGGGAGGGTCGGGACAGCAACGCAAAATAAAGAGACAACTACCAGCCGACTTGTTGAGTTAAAAAGTCAAATATATCTGACCACCTAAGGCAGCCAGTACAGCGGAAATTACTCCTACATTCATTGCGCTCTGTTTTCAATGTTATTTACTTCCTTTGAAGAAGTAGATGGATGAAGTTATTGCTTGATATTTTCTCTATGAGATATTTTGTAACTCTTTTTGTATAAATACCTCCCCTAGAGATGTATTGTTGTTTGGTGAATATCATTCTGGACCTGCGCTGTAAATTTGAGAACTCTTTTGAATAAAGATTGCTGGAATGCTTTGCTGATGAACTCTATGGTTATGGAATTGATGGCAGAAGCCCATGTTGCAGAATTATTGGATTATCGCATGGATCAATAAGTCTTTTAACTATAGTTTTACTATGTCTCAGTTTTATATATCATCTAAGTATCATGTTCTAAATTGCAGGAAAAAAGAATAGCCCGAAATTTACTTTGTTGTACTCTGTGTTCAATTCCTGTCAATTTTTATGTTTTCTTTCAGGACTAGCATAGGCAGGAATTCTTGACTGCTCCTGTCTCCCTGGTTCTTACACTCTGAATATAATTAAGGAATTCTTAACTGCTCCTTGGTAATATTTATTCATTTTCCCTCTGTTAGCATAATGAAAGATCCTTAATTGCCTTTCATTCCCTGAATCCATTTCACCTTATTCCAGCTTGAAAATTGTTCCATGGGTAATTATCTTGCTCTGTATTCCCTCCTTCTGTCAAAGAAACCATACCCAGAAGTTTATTTTCGTTGACTCCATTAACCCAATGGTATGAACTTCTCGTACTCTGTAGCCCTGTTCTATTGAATGTCCCCACCATCCAAAATCAAACAAATACTTGTGCTTCATAACTAGCCTCACATATAGCAAAGCAAAGCTAAAATCATAAAGAGAGAACCCTCTCTGGCTACAGATTGGCTAGAATCTGCATCTAAAAAATTGGTTAGTGGTTACCTCGGCCGTATTCCCTTTTCCCACTGCTTTTGGGGAACAACCTGAGTAATAACAGAATGAAATATGAGCTCATATCCTTGAACGCAAATTTGAAATAGACTTAGAATGTTGTGTTTTATACCTTTAACGTACAAGAAATTATGAGGTTTAGTATTTCCATGATCAAGGCTCACTCGTGCCCTTTCCAACTATCCTTGTTGATGCATTTTCTCCAAAGGCAACATTGCCTCCTTTCCTTATTTTAGAGTAAGAAATTTACTATGATCCCTTGTCATGTGTTTTTAATATCCACTATCAATAAACCATTTTCTTGCTTTGCGTTGAGAATATAGATCAAGTCCACACTCCTATTTTTGTTGCATTCATTTCCATATCTTTGCACATTGTTCTCTATGTTTGGTAATATCTTCTTTCTTGCTTTTCTTGGGAAGCCCTATTGTGCTACTTGAACAGTCACATGCTTTGTGCTTATAATTATTACACTTGTGACATTCAATATGATCCACAATGGAGCATTGAACAACGGTGAACTTCCCATACCAAATGAAATGGACATGGATCACCCCGCTGGCAGAGAGCGGAGGATCATCATGGTAAGTCAAACAACAGATGGCTTTGCCACCAAAACAACAAGTTTTCCTTGAATGTCTAGCATCAACAACAGATGCACACAATATTTCCATACAAAACACACCCATCTGCAAGATCATAGTTAGTCGAAGCCGCGAACCACAAGCAACCATTTGAAGGGAAGTTGATAAAATACCCTGTGACCTTCACTATCACTATCACTATGGATTGATAAGAAGAGATCCAAAGTAATTGAACTCTCTTATAACAACAATCAAGCAAGAATGAAGCTACAATAATGCCAAAAACTGGTTGTGGAATAGAGCAGGGAAGAAACATGGTCGTGAGATTGAAGAGAAGAGTAGAGGGATGAGGTTTAAGTAGGGGGGGTAGTGGAAGCAAGGACGCAGTTACACAGGAGGAGGTGGGGACAACGATGGATAGAGGGGTGCCATGTTGGAAGGCATTAGAGAAATAATTAATATTCACCGCATAGCTAAAGTAGTTTGGAACGTTCCAAATGCCAAATATTTTAGAAAAGTGATAGCAAAAAATCCAAACTAACTTGTTTGAAGCTAATTTTAGGACTATTTAGTAACCCTAAATTTCATAGGGCACATCTACAAAATTATAGTGAATCAAATTCCCAATGTTACCATAGATGCATAGAGATTTATTCTTTGGATTATAACAAATATGCCAAGCTATCATGTTTGAAGCATACATTTTGAGCATTATGTAAAAGCCCCAGGTTAAAAGTTCATGTAATAAAAGTCAATAAAGGCAAAATACGACCAAGGTTAAGGGACACTTATTCCAGCTGAATGTTGGGCAAAATATCCTAGTGGGCATCACTTCGTTTGTTTATGGCTAAAGGGAAATTGGCAAAGGCAATGACAAAGGCTTGAAAAGACAAAGAGGCTTTACTTGACATTTTTTATGAAAATAAAGGAAATTAGGAGAAAAGGGGGGTGAAAGGCCACAGGTTGCATGTGAGGAGGAAATTGAAGGAAAATAATGGAAAAATGAAGAATTAGATGCATCAATAATAAAAAGACATAAGAGCATCAGTTGGTAGCCTTTTGTCAGTTTAGTTTTGGAGTTAGTCTCAGAGAGGAGAAGAGCACCAAGAAGAGAAGGAAAGCAAGCAAGTGAATGAAGGACAAGGAAATCAAGGGAAGGAAAAGGAAGGCAAAGGAAGCAAGGAAAGGTTGGATCAGGAAGCTTCACCCGGAATACTTGCAGGTAACAGATTGCATGTATGATTTCCTAGCTGGTTTTGGCATGCATGGAATATGCATGTGTGTATTTTTGTTTCTTTGCTATCGGTGGCATCGATTTTGTTGGCTTCTTAACAGTGGTTTCAGCCTTTCCTTGCCATTTCCAGATAGCCATGGTGTGATGGGATTCTTTTCGGTTGAGCTATGGATTGCTTGAAGGTTTGGGATACGGGTGAGGTGGTATCAGGAAAATCCCAAGGGTTGGGGGTGGAGATGGTTTTCTCTTGGAATCCCTCAACAGGTGGGTGGAGACAGGAAAATTCCTCAAGTGATGGTGAATGAATTATGAGGCATCCAAGCTCAGTTTGGTTTTGTGATCTTAGGATCCGTTTAGGTGAGATCACAGTATGGTGAGGGTGGAGGCGGTTTAACCTCTGGATTCGCTTGGTTGTTTATGGATTGGTTTATCCCATGAGATCCCACATTCATGCTTGGAATATGGAATGTGGGTGATTGAATAAAAGAAAGACTTGGTTTAGTGCAATCTTTGGTCAGGTGGTATGTGGAAGTCCCTAACTTGGTTGGATTTTTCATATGGTTAGTAAGACCTAAGTTCCTCTTTCTTTTAATGAGTAAATGTGCTTGTTATTATGTGGCTTTAATGGTTGTTCTCTCATTGTTATCTATCTAGTTATAAGCAAGGTTAATTAACAGTTCTAAGAATGGATCTTAACACATTTCTATTAATGAATGTCTAGATAATGAACGCGAGACCTAATTGGTGTTATGAAAGCTCTTGTGAGAAGGCATTGTTCCTTCTTGTTTTTCCTCGGGTAAGTTTTCAGATCATTATGTTCAAATTTGAATTCATGACCTCTAGGTTGCATGTTCACCATGTGTTTGACGAAATGTTAGTCCCGGTTGGGAGGGGTCAGGTAAATTCCTCGTTCAAGTTTTGTTTTATGAGCTTTGTTTCTATGTCATCTATAATTTTTGGAAGTTTCACTAAGCTCTGGCCAAAGGCTTGGGTATTGGCCCTGAAAAAGTGGCTTAGAATTCAGGGTCGTTGGCATAGAACTAATTGGAAAATTCCATAGTCACATGGAGGTAGGCTTATTAGTGCGACTAAAGGGCTACATTCACTTGCATTCCTTGGCAAGGGAGAATATGAGGCTCTAGGTCAGTGAAAAAGAGAGTTATCTCAGCGGTTGGACACCTAGAGGGGTTGGGTTGCTCCTGGAGGTTCTGTGGCACCTGAGGGAAGTCAGGAAGGTCTTAAGTTTCTGAATCCATTTCCTTAAGGTCATATAGGAGATTGAGACTTATCATAGTGACCCTCAGCTCATGTTTACCCCGGGAAAACCGGTGAAAGTGGGTAAATGTGGGAGGTGGAAATTTTCCTAATTTCCTCATGAATTGTGTAAGGAAATAGGGGCTCAAGCAAAGGAAGGAATTGACTAAGTCTTGGTCAGAGCTTCTGAGTGAGAAAAGAGAGATATCTTTTATTCACTTGCAAGTTGAGCCAGCAATTTTAATACATCCCAATTCATGAGATTAATGCAAGCAGACAAAGGGGTGTTTAGCAGATTGCTTTCCCCTCGAAAAACACTGTGTGCATGTGTGTTATTTCTCTTTGCATGTTTGTGATTGATGTTCTAAATTGTGAATTGAATTCCGCAAAGCAGTAGAGTAGGATTTTTTCCAGTGATTTAGATTAAAATTTCATGAGAAGTTACAATTCTTCAACATAATTTATACATGGTATAGAGCAGGATTCACATTAGAACAAGAATTTCGAAGTTGTTTCTTAGGAGGTTCAAATTTTGTAGTTCAGTGTAGTAGGATCTCTTCAGAGTTGGGAAGATGACCTTCAATGGGTTGAGACTAGAGTACGCATTGGAAGTCAGATCTACTTTCATTGCATGGAAGGATCGCATGGAGGCCTTGTTGGATGACAATGGATTGCTAGAATATGTCAAGACAAATGTTGCAAAACAACAAGCATCTAATGCACATAACCTAGCCCAATGGAAGAAATATGTAGCCAAGGCAAGGAGAATAATATTGGAGGGAGTACGAGACCACATTGTATCAAATATCCATGGAAAAGAAACTCTTTTTGCAATGTGGAAGGAACTGACAAAGCTGTTCGAGAATAGTAGTGACCCTAGGAAACTGGAACTCAATGATAAACTTCGAAATATCAAGATGTAAAACAATGACACTATCTCGCAATATCTGAGCAGATTTACACAAATTCGTGATGAACTTGGTGGGGTTAGTGTTAATATTGCAGAAGATGGCTTGGTAAGCCTAGCTCTTCTAGGTAATCCCAAAAGTTGGGGTAGCTACCAAGACTTGATGAACAGGTTTGGATTTGACATCTTTTGCAAGTAGTTTTCTTCCTTTCAGCTAACCTTTTCTAATTCTAATCCAAATAACATTCAATACTTGGTTTATGATAATGTGAATTGCCTTATAAAATAGGTTAGTTGTATGGTAAGCAAAGTCATGATTTTTATGCAGGACTTCCCATTTACATATTTTTTGATATGTAAAGTTTTTCGACAGATCACTTGGGTGTTTGTTTCCATAAAAAAATGATGGAAGAATCATTTCTTCTAAGTATTTATCTTGGAAAATTCATAATGGCACATAGCTTGCAGAAGGTGCAATATTAATTTTCCTATTTACAAGGCCATGGATAGTATGTGGATCAGTGAAACCATGAACCAATGATTTTGTGATCGGTTCATCAATATCCTGATTATCATTTTCACTATTTTCAATCTGAGTTGTACTGTCATATGCTCCCTGGTTTTCTATGAACACTCGTTTCCAATTGTCGTCTATCTCGACATTTTCTAACTTGTAAAGCGTTGTTTTGCATAAGTGTTTTAATGCTTTCATGACTATGTGAACTTGAACACGACCAAATGCATAGGAACTTTTGAATTTTAAATGCTTGTTTAGCACAACTGCCATTGTGTCAGTGTCTTTTATGTTTCGAGGCAACACATATTGAATTTTACATATGTTAGACATTGATGACTCCTCCAGTTAAACCTAGTTGTGGTTTTTTATGTCGATGGCTCATTTCGTTTATTTGCAAAAAGGGCAATCGTAATGCCACTATTCTTTCTTCTAGTTCAGTAAGTTGACTAAGTGTTCTAGTGCCTTTATTTATTCTTATTTTTGCAGGCACTGCGTATTTAGGGATTGTGTCATCTGAAAATGCTTCTTTGCAAAGCCTATAAATGAAGGAACTTCTATTTTCGACGTTTTCAAAACTAGGTTTTTCAAGTTCATGGAAACAAGCTAGTGGTTTGCTAATGTTTTTTGCATGTGTTTTTTGGTTCACTTGTTTCATCGGAAAAACTTCTCTTCTAAAGAAGGTTCTTTGACATATTGAACAATGAAAGATAGGTGTATCATTTATCTGTGCTCGATATTTTTGTTCAGACATTGATAATTCCCTTGAGTTGTTCCTTAATCCTTTTCTTGACTGACACAAATCTTCTAGTACCACTTATTGTTTCATTATTGTTGTATTATATGCAAGCTGTATTTTATGTGTTTTCAAGTTTCTTCAATAACATCTTTAAGCAGATTGAAAGACAAGTTTGTTTGTTTGTTTGTTTTTTTTTTTTTTTTTTTTTTTTTTTTTTTCTTTAAGGAAGAGCATGGTTTGAATTTGCATGCATTTAATTGATCTATTGCTTCAGGGTTGTTAGCAACACTATTTTTCAAGCACTGCAAGTATCCTCAATGTCAATGTCAATTGGAACGAGCAAAAGTTGAAACTCTTTCCTTCTACCCTCAAGGATGCAGCACTCCGCTGGTTCATGGGGTTACCTGGAAATAGTATCACCACTTGGGCTCAAATGCAGCAAGCCTTTAACAACAAATACCGGGACTACTGTAGGTCCAAGGAAACGAAGGGAGAGATCTTCCGGATGACCATGGGAAATGACGAATCTTTAGAAGACTACGAGGAAAGGTTCCAACTTAGTTATAAACGGGCCAGGTGCACACTTGACCTTGAATCTCTGAAGTTGGTTCTGCTCCGGGGAGTCCCTGAAGACCTCCTAGATACCCTTCACATGCTAGCTGGAGGAGACATCTACCAACTACCTTATGAGGACATAAAGACTGTGTTTAGAAACCATTCTAGGGCAGCCCGGAAAAGAGGTAGGGGGAATCCATTTTCAACTAGTACCACCTTCTCCAAGCATGAGTTTTCTAATCAGATGGAGGACCTCAAAAGTGAGATGAGACAGATCATTGCCATGCAACTTGATACTTTCTGAATCCAACAAATGAAAGAGGAAGCTGAGAGGGCTTTGGCCATTTTTTGTCCCAGATGTACGAGGAAGCACCCTAAGAACGAGTGTCCATTGCACTCAATAGAGGTATGTTTCATTTGTGAGGAAAACCACCCCACAAACCAATGCCCAACCTTACCTGGATTTAAAGCCATGTACCAAGGGACTGAGGCAACCACTGAACCTCTCTACTTCCTCAACCAAAGGAGGCTGCATGGGCCCAGACCTTACCAGCAGGGGTTGCAAGGGACATCCCAAGCTTATTATAGCCCCAACCAATCTGCTCACATAACTTCTTGGGGTCCCTCTGCTCATCCTTCCTGGTCCGCACCACCTCCGTGGTCTTATCCACCTCAATACCATACTCAACCCACTGCTCACTCGTTTCACTCACATGTCCAGCCACAACCTCAATATAATGCACCTCAACCAGGGTGGAGTCCCGGTAGACAGATGGATGATGGTTTGGAATGGAGGTGTGGGTGGTTGACTTCGCGGTGAGGTAGTTGAAATGGGCGATGTAGACGAAAGAGTCTCACTGTCAGATTCTTGTGGTGATTTCCTCGCTCTTTTCCTGGTGGGAAGAGGCAACTCAGTTGGCTGGATGCCAAATTTTTCACTCTTTAACCTGGTTAGGGGATGAGCAGGATTGTACTGCGAAGTCACACTGCTTTGAGATTTATCAGACCTCTGAGGAGAAATAGAAAATCCCTGAAGTTTTTGAATCAGAGATTCAACTCCAGGAGGTTTAATGGTAGACTGGTCTGAAATATCAGGGTGTGTAGCAGCGATTGATACTCGAGCGACTTCTGACTCTGGATTTAAATATATTGGAGAAGTCGGGGGAGATGATGAGGGCGATTTACTCTCAGAATGGTATTTAGATTTTGATTTAAGTGCCATTCATAGTTCAGGCCCTCATTCTAGCGCCAAATATGTTGAAGCCCCGAAAATCGGGTCGACAACAAGGGGGATACCCACCCGGTCCGGACCTTGGTTGGCAGCTCCTTATCCTTTTGGTGTAGCGGGTCCGACTGGGGATAATGGGACCAGTTTCCCAATCTAAGGGTGTGTGTGTGTACAGAGTTGGATGATGTTGATCTAAGAGTTCTAATCTAAGCTACTTTAATCTAATTCTATGCTATTGTAATCTAACAGAAACAACACATCTAATCTATGCTAACCCGGGATGTATTTCTTCTATTATGCGATCTAAATAGATTTCAAATAATAACTGGTAATAAAGATCATTCAGCTATCATAAGAATGAAAATCAATTAAGATGAACCACTTTGCATAAAAAGTTAGGCAAAACAGTTGTGAACAGCATATCGCATAATAAGTTATTCATATATCAAACATAAATAAATGACTCCACCATACAAAAGTGCCAAATGGTAACTCAAACATTCATGCAATAACATATAAACAACTAAAAACTATATATCACTTTAAGAATATAAGAAGAAATGGTCAAGAGATAAAAGTACCATTTATGACTGGTCCTACTCATAAGCTTTAAGCAACAATGATTTATCTCTCCTTGTTCTAATATCTACCAAGAGTACAGAAGTGCAACATCAGTAGCAGATATCAAATGTAAACATTAATAAACCTTGATCCATTCATTCATCAAAACCTCCTCTGAGGGTGCAGAAGTGCATGTTCTGAGGACAAGTTTTTGACAAATTTCTGGACCCTTCTCTAAATGCCTGAGAAGGGTTTAAATACTGCTAACTAAATAACTTAATTACATAAATTTAGGATATGGTTTAAATGACCGCCCTTTATCTAAGCAAACTTATTTCTAAAAATTGAATCTAATTTCTAACTATTTCTGCATTTGCTCCTTAGTGTTGCGAGCATGCAACATTTGCCTGGGAAGAGTCGGCTGGTTGTCTTCTGCTTTTGCTTGGGCTATGAAAATAGAAATGGCAAGCGCTGGCACCACTTTTTAGTAAACTAGAAGATATTTTTGGGAATCATCTTCTGGCTGGGCGAATTTACTGCGTATATACTTGGTAACAACCCAAATTCCTCTTAAATTGCCTCTGCTTTTGCTATCTCGGTTTCCGGACTCGTGGATGACTAAGCAAGTTAGGGACTTTGCTTTCTGAACAATTTTCTTAGCGATGCGCGATTAGCGCTAGGCGCTAATCGCGCATCAAAAACTGCCTCCGTTCTTTGATCCGGGCCTTTCTGGTGCGTTTTCCGCCTTTAGCACTTTTTCCTTTACCGGGCATAAGCTTCAGAATTTTGTAAACATGCTGCTTTTGTGAGCTTTTGACCTTGAGTGTCGAATCGCCTATTGATATCAGCATCTGTTCAGTAATACTCTGAAATCTGCGTTTCTGTTGCATGCGGTATCCGTTTATGAGGGCATCTCTTCTCTGTTCTCCGAGCATTGACGCTTTCCCTTTTTCCTTAGATGTTTCCTACACATTGCTTCATGTTGTTTCCTGTTTTTTATTCCTGCAGTTCACGCAAAGGAAAAGAGTAATGATAATAAATTTTGACACGAAAGCTTTAAGCTCTACGAATGTATAAAATCATGACACCCACAGTGAACTGACTCTTCGAAAAACACAAAACTATCCTTCATGAATACTTTGGCATACATTCATTAATTCCCTTTAAGGCGCGCGCCCAATTTTTTGGTTTAGGGACAACTTTTCTTGAATGCTGAGCCGAGGAAAATTTGAGATGGGTGATTTCTGCGACTCGCATCGCATCATCGCAGATCGCATTATCAAGATGTGTCATCGCAGAGTTTCCTGATCAGTTTAGCGCAGAATCGCGCAGATCGCAGCATCGCAAGATCGCAGATCGCATTTATCGCAAGATCGCAGATCGCATTTATCGCAAGATCGCAGATCGCATTTATCGTTGCAATTTGTTAAGTTATTGTGTGCTGTTTATGCGATGTTGCGATATGCGATGTCGCATATCGGCCATCGGAGATTTCTTAAGATTTTCATTTATGGGCGCTTCTTAATGTATGCGATGCAATGAATTTCGCGTCGCTTCTTCGCAGTTTTTTATTGTGCTCATAAAGAAATGTTTCACTCTTCTCCGTGCGATGTATTTTTTGAGGAGTATAATACAAAAAAATTTATAAAATTTTTTAAATTTTTTACTAAGGGTCCCCACTTCTTTAGTGTTATTGCTAATACTAAAGAAGGAGGGGGGTTGTTAGTGGTCACAACAATGGCGATTCACTTGGAAGAACCAGTTATCTCTGCTTTTCTATTGAATTTTTTAAACTTCCAAAACAGAAAATTTTTCATAAATCTAAACTTTGTTATGGACAGATAGAGTACATTATGCCTTATTCTATCAATGATATTTTGTTTCAACCTTTTTCTATTCTAATTGTTTGCTTCCTCAGGCTTGTCCTTGTATTTATATCAGCCATTACTTGGTCTTGTAAAGATAAAATAAAGTCTTCTCTGTGTGCTAGCCTTAAAATATGCTCATTTGCCGTAGGTAGAGCCTCTGCTGCCAGCAGGTGTCCATAGCCTCGATAGGGTTACCTGTTACCCAACAATGATCCTTTATCCTGTTTAGGTTATCTACAACCTTCAAAGAAAAATCCATATTGACACTTTTTCCTTTTTTATTCTTAAAGAACAATGTCTTGGTTTGGTAGCCAAATTATGACACAGTCATTCACTTGATTTACACTTTTGTTGAACAAGCTGGCTCATGATGAGACCCCTTGTCTTTTGATTTCAACAATCTTGAGTCATTGCCCTGTTTTGATGGACAGTGTTTGGCAAAGTCAGCAAAGTCATAATATCTGTGATCATGATAAGCTGGCTCGTGATGAGACCTCTTATTCTTTGAGATATAGTGTTTCTTGGATTGTCCTTCTGAATGCTGCGATTTTCCTTAACAGGGAGGAAATCATTGTTTTCCTTAAGAAAGCTCTGGACGAAAATAATAGAGTTTGAAAACAGCAGTTTTACAGAGAATCTTTATTTTGTTATTGATACCTTTCATTGTGCTGATATAAAACAATTCCTTCGCTAAAGGTTGCTTTCATCAAATTTTTTGAAGTTGAAACTAGTATCATATCTAGGCTAAAGTTTTTAACTGTATCTGTCAATAATAAAGATCAGATTTTCAAAAAATTTCTATTTATACAAGCGAAAAGCTCAAAATCTGAAAGAGAATTGGTGTCTTTTCGCGAATACCGATAGTAACCATTAACAACTGGTTTTATTATGAAAAAGAAAAGAAAAACAAAACTATTCTATAAAATAGAAGAATAATCTTCTATGGAAAATATACTTTAAGGATTTGACCATTAACAGGCAAAGAATCCCTTCTACCTGCTAGATCCTGTAAGACAAACATTGATGGACCTATGACTTCAACAATCTAAAAAGGACCAAGCCACATCTTTTGAAATTTTGTATGTTTGCCCTTTTCTTCATGAGCCTTATCCCATTTTAAAACTAAATCTCCCATCTGAAATTTTTTTCTGGTCATTATGTTTGAATCAAAAGAGGATTTTATTAGCGCTTGATGATGAGCATGGGTTTTCTTAGTTTGTTCTCGTTGCTCTTCTAATTTGATTATTTCCATTTGTCTTAGTTGTATGGAGGAAGTAGGTACTTCATCAATGTATTATATTAAAGACAAAGAGGGAATGACTAAGTGAGTTGGAAGAACCACTTCTTTCCCATAAACTAAATTAAAGGGGGAAGTGCCGATCGAAGCTTTTTTTGTTATTCTATCTGCCCATAAAGCATTTACCAAAGCTTTATGCCAATTCTTTTGGTTCTGGTCAACTGTTCTTTTAATAATCCTGATTAGGTTTTTATTTGTTGACTCAGCTAACCCATTACCTTGCGGATAGTAATTGGCCGAATATTTTAGTTTGAACCCTCTTTTAAGTGCGAACTCAGTCATTGCATTTCCAGAAAAGTATGATGCATTATCAAACATTAAAGCCGTTGGCAATCCAAACCTAGTGATTATAAATTGATCTATGAATTCGATAATATTTTCAGAATTAGCTGTCTTGAGAGGAACTGCCTCTACCCATTTAGTAAAATAATATGTTGCCGTGAGGATGTATCTATGCTGCTTAGAAGAGTGAGGAACGATCTCACCTATTATTTCCAAGCCCCACTGGCTGAATGGTTGCTCAATGTTTACCGGTTGTAGTGGCAGGGACTGCTTCTTTTGTCTTCCAGCAGTAGTTTGGCAGACTTGGCATCTCCTCACGTAACTGTGTGAATCTTTGAACAGCGTAGGCCAGTAATATCCTGCACGTAAAATTTTATGTGCAGTAGCATCTCCAGCATAGTGTCCGCCTGCTGGTCCATCGTGGAGTTCCTGCAAAACTTTTTCAGCTTCAGTTTTTTCAAGACATCTAAGAAGAACAGAATCATAATTCTTTCTAAAAAGAATATCATTTATGAGCTGATATTGTTTAGCTTTCAATCTCAGAGCTCTTTTCTTAGTGTGATCCAGGTGTGATGGACCATACCCTTTCTTAAGATAATACATGATATCAGCATACAATGATTCTGCATCGTTTAGGCTTACCTCATACATTTGTATCTCTTCGGATGAAATTTCAGAGATTTGCGATGCTCCAGCCAACATTTTGCAGAAGCTTTGACCTCTTACAATGTTTGCTGGTTTAATCTCAAGGTCGTATTCCTGTAAAGCAGTGATCCAATTTGATCTTTTCTCGCCCATATCCTTCTGTACTAGAAAATTTCTTACCGCTGGAAACGGTACTATGATCTTAGTGTGGGTTTTGAGTAAGAAAGGTCTGAAATATTTGATCGCTTTGAAAACAGCATAGGCCTGTTTTTCTACATCTGAATAATTGAGTTCAGCACCTTGTAAATTTGAGCTAAAAAACGCAATTGGAGCTTCCGCTTTTTCTTGATTTGCTTGAGTTAGAATCGCAGCATATGATTTCTCTGAGGCAAATGTGTATAAAACAAGAGATTCTGAAAAATTCGGGGTTGCTAAAGATGGAGCATTAATAATAGCTTGTTTGATCAGGTTGAATGATTCATGTTCATCTTGACCCCATTTGAAATTTGAATTCTTTTTAATCATGGTTTGCAAAGGAGACACAATTCGTGAAAAATCTGGGACAAATCTCTTTACAAAATTGATTTGACCAAGGAAAGATTGCATAGCTTTTTTATTATGAGGTAGAGATATTTCAGAGATTTCTTTGATTCTGTCAGGATCAATGTGAATACTGGATTTTGACACTATGAATCTTAGAAGTTTTCCTTCACTTAATGCGAAAAAAGATTTCTTTGGGTTAAGTGAAAACCCATACCTTAAACATCGTTGAAAAATTTGTTTTAAATCTTTGAGATGGTCGCTTCACTTCTTGGAGTACATTGTTATATCATCCAAATAAATCACTACAGATTTATTGACTAAACCCTTAAATGCGATGTCCATGGCTCTTTGAAATGTAGCGCCGGCATTAATCAAACCAAATGGCATCTTCCGATATGCATATGTACCCCATTTAGTTCTGAATGTAGTTTTCAACTGATCATTGGGATGCACCAGCACTTTATTATATCCTGAAAATCCGTCCAAGAAAGACATCAGTTCTGAGCCTGCTACTGCCTGTAATATCTGTTCCATAGGTGGAAGAGGAAAATTGTCTTTTTGACAGGCTTTGTTAAGATTCCGAAAATCGATACAGATTCTAATATCTCCGTTTTTCTTTCTAACGGGTACCATATTGGAGACCCATTTGGAATGTCTGACGGGGAAAATTATTCTGGCTTTTAATAACTTATTTAGCTCAGTTTTTATTTGATTTTCTAAATTGGAGTGGATCTTTCTCAGTTTCTGTTGGACAGGTTTTTCGTTGTCAATCATAGGAATATTATGTTGAATGATAGAAGTGGCGTACGTCTTCAGCTCATCGTAATTTCAGGCAAAAACATTTTAATATTGTCTCAAAAGACGAATATATGCTAGTTTTTCTTCGGGGACTAGGCCGATGCCTAGATTAACGTTTTGTGGTTTATCATCGGTTCCTAGGTTTACTAATTCGTAGTTCAGAGTTGGACTGTAGAGCTTTGAATTGGTAGACCTTTTAACCGGTTTTTCAAATCGTATAAGTCTTCTAACTTAACCACCTATTTAGGTATAGCATTATCAGTGCTATTTTGTTGTATTTGTCGATCGTGATGGTCTTCGTCAATTATCTTATTGGAGTAGGATCCTTCAGAAGTGAGGAAATTTACAATATCAGGATCGTCATTGAATACTCTCCAATTTGTAATGTTGTCAGGGATGGACGGTCTAAAGATTAATTCTATTGAGAATCTATCTGGACTAAAGTCTTCGGAGGGAATAAGTCTAGAGGCTACGTTAGCCAAAAGGTCTGCGCTTGCGTTTTGGAGTCTCGGGATTGAAAAAATATTAAATGCTATGAAATGCTCAGTCAGATCTTGTACTAAAGATTGATAGTGTTTTAAATGACCTGATAGGCAATGTATAGTGTTACGTACCTGTTTGACGATAATCTCAGAGTCTCCGAAGACTTGAAGATACTTGACGTTTAACCTGATTGCTTTGTATAGGCCTTGCACCAAGGCCTCATATTCTGTTGTATTGTTTGTGCAATTGAATTCGAGTCTGCACGTAAGCATGGTCTTGTTTCCTTCTGGAATAATAAGAACGCATCATGCTCCTGCTCCTTCGTTAGATTTAGAGCCATCGAAATATAATTTCCAAAACAAAGATGTATTTACAGGTTCATCTACAAAATTAACACACTTTGAACTATCAGTTTGGGAAAAATTTTCGACTTGGGACAAAACTGATTTTCTAAGTAAGGTGATGTGTGAGCATTGAAATTACCGAGAAAAGAATCTACCGAGTAATTGCCTATGATACTACTGTTATACGATACTGCTTCATTTTCTCCCTCTAATTCTGTTACTATGTACTTCTAGTGTAACTCTCGTTCAACCTTTATTTGATTCGGTTTACCGTTGTAGGGTAACCACATGTGCGACCAGTCGGTTGCAAAGTATCCATGGAGTTTCTCAGACCAATCCCTGCTAAGAATTAAGCCATAGAATTCTGGGATATCAGCCACTAGAATGTCAATAACCTGACATACCTTCGGGTTAGATGACAATCTTATGGTTACTTGATTAATTTCACCAATCACTTCGACTTGAGATCGATCAAGCTGAACTATGCGCACTGCGGATTTTTGTGGTTGAACATTTAACTTAGCACATATTGATCTGGGTAAAATATTCGATGAAGCACCGGAATCTACCAAACAATTGTGCACATTTTTGTTGAAAATCTCGTAAGTGAGAAGAAACGGGGGAGTGTGAGATCTTGATCTTCCTCCAATCAAGGCGATATCATTTGGATCAATCTTATTGATCGCGTTAGTTGGAGGTCTTCCCTGGTTGTGGGAAGCTTGAGAGAGTACAGAGGTAGGCAAAGGTACAATAGGCACAGCATGTAATTCTTTCATCATTATCTTCTGTTGATGCTTCAATTTGCTCAATTCATAAAGGGTAATATTAGCCCTAGTCTTTTTCATGTCATCAATAATATTGTACTCCATTTCATTCGACACTATCAGAGTTTTTGGAGTTGTTTGATCTGCTCGGACTGGGCTAGATTGAGTCGCTTTAGTAGTTGTTTTCTTTGTTGCGACTTTATCTTTTGTTGTAGGGCTTGCGCTCTTCTGCTTAGGGGTAGTTTGGGGAGGATCAAGCTGATTTTTGCTTCGTGTGCTAACCGGAAATACTTCTTGATCTTCTTCTTGTGGGAGGATGAAATCCCACATTCCTTGTAATTCCACAACTTCTTCGTCATCGGTCCGCCCTTCAGTGGCACTTTCTTCTTCTTCCTCTTCCTCAGTTTCAGCATTGGAGATGGCATTGGGTGGTTTTGCATCCGTTGAAATACCTCTTTTAAAAGCTATGTAGGGCTTTTTTAAAGAAGTTTTTGCTACTTGTTTTTTTCTGTCAACCATCTCATTAGACATGGTCTTTAATACTTTCTGCAATCCTTCCAAATCGAAAGGGTCTTTTGTTTGTTTCTTCTTGGAGTCTTCCTTGAAGGTGACTTTTTTAGACTTGCGTTCCTCTATCGCGGATCTCTTTTCCAGGGCTATTACGCGTTTCTCTACTGCTATCACCTCTGTCATGTTTTCAACTAAGGTTGTTTTATTCGGTCTATCCACGAATATTGCTATGTTTGATGGTAAAGCAGTAATATACCATTCACATCGTACTTCTTCGCTGGGTTGGGAAGCAGTGGGAATTTTGTTGAGAATTTTATTGAACCGTAAATCGAAATCTTTGATAGGTTCTTTAGCTTGGGCCTTAAGATTGGATAGGTCATTGATTAATGTTGTTGTTGATCTGTCATCACCAAACTTGATAAGGAATTGATTCTGGAAGATATCCCAACTTGTGATAGACCCGGAGGGTAATGAAAAATACCATGACCCGGTTGTCCCTTGCAGTGTATAGGGAAAAAGCCGAACAACAGCATCTTCGTTAGTAACTTCGTTGAGATTGATAGAAAGCATGAAATTGTTTATGTGTTCTTCCGCTAGCATGCCTGCTTCTGGATTGAATTTGGGCAGCCATTTCTCAGGATGGGCCGGTATTTGACTCAAGGGCGCAGGCATTAAAACTGCCCCAGGGTTGTTCCATGGAGACTGGGCCATCATTGAGCTGCTAGTAGAGAAAAGTGCAGAAGATGATCTCTGTGGTTGGGAAGATGAGGATACTATGATCGTAGATGATTGAAGAGGGGTTGTGGGAGTCCCGGTAGACGGATGGATGATGGTTTGGAATGGAGGTGTGGGTGGTTGACTTCGCGGTGAGGTAGTTGAAATGGGCGATGTAAACGAAAGAGTCTCACTGTCAGACTCTTGTGGTGATTTTCTCGCTCTTTTCCTAGTGGGAAGAGGCAACTCAGTTGGCTAGATGCCAAATTTTTCACTCTTTAACCTGGTTAGGGGATGAGCAGGATTGTACTGCGAAGTCACACTGCTTTGAGATTTATCAGACCTCTGAGGAGAAATGGAAAATCCCTGAAGTTTGTGAATCAGAGATTCAACTCCAGGAGTTTTAATGGTAGACTGGTCTGAAATATCAAGGTGTGTAGCAGCGATTGATACTCGAGCGACTTCTGACTCTGGATTTAAATATACTGGAGAAGTCGGGGGAGATGATGAGGGCGATTTACTCTCAGAATGGTATTTAGATTTTGATTTAAGTGCCATTCATAGTTCAGGCCCTCCTTCTAGCGCCAAATATGTTGAAGCCCCGAAAATCGGTTCGACAACAAGGGGGATACCCACCTGGTCCGGACCTTGGTTGGCAGCTCCTTATCCCTTTGGTGTACCGGGTCCGACTGGGGATAATGGGACCAGTTTCCCAATCTAAGGGTGTGTGTGTGTGCAGAGTTGGATGATGTTGATCTAAGAGTTCTATTCTAAGCTACTTTAATCTAATTCTATGCTATTGTAATCTAACGAAAACAGCACATCTAATCTATGCTAACCCGGGATGTATTTCTTCTATTATGCGATCTAAATAGATTTCAAATAATAACTGGTAATAAAGATCATTCAGCTATCATAAGAATGGAAATCAATTAAGATGAACCACTTTGCATAAAAAGTTAGGCAAAACAGTTGTGAACAACATATCACATAATAAGTTATTCATATATCAAACATAAATAAATGACTCCACCGTACAAAAGTGCCAAATGGTAACTCAAACATTCATGCAATAACATATAAACAACTAAAAACTGTATATCACTTTAAGAATATAAGCAGAAATGGTCAAGAGATAAAAGTACCATTTATGACTGGTCCTACTCATAAGCTTTAAGCAACAATGATTTATCTCTCCTTGTTCTAATATCTACCAAGAGTACAGAAGTGCAACATCAGTAGCAGATATCAAATGCAAACATTAATAAACCTTGATCCATTCATTCATCAAAACCTCCTCTGAGGGTGCAGAAGTGCATGTTCTGAGGACAAGTTTTTGACAAATTTCTGGACACTTCTCTAAATGCCTGAGAAGGGTTTAAATACTGCTAACTAAATAACTTAATTACATAAATTTAGGATACGGTTTAAATGACCGCCCTTTATCTAAGCAAACTTATTTCTAAAAATTGAATCTAATTTCTAACTATTTCTGCATTTGCTCCTTAGTGTTGCGAGCATGCAACATTTGCCTGGGAAGAGTCGGCTGGTTGTCTTCTGCTTTTGCTTGGGCTATGAAAATAGAAATGGCAAGCGTTGGCACCACTTTTTAGTAAACTAGAAGATATTTTTGGGAATCATCTTCTGGCTGGGCGAATTTACTGCGTATATACTTGGTAACAACCCAAATTCCTCTTAAATTGCCTCTGCTTTTGCTATCTCGGTTTCCGGACTCGTGGATGACTAAGCAAGTTAGGGACTTTGCTTTCTGAACAATTTTCTTAGCGATGCACGATTAGTAGAAAATTGCCTCTGTTCTTTGATCTGAGCCTTTCTGGTGCGTTTTCCGCCTTTAGCGCTTTTTCCTTTACCGAGCATAAGCTTCAGAATTTTGTAAACATGCTGCTTTTGTGAGCTTTTGACCTTGAGTGTCGAATCACCTATTGATATCAGCATCTGTTCATTAATACTCTGAAATCTGTGTTTCTGTTGCATGCAGTATCCGTTTATGAGGGCATCTCTTCTCTGTTCTCCGAGCATTGACGCTTTCCCTTTTTCCTTAGATGTTTCCTACACATTGCTTCATGTTGTTTCCTGTTTTTTATTCCTGCAGTTCACGCAAAGGAAAAGAGTAATGATAATAAATTTTGACACGAAAGCTTTAAGCTCTACAAATGTATAAAATCATGACACCCACAGTGAACTGACTCTTCGAAAAACACAAAACTATCCTTCATGAATACTTTGGTGTACATTCATTAATTTCCTTTAAGGCGCGCGCCCAATTTTTTGGTTTAGGGACAGCTTTTCTTGAATGCTGAGCCGAGGAAAATTTGAGATGGGTGATTTCTGCGACTCGCATCACATCATCGCGGATCGCATTATCAAGATGTGTCATCACAGAGTTTCCTGATCAGTTTAGTGCAGAATCGCGCAGATCGCAGGATCACAGAATCGCAAGATCGCAGATCGCAGCATCGCAAGATCACAGATCGCAGCATCGCAAGATCGCAGATCGAATTTATCGCAGATCGCATTTATTGTTGCAATTTGTTGAGTTATTGTGTGTTGTTTATGCGATGTTGCGATATGCGATGTCGCATATCGGCCATCGGAGATTTCTTAAGATTTTCATTTATGGGCGCTTCTTAATGTATGCGATGCGATGAATTTCACGTCGCTTCTTCGCAGTTTTTTATTGTGCTCATAAAGAAATGTTTCACTCTTCTCCGTGCGATGTATTTTTTGAGGAGTATAATACAAAAAATTTTATAAAATTTTTTGAATTTTTTACTAAGGGTCCCCACTTCTTTAGTGTTATTGCTAATACTAAAGAAGGAGGGGGGTTGTTAGTGGTCACAACAGGTTCCAAAGCCGTGAATACAACATCAACGAATGAAAGAATGGGTTCTAGCACCTGTGCACGAGGCAGCAGCAAGCGAAGCAGTGATTCCAGGTCCCAAAGTCTGAATAACGTGTCCACAACCACGGAGGTAAGTATCTAACCTCACTCGTCAATTGCATAAACAATATTTCGAAAACTGCATGTCTGTGAAGATGGTTTGGATTGAACGAATTCAGTGGCCAGTCAACTGGCCACTCACAGCGAGTCACATAGCTTCGTGGGATCCGAGCAGGCCAAGTTACGTTCAAACTTGCCAACGAAATGTGCAACCGACACATGTGGAGTGTCCAGTCGGGGAAAATCAGTGGATTGGCAGTGATGGCGGTGGTTAATGGCAGAGGAAAGGTAATGGCGGTCATAGACACGCAGAGGAATGATGGCCGCGATCAACTATTGGTTGCACCAAGTTCACCTATTATGGTTGCACCAAGATCAACTATTGCTTCAGATGCTTTGAATTCTGTTGCACCAAGTTCACCTATTATTTGACTTTCAATTTTGCCTATTTGTTGTAAAGGTTCATAGTAGACATTGACTATACTTGTTTCAAATTGCAATATGTTCAAAGTTCCAAGTATTGTTTTTGAATTACATATTTTCCTGAACATGGACATTGTAACTGCAGACCAAATGACGAAATGTATGTTTAGAATTTAGCTTAACAAAGCAAAGACAAATATATCACCTTCAATATTTCCTTTGTTATAGGGCAATGCTAATTGTTTTATGTATTCCTGCCAAGTAGTTATTTTTTTATACTTTTCTATACGACTAAAGTATATATGCTCTGCTATGCATCTAATTGCAAATGGGTCATTTTGAACAACTGCATTGCAAAATGTTTTCGCAATGGTAAGTCGAAGGCATGGCACACTATATTCATTATCTAGAAGATAACAAATTGTTTCAAATGCACTCTCACCATATATGCTATTGAACATGGGCACTCTACCGACGCTGGTCATGGCCCGAAATGTTTGATGTTCAAAGATGCATAAGTTAATTTGTTCATGCAAAGTGTTGGTTTGTTGCCATAAGGTAGAATCCATGATATGGTCTTTTTTGCAAAGCAATGGCTCAAAGTGGCCATTTATAGGATCTTCGTCATGAAATAGTATGTCACAAGTATTTGTTGCAATTGTTGAATTAAAGTGCAAATACATTTCAATTTTGTTTTGGACCAAAGTCTAATTGGAATTTTCAACCAATTTGATAACCAATATATAGAAAATTGTCTCCCCATAGTCCTCGAGATTCTAGAGGTATATCAATTGAAGTTGATCTAGACATTTTTGCTAAATACAAATCAAGATTATTGATGTTGCATCTTTGTTAATGACTCTTCGTGGAGTTCATGTTGATAAGACATAATTGCTTCGTTATCGTTTTTTGCTAAACATTTCTTCACTGCTCCTTTTCTTAATTCTATCGATGTATATGTATAACGTAGTATATGTACAATGTACAATGTATATTTTGTACCTGTTAAAATGCAAGTGTCAATGTCTTCTAACTTGATCCAGCAAATCTTCAGCAAGTGTCTATTGAGTTGTTCTAGTAAGAATACATGCAAAAACAAAGCAATAGATTTATTAGTATACAAATCTAAGAATAAGATGCATACTTATTAATAAAATGATGTTATTGCCATTTTTTTTGCATATAAATTTGTATTAGAAATGGTTATTTAACATGTCTTAGTATACCACAACGAAAAATAGGACAAAATCCTAGAAAATTAAACTAAATTTTAGAGGAGTGAAAATATACACTGATGCAGGAGCAGACTGAATTTTGGAAGGGTGAGCCAGATTAACGCTAGGTCACTGTAAAAAATCCAATTGATTTTGAAGGCTACTGATTCATTATCCATAGAAACAATTGGCCAAGTTCAATTAGAATTGCCATAGTGGAGGACAGTTGATCTCGTAAGAGCCATAACAATGGAAGGCTTCATGCGAAGAGGCCCTAAGATCCCAGTCATTAACAACTCCCGTGACTAACCATTAACACTTTCATACTTCACCATATCTGCCACACTAGTGAGGTAGGACAACCAATACTTGCTATTATAATCATCTTAAAGAGAGCCACCATTCCTTCTGCTGATCGAATCCACAAGGTGATCGTTCAAGTGCCCAGGTGATGTCCGATGATAAAATCATTTATCATGACAGAAATTGCTATGGGGTTGGATGGAATAAGATGTGGTCATTCAGTTAATGTGGAAATACTTGGAAATGGATATTGTAAGGAGAATGTTGAAGAAACGAACAACATCCCTAGTTTGTCTGATTGTTGTTGGATTGGAGGGAATGGACATGAAAAGGAAATGCATCAAACTTCATATTTTGATCTCGAAAACTTAGATTTTGATACGACCCCTGATGGGACTATTGCATTTCTAAGTACTTAGACATAAATTACTTGACGTCCTCATCTGCAATATCTAGTTCATTTTTCCCTCTGATTTTTATTTTTGAACCTTGATTATTCTGTAGGATTCACAGTGCCTTTCTTTTCATGAGTTGATTGAGCATCTGAAAGCAACATGCTAATAATAAAAATGGTCTAATATGAAGCTAATCTAGGTCCTGCATGTGAGTATATCTACATAAGACAAAGCATGACGAGAGTTACATAAGAGTTCCTAATTTGGGGGGACGGGTGTTTTACATTTGTATGGACGTGCAAAAGATGAGGTACTGTCCAGATAATTGATTTGCACTAAAAGATAACTCGACACAAAAAAGAAATATTAACATAGTTCTATATGTACGTAGAGGATGGACACTAAATAAGGGGCTTATGACAGATTTTGTGTGAAAATATTCATGGTTATTGGGACTTAGTCTAGTAAGCATTTATGAACACGTTGTCTAAATTGATCACTTACCCACTTTAATGTGTTTTACTGGAGAATTGGTCAACTTTGATCATTATTCTCACAATTTTGCACTGTGTACAGAGTAACACAAATGAATGCTAAACATAAGTGTAGTGCCAACAATTGACTCTTTACTTGCCCAATACTTCTTTGCTTGAGTGTGAGTCATTTTCAATTTTGATAGGTCTCAACTACACCACGGGTCCTCTTCGGGCTGGGGTTTGCTAGATGACTATAAAGAATCCAATTCGAAGACTCTTAATGTACTATTATACACCAAGAATCGAATTTACATTTTCTGTTATGGTAAATAGTCTTGGAGGAGCCTTGGTTTAGCACTAGTATCAAGTTATAGACCCCTTGGTTTAGCACTAGTATCAAGTTATAATAGGTCTAGTGAACAACTTAGGAAAAAGGAGTCAGCATAAGGATATTATCTAGTTCTAAGTACTATAGTCTATTCCTACTGAAGGACTGAAGCTCTTAAAAATCCCTGTAGGCCTGATACTAATATTACAATGTGTCTCCATAACAGTGGAATAATGGTATACTACTATCTCAAGGGTGAAGATCCCTTGAAGATATAGGTAAGTAGGGTAACTGGCTACTCCTTGTAATTATTCATTATTTCTTGCACACTTAAGCACTCCATTCTTTTGTAAGATTTCATTGGAGACCCTAGTTCCGCTTTGATGTCCAACCTGAGGACTAAACATATGCCTTGTTCTCATCTCAATCATCAGCGAGTGTTTCATAACCCTGTTGAGATAGCTGAGTCTTAAATTCCACTGAAACTTTGTAAACCTCCTTTCCCTCTCTCCAAGGTTCCGTCCATAATCTAAATTTTCCCGATTGGGCATTTTACATGCTAAAGAGTTACCTAACACAGGGAAGAATAACACGAGCTGATCTTTCCAAAAAGACGATCCAGTAGAATATTTCTTTCTGAGAGTTGTTATCCATTTTTGCAAATGAAAAGAGTTCAATGTATTTCTTGATGATATCTTGACAGAGACGTTTAGTAGATATGGTCCTCAGAATCATAATGTTTTTGGCAACAAGGGCTCTCCTAAATCGATGAATGTGCATTAAACCTCATTCTGTGCATTAAAATTTGCAACACCGCCCCGGGCAACATAGTGGAAACACGGGAGGAAATGCCTCGGATGAAGAAAATGCCTCAGATATCCCAATTTTTTACCTACTTAGCTAAATTTTAAACTTCAAATTTTTCAATATGATATTTCTATTTTAGCATTTTAGTCTATTGCGGCATGCTTATCGAAGACGAAAGAAACTGTAAATCTAGAAAATCTCATCCTATTCCTCAACAGCATATCCATTAGACTTGCCAGCCCTTGACAAAGAGCAAAGCCCAAGGTGGGCAATGAGCAGATTGCAGAATTATCTGAAAGCTCTTTGCCGGGTCTGCTTCTGAGTTGGTAAATAAATACCCTGCTTTTCCTTTATTACACTCTGTTCCAAATTGTCGTGGATGTTGATTCTGCTCTAGTATTGGGGACTGGCCATTAAGAGTTTGCTGGTGAGGAGAGTGATGTTATTATTATGAGTTTGAGGAGATAGGGATTTAGTTATCAGTGATGTTATTATTACGAGTTTGAGAAGATAGGAATTTAGTTATCATGGCATTAGAAGGTAATGGAAATTATGTGTTTGATGATCTCACAAACTACAACAAGGTTTCTACTAATTCAGCCCCGATAAGGTTTCTACTAATTCAGCCCCGAATTATCAAACATATTCTGCGAGTTGGCATTCTTCCATTGTGGGCTGTGTTGTGAACATGAACCACCATTCATCTGTTCAAGCAACAACACAGTGCTCGTTTCGACCTGTTAACTCTTCTTATAACTCAGATGAACTCCTGCCATTTTCAGTCCAAGTCCTGGACAATGTGAACAGAAGAAACGCAACAGGATTGTCCAGCACTCCTTCGATTGATTTATGCATCAAAAGTTTTTAAGAAGTTTCGCACACCTTAAGGGGTAAAGCTAAAGTATACTATCCTATATTCCCTGCAGCAGAATTTGATTACAGAGGAAGAAGTTGCATGCTCAAGGGTGCTGGATTGTTGAACTCTTTCCATGCAGAGGCAGTCTCTGACATATTATATGTCCAGAACAACCTACCCGCTTCAACATTGCAGAAGAAAACCCCTTGAGATATGGCGTGGAAAATAAGCTCAGAATAAAACATTTGGGGACCTTTGGAATTCCACAATGCACATAATATGGATGAGAAACAAACAAGTTTCAATAGGTATGGGGAAAATTTATGTGAAACAGATTGAAAGAATTTGTTATAATATCTTCTTAAAAGAATAAAAGAATAGATATACAGGTCGGGACGCATCTACAGGCATAGTGGATGCACCACCGTCTTCTTCCTACGCCCGTAGGATTAGGACTACAAAAATAATTATACCAAAGGATGGCAAGATTTGGTAGCCGGATCCCACATAGCCGGCAGCAGATATGCCCGTCCATTAACTCCGTGGGCATTGTAGCTCGCCCCACTTGTTTTATCCATCAGAAGCTCCCCGGGGAAGCCCGGGTAAGCCCCCTTTCCATATATTCCGGAGCAGGCGGAGACGGCCTCTAAAGTTGCAGCGGCATCCCCTTGGAAGTAGCCGGTGTTGAATGGATTAGTGGCTGCTCCTGCCAGAACAACGGCAATGTTGATGATCATGCCATCGATGCCCACGTCTCCGTTGGGTGCCACCAGGGGAGGAGTCTGGGGTCCATACATGGGCTGATGAAACGGCCACGCGCACTGTCCAGGGCACTGACTCGCAGAATTCCCAACCCACGCGTATGGAATTAGCTACTCATGCTTCTCCTCCTTCCCCTGCATCATTCGGCTTCCTGTACTTGATAATACATTGAGATTGAGATTGGCATGGAATCCGCAGGAGCTCATGCAGAAACCCTCCACGGTGACATCCTTGGAGGTGAGCACCAAGTACACAGCATTGGCATTTCCGGGTGATTTCCTCGGTGGCAGAGCACCCGACTTGAGGGCAGCTTCAACCAGAGCAGCAATGTCAGTCCTCTTGAGTGATTTGCCGAGGGAGTATTGTTGGTCCACCTTCTGTTTTCCAAGCATTACAACACTGGATGTGGATGTGGATGGGGCGGCCTTGTTGTTAGAGTGGGTGCCCTCGTACTTGTGCGTGGTCTTCCACCAAGTGGAGGAGGAGGGCTGATTTGTTGTTCGCTCTGACGTCTTGTATAGGGATCGATCAGAAGAGATCCAAAGGAATCGAACTCGCTTATAACAACAATCAAGAAAGAATGAAGCTACAAAAACTGGTAGTGGGATAGAGCAGGGAAGAAAAGATGGATGTGAGATTGAAGAGCAGAGTAGAGGGATGAGGCTTAAGTAGGGGGAGTTGTGGAAGGCAACTCTTAACCAGCCATATATCGCGTATTCAATGTACCTGGAGATGCACGTGAGATAATCCGTTAACACACGAATTTGAAAACTCGTCACTAAATAAAAAAAGGCAATTTGCGTGTTAACGGGCTATGTCTCATGCATCTCTGGGTGCATTGAATACGCGATATATGTCTGGTTAAGCGCTGCCGTTGTGGAAGCGAGGACGCGGTTACGCAGAAGGAGGTGGGGACAGCAATGGACAGAGGGGTGCCATGCTGGACGGCATTACAGAAATAATTAATATTCACCGCGTAGGTAAAGAGGTTTGGAACGTTCCAAATGCCAAATCTTCCGTTAGAAAAAGTGATGTGGTGCGTGCAGCCGCAGGTGAGGTGAGAGGATGGAGATATTCCTAATTTCCTACTTTCTTCCCAATTTCCTCTTCCTCATGGATGCGCGTGCGTCTCCACTATCCTTCAGTGGAGACAACTATCCCGCCGCTAACGATAACGATGAGGAGTGTCTCCTGTGGAGACAACTATTATTAATTATAATGAACGCATCTTCTTTTTCACCGGTCGTGGGTTCCCTGCAGCTGGAGGCACGGGGGCTAAGTTGTCATCATAATGTACAATAAGTGCCGCTAAATAAAAGATATAGCATCTTATTACTCAAAACATAAATATTTTTATAAAATTAATGTTTAGGGCTTCTATTTAATTTTATATCCATGGCTTTTAAATCTTTTATTTAAATGGATGAAAATTGATGTTGTACCTAGCACAAAGTGCAAAAAAACACTTTGGTTCATCCCTATACAAGAGAAATGAGAATGGGTGGTTTCCCGTTGAAATATTTTTGGACATTTTAATCTATTTTTGTCGCTCTTTAAAATAATATGCCATATGTAATTGAAATACCAACTTTTTAACAATGTTCACTTTATGTGTGTTAAATCATTTTTTTTTGTGAAAAATTGAGTCCAAGTCAAGGGAAATATCTGGGAAAATGTCAATAAAATATAGAATTCACCAATAATTTTATAGGTTTTGCACATGCATATTTTATTATAAAGGGAAGAGGCAAATTTTATTTTATTGATTAGTCTCGTCCCAAAAATCAAGAAACCTAGTCCAAGTTCAAAAGCAGCGTAAAGGGAGCATATATTCTAGCATTCCTAAAAGTCATGAATCACGTAGAAAATCTATATAGTTAGCAGACTATATTCATTGTTTGATCCAAATCAAATGTATTCTCAACTTGAAGAATTTTCCATGATCGTCAATGTAATGTTCTACTAAACAAAATACACCATCCTATTTTTTTCATTTCCATTCACTAAGCACTAATGAAATCCCCAACTCATTGAGTTTTACAACCTCCATATTGCCTCTCACATTTGGTTGTGATCTCCTACCTTTAGTGACTACTATAATAAACTCTATTCTCCAATAAACTCCCACTATATATACTTCACTTGTAGATGGTGAGTATTCTCCATCATTACTTACCTCCATTTGTCAAGGTAATTATAGTAGTGGTCCTTAAAAGTTAACACACGGTGTTTGCATTAGGAATGCACTTGTTTGACTGATCTATCAATAGTTATGCATATTTGTTTAAGTTTTGCTAGCAAAATTCTAACTCTTATTATATGACATGTACCTTCACTTATGTTCTCTTAGTACAGAAGCCTTAATTACATACATTAGAATCAATGGCATCTACATGAGACACTGATCCCCTTTGCTACAATATTTGAAGGCACCAACCTACAATAGAAACCAATCCCCATCGCTTCAAATATTTGTAGGCATCGACCTACTTCATTGAGTTTTCTTTCCACTCCTACCTTCTTTGCGCATTGTTCTCTATGTTTGGTAATATCTTCTTTCTTGCTTTTCTTGGGAAGCCATATTGTGCTACTTGAACAGTCACATGCTTTGTGCTTATAATTATTACACTTGTGACATTCAATATGATCCACAATGGAGCATTGAACAACAGTGAACTTCCCATACCAAATGAAATGGACATGGATCACCCCGCTGGCAGAGAGCAGAGGATCATCATGGTAAGTCAAAACAACAGATGGCTCTGCCACAAAAACAACAATTTTCCTTGAATGTCTAGCATCAACAACAGATGCACACAATATTTCCATACAAAACACACCCATCCGCAAGATCATAGTTAGTCGAAGTCGCGAACCACAAGCAACCATTTGAAGGGAAGTTGATAAAATACCTTGTGACCTTCACTATCACTATCACTATGGATTGATCAGAAGAGATCCAAAGTAGTTGAACTCTCTTATAACAACAATCAAGAAAGAATGAAGCTACAATAATGCCAAAAACTGGTTGTGGAATAGAGCAGGGAAGAAACATGGTCGTGAGATTGAAGAGAAGAGTAGAGGGATGAGGTTTAAGTAGGGGGGGTAATGGAAGCGAGGACAAAGTTACACAGAAGGAGGTGGTGACAACGATGGATAGAGGGGTGCCATGCTGGAAGGCATTAGAGAAATAATTAATATTCACCGCATAGCTAAAGTAGTTTGGAACGTTCCAAATGCCAAATATTTTAGAAAAGTGATAGCAAAAAATCCAAACTAACTTGTTTGAAGCTAATTTTAGGACTATTCAGTAACCCTAAATTTCATAGGGCACATCTACAAAATTATAGTGAATCAAATTCCCAAAGTTACCATAGATGCATAGAGATTTATTCTTTGTCTCCTCCAAATTTCATAGTCTCAAACATTATAATAAAAAGATTATAACAAATATGCCAAGCTATCATGTTTGAAGCATACATTTTGAGCATTATGTAGAAGCCCCAAGTTAAAAGTTCATGTAATAAAAGTCAATAAAGGCAAAATAAGGCCAAGGTTAAGGGACATTTATTCGAGCTGAATGTTGGGAAAAATATCCTAGTGGGCATCACTTCGTGTGTTTATGGCTAAAGGGAAATTGGCAAAGGCAATGACAAAGGCTTGAGAAGACAAAGAGACTTTACTTGACATTTTTTATGAAAATAAAGGAAATTAGGAGAAAAGGGGCGTGAAAGGCCACAGGTTGCATGTGAGGAGGAAATTGAAGGAAAATAAAGGAAAAATGAAGAATTAGATGCATCAATAATAAAAAGACATAGAGCATCAGTTGGTAGCCTTTTGTCAGTTTAGTTTTGGAGTTAGTCTCAGAGAGGAGAAGAGCACCAAGAAGAGAAGGAAAGCAAGCAAGCAAATGAAGGACGAGGAAAGCAAGGGAAGGACAAGGAAGGCAAAGGAAGCAAGGAAAGGTTGGATCATGAAGCTTCGCCCGGAATACTTGCAGGTAACAGATTGCACGTATGATTTCCTAGCTGGTTTTGGCATGCATGGCATATGCATTTGTGTATTTTTGTTTCTTTGCTATTGGTGGCATCGATTTTGTTGGCTTCTTGACAGTGGTTTCAGCCTTTCCTTGCCATTTCCAGATAGCCATGGTGTGATGGGATTCTTTTCGGTTGAGCTATGGATTGCTTGAAGGTTTTGGATACGGGTGAGGTGGTCTCAGGAAAATCCCAAGGGTTGGGGGTGGAGATGGTTTTCTCTTGGAATCCCTCAACAAGTGGGTGGAGACAGGAAAATTCCTCAAGTGATGGTGAAGGAATTATGAGCCATCCAAGCTCAGTTTGGTTTTGTGATCTTAGGATCCGTTTAGTTGAGATCACAGTATGGTGAGGGTGGAGGCGGTTTAACCTCTGGATTCGCTTGGTTGTTTATGGATTGGTTTATCCCATGAGATCCCACATTCATGCTTGGAATATGGAATGTGGGTGATTGACTAAAACAAAGACTTGGTTCAGTCCAATCTTTGGTCAGGTGGTACGTGGAAGTCCCTAACTTGGTTGGATTTTGCATATGGTTAATAAGACCTAAGTTCCTATTTCTTTTAATGAGTAAATGTGCTTGTTATTATGTGGCTTTAATGGTTGTTCTCTCATTGTTATCTATCTGGTTATAAGCATGGTTAATTAATAGTTCTAAGAATGGATCTTAACACGTTTCTATTAATGAATGTCTAGATAATGAACACGAGACCTAATTGGTGTTATGAAAGCTCTTGTGAGAAGGCATTGTTCCTTCTTGTTTTTCCTCTGGTAAGTTTTCAGGTCATTATGTTCAAATTTGAATTCATGACCTCTAGGTTGCATGTTCACCGTGTGTTTGACGAAATGTTAGTCCCGGTTGGGAGGGGTTAGGTAAATTCCTCGTTCAAGTTTTGTTTTATGAGCTTTGTTTCTATGTCATCTATCATTTTTGGAAGTTTCACTAAGCTCTGGCCAAAGGCTTGGGTATTGGCCCTGAAAAAGTGGCTTAGAATTCAGGGTCGTTGGCATAGAACTGATTGGAAAATTCCACAGTCACATGGAGGTAGGCTTATCAGTGCGACTAAAGGGCTACATTCGCTTGCATTCCTTGGAAAGGGAGAATATGAGGCTCTAGGTCAGTGAAAAAGAGAGTTATCTCAGCGGTTGGACACCTAGAGGGGTTGGGTTGCTCCTGGAGGTTCTGTAGCACCTGAGGGAAGTCAGGAAGGTCTTAAGTTTCCGAATCCATTTCCTTAAGGTCATATAGGATATTGAGACTTATCATAGTGACCCTCAGCTCATGTTTACCCCAGGAAAACCGGTGAAAGTGGGTAAATGTGGGAGGTGGAAATTTTCCTAATTTCCTCATGAATTGTGTAAGGAAATAGGGGCTCAAGCAGAGGAAGAAATTGACTAAGTCTGGGTCAGAGCTTCTGAGTGAGAAAAGAGAGATATCTTTTATTCACTTGCAAGTTGAGCCAGCAATTTTAATACATCTCAATTCATGAGATTAATGCAAGCAGACAAAGGGGTGTTTAGCAGATTGATTTCCCCTGGAAAAACACTGTGTGCATGTGTGTTATTTCTCTTTGCATGTTTGTGATTGATGTTCTAAATTGTGAATTGAATTCCGCAAAGTAGTAGAGTAGGATTTTTCCCAGTGATTTAGATTAAAATTTCATGAGAAGTTACAGTTCTTCAACATAATTTATACATGGTATAGAGCAGGATTCACATTAGAACAAGAATTTCAAAGTTGTTTCTTATGAGGTTCAAATTTTGTAGTTCAGTGTAGTAGGATCTCTTCAGAGTTGGGAAGATGACCTTCAATGGGTTGGGACTAGAGTACGCATTGGAAGTCAGATATACTTTCATTGCATGGAGGCCTTGTTGGATGACAATGGATTGCTAGAATATGTCAAGACAAATGTTGCAAAACAACAAGCATCTAATGCACATAACCTAGCCCAATGGAAGAAATATGTATCAAAGGCAAGGAGAATAATATTGGAGGGAGTACGAGACCACATTGTATCAAATATCCATGGAAAAGAAACTCTTTTTGCAATGTGGAAGGAATTGAAAAAGCTGTTCGAGAATAGTAGTGACCCTAAGAAACTGGAACTCAATGATAAACTTCGAAATATCAAGATGAAAAGAATGACACTATCTCGCAATATCTGAGCAGATTTACACAAGTTCATGATGAACTTGGTGGGGTTAGTGTTAATATTGCAGAAGATGGCTTGGTAAACCTAGCTCTTCTAGGTAATCCCAAAAGTTGGGATAGCTACCAAGACTTGATGAACAGGTTTGGATTTGACATCTTTTGCAAGTAGTTTTCTTCCTTTCAGCTAACCTTTTCTAATTCTAATCCACATAACATTCAATACTTGGTTTATGATAATGTGATTTGCTTTATAAAATAGGTTAGTTGTATGGTAAGCTATGCACGGCTTCCCATTGACATATTTTTTGATATGTAAAGTTTTTCGACAGATCACTTGGGTGTTTGTTTCCATAAAACAATGATGGAAGAATCATTTCTTCTAAGTATTTATCTTGGAAAATTCATAATGGCACATAGCCTGCAGCAGGTGCAATATTAATTTTCCTATTTACAAGGCCATGGACAGTATGTGGATCAGTGAAACCATGAACCAATGATTTTGCGACCGGTTCATCAATATCCTGATTATCATTTTCACTATTTTCAATCTGAGTTGTACTGTCATATGCTCCCTGGTTTTCTATGAACACTCGTTTCCAATTGTCGTCTATCTCAACATTTTCTAACTTGTAAAGCGTTGTTTTGCATAAGTGTTTTAATGCTTTCATGACTATGTGAACTTGAACACGACCAAATGCATAGGCACTTTTGAATTTTAAATGCTTGTTTAGCACAATTGCCATTGTGTCAGTGTCTTTTATGCTTCGAGGCAACACATATTGAATTTTACATATGTTAGACATTGATGACTCCTCCAGTTAAACCTAGCTGTGGTTTTTTATGTCGGTGGCTCATTTCGTTTATTTGCAAAAAGGGCAATCGTAATGCCACTAGTCTTTCTTCTAGTTCAGTAAGTTGACTAAGTGTTCTAGTGCCTTTATTTATTCTTATTTTTGCAAGCACTGCGTATTTAGGGATTATGTCATCTAAAAATGCTTCTTTGCAAAGCCTATAAATGAAGGAACTTCTATTTTCGACGTTTTCAAAACTAGGTTTTTCAAGTTCATGGAAACAAGCTAGTGGTTTGATAATGTTTTTTGCATGCGTTTTTTGGTTCACTTGTTTCATCGGAAAAACTTCTCTTCTAACGAAGGTTCTTTGACATATTGAACAATGAAAGATAGGTGTATCATTTATCTGTGCTCGATATTTTTGTTCAGACATTAATAATTCCCTTGAGTTGTTCCTTAATCTTTTTCTTGATCTTGACTGACACAAATCTTCTAGTACCACTTATTGTTTCATTATTGTTGTATTATATGCAAGTTGTATTTTATGTGTTTTCGAGTTTCTTCAATAACATCTTTAAGCATATGCAAAGACAAGTTTTTTGTTTGTTTGTTTGTTTTTTTTTTTTTTGAGGAAGAGCATGGTTTGAATTTGCATGCATTTAGTTGATCTATTGCTTCAAGCTTGTTCGCAACACTATTTTTCAAGCCTTGCAAGTATTCTCAGTGTCAATGTCAATTGGAACATGAGATGTTTTTGTGCACTGATGCTCTAAATATTCTAGCATTATGTGTTGTTTCATTGTTTTTGTGTTATAGGCGAGTTTGATTTTCTGTGTTTTCAACTTCCTTCAGAGAATGTCTTTAACAAGACACAAAGATAGACTTTTGTTGTACTTGTTTAAGCTATAAGATGCTTTGAATTGGGTTGCACCAAGATCAACTATTGCTTCAGATGCTGCCTAGCCCCGAATTGGGTAACTTATTGGGCTCATTTTGCCTAATTGTTCTTAATCAATCCACCATTTTTCATAGTTTATGCATGTTTTTTGAGTATGTTTATGTTAGTTGAACGAATGAGGGTGGTCACTTTACCAAGATGGCTAATACGTGGTTATTTCAGGTTTCTTTGGACAAATTTTGGAACAAAGCCAAGCAATTATGAGCCAGATGACAGCGAAGCATGAAGGAACAGGGGTGAGGATTCGTAGGGAGGTTGTCTCTTGCATTAAATGGCCCTTCCTCGAAATCTCCACCCTCAACTCGGAGCTCAATAGGCCACCAAAACGAATCCTAAAGGCAACCGAACAGCTTTGTGAAGAGTGACTGTTCAATGGCAGTTTGAACAGCCAAGTCCCTTGAGTTAAGGAGGGCTGCTAGGACCCTCTTAGTGCATAAATAGGAAGGCCTAAACCTTCGTAGTTGACTTTTGGAACTGTTGGGTTTTGCACCATAGTGCTATCATTATCTCAGCTCATTTTTGTAGCTACTGCTGTATAACTTTCTTGTGAGATGATTATTTTTGAGGAATGAAGAGCAGCTTTACTTGGCATCAGTTCTGAGTTTTCTTTAGGAGCCTGTAGCTCTTGGGGTTGGGCCCAACCCAAGTGCCAAGGCTTCCTTTATGTACTGTTATTTGCTTTTAATGTCTTTGCAAAATAATTTCTGTTAAGTAGATTAAAATCTTGATGATTCCTTAGGTCATTGTTGATGATTAGAAAGGCTTTTGATGTTCAAATTGAGTTGATAAGTTATTAACAGGGAAGATATCCAGCAAAATGCCATCAAGGACCTCTGATATCACCTCTCCCTCAGTGGGATCATGAGCTGGGACAAAGGTGACCTTGCTGCCAACAAAAACACTGTCATTGCCTCACCATGCAATCATTAGTGTTCGATTTTTATTTACAGAAGTTGGTTACATGTTCAGATTCTTGATTGCTTCATTGCATAGTTATTATACATGGTCTCATTGCAAATAAACTTCTGTTCATTCTCTTTATTGTTAGCTAGATCAGATTAGGTTAACATAACTAGGTCTCTGATTTTCCAAGTCTTTGTTGGTTCAGTTGGAGAAACAACTTGCAGAGCACCCGTACCACTTCCCTATCTGCCATACTCCATCAATCCCATCTGCTCCAACCCTACTCGGATTCTTGCCTCACGTTTGCCACATTCACTCACATAACCCTAATTTTTGTGCAACATTGCTTTACTCCTCCTTGAACAAATCCAGCCATCTTCATCTCTCCTTAGCTCCATCCACCAACTCCTGGACCCCCTCACACCCTTATCCTACCTCCATACTCACTTCTCCACCTTTCTCCCTCCATCCACCCTCCAAAATCACATTTCTGAACATCTTATAGAAAATACAAAACATTCTGTAGAACCCCTGCAGACTTCTTGTAGAAGCTCATGAACGCGGGTTCTTGATAGCCAAACTTTGTGAAACTCTCTGGAAGGGTGCTAGGGACCCCTTAGGCCCTCTTTGAACCTTCCCAACCGTCTGCAAGCATTTCCTCTCGCCAATCCACCTCTGCACAGTCAAAACAGTCAAAGCACATGCATGATAATTCTGATAACTTATTCAAAAATACAAAAGGATGTTTTTTTTCAGATGTTATTGTAGAAGTAGCTTACACACTTTCATTTTACCTTCCTAGAAGTCAATGGCATCTCTTTCAGTAGCTTGCATCCTCTTTCTTGCATTAGTAGGGCTAGCTGGTAAAATTAGGGTTTGTGTTTCCTTTCAGCTTTCCAGTTTCTTTCTGCAAGTAGATTAGCCTTCTTTGAGTTAGCTTTCGTCCATCAGTTAAAAAGCTTCTTCTAAGAGCTCATAGAAGTTGGCTTAAGCTCCTAGCGGACTTGTGCCAGCTGACCAAGTGACACCCGTGGCAAGAGCTAGTACTTGTGCATACAACATCGTCGCTTCCAAGTTTGTTATGAACTACCGAGTTGATAAGAGTAAAGAAGGGAGTCCCAGGAGTTGCAGCATTATTGCTGCAATACTGGAGCCCACCATCTTTTTGGCGCCGTTGCCGGGGAAGCGTTAGAGTATTTGTGATTGCTGCTTTTCTTCTATTTTCTACTCCAACCTTCTGCTTAGTAGTTTATTTTAGTTCCATTCTGCAATTTCATTTTTGCAAAAGTAAATTAGACATTTCCTGCTTTCATAGATTAGCCTTTCAATTCCGCAATTTCAAATCTGCAAGCGTAGAATAGCATTTCAATTCTGCAAGCGTAGTCTAGCATTTCATTCTTGTAATTTTATTTCAGCAAAATAGATTAGTCCTTTCCTGCTTTCATTTCCGCAAAATAGATTTTAGTTAGTTGCAATTCCATCTGTTTCAGTTTTGCAGGTACAAGCAGAAAAGAGCAAAAGCAACCAAAAATCTTTTCATGCCTCGTAGGAACAGAGATAATACCGAAAAATTCCCACCCAACACCCCCACTACTTCACTGAGTCACCCTTCTCTCTTCTTTGGTGGCAGTGACCCAAAAGAACCTATAGGTGAACCTCCTGAGATATACGAAGATCCTATAACAAAAGAAGAGCAAGAAAACATTCCTTTTGAGACCATGGCTGAAAACAGAAACGGTAGAGAAGATGATGAGAGAATTGAAGGTGCCTTCCCCATCCGAGAGACCAACGGGGACATGAAGATGAAAAACATAAGTCCCTCAGCCTTACCTCATTTCCATGGATTAACCACTGAAGACCCTGATACCTTCCTGTTTGAGTTTGTTGTCCTTTGTTGAACTTATGACTATGTTGAGGACTAGCAAAAGTTGAAACTCTTTCCTTCTACCCTCAAGGATGCAACACTCCGCTAGTTCACGGGGTTACCTGGAAACAGTATCACCACTTGCGCTCAGATGCAACAAGCGTTTAACAACAAATACCGGGACTACTGTAGGTCCAAGGAAACAAAGGGAGAGATCTTTTGGATGACCATGGGAAATGACGAATCTTTAGAAGACTACGAGGAAAGGTTCCAACTTAGTTATAAATGGGCCAGGTGCACACTTGACCCTAAATCTCTGAAGCTGGTTCTGCTCCGGGGAGTCCCTGAAGACCTTTTAGATACCCTTCACATGCTAGCTGGAGGAGACATCTACCAACTACCTTATGAGGACATAAAGACTGTGCTTAGAAACCATTCTAGGGCAGCCCGGAAAAGAGGTAGGAGGAATCCACTTTCAGCTAGTACCACCTTCTCCAAGCATGAGTTTGCTAATCAGACGGAAGACCTCAAAAGTGAGATGAGACAGACCATTGCCATGCAACTTGATACTTTCTGAATCCAACAAAAGAAAGAGGAAGTTGAGAGGGCTTTGGCCATTTTTTTCCCAGATGTATGAGGAAGCACCCTAAGAACGAGTGTCCATTGCACTCAGTAGAGGTATGTTTCGTTTGTGAGGAAAACCACCCCACAAACCAATGCCCAACCTTACCCGAATTTAAAGCCATGTACCAAGGGACTGAGGCAACCACTGAACCTCTCTACTTCCTCAACCAAAGGAGGCTGCATGGGCCCAGACCTTACCAGTAGGGGATACAAGGGACATCCGAAGCTTATTATAACCCCAACCAATCTGCTCACATACCTTCTTGGGGTCCCCCTGCTCACCCTTTTGGTCTGCACCTCCTCCGTGGTCTTATCCATCTCAACACCATACTCAACCCACTGCTCACTTGTTTCACTCACATGTCCAGCCACAACCTCAGTGGAATGCACCTCAACCGGGGTGAAGGCCCCAATACAACTCTCCTCCTGCCATTCTGCCTCCACCACTGGCTCAGCCACAACCATTACCTCCTTCTCCTCCAAGACAACCCTAGATGCCCGCTCAACCGAACCCGAACCCCAACAACCAACAGGCCCAGCAGGTATACACTGGGGAGACAACATGCCCTACCTATGTTGTGGAGATCCAGGAGATCAGCCTGCGATCTGGGAAGACCCTTCCAGATCGCCAACCTCCTCCCCCGGAGGACGAGGAAGAGAAACAGGAAAGTGAACCCAAAGCCATTCCACCCTTTCCTGAGCGACTAACAGTAACCACGCAACCAAACCCAGAGGAGACTAAACTTCTGGGAGAACTTAAACAGTTGTGTGTGAAAATACCACTTCTCTAGGCCATAAAAGATGTACCAATATACAACAAATTGATTAAGGAGAAGTGTTTCAGGCACCCAGGCAGGCGAAAGAGAGATGCCTCGACTATCAATGTCATAGGACAACTGTCCGATATAATGTTGGGGCAAGTAATCTGTCCAAAGTATTTGGACCCTGGGAGTCCTGTAGTTGATGTCCAACTCAATGGCACCATAATCCCCCATACCTTGATTGATCTAGGGGCTACCATTAATGTGATGACCAGGGACACCATGCTTAAACTCAACCTTCAGAGTTCCTTAAGGAAGACCTCGATAGTCTTGCAGTTAGCAGATCGCTCCACCGTGACTCCCGAAGGGATTGTGGAAGATGTCTTGGTCTCTGTTGACTCTTGGGAGTACCCTGCGTACTTCTTGATCCTTCAGCCAAAGGCAAAGCTCACTGGATACCCCCTCATTTTGGGAAGGCCTTGGTTAGCCACTGCGGATGCTTACATCAGTTGTCAAGCTGGAAGCATGACCATCAAGAATGGGCCTATGTCCAAGCAGCTAGTCCTATACCCTCCTGCCTAACCTCTGCTAGAACATGACTTACCACTCTAGTTGGAAGAGGGAGATGAGGATGAGGTCTACTCTGCACCACTATGCACAGTAGAAACCACCAGGGGAGGCCCTCAAACCGAGGATGACTTGATTGAGAATCTGATTCAAAATCCACCCCCGAGTGCACTGTCCTTAGAGGAGTTGGTGGAAGATACCTAAGCCAGCACTTTAGTGGACCTCTGTTTGACTGATCCGACCTCTCCCAGAGTTAACAATGTGGAGTGTGGCCCCAAAAGAACTTTAAAGATCAGCTCCTGCCTATCTCCCTCCCAGGAGAAGGAGTTGTGTAGCTTACTGAACAATCATCTGGATGCTTTCGCTTGGAGCTATAAGGAGATGAAAGGAGTCCACCCTTCGGTCTGTACCATCACATTTACATTAAAGAAGATTGTAAACCAGTCAGGCAGCCTCAGAGGAGAATGAATCCAGCCCTTAAAGACATTGTCAAATAAGAATTGCAAAAATTGTTGGATGCAGGATTCATCTACCCCATCTCCGATAGTGAGTGGGTCTCACCTCTAGTGCTTGTGCCCAAGAAGAATGGGAAGTGGAGAATCTGTGTAGATTATCGACAACTTAACAAAGCCACAAAGAAAGACCATTTCCCTTTGCCTTTCATAGATCAAGTGTTGGATGGACTGGCAAGGAAGAAGTTCTTCTCTTTCCTAGACGGGTTTAGCGGGTATAACCAGATCCAAATCAGCCCGCAGGACCAAGATAAGACCACCTTCACTTGTCCATGGGGTACCTTTGCCTACCGAGTCCTTCCCTTTGGGCTATGCAACGCTCCCCCCACTTTCCAGAGAGCAGTATTGAGCATATTTTCTGAGTTGGTCCACGATTCGGTAGAAATCTATATGCATGACTTTACTCCTTATGGGTCCAACTTGCAAGAAGCATTGAGTAACCTGGGAAAATTTCTAACCAAGTGCATTGCAATGAACCTGTCCCTCAGTCCCGAAAAATGTGAATTCCTGATGACTGAAGGGACTGTGCTAGGTCATACCATTTCTCGGCAAGGATTACAGGTGGATCCTAACAAGATTGTTATCATCCAAAAGGTCCCACCTCCTCAAACGGTAAGAGATGTTCGGAGTTTCCTAGGCTTAGCAGGATATTATCAAAGACTCATTAAAGATTTCAGTAAGCTAGCCTCGCCATTGTTTGGCCTCTTAGGGAAAGATGTTGAATTTAAATGGACCGACCACTGTCAAGGGGCTCTGGATGAGTTGAAAGATACGCTGGTGTCCGCCTCGATCTTAAGAGGTCCAAACTGGGCCCTACCTTTCCACATCCACACTGATGCCTCGAACAAAGCCATAGGGGCAGCCTTAGGACAAGTTAAGGAGAAACTACCATATGCCATATACTTCGTCAGCAAGAACCTGTCCAAGGCAGAAATGAACTATAAGGTAACTGAGAAAGAATTCCTAGCTGTAGTCCATTCCCTAAACAAGTTCAGACACTACATCACTGGTTATCAAATATTCGTACACATTGATCATGCTGCGATTAGATATTTAATGAATAAGCCTGATGTAAATGCTCGTATCATTAGATGGTTACTTTTGTTGCAGCAATTTGATTTGACTATTGTCGACAAGCCAGGTAAGGAAAATGTTGTCGTTGACTTCTTGTCTAGATTGGATTTGCCTGCAAGTGAAGAAGGGACAGTGGATGACGAGATGCCAGATGAACACCTGTTTGCTATCTTAGTACTCTCTCCATGGTTTGCTGATATAGCAAATTACTTGGTCTCAGCACAGTTCCCTCCGCATCTATCCTCAAAGGAGAAGAGAAAAATTGTAAGGAAGAGTGCCCCGTTCAGTTGGATCGGGGGCAACCTGTTTAAACTTAGCCCAGATCAGATCTTGAGGCGTTGTGTTAGGGAGGAGGAAGTCTTTGACATCCTCCTAACCTGTCATGACGGACCTTGTGGAGGCCACTTTGTAGCAAAAAGGACTGCCTTCAAAATCCTACAAGCAGGCAACTATTGGCCTACTCTTCACCAAGATGTCAAAAGATACATCAGCCAGTGTGACCGATGTCAGAGGATGGGGAAACCGACTCCAAGGGATGAAATGCCTCTCCAACCTCAAGTGACCTTCGAGCCATTTGAGAAGTGGGGCACGGATTTTGTGGGTCCTATCAACCCTCCTTCAAAACAAAGGTCTTACATCATTGTGTGCACCAACTATCTGACAAAGTGGGCAAAAACAAAGGCAATCAAAGCAGCGACAGAAGAAAAGGTGGCTGAGTTTTTAAGGGAAAATATCTTCTATAAGTTTGGCTACCCAAGAGAGTTAGTCACCAATCAAGGAAGCCAGTTTACCTCTAACCTGGTTGAAGACTTGCTCGCTCATCACAAGATCAAGCATAAGACTTCCACCCCGTATCATCCAAAAGCAAATGGGCAGGTGGAATTCACTAATAGAGCATTGGAAGGGATTTTGACTAAGGTGGTGAGCAACAGCAGAAAGGATTGGGCAGATCGCCTGGTTGAGGCCACCTGGGCCTACAACACCACTTGGAAGACTACAACAGGTTTCACACCTTATGAGCAGGTCTACAGGAAGAAAGCTTTGTTGTCCATAGAGTTCGAGTACAATACATTGAGGGTGGCAGCTCAGCTGGACTTAGATCTCAGCCATGCTCAACGTGAAAGATTACTGCAGCTGAATGGATTAGATGAACAACGAATGCAGGCCCTCCTCCACTCAGAAGTAGTTCAACTTTAGAGGAAGATATGGCATGACTGGCACCTTAACGAAAAACAATTCCAGCCGAGAGATTGGACGCTGCTGTATGACTCAAGATACAAGGATTTCAAAGGGAAGTTGAGGACAAGATGGTTAGGACCATATACAGTGGAGAAATTCAATGACAATGGTTCAATCCTTATCAGGACCATTGATGAAGAGGCCATCCCCATGCTTGTCAATGGGCATCAATTGAAAATCTACAGGAAACCCCTTTCGAGGCAGGAGTTCATTGAAACTTTGGAAAAATCAGTGCTAGTAGTGGAGCAAGGCTCTGCCTCTATTCCACCCACACCTTAATCATCAAAAAAAGGAAATAAAAAGATCCCTGGGTGAAAACCTCTCTGATGCAACCAGGGTAGACAGCGAGGGTGAAAACCTCATGGAGGCGCCCCAACTGTCTCTCAGAAAATAAAGAAATGGAATAAGAAAAGATCCTTGGGTGAAAAACTCTCTGAGGCGCCCAGGGCAGATAGTGGGGGTGAAAACCTCATGGAGGCGCCCCTGCTGTCTCTCAAGAAAAAAGAAAAAAAAAAAAAAAAGAAAAAAAAACGAAAAAAGAAGGAAAAAAGAAAAAGAAACAGGTCTAATCTCTGTGAAATTATTGTAGGTTGCAGGGAATACATTGCAGATAAAGAAGGTCACGCAAAACGAGGATAGGGGTCCGTACCAGGCTACAGGACATCCTTACAGACACTCCCTCCATAGCCACTCACTTTTCCCAGGATTTGATCACATTCGGGTCGAGATTCCACCTCCTACAGGAAGTTTTGGGGCTTTCTACAGGAAGTTCAGCATTTCTATAGGAAACATCCTGTAGAGCCTTCAGGCAGGCCAAATTCGATTTTGGAAGGGGATTTGAAGCTTGGAGTCTGTTGATTAGGCCTTCAGCCACCCCTCTCTCCCATACATCACCTGTTTCATCTCTTTCCACCGCCATTGCAACCATCTGGTTATGTATCCCTGCACAGTCATACAAAGAGCCCTATTTTCCTCAGACTGAATTTTTTTTCCAAGTGACAAATCAAGCACGCAAAGGCTCGCACGCTCTACCTGTCAAAGCTCCATCACGACTCTTCATCAGCGAATAAAACCTTGCTCGTTTAGCCTGCATCACAGGAGGAGAAGTAGCTACAGGATATCCTACAGGAATCCTGTAGCATCTGATCCATCTGGAGCACATACTCTGGAGTTAGTGGCAGCTGAAATCGACACAAGGGACATGTAAAAAAGCTCTGCTTGGACGTGAACACATCCTCGACAGCTGAAACCAGACAGAACCAGTGCATGCAGCGTTTACAACCAAAGGATCGGGTTCCAAAGCCGTGCATACAACATCATCGAATGAAAGAATGGGTTCTAGCACCCGTGCATGAGGCAGCAGCAAGCGAAGCAGTGATTCCAAGTCCCAAAGTCTGAATAACGTGTCCACGGCCATGCAGGTAAGTGTCTAACCTCACTCGTCAATTGCATAAACAATATTTCGAAAAATGCATGTCTGTGAAAATGGTTTGGATTGAATGAATTCGGTGGCCAGTCAATTGGCCACTCACAGCGAGTCACATAGCTTCCTGGGATCCGAATAGGCCTAGTTACGTTCAAACTTGCCAACGAAATGTGCAGCCGACACATGTGGAGTGTCCAGTCAGGGAAAATCGGCGGATTGGCAGTGATGGCGGCAGTTAATGGCATAGGAAAGGTAATGGCAGTCAAAGACACGCAGAGGAATGATGGCCGTGACGTTGGCTAACGGATCGGCCTGGCCACCTCACCCCCTCGCCATGAATTGCGCCGTAATTCAAAAATGCTTGGCCGAAGAACTCACGCTAACCGATGTTCCTTTACATTTGCAACCGTTCTCAGCGAAGTACGCGTCCTCCTCCTTCGCACTCTGTTAGCCCGAGCTTTTCGGCCTGTTTCAAAATCCTCCCGCATCCCAGGCTCGTTCAGAAGCGCCGTGACATCCTACAGAAGCCGACAAAGCGTTCTACAGGAAATACAACATGGCCTTCCGGAGCAGAGGAAATGGATTTTTCTTAGACAAATTTGGAGTCCTGAAAGAGGTAGGCTCGAAAAAACACTCTTCCATGCATGGTGTGTTCGAAAGGTGATGAATTGAACTATATTGAATAAGGAAGTCAAAGACAAGTCTGCCTGTGAGTCGAAAATAGTGGTTTGCCTGTGTGTTGCTCGGAATTACTCAGTCGGTTCTGCTTCAAAACTCTCCTCCATGGTCCCTGATAAAAATCTTTCTCCTGAAAAAGATGAAGCATCGTGAGGGCTAACCTGCGTATGAAGTATTTGAATTTTCATAATTGTATGTATGCTAAGGATGAAAATTGAGCTCTGTGCCTTGTCTGTGAAAACCTGATTCTTCCTTTTACATACGGACAACCGAGTTTTGGGCAGCAAAAGTTTTAGAACCAGGGAATTGGTGTAGGTTAAAAATTTAAACAGCCGAGAGATCTTTCCTTGAAGTTCAAGGGAGGAAACCATAAACAGAATTCCCCTTTCTGATCAGAGCACAAACCAAAACAGAGCACTCTCACCATGCCAAGAGGGTTTATCAGAAAGGAACCCTCATATTCTAAAAAATTGCGTGAAACTCCCGAGGTGGTGAACCTATTCACCCGTGCCAATTGGATGACCTTTTGTGACAGAATTCAAGGTCATGACGATGAGATAATAGAGGAGTTCTTAATGTCCCTGCAGCCTAAATCAAAGACACTGGCCACTGTAAATTTCAGAGGGTTGACCCTAAAGCTTACCCCACAACTCATTAGTCGAGTTACTAATCTGCCATTAGGGATACCCTGGAGCAAAGAGGAGAGGGCATTGGGCCAAAAAGCCAAGAAAGAATTCTTCCTACCAGAGGAACAGTTTTCAGAAGATAAGAACGGGGTCCGGAGAGCCAGCTTACATCCTTTTTGGAGCGAGGTCAGTCTTCAGATCATGAAATACATTACCTGTGAGGGGCGGTTCAGTATTGTCTATGGCTATCACTTCTGGTTGCTAAGTGAACTCAGACATGGGATGGATTTACCTCCAGAACAGAAGTTAAGCATCCCCTATTTCCTCCTACAATCATTAATTGAGTGTGGCACAAAATTGAAGGAAGGGACACCGGATCAGCTAGCCCATCATGGGCTTATCAAGCTTCTAGTGGAAGATGCCCTCCATACCTACACTATCCCTCTCTCCTGGGAGATTTTCCGCAACATGTCCAAGGATGATGATATTCGAATTCTGGCCGAGGAACTCACTTCATCCAGCAGTGAAGAAAGGGAACACACTGAGGCAGAAGAGAAAGTCAGGGGTAAGGAAACACAGGACAGACCACCACAGAAAGAACAAGAAGAGAAACGGGGGAAAGGCCAAGCTGCTGAGCCCAAAACTGTGAGTGGAACAAAGGCACAAACACCAAGGGAGAAACGATTGCAGAGTAGAGCGGAGAGGACTGAAAAAGTCCAAACAAGTGAGGGCACAACCAAGGCAACCACACCAAAATTAAAAGGGAAGACACCCCCGACCAAGCAGAGCGAAACAGTGAAGACAGTTTCTACAGGAAGCCAGAAAACAGTGGACACAGGACTTTCTATAGGAAGCATGGAAACAGGGCAACAAAATGAAAAATCGCCTGAGATTTTAGCCAGGGAGGTAGCAGGTGTGCTGGCTACCCTAAGCACATCTCCAAAGAAAAAATGGAAGCGAAAGAGGGAGCCTTCCATGTATTTTAAGGCAAGAAGGAGCATGCGGATAAAAACTCACAGACCCCAGCCACCGTCAAAAGAGCCAATCACGATTTTAGACACCCCAACTATACAAAAGGAGAGGTCTCCCTCAAGGCCATCCATCACCTATGAACGAGGAAGCCGGAAGACATCCACCTAGAGAGAAAGAATGAAAATGTTGGACACAAAGGCCTCTCTACAGGACGCTGAGACTGTTCTACATGAAACGTTGTCTAGGCTAAAGGAGACCGAAGAAATGGAAGGAGAGGCAGCTAAATCACCACAGGAGGAAGAAAAGGTGGAGAACATTGTGGAACCTAGCCCCCATCCCAGCTTGGGCTCCTACTATAACTTCTTAGAGGCCGGAAAGATCATTCCCCAAAAATTCACAGTGCCACTTTTCCTTGCACTAGAAGAAGAGAGAGTGAGGACCCACACTTGGATGAAGATCGCTAAGTCCAAGGGTGTGGCAGATATAGGTCCCTTGGAGGAACAACTCAAAGAGGCGAGAAAGGAATTGGCTATGGTACGACATGTGGAGAGCAGCCAGCGGGCCAAGCTATAGGAAGAAAATGAGCTGCTTAAATAGCAACTACAGCTACAGGGACAGAAGAAGGAAGACAGGCCTCACATCTTGGGAGAACAACAGCAACAGGAGGAGCCCACAACACACAAAGAAACCCCTGATGAACATCAGAGAAGAGAAAGGATGCAGGCTGAAATTGAAATGCTAACTAGACAGCTACAGGAGAAGGACTTGCAAGCAGGCCAGGAGATACAGTCTCTGAAACAACAGGTACAAGAAAAGGAGGCCCAACTGGCCTGCATGGCCAGCTGGGCGATGGAAGCTCTGCAGTGTAGGTAGCCTGCCAAATCATACGCCCTATACCTTAAGGATCAGTGGTTGCAGTTTCAGATTAACACCTTGGCCCAAAGGGGCATCACTCCATTTCAAAATTATCATCAATTTGTGGCTTTATGTGACAGTAGTTCATCAGAGGACAAGGCTAAATTAGCAGAGTTTTATTTGCACAACTTAGCCCTTCCAAACATGAATGCATGGGATCCCAACACTATGATAGGAGATGTCCAGCTTATGGTCGTGGCCTCTTGGATGAATCATGAGGAAAAAAGAGCAGCAGAGGTCCGCAGTATCATAGGCAGAGAACTCAGTGAGCCACTAATGATGAGAGCAGAGCCGGATGACCCCTCAACAGTGATAAGCGCCCACCAGCACTTGGCCAACAACCCTCAGGATTTACCAAAATACATTGAGCAACAGGCTCCAGCTATTGCCCACTTTGAGGACATGGAGAGACTGTTGGGGGATAACTGCCTTCATGCCTGCACAAGGCGGTGGAACACACTGCCTCACAGCTTGAAGATAAGGGAATACCACTCTCCCACCAGGATGAGGGAGGCCTTGGCAAGGGTACCTCTCTACAAACAGTTGATGCAAAACCTGCAGGCCAATTGGATAGGCCTGAAGTTCAGTGCTCCCTTGCTTTTGGGATTGGTAGAAGGAGTTAAGGAAGAGGAGGAAAATAGACAATGGGAGGAAGTGGAAAGGAAAGCAGCATTTCATGACTGGGAAGAAGATATCAACGCGGAGGCCTGGGATGTGAGAGAGGTGATCAAGGCAATCAAGGATGAGGAGCTGGACTAGTTGCTCAGAGGATGAGCAACCCATTTAGCAGGGGGGTGATGATGAGCCCTGAATTGGGTAACTTATTGGGCTCATTTTGCGTAATTGTTCTTGATCAATCCACCATTTTTTATAGTTTATGCATGTTTTTTGAGTATGTTTATTTTATTTGAACGAATGAGGGTGGTCACTTTACCAAGATGGATAATATGTGGTTATTTCAGGTTTTTTTGGACAAATTTTCTGTGTTTTCAACTTCCTTCGAATAATGTCTTTAACAAGACACAAAGATAGACTTTTGTTATACTTGTTTAAGCTATAAGATGCTTTGAATTGGGTTGCACCAAGATCAACTATTGCTTCAGATGCTTTGAATTTTGTTGCACCAAGTTCACCTATTATTTGACTTTCAATTTTGCCTATTTGTTGTAAAGGTTCATAGTAGACATTGACTATACTTGTTTCAAATTGAAATATGTTCAGAGTTCCAAGTATTGTTTTTTAATTACATATTTTCCTGAACATGGACATTGTAACTGCAGACCAAATGATGAAATGTATGTTTAGAATTTTGCTTAACAAAGCAAAGACAAATATATCACCTTCAATATTTCCTTTGTTATAGGGCAATGCTAATTGTTTTATGTATTCCTACCAAGTAGTTATTTTTTTATACTTTTCTATACAACTAAAGTATATATGCTCTGCTATGCATCTAATTGCAAATATGTCATTTTGAACAACTGCATTGCAAAATGTTTTTGCAATGATAAGTCGAAGACATGGCACACTATATTCATTATCTAGAAGATAACAAATTGTTTCAAATGCACTCTCACCATATATGCTATTGAACATGGGCACTCTACCGGCGCTGGTCATGGCCCAAAATGTTTGATGTTCAAAGATGCATAAGTTAATTTGTTCATGCAAAGTGTTGGTTTGTTGCCAGAAGGCAGAATCCATGATATGGTCTTTTTTGCAAAGCAATGGCTCAAAGTGGCCATTTATAGGATCTTTGTCATGAAATAGTATGTCATAAGTATTTGTTGCAATTGTTGAATTAAAGTGCAAATACATTTTCAATTTTGTTTTGGACCAAATTGGAATTTTCAACCAATTTGATAACCAATATATAGAAAACTGTCTCCCCATAGTCCTCGACATTTTAGAGGTATATCAATTGAAGTTGACCTAGACATTTTTGCTAAATACAAATCATGATTACTGATGTTGCATTTTTGTTAATGACTCTTCGTGGAGTTCATGTTGATAAGACATAATTGCTTCCTTATCGTTTTTTGCTAAACATTTTCTAAAATACTTCACTACTCCTTTTCTTAATTCTATCAATGTATATGTATAACGTAGTATATGTACAATGTAAAAGTATATTTTGTACCTGTTAAAATGCAAGTGTAAATGTCTTCTAACTTGTTCCAACAAATCTTCAGCAAGTCTCTATTGAGTTGTTCTAGTAAGAATACATGCAAAAACAAAGTAATAGATTTATTAGTATACAAATCTAAGAATAAGATGCATACTTATTAAAAAAATGATGTTATTGCCATTTTTTTTGGCATATAAATTTGTATCGGAAATAGTTTTTTAACACGTCTTAGTATACCACAACCAAAAATAGGACAAAATCCTAGAAAATTAAACTAAATTTTGGAGGAGTGAACACATACACTGATGCAGGAGCAGACTGAATTTTGGAAGGGTGAGCCAAATTAACGCTAGGTTACTGTAAAAAATCCAATTGGTTTTGAAGGCTACTGATTCATTATCCATAGAAACAATTGGCCAAGTTCAATTAGAATTTCCATAGTGGAGGACAGTTGATCCCGTAAGAGCCATAACAATGGAAGGCTTCATGCGAAGAGGCCCTAAGATCCCAGTGATTAACAACTCCCGTGACTAAAGATTAACACTTTCATACTTTACCATATATGCCACACTAGTGAGGTAGGACAACCAATACTTGCTATTATAATCATCTTAAAGAGAGCCACCATTCCTTCCGCTGATCGAATCCACGAGGTGATCATTAAAGTGCCCAGGTGATGTCCGGTGATAAAATCATTTGTCATGACAGAAATTGCTATGGGGTTGGATGGAATAAGATGTGGTCATTCAGTTAATGTGGAAATACTTGGAAATGGATATTGTAAGGAGAATGTTGAAGAAACGAACAACATCCCTGGTTTGTCTGATTGTTGTTGGATTGGAGGGAATGGACATGAAAAGGAAATGCATCAAACTTCATATTTTGATCTAGAAAACTTAGACTTTGATACGACCCTTGATGGGCCTATTGCATTTGTAAGTACTTAGATATAAATTACTTGACGTCCTCATCTGCAATATCTAGTTCATTTTTCCCTCTGATTTTTATTTTTGAACCTTGATTATTTTGTAGGATTCACAATTCCTTTCTTTCCATGAGTTGATTGAGCATCTAAAAGCAACATGCTAATAATAAAAATGGTCTAATATGAAGCTAATCTAGGTCTTGCATGTGAGTATATCTACATAAGACAAAGCATGACGAGAGTTACATAAGAGTTCCTAATTTGGGGGGACGGGTGTTTTACATTTGTATGGACGTGCAAAAGATGAGGTACTGTCCAAATAATTGATTTGCAATAAAAGATAACTCGACACAAAAAGAAAGATTAACATAGTTTTATATGTACGTAGAGGATGGACACTAAATAAGGGGCTTATGACAGATTTTGTGTGACAAATATTCATGGTTATTGGGACTTAGTCTAGTAAGCATGTATGAACACGTTGTCTAAATTGATCACTTACCCACTTTAATGTGTCTTACTGGAGAATTGGTCAACTTTGATCATTATTCTCACAATTTTGTACTGTGTACAGAGTAACACAAATGAATGCTAAACATAAGTGCAGTGGCAACAATTGACTCTTTACTTGCCCAATACTTCTTTGCTTGAGTGCGAGTCATTTTCAATTTTGATAGGTCTCAACTACACCACGGGTCCTCTTCGGGGTAGGGTTTGCTCGATGACTATAAAGAATCCAATTCGAAGACTCTTAATGTACTATTGTACAACGTAAGACCAAGAATCGAATTTACATTTTCTGTTACAGTAAATAGTCTTGTAGGGGCCTTGGTTTAGCACTAGTATCAAGTTATAATAGGTCTAGTGAACAACTTAGGAAAAAGGAGTTAGTATAAGGATATTATCTAGTTCTAAGTACTATAGTCTATTCCCACTGAAGGACTGAAGCTCTTAAAAATCCCTATTGCTTCCCTCATCCCGTAGGACTGATATTAATATTACAATGTGTCTCCATAACATTAGAATAATGTTATACTACTATCTAAAGGGTGAAGATATAGATAAGTAGGGTAACTGGCTACTCCCTGTAATTATTCATTATTTCTTGCACACTTAAGCACTCCATTCTTTTGTAACAGTAGAATAATGTTATACTACTATCTAAAGGGTGAAGATATAGATAAGTAGGGTAACTGGCTACTCCTTGTAATTATTCACTATTTCTTTCACACTTAAAGCACTCCATTCTTTTGTAAGATTTCATTGGAGACCCTAGTTCCGCTTTGATGTCCAACCTGAGAACTAAACATATGCCTTGTTCTCATCTCAATCATCAGCGAGTGTTTCATAACCCTGTTGAGATAGCTGAGTCTTAAATTCCACTGAAACTTTGTAAACCTCCTTTCCCTCTCTCCAAGGTTCCGTCCATAATCTAAATTTTCCCGATTGGGAATCTTACATGCTAAAGAGTTACCTAACACAGAAAAGAGAAGAATAACACAAGAGCTGATCTTTCCAAAAAGATGATCCAGTAGAATATTTCTTTCTGAGAGTTGTTATCCATTTTTGCAAATGAAAAGAGTTCAATGTATTTCTTGATGATATCTTGGCAGAGACGTTTAGTAGATATGGTCCTCAGAATCAGAATGTTTTTGGCAACAAGGGCTCTCGGGCTCTCCTAAATAGATGAATGTGCATTAAACCTCACTCTGTGCATTAAAATTTGCAACACCGCCCCGGGCAACATATAGTGGAAACACGGGAGGAAATGCCTCGGATGAAGAAAATGCCTCAGATATCCCAATTTTTTACCTACTTTGCTAAATTTTAAACTTCAAATTTTCAATATGATATTTCTATTTTAGCATTTTAGTCTATTGCAGCATGCTTATCGAAGAGGAAAGAAACTGTAAATATAGAAAATCTCATCCTATTCCTCAACAGCATATCCATTAGACTTGCCAGCCCTTGACAAAGAGCAAAGCCCAAGGTGGGCAATGAGCAGATTGCAGAATTATCTGAAAGCTCTTTGCCGGGTCTGCTTCTGAGTTGGTAAATAAATACCCTGCTTTTCATTTATTACACTCTGTTCCAAATTGTCGTGGGATGTTGATTCTGCTCTAGTATTGGGGACTGGCCATTAAGAGTTTGCTGAGCTCAACCCAAGGTCCAAGGTCCATAGGTTTGCTGGTGAGGAGAGTGATGTTATTATTATGAGTTTGAGAAGATAGGAATTTAGTTATTATGGCATTAGAAGGTAATGGAAATTATGTGTTTGATGATCTCACAAACTACAACAAGGTTTCTACTAATTCAGCCCCGAATTATCAAACATCTTCTGCGAGTTGGCATTCTGCCATTGTGGGCTGTGTTGTGAACATGAACCACCATTCATCTGTTCAAGCAACAACACAGTGCTCGTTTCGACCTGTTAACTCTTCTTATAACTTAGATGAACTCCTGCCATTTTCAGTCCAAGTCCTGGACAATGTGAACAGAAGAAACGCAGCAGGATTGTCCAGCACTCCTTCGATTGATTTATGCATCAAAAGTTTCGCACACCTTAAGGGGTAAAGCTGAAGTATACTATCCTATATTCCCTGCAGCAGAATTTGATTACAGAGGAAGAAGGTGCATGCTCAAGGGTGCTGGATTGTTGAACTCTTTCCATGCAGAGGCAGTCTCTGACATAGCATATCTCCAGAACAACCTACCCATTTCAACATTGCAGAAGAAAACCCCTTGAGATATGGCGTGGAAAAGAAGCTCAGAATAAAACATTTGGGGACCTTTGGAATTCCACAATGCACATAATATGGATGAGAACCAAACAAGTTTCAATAGGTATGGGGAAAATTTTATGTGAAACAGATTGAAAGAATGTGTTATAATATCTTTTTAAAAGAATAAAAGAATAGATATACAGGTCGGGACGCATCAACAGGCATAGTGGATGCACCACCGTCTTCTTCCTACGCCGGTAGGATTAGGATTACAAAAATGATTATACCAAAGGATGGCAAGATTTGGTAGCCGGATCCCACATAGCCGGCAGCAGATATGCCCGTCCATTAACTCCGCGGGCATTGTAGCTCGCCCCACTTGTTTCATCCATCAGAAGCTCCCCGGGGAAGCCCGGGTAAGCCCCCTTTCCATATATTCCGGAGCAGGCGGAAACGGCCTCTAAAGGTGCAGCGGCATCCCCTTGGAAGTAGCCGGTGTTGAACGGATTAGTGGCTGCTCCTGCCAGAACAGCGGCAATGTTGATGATCATGCCATCGATGCCCACGTCTGCGTTTGGTGCCACCAGGGGAGGAGTCTGGGGTCCATACATGGGCTGATGAAACGGCCACGCGCACTGCCCAGGGCACTGACTCGCAGAATTCCCAACCCACGCGTATGGAATTAGCTGCTCATGCTTCTCCTCCTTCCCCTGCATCATTCGGCTTCCTGTACTTGATAATACATTGAGATTGAGATTGGCATGGAATCCGCAGGAGCTCATGCAGAAACCCTCCACGGTGACATCCTCGGAGGTGAGCACCAAGTACACAGCATTGGCATTTCCGGGTGATTTCCTCGGTGGCAGAGCACCCGACTTGAGGGCAGCTTCAACCAGAGCAGCAATGTCAGTCCTCTTGAGTGACTTGCCGAGGGAGTATCGTTGGTCCACCTTCTGTTTTCCAAGCATTACAACACTGGATGTGGATGTGGATGGGGCGGCCTTGTTGTTAGAGTGGGTGCCCTCGTACTTGTGCGTGGTCTTCCACCAAGTGGAGGCGGAGGGCTGATTTGCTTTTCCCTCTGACGTCTTTGCCCCAAGAGATTGTACAAAATCCCCCACAATGGAGCGTTGAACAGGGGTGAACTGCCCATACCAAATCAAATGGAGAGGGATCACCCCACTGGCAGAGAGCAGAGGACCATCATGGTAAGTCAAAACAACAGATGCCTCTTCCACCAAAGCAGCAAGTTTCCTGGACTGTCCACCAGCAGCAGCAGATGCCCACAATACCGCCATACAAAACACGCCCATCTGCAGGATCACAGTGAGTCGAAGCCGCGAACCACAAGCAGCCATTTGAATTTTGAAGGCAAGCTGGTAAAATACCTTGCAACCTTCACTATCACTATGGATCGATCAGAAGAGATCCAAAGGAATCGAACTCGCTTATAACAACAATCAAGAAAGAATGAAGCTACAAACACTGGTAGTGGGATAGAGGAGGGAAGAAAAGATGGTTGTGAGATTGAAGAGCAGAGTAGAGGGATGGGGCTTAAGTAGGGGGAGTTGTGGAGGACGCGGTTACGCAGAAGGAGGTGGGGACAGCAATGGACAGAGGGGTGCCATGCTGGCCGGCATTACAGAAATAATTAACATTCACCGCGTAGGTAAAGAGGTTTTGGAACGTTCCAAATGCCAAATCCTCCGTTAGAAAAAGTGATGTGGTGCGTGCAGGTGAGGTGAGTGGATGGAGATATTCCTAATTTCCTGCTTCCTTCCCAATCTCCTCTTCCTCATGGATGCGCGGTCTCCACTATCCTTCAGTGGAGACAACTATCCCGCCGCTAACTGAGTGTCTCTTGTGGTCGTGGGTTCCCTACAGCTGGAGCCGTGGGGGCTAAGTTTAACTGACGCATCCATTATCCTTCAGTGGAGACAACTATCCCGCCGCTAACGATGAGTGTCTCTTGTGGTCATGGGTTCCCTACAGCTGGAGCCGCGGGGGCTAAGTTTAACTGACGCTAAATAAAAGATATAGCATCCTATTACTCAACATAAATATATTGTTATAAGGCTAGGCGGTTGAGATATGTTATCCATGTCCTTATCTTTTATAAAATTAATCAATGTTTACGGCTTCTATTTAATTTAATTTAATGGCACTTTAATCCACTTTTGTCACTCCTTTAAACAGTATGCCATGTGTGCTTGTGCTAAATCATTTCTTAACCTCTTTTCTTGGTTAAGTTTACTTTTTAGCTTTGAGAAAAATTGAGTCCAAGTCAAGGGAAATGTGTGGGAAAATGTCAATAAAATATAGACTTCACCAATAATTTTATAGGTTTTGCACATGCATATTTTATTATAAAGGGAAAGGCAAATTTTAATTTTATTGATTAGTCTCGTCCTAAAGATCAAGAAACCTAGTCCAAGTTCAAAAGCAGTGTAAAGGGAGCATATATTCTAGCATTCCTAAAAGTCATGAATCACGTAGAAAATCTATATCGTTAGCATACTATATTCATTGTTTGATCCAAATCAAATGTATTCTCAACTTGAAGAATTTAAAGGGAGCATATATTCTAGCATTCCTAAAAGTCATGAATCACGTAGAAAATCTATATCGTTAGCATACTATATTCATTGTTTGATCCAAATCAAATGTATTCTCAACTTGAAGAATTTTCCATGATCGTCAATGTAATGTTCTACTAAACAAAATACACCATCCTATTTTTTTCATTTCCATTCACTAAACACTAATGAAATCCCTAACTCATTAAGTTTTACAACCTCCATATTGCCTCTCACATTTGGTTGTGATCTCCTACCTTTAGTGACTACTATAATAAACTCTATTCTCCATTAAACTCCCACTATATATACTTCGCTTGTAGATGGTGAGTATTCTCCATCGTTGCTTACCTCCATTTGTCAAGGTAGTTATAGTAGTGGTCCTTAAAAGTTAACACACGGCGTTTGCATTAGGAATGCACTTGTTTGACTGATCTATCAATAGTTATGCATATTTGTTTAAGTTTTGCTAGCAAAATTCTAACTCTTTATTATATGACATGTACCTTCACTTATGTTCTCTTAGTACAAAAGCCTTAATTATATACATTAGAATCAATGGCATCTACATGAGACACTGATCCCCTTTGCTACAATATTTGAAGGCACCAACCTACAATAGAAACCAATCCCCATCGTTTCAAATATTTGTAGGCATCGACCTACTTCATTGAGTTTGCTTTCCACTCCTACCTTCATCGAGTCCGCTTGTTGCTTCCGCCTTCACCACCTTTCTTAGCTACTTCTTCCTTCGCCAAGTCTGCTTCTCCCAAAACTTGTCGCTTTTTACCTCTTCTCAACAGCATGAACTTGTACAACGTGCCACGTATCTAATTTTACAAATCAGATTCTAAATTTTTTATCTGAGGCACCTTTGCATGTCTCCTCAGGCCTCTAAAATTTTCAAAGTATGAAGATTCCCATAAAATAAGTTATAGCAAAAAATTCCAAACTATCTTGTTTGAAGCTGATTTCAGGACTATTCAATAACCCTAAATTCCACAGGGCACATCTCCAAAATTGTAATGAACCAAATTCCCAAAGTTTTACCATAGATGCATAGAGATTTCTTCTTTGTCTCCTCCAAATTTCATAGTCTCAAACATTATAATAAAAAGATTATAACAAATATGCCAAGCTATCACGTTTGAAGCATACATCTTGAGCATTAAAAGAAACCCTAACTTCCGTACTAAATATCTCCAAAATTATGGTGAAAAAAGACGTGAAATTTCTACCATAGGGAGATAGAGATATCTTCTCTACCTCCTTTAGATTTCACGGTATCAAACATTCCCAAAAAACGAGTTAGAGAAAAAACTCCAAGCTGACCTTTTTGAAGCATATTTTAAGAGCATTCAGGAACTGTGACTTCCTTCAAGCATATCTTTGGAATTATAGTGAATAAAACTTTAAAATTCCTCCCAAAATACCTAGAGATGCTTTCTTCGTCTCCTCTACGTTTCAGAGTTTGAGACATCTCAAAACTAATGTCATAGCGAAAATTCTAGCTAACCTATTTGAAGCATACTTGAGGAGCATTTTGAACCAAAACATCATCAAAGCATGTCTCTAGAATTATAATGGTGTAGAGTCTAATTTCTCTACCACATGTACATGAATATTTCAACTCCACCTACTCTGCATTTTATTGTCTGAAACATCTTAAAAGAAAAGTTAAAGTGAAATTTTCAAGCTGACCTGTTACCTCGACAAATCACATTTTCGCTCCACCTTTATGATCTAAAGAGTATTTCCAAGCTTTTGTTGTGCGCCTTATATCTCTTTTCCTTTTATGGTCTTAAAATGCACTCATATATCATTTATTTATATTGCTTCTGTGTTAACTTATGGGGTTTACTCATAAAAATGGTGGCTGACCTGATGAAATCTTTCATATCTCTTCAGTTATATGGAGTGAGAGGGAGTTCGATATACCACTGACAAGGCATCGAAATAATATTTTCAACCATATATACTATGCTCCCATTTGATATATGCATTTAGAGTAAAAATTACTTTAGAGATAGGGTATTCAAACTAGGCATCACAAAAAAACAGGGTATCGAAACAATATTTCCAATAATCTTCATTTTGGAAATCTATAATCTCCCCTTATTTTTACCATGATAATGAAAACAATTTTCAAACACTTTACCCCTTTGTCATTGATGGCAACCCTTATTCAATTTTTCAACAATAGTATAGTACTCACTAACGTTTAGTGGGGAATCCTCTTGGTCTCCCCATGACTTTGACATTCTCGGTCTCCCGCTATCTTTGAAATCAATGACATTTTTTTTTAAAAAGCATCCACCTTTGTCATTGATCAGAACTCTAGACATTTGGAACTACTACTGAAGAACTACTCCTGCTTGCAGTTTCTCCCCCTTTGACATAAATGGAAAAGGCCTACTCCCTTTGTCTACAACTTCTCCCTTTACTTAAAACTTCTTCCCCTTTGACATCAATGGGAAAGGGATACTCTTGTTGTGCTTACTCTATCCTTTGCTGACAATTTGAGAGGGATATCACAACCCTTTTCTCCTTTATGTTCATTGAGGACATACACATTACTTGAGGTCCTTGTCGCTTTTTCCTTATTTCACATTATTTAGAATGAAATACGAGCTCATATCCTTGATCACAAATTTGAAATAGACTTAGAATGTTGTGTTTTATACCTTTAACGTACAATAAATTATGAGGTTTAGTATTTCCATTGTCAAGGCTCACTCGTGCCCTTTCCAACTATCCTTGTTGATGCATTTTCTCCAAGGGCAACATTGCCTCCTTTCCTTATTTTAGAGTAAGAAATTTACTATGATCCCTTCTCATGTGTTTTTAATATCCACTATCAATAAACCATTTTCTTGCTTTGCGTTGAGAATATAGATCAAGTCCACACTCCTATTTTTGTTGCATTCATTTCCATATCTTTGCACATTGTTCTCTATGTTTGGTAATATCTTCTTTCTTGCTTTTCTTGGGAAGCCCTATTGTGCTACTTGCACAGTCACATGCTTTGTGCTTATAATTATTACACTTGTGACATTCAATATGATCCACAATGGAGCATTGAACAACGGTGAACTTCCCATACCAAATGAAATGGACATGGATCACCCCGCTGGCAGAGAGCAGAGGATCATCATGGTAAGTCAAAACAGCAGATGGCTCTACCACCAAAACAACAAGTTTTCCTTGAATGTCTAGCATCAACAACAGATGCACACAATATTTCCATACAAAACACACCCATCTGCAAGATCATAGTTAGTCGAAGCCGCGAACCACAAGCAACCATTTGAAGGGAAGTTGATAAAATACCTTGTGACCTTCACTATCACTATCACTATGGATTGATCAGAAGAGATCCAAAGTAGTTGAACTCTCTTATAACAACAATCAAGAAGGAATGAAGCTACAATAATGCCAAAAACTGGTTGTGGAATAGAGCAAGGAAGAAACATGGTCGTGAGATTGAAGAGAAGAGTAGAGGGATGAGGTTTAAGTGGGGGGGTAGTGGAAGCGAGGACGCAATTACACAGAAGGAGGTGGTGACAAAGATGGATAGAGGGGTGCCATGTTGGAAGGCATTAGAGAAATAATTAATATTCACCGCATAGCTAAAGTAGTTTGGAACATTCCAAATGCCAAATATTTTAGAAAAGTGATAGCAAAAAATCCAAACTGACTTGTTTGAAGCTAATTTTAGGACTATTCAGTAACCCTAAATTTCATAGGGCACATCTACAACATTATAGTGAATCAAATTCCCAAAGTTACCATAGATGCATAGAGATTTATTCTTTGTCTCCTCCAAATTTCATAGTCTCAAACATTCTAATAAAAAGATTATAACAAATATGCCAAGCTATCATGTTTGAAGCATACATTTTGAGCATTATGTAAAAGCCCCGGGTTAAAAGTTCATGTAATGAAAGTCAATAAAGGCAAAATAAGACCAAGGTTAAGGGACACTTATTCCAGCTGAATGTTGGGCAAAATATCCTAGTGGGCATCACTTCGTGTGTTTATGGCTAAAGGGAAATTGGCAAAGGCAATGACAAAGGCTTGAGAAGACAAAGAGGCTTTACTTGACATTTTTTATGAAAATAAAGGAAATTAGGAGAAAAGGGAGGTGAAAGGCCACAGGTTGCATGTGAGGAGGAAATTGAAGGAAAATAATGGAAAAATGAAGAATTAGATGCATCAATAATAAAAAGACATAAGAGCATCAGTTGGTAGCCTTTTGTCAGTTTAGTTTTGGAGTTAGTCTAAGAGAGGAGAAGAGCACCAAGAAGAGAAGGAAAGCAAGCAAGCAAATGAAGGACTAGGAAAGCGAGGGAAGGACAAGGAAGGCAAAGGAAGCAAGGAAAGGTTGGATCAAGAAGCTTCCCCCGGAATACTTGCAGGTAACAGATTGCATGTATGATTTCCTAGCTGGTTTTGGCATGCATGGCATATTCATGCGTGTATTTTTGTTTCTTTGCTATCGGTGGCATCGATTTTGTTGGCTTCTTGACAGTGGTTTCAGCCTTTCCTTGCCATTTCCAGATAGCCATGGTGTGATGGGATTCTTTTCGGTTGAGCTATGGATTGCTTGAAGGTTTTGGATACGGGTGAGGTGGTCTCAGGAAAATCCCAAGGGTTGGGGGTGGAGATGGTTTTCTCTTGGAATCCCTCAACAGGTGGGTGGAGACAGGAAAATTCCTCAAGTGATGGTGAAGGAATTAGAATTATGAGGCATCCAAGCTCAATTTGGTTTTGTGATCTTAGGATCTGTTTAGGTGAGATCACAGTATGGTGAGGGTGGAGGCGGTTTAACCTCTGGATTCGCTTGGTTGTTTATGGATTGGTTTATCCCATGAGATCCCACATTCATGCTTGGAATATGGAATGTCGGTGATTGACTAAAAGAAATATTTGGTTCAGTCCAATCTTTGGTCAGGTGGTACGTGAAAGTCCCTAACTTGGTTGGATTTTTCATATGGTTAATAAGACCTAAGTTCCTCTTTCTTTTAATGAGTAAATGTACTTGTTGTTATGTCGCTTTAATGGTTGTTCTCTCATTGTTATCTATCTGGTTATAAGCATGGTTAATTAACAATTCTAAGAATGGATCTTAACACATTTCTATTAATGAATGCGAGACCTAATTGGTGTTATGAAAGCTCTTGTGAGAAGGCATTATTCCTTCTTGTTTTTCCTCAGGTAAGTTTTCAGATCATTATGTTCAAATTTGAATTCATTACCTCTAGGTTGCATGTTCACCGTGTGTTTGACGAAATGTTAGTCCCGGTTGGGAGTGGTCAGGTAAATTCCTCGTTCAAGTTTTGTTTTATGAGCTTTGTTTCTATGTCATCTACCATTTTTGGAAGTTTCACTAAGCTTTGGGCAAAGGCTTGGGTATTGGCCCTGAAAAAGTGGCTTAGAATTCAGGTCGTTGGCATAGAACTGATTGGAAAATTCCACAGTCACATGGAGGTAGGCTTATCAGTGCAACTAAAGGGCTACATTCGCTCGCATTCGTTGGCAAGGGAGAATATGAGGCTCTAGGTCAGTGAAAAAGAGAGTTATCTCAAGGGTTGGACGCCTAGAGGGGTTGGGTTGCTCCTGGAGGTTCTGTAGCACCTGAGGGAAGTCAGGAAGGTCTTAAGTTTTTGAATCCATTTCCTTAAGGTCATATAGGAGATTGAGACTTATCATAGTGACCCTCAGCTCATGTTTACCCCGGGAAAACCGGTGAAAGTGGGTAAATGTGGGAGGTGGAAATTTTCCTAATTTCCTCATGAATTGCGTAAGGAAATAGGGGTTCAAGCAGAGGAAGAAACTGACTAAATCTGGATCAGAGCTTCTGAGTGAGAAAAGAGATATATTTGTTATTCACTTGCAAGTTGAGCTCAAATTGACCCAACAATTTTAATACATCTCAATTCATGAGATTAATGCAAGCAGACAAAGGGGTGTTTAGCAGATTGCTTTCCCGTGGAAAAGCACTTTGTGCATGCGTGTTATTTCTCTTTGCATGTTTGTGATTGATGTTCTAAATTGTGAATTGAATTCCGCAAAGTAGTAGAGTAGGATTTTTTCTAGTGATTTAGATTAAAATTTCATGAGAAGTTACAGTTCTTCAACATAATTTATACACGGTATAGAGCAGGATTCACATTAGAACAAGAATTTCGAAGTTGTTTCTTACGAGGTTCAAATTTTGTAGTTCAGTGTAGTAGGATCTCTTCAGAGTTGGGAAGATGACCTTCAATGGATTGAGACTAGAGTACGCATTGGAAGTCAAATCTACTTTCATTGCATGGAAGGATCACATGGAGGCCTTGTTGGATGACAATGGATTGCTAGAATATGTCAAGACAAATGTTGCAAAATAACAAGCATCTAATGCACATAACCTAGCCCAATGGAAGAAATATGTAGCCAAGGCAAGGAGAATAATATTGGAGGGAGTACGAGACCACATTGTATCAAATATCCATGGAAAAGAAACTCTTTTTGCAATGTGGAAGGAACTGACAACGCTGTTCGAGAATAGTAGTGACCCTAGGAAATTGGAACTCAATGATAAACTTCGAAATATCAAGATGCAAAAGAATGACACTATCTCGCAATATCTGAGCAGATTTACACAAGTTCGTGATGAAATTGGTGGGGTCAGTGTTAATATTGCAGAAGATGACTTGGTAAGCCTAGCTCTTCTAGGTAATCCCGAAAGTTGGGATAGCTACCAAGGCTTGATGAACAGGTTTGGATTTGACATCTTTTGCAAGTAGTTTTCTTCCTTTCAGCTAACCTTTTCTAATTCTAATCCACATAACATTCAATACTTGGTTTATGATAATGTGAATTGCTTTATAAAATAGGTTAGTTGTATGGTAGGCAAAGTCATGATTTTTATGCAGGACTTCCCATTGACATATTTTTTGATATGTAAAGTTTTTCGACAGATCACTTGGGTGTTTGTTTCCATAAAACAATGATGGAAGAATCATTTCTTCTAAGTATTTATCTTGGAAAATTCATAATGGCACATAGCCTGCAGCAAGTGCAATATTAATTTCCTATTTACAAGGCCATGGATAGTATGTGGATCAGTGAAACCATGAACCAATGTTTTTGTGATCGGTTCATCAATATCCTGATTATCATTTTCACTATTTTCAATCTAAGTTGTACTGTCATATGCTCCCTGGTTTTCTATGAACACTTGTTTCCAATTGTCGTCTATCTCGACATTTTCTAACTTGTAAAGCGTTGTTTTGCATAATTGTTTTAATGCTTTCATGACTATGTGAACTTGAACACGACCAAATACATAGGCACTTTTGAATTTTAAGTGCTTGTTTAGCACAACTGCCATTGTGTCAGTGTCTTTTCTGTTTCGAGGCAACACATATTGAATTTTACATATGTTAGACATTGATGACTCCTCCAGTGAAACCTAGATGTGGTTTTTTATGTCGATGGCTCATTTCATTTATTTGCAAAAAGGGCAATCGTAATGCCACTAGTCTTTCTTCTAGTTCAGCAAGTTGACTAAGTGTTCTAGTGCCTTTATTTATTCTTATTTTTGCAGGCACTGCGTATTTAGGGATTGTGTCATCTGAAAATTCTTCTTTGTAAAGCCTATAAATGAAGGAACTTCTATTTTCGACATTTTCAAAACTAGGATTTTCAAGTTCATGGAAACAAGCTAGTGGTTTGCTAACGTTTTTTGCATGTGTTTTTTGGTTCACTTGTTTCATCGGAAAAACTTCTCTTCTAAAGAAGGTTCTTTGACATATTGAACAATGAAAGATAGGTGTATCATTTATCTGTGCTCTATATTTTTGTTCACACATTGATAATTCCGTTGAGTTGTTCCTTAATCTTTTTCTTGATCTTGACTGACACAAATCTTCTAGTACCACTTATTGTTTCATTATTGTTGTATTATATGCAAGTTGTATTTTATGTGTTTTCGAGTTTCTTCAAATAACATCTTTAAGTGGATGCAAAGACAAGTTTTTTTTTTTGGTTTTGTTTTGTTTTTTTTTTTTTTTTTTTGCTTGTTTGAGGAGGAGCATGGTTTGAATTTGCCTGCATTTAGTTGATCTATTGCTTCAGGCTTGTTCGCAACACTATTTTTCAAGCACTGCATAGATTCAAAGATGACAGTATCCTCAGTGTCAATGTCAAGTGGAACATGAGATGTTTTTGTGGACTGATGCTCTAAATATTATAGCATTATGTGTTGTTTCATTGTTTTTGTGTTATAGGCAAGTTTTGATTTTCTGTGTTTTCAACTTCCTTCGAATAATGTCTTTAACAAGAAACAAAGATAAACTTTTGTTGTACTTGTTTAAGCTATAAGATGCTTTGAATTGGGTTGCACCAAGATCAACTATTGCTTCAGATGCTTTGAATTCTGTTGCACCAAGTTCACCTATTATTTGACTTTCAATTTTGCCTATTTGTTGTAAAGGTTCATAGTAGACATTGACTGTACTTGTTTCAAATTGCAATATGTTCAAAGTTCTAAGTATTGTTTTTGAATTACATATTTTCCTGAACATGGACATTGTAACTGCAGACCAAATGATGAAATGTATGTTTAGGATTTTGCTTAACAAAGCAAAGACAAATATATCACCTTCAATATTTCCTTTGTTATAGGGCAATGCTAATTGTTTTATGCATTCCTGCTAAGTAGTTATTTTTTTATACTTTTCTATACAACTAAAGTATATATGCTCTGCTATGCATCTAATTGCAAATGGGCCATTTTGAACAACTGCATTGCAAAATGTTTTTGCAATGATAAGTCGAAGGCATGGCACGCTATATTCATTATCTAGAAGATAACAAATTGTTTCAAATGCACTCTCACCATATATGCTATTGAACATGGGCACTCTATCGAGGCTGGTCATGGCCCGAAATGTTTGATGTTCAAAGATGCATAAGTTAATTTGTTCATGCACAGTGTTGGTTTGTTGCCAGAAGGCAGAATCCATGATATGGTCTTTTTTGCAAAGCAATGGCTCAAAGTGGCCATTTATAGGATCTTCGTCATGAAATAGTATGTCATAAGTATTTGTTGCAATTGTTGAATTAAAGTGCAAATACATTTTCAATTTTGTTTTGCAGCAAATTCTAATTGGAATTTTCAACCAATTTGATAACCAATATATAGAAAATTGTCTCCCCATAGTCCTCGAGATTTTAGAGGTATATCAATTGAAGTTGATCTAGACATTTTTGCTAAATACAAATCACGATCACTGATGTTGCATTTTTGTTAATGACTCTTCGTGGAGTTCATGTTGATAAGACATAATTGCTTCCTTATCGTTTTTTGCTAAACATTTTCTAAAATACTTCACTGCTCCTTTTCTTAATTCTATCGATGTATATGTATACCGTAGTATATGCACAATGTAAAAGTATATTTTGTACCTGTTAAAATGCAAGTGTAAATGTCTTCTAACTTGTTCCAGCAAATCTTCAGCAAGTCTCTATTGAGTTGTTCTAGTAAGAATACATGCAAAAACAAAGCAATAGATTTATTAGTATACAAATCTAAGAATAAGATGCATACTTATTTAAAAAATGATGTTATTGCCATTTTTTTTGGCATATAAATTTGTATTAGAAATAGTTATTTAACACGTCTTAGTATACCACAACCAAAAATAGGACAAAATCCTAGAAAATTAAACTAAATTTTGGAGGAGTGAACACATACACTGATGCAGGAGCAGACTGAATTTTGGAAGGGTGAGCCCAATTAACGGTAGGTTACTGTAAAAAATCCAATTGGTTTTGAAGGCTACTGATTCATTATCCATAGAAACAATTGGCCAAGTTCAATTAGAATTTCCATAGTGGAGGACAATTGATCCCGTAAGAGCCATAACAATGGAAGGCTTCATGCGAAGAGGCCCTAAGATCCCAGTGATTAACAACTCCTGTGACTAACCATTAACACTTTCATACTTTACCATATATGCCACACTAGTGAGGTAGGACAACCAATACTTGCTATTATAATCATCTTAAAGAGAGCCACCATTCCTTCTGCTGATCGAATCCACGAGGTGATCATTGAAGTGCCCAGGTGATGTCCGGTGATAAAATCATTTGTCATGATAGAAATTGCTATGGGGTTGGATGGAATAAGATGTGGTCATTCAGTGAATGTGGAAATACTTGGAAATGGATATTGTAAGGAGAATGTTGAAGAAACGAACAACATCCCTGGTTTGTCTGATTGTTGTTGGATTGGAGGGAATGGACATGAAAAGGAAATGCATCAAACTTCATATTTTGATCTAGAAAACTTAGACTTTGATACGACCCCTGATGGGCCTATTGCATTTGTAAGTACTTAGATATAAATTACTTGACGTCCTCATCTGCAATATCTAGTTCATTTTTCCCTCTGATTTTTATTTTTGAACCTTGATTATTCTGTAGGATTCACAATTCCTTTCTTTCCATGAGTTGATTGAGCATCTGAAAGCAACATGCTAATAATAAAAATGGTCTAATATGAAGCTAATCTAGGTCCTGCATGTGAGTATATCTACATAAGACAAAGCATGACGAGAGTTACATAAGAGTTCCTAATTTGGGGGGACGGGTGTTTTACATTTGTATGGACGTGCAAAAGATGAGGTACTGTCCAAATAATTGATTTGCACTAAAAGATAACTCGACACAAAAAGAAAGATTAACATAGTTTTATATGTACGTAGAGGATGGACACTAAATAAGGGGCTTATGACAGATTTTGTGTGACATTTATTCATGGTTATTGGGACTTAGTCTAGTAAGCATGTATGAACACGTTGTCTAAATTGATCACTTACCCACTTTAATGTGTTTTACTGGAGAATTGGTCAACTTTGATCATTATTCTCACAATTTTGTACTGTGTACAGAGTAACACAAATGAATGCTAAACATAAGTGCAGTGCCAACAATTGACTCTTTACTTGCCCAATACTTCTTTGCTTGAGTGCGAGTCATTTTCAATTTTGATAGGTCTCAACTACACCACGGGTCCTCTTCAGGCTGGGGTTTGCTAGATGACTATAAAGAATCCAATTCGAAGACTCTTAATGTACTATTGTACAACGTAAGACCAAGAATCGAATTTACATTTTCTGTTACGGTAAATAGTCTTGTAGGGGCCTTGGTTTAGCACTAGTATCAAGTTATAATAGGTCTAGTGAACAACTTAGGAAAAAGGAGTCAGTATAAGGATATTATCTAGTTCTAAGTACTATAGTCTATTCCCACTGAAGGACTGAAGCTCTTAAAAATCCCTATTGCTTCCCTCATCCCGTAGGACTGATACTAATATTACAATGTGTCTCCATAACATTAGAATAATGTTATACTACTATCTAAAGGGTGAAGATATAGATAAGTAGGGTAACTGGCTACTCCTTGTAATTATTCATTATTTCTTGCACACTTAAGCACTCCATTCTTTTGTAACAGTAGAATAATGTTATACTACTATCTAAAGGGTGAAGATATAGATAAGTAGGGTAACTGGCTACTCCTTGTAATTATTCACTATTTCTTTCACACTTAAAGCACTCCATTCTTTTGTAAGATTTCATTGGAGACCCTAGTTCCACTTTGATGTCCAACCTGAGAACTAAACATATGCTTTGTTCTCATCTCAATCATCAGCGAGTGTTTCATAACCCTGTTGAGATAGCTGAGTCTTAAATTCCACTGAAACTTTGTAAACCTCCTTTCCCTCTCTCCAAGGTTCCGTCCATAATCTAAATTTTCGCGATTGGGAATCTTACATGCTAAAGAGTTACCTAACACAGAGAAGAGAAGAATAACACAAGAGCTGACCTTTCCAAAAGATGATCCAGTAGAATATTTCTTTCTAAGAGTTGTTATCCATTTTTGCAAATGATTATCCATTTTTGCAAATGAAAAGAGTTCAATGTATTTCTTGATGATATCTTGACAGAGACGTTTAGTAGATATGGTCCTCAGAATCAGAATGTTTTTGGCAACAAGGGCTCTCGGGCTCTCCTAAATATATGAATGTGCATTAAACCTCACTCTGTGCATTAAAATTTGCAACACCGCCCCGGGCAACATAAAGTGGAAACACGGGAGGAAATGCCTCGGATGAAGAAAATGCCTCAGATATCCCAATTTTTTACCTACTTTGCTAAGTTTTAAACTTCAAATTTTCAATATGATATTTCTATTTTAGCATTTTAGTCTATTGCAGCATGCTTATCGAAGAGGAAAGAAACTGTAAATATAGATAATCTCATCCTATTCCTCAACAGCATATCCATTAGACTTGCCAGCCCTTGACAAAGAGCAAAGCCCAAGGTGGGCAATGAGCAGATTGCAGAATTATCTGAAAGCTCTTTGCCGGGTCTGCTTCTGAGTTGGTAAATAAATACCCTGCTTTTCATTTATTACACTCTGTTCCAAATTGTCGTGGGATGTTGATTCTGCTCTAGTATTGGGGACTGGCCATTAAGAGTTTGCTGAGCTCAACCCAAGGTCCAAGGTCCATAGGTTTGCTGGTGAGGAGAGTGATGTTATTATTATGAGTTTGAGAAGATAGGAATTTAGTTATCATGGCATTAGAAGGTAATGGAAATTATGTGTTTGATGATCTCACAAACTACAACAAGGTTTCTACTAATTCAGCCCCGAATTATCAAACATCTTCTGCGAGTTGGCATTCTGCCATTGTGGGCTGTGTTGTGAACATGAACCACCATTCATCTGTTCAAGCAACAACACAGTGCTCGTTTCGACCTGTTAACTCTTCTTATAACTTAGATGAACTCCTGCCATTTTCAGTCCAAGTCCTGGACAATGTGAACAGAAGAAACGCAGCAGGATTGTCCAGCACTCCTTCGATTGATTTATGCATCAAAAGTTTCGCACACCTTAAGGGGTAAAGCTGAAGTATACTATCCTATATTCCCTGCAGCAGAATTTGATTACAGAGGAAGAAGGTGCATGCTCAAGGGTGCTGGATTGTTGAACTCTTTCCATGCAGAGGCAGTCTCTGACATAGCATATCTCCAGAACAACCTACCCACTTCAACATTGCAGAAGAAAACCCCTTGAGATATGGCGTGGAAAAGAAGCTCAGAATAAAACATTTGGGGACCTTTGGAATTCCACAATGCACATAATATGGATGAGAACCAAACAAGTTTCAATAGGTATGGGGAAAATTTTATGTGAAACAGATTCAAAGAATGTGTTATAATATCTTTTTAAAAGAATAAAAGAATAATATCTTTTTAAAAGAATAAAAGAATACCGTCTTCTTCCTACGCCCGTAGGATTAGGATTACAAAAATGATTATACCAAAGGATGGCAAGATTTGGTAGCCGGATCCCACATAGCCGGCAGCAGATATGCCCGTCCATTAACTCCGCGGGCATTGTAGCTCGCCCCACTTGTTTCATCCATCAGAAGCTCCCCGGGGAAGCCCGGGTAAGCCCCCTTTCCATATATTCCGGAGCAGGCGGAGACGGCCTCTAAAGGTGCAGCGGCATCCCCTTGGAAGTAGCCGGTGTTGAACGGATTAGTGGCTGCTCCTGCCAGAACAGCGGCAATGTTGATGATCATGCCATCGATGCCCACGTCTGCGTTTGGTGCCACCAGGGGAGGAGTCTGGGGTCCATACATGGGCTGATGAAACGGCCACGCGCACTGCCCAGGGCACTGACTCGCAGAATTCCCAACCCACGCGTATGGAATTAGCTGCTCATGCTTCTCCTCCTTCCCCTGCATCATTCGGCTTCCTGTACTTGATAATACATTGAGATTGAGATTGGCATGGAATCCGCAGGAGCTCATGCAGAAACCCTCCACGGTGACATCCTTGGAGGTGAGCACCAAGTACACAGCATTGGCATTTCCGGGTGATTTCCTCGGTGGCAGAGCACCCGACTTGAGGGCAGCTTCAACCAGAGCAGCAATGTCAGTCCTCTTGAGTGACTTGCCGAGGGAGTATCGTTGGTCCACCTTCTGTTTTCCAAGCATTACAACACTGGATGTGGATGTGGATGGGGCGGCCTTGTTGTTAGAGTGGGTGCCCTCGTACTTGTGCGTGGTCTTCCACCAAGTGGAGGTGGAGGGCTGATTTGCTTTTCCCTCTGACGTCTTTGCCCCAAGAGATTGTACAAAATCCCCCACAATGGAGCGTTGAACAGGGGTGAACTGCCCATACCAAATCAAATGGAGAGGGATCACCCCACTGGCAGAGAGCAGAGGACCATCATGGTAAGTCAAAACAACAGATGCCTCTTCCACCAAAGCAGCAAGTTTCCTGGACTGTCCACCAGCAGCAGCAGATGCCCACAATACCGCCATACAAAACACGCCCATCTGCAGGATCACAGTGAGTCGAAGCCGCGAACCACAAGCAGCCATTTGAATTTTGAAGGCAAGCTGGTAAAATACCTTGCAACCTTCACTATCACTATGGATCGATCAGAAGAGATCCAAAGGAATCGAACTCGCTTATAACAACAATCAAGAAAGAATGAAGCTACAAACACTGGTAGTGGGATAGAGGAGGGAAGAAAAGATGGTTGTGAGATTGAAGAGCAGAGTAGAGGGATGGGGCTTAAGTAGGGGGAGTTGTGGAGGACGCGGTTACGCAGAAGGAGGTGGGGACAGCAATGGACAGAGGGGTGCCATGCTGGCCGGCATTACAGAAATAATTAACATTCACCGCGTAGGTAAAGAGGTTTTGGAACGTTCCAAATGCCAAATCCTCCGTTAGAAAAAGTGATGTGGTGCGTGCAGGTGAGGTGAGTGGATGGAGATATTCCTAATTTCCTGCTTCCTTCCCAATCTCCTCTTCCTCATGGATGCGCGTGCGTCTCCACTATCCTTCAGTGGAGACAACTATCCCGCCGCTAACTGAGTGTCTCTTGTGGTCGTGGGTCCCTACAGATGGAGCCGTGGGGGCTAAGTTTAACTGACGCATCCATTATCCTTCAGTGGAGACAACTATCCCGCCGCTAACGATGAGTGTCTCTTGTGGTCGTGGGTTCCCTACAGCTGGAGCCGCGGGGGCTAAGTTTAACTGACGCTAACTAAAAGATATAGCATCCTATTACTCAACATAAATATATTGTTATAAGGCTAGGCGGTTGAGATATGTTATCCATGTCCTTATCTTTTATAAAATTAATCAATGTTTACGGCTTCTATTTAATTTAATTTAATGGCACTTTAATCCACTTTTGTCACTCCTTTAAACAGTATGCCATGTGTGCTTGTGCTAAATCATTTCTTAAACTCTTTTCTTGGTTAAGCTTACTTTTTAGCTTTGAGAAAAATTGAGTCCAAGTCAAGGGAAATGTGTGGGAAAATGTCAATAAAATATAGACTTCACCAATAATTTTATAGGTTTTGTACATGCATATTTTATTATAAAGGGAAGAGGCAAATTTTAATTTTATTGATAAGTCTCGTCTCAAAGATGAAGAAACCTAGTCCAAGTTCAAAAGCAGTGTAAAGGGAGCATATATTCTAGCATTCCTAAAAGTCATGAATCACGTAGAAAATCTATATCGTTAGCATACTATATTCATTGTTTGATCCAAATCAAATGTATTCTCAACTTGAAGAATTTTCCATGATCGTCAATGTAATGTTCTACTAAACAAAATACACCATCCTATTTTTTTCATTTCCATTCACTAAACACTAATGAAATCCATAACTCATTGAGTTTTACAACCTCCATATTGCCTCTCACATTTGGTTGTGATCTCCTACCTTTAGTGACTACTATAATAAACTCTATTCTCCAATAAACTCCCACTATATATACTTCGCTTGTAGATGGTGAGTATTCTCCATCGTTGCTTACCTCCATTTGTCAAGGTAGTTATAGTAGTGGTCCTTAAAAGTTAACACACGGCGTGTGCATTAGGAATGCACTTGTTTGACTGATCTATCAATAGTTATGCATATTTGTTTAAGTTTTGCTAGCAAAATTCTAACTCTTTATTATATGACATGTACCTTCACTTATGTTCTCTTAGTACAGAAGCCTTAATTATATACGTTAGAATCAATGGCATCTACATGAGACACTGATCCCCTTTGCTACAATATTTGAAGGCAACAACCTACAATAGAAACCAATCCCCATCGCTTCAAATATTTGTAGGCATCGACCTACTTCATTGAGTTTGCTTTCCACTCCTACCTTCATCGAGTCTGCTTGTTGCTTCTGCCTTCACCACCTTTGTTAGCTACTTCTTCCTTCACCAAGTCTGCTTCTCCCAAAACTTGTCGTTTTTTACCTCTTCTCAACAACATGAACTTGTACAACGTGCCACGTATCTAATTTTACAAATCAGATTCTAAATTTTTTATCTGAGGCACCTTTGCATGTCTCCTCAGACCTCTGAAATTTTCAAAGTATGAAGATTCCCATAAAATAAGTTATAGCAAAAAATCCAAACTATCTTGTTTGAAGCCGATTTCAGGACTATTCAATAACCCTAAATTCCACAGGGCACATCTCCAAAATTGTAATGAACCAAATTACCAAATTTTTACCATAGATGCATAGAGATTTCTTCTTTGTCTCCTCCAAATTTCATAGTCTCAAACATTATAATAAAAAGATTATAACAAATATGCCAAGCTATCACGTTTGAAGCATACATCTTGAGCATTAAAAGAAACCCTAACTTCCTTACTGAATATCTCCAAAATTATAGTGAAAAAAGACGTGAAATTTCTACCATAGGGAGATAGAGATATCTTCTCTACCTCCTTTAGATTTCACAGTATCAAACATTCCCAAAAAACGAGTTAGAGAAAAAACTCCAAGCTGACCTTTTTGAAGCATATTTTAAGATCATTCAAGAACTGTGACTTCCTTCAAGCATATCTTTGGAATTATAGTGAATAAAACTTTAAAATTCCTCCCAAAATACCTAGAGATGCTTTCTTCGTCTCCTCTACGTTTCAGAGTTTGAGACATCTCAAAACTAATGTCATATCGAAAATTCTAGGCTAACCTATTTGAAGCATACTTGAGGAGCATTTAAGAACCAAAACTTCATCAAAGCATGTCTCTAGAATTATAATGGTGTAGATTCTAATATTTCTACCACATGTACATGAATATTTAAACTCCACCTACTCTGCATTTCATTGTCTGAAACATCTTAAAAGAAAAGTTAAAGTGAAATTTTCAAGCTGACCTGTTACCTCGACAAATCACATTTTCGCTCCACCTTTATGATCTAAAGAGTATTTCCAAGCTTTTGTTGTGCGCCTTATATCTCTTTTCCTTTTATGGTCTTAAAATGCACTCATATATCATTTATTTATATTGCTTCTGTGTTAACTTACGGGGTTTACTCATAAAAATGGTGGTTGACCTGATAAAATCTTTCATATCTCTTCAGTTATATGGAGTGAGAGGGAGTTCCATATACCACTGACAAGGCATCGAAATAATATTTTCAACCATATATACTATTCTCCCATTTGATATATGTATTTAGAGTAAAAATTACTTTAGAGATAGGGTATTCAAACTGGGCATCACAGAAAAACAGGGTATCAAAACAATATTTCCAGTAATCTTCATTTTGGAAATCTATAATCTCCCCTTATTTTTACCATGATAATGAAAACAATTTTCAAACAATTTACCCCTTTGTCATTGATGGCAACCCTTATTCAATTTTTCAACAATAGTATAGTACTCCCTAACGTTTAGTGGGGAATCCTCTTGGTCTCCCCATGACTTTGACATTCTCCGTCTCCCGCTATCTTTGAAATCAATGACAAAAAAATATTAAAAAGCATCCACCTTTGTCATTGATGGAAACTCTAGACATTTGGAACTACTACTGAAGAACTACTCCTGCTTGCAGTTTCTCCCCCTTTGACATAAATGGAAAAGGGCTACTCCCTTTGTCTACAACTTCTCCCTTTACTTAAAACTTCTCCCCCTTTGACATCAATGGAAAAGGGATACTCTCGTTGTGCTTACTCTATCCTTTGCTGACAATTTGAGAGGGATATCACAACCTTTTTCTCCTTTGTGTTCATTGAGGACACACACATTACTTGAGGTCCTTGTCGTTTTTTCCTTATTTCACATTATTTAGAATGTGTTAGGTTCCTATACCAATAGGTGTCATATTTCATGATTGACTGTGGAAGTGCCAAATATGATCATCCTTTCCATGCTGCAAAGATTCCATATTTTCAAAAAGCCAAAAGAAAATTAAAAAATGAAAAGAGGGTAGGCCCTAAAAGAAAAATCAAAGGGCAAAAAAACAACGAATTGGTCAAATAAAGAAAGAAAATGAACCCCAAAGAAAATACCAGGAAAGTGTGCTAGTCAAAATGCCACTGCTATCCTATTTTTTGCAAAGAATTTCAAACTGTGCAAACAGTGATTTTGTCACACTTGATGGAAGGCCAAACAGCTTAATCTTGGCCAATCCATGTCTAAATTTCTTGTTTTAGCATTAGAGAATAAGGTCTGTTCAAACAGTTTAAGCTTGGCAGATCATTAGTTAGGTAGAGAAGCAAGGGTGCTCAACAGTGAAATCTGAGCCCCTGGAAGACATAAGGGTAGACTTAGATAGGAGGACAACTAAAAGAAAACAAGAGAAAAAGGGTTGGCTAGTTCAAATGCACCCAATCAAGGGAAAAGAAGAAAAAAATGCCAGGTGTGTTAAGCTGGGTAGGCAGTTGGATGTTGCAGAAGCAAGTTCATGAACAGTTTTGTCATTTTTATGATCTATCTCATGGCTATCACAGGTACCATGGCAAAGTGGTTGCAAAACATTTGGAGCATGACTAATTTCCCTTCTCATTTCCCCAAAAATCATTTACTAACATCCCCTCAAGGACATTGGGATCTGCTCAGTGTTCCTAGTTCGCTTCATTTTATGAAAAATACTAAGTGGAACACTGTGTTTACTTAGCCAAAACAAGCCACATTTCTTATGTAGCAAAATCCTTTCATCTCCCTTTCATTTCCCTAAAAACCTAAGGTTTTACCTTATAAACTTAGCGTTCTCCACTCATAAAACCATATTAACACATTAACTTTATTATATAGCTCCTATATAATGTTTCCCCGCCCCTATTTTATAAAAATACACATAAAAACCCCAGATATTTAAATGTTCCCCGCCCCGACAATGATACCCATAAACCATAGAATTTCGGGAATTATAGGTTCACTTGGTACCTTATAATAACCCCTTCGCATACACAAACCATGGAATTTATTTAACAGCTGGTTAAATAAATAGCCGCACCTGCAAAACCCCGATAAACCAAAGTTTAATACCCCACAGAAACATTATAAAACATTAAAAAATTAACGCGGGTCCCATACTCTAGCCCGCCGCCATGTTTCATTTTCTGCTTGCCGTTGGATCATACCACGTAGATCCAACGACCCGTATGCACATCGCGACCCCCCCCCCCCCCGATGACCGAAAGTGAGGCTCCGAGAGATCGGTGGTTTTCCCGCCGTACAAAGTCCACGCGTCGCCTCCAGGCTTTATCGCGTCCGCTCCGCCCAAAACCACCGTTGCCCAATAAGCGATGCAATAAAACCATAAACTGCCCTCCTTTCCCGCCGTTGACGTCATCGTCCACGTCAGTACCCATGTCAGCTGCCGCCTCACCACTGTATCATCCGTCGTGTCTGCCACGTCAATGCCAAGACAGCTTCCGTACCTCCGCTACCAGACAAATTGCCGTCATGCTGACATCACCCGACCAAAGCGCGCCAAAAACCCGCCAAAATCAAAATTTTTGTAAAAAAGCCGTTAAACGTCATTTTTGTTTATTTCACTTTGTTTCTTCTGCGCGGTATTTGCATGGTTTTCAACGTTCAAAATGCCATTTTCGCTGCACAGTCCACCACCCAGGGAAATTGAATCCATTGTTCGGTCCCTTAGCTCGGTCCACCACCCACATTGTACACAGGGCGTACGTAAAACAGGTATTTACCCCAAACTCTTCTCCTAAACCCTGTTTTTCCAAGTTTTTCTCTAAAAATTGCCCGCATAACCAAAATTCGAATTGAAATCATAGTGCTGCATGTACACCTCTGCATTATGATCACTGTTTTACCCATTTTTTCAAAGAAATCCCTTGAACTCTGTTTCCCTCTGCAAAATTGCCCATAAAGCTAAAAATTCAACTCGTTTCGGCCTGCAACTTCCGCAGAAAAGCCCACCAACTGTCATTTTACCCTACTGTTGTTGCAAAAGCCCTAACTCCAATTAAAAAAGTCATAAAATAACTTGAAAATGGAGGCTCCAGTGGCCCTGAATGTTGCCCCCTTGAATGCACCACATAAGGAATTGGAATGGATGCCCCTTGCTGACAGGGATTTCCAAATTAAGGATATGATGGGTGATAAGCCTCACCTTCAAGCTTTTTGTGAAATTAGGAATAGCTACAGAAGCAATACTGATGTCTTTGGAATTTTGGAGTCCAACATGCCCATCTACTACCTCCCTTCAGTAAATGTGCTCCCTAATCTCATCCATTTATGCTGTGAAAATTATGACCCCACACAAAGAGCAGTTATGGCTCCATCTGGGACTGTCATCTTCTATATTACCCCTCAATCCATAAATGAGATGCTGCATTTTAAGCCAACTCAACCTCTGAACCCTCTCACCATGGAATTCTTGCTTGACCAAGGTGTCAAACTGCCTAGTTCAGAGATAACCAGAATAGCTCAATTATTCATGAGACCAGAAAGCCAGCCCAGGCAGCCCCCCCCTTTTAATCAGGTCTGGTTCAATGAAGCTGGTATATTCATTATGTTATGAAACCAGCTCAAGAAAAGATAGAAAAGATAGATCAACGCCTTAGAATTCAGCCTCTTCGAGGGGGCAACCTCCTTTACATTACATAAATGAACAATTCTTGGATGATACAAATGACAAAACCTCCTTTCTATATATAGGAGTCTAAGGAGTAACAATATAATCCAGCCGACCTAACAATAATAATATAAAGCCACAAAAATAACAATAGAGGGATTCTATGGGGCACAAAAATAATAATATGGGGGTAATAAGGGCACAACAATATAAATAAGGGGTATAACTACAATAGTAATGGGGTAATCACTAGTATTATAGGGACCCAACATGCCCCTCTCCTTCAAAAAAGTGTTGTCCTCAACGCTTGAGTAGTTCCGAATACTTCTGCATAAAATTCTCATCCTCCCATGTGGAATCTTCAGCGGATAAGTTCTTCCACTTGATAAGATACTCTGAAATTGATCGATTTCGTAGCTGTCGAGTTCTTGTTTCTGTGACTGCTTCCGGTTCCAATATAATTTTTCCTTCCTCATCAAGTTCTGGCAATATTGTTTGAACTGGGAGCTTGTCGCCTATAACCTTCTTTAAACATGAAACATGGAAAACTGGGTGCAATCGAGAAGCTGCAGGAAGCTCCAATTTGTATGCCATAGTACCAATCTTTTGCAACACCTTGTACGGACCATAATACTTTGGTGATAATTTATTATCCTTCTTAGCTTGCTTTAGGGACATTTGCTTATATGGTTGCAGCCGTAGGAATACCCAATCACCTACATCAAAACTTCTTTCACTGCGATGTTGATCTGCCTGTTGTTTCATTCTATTTTGTGCCAACACGAGGTTATCCTTTAAGAGTTGGAGGACTTGTTGTTGATGTTCGATGTGATGTTCCACTGCCTGAACCTTAGAATTTTCTCTTAAATATGATGTGATGGATGGTGGTTGATACCCATAAAGTGCCATAAATGGGGTCATTTTTGTTGTTGTATGGAAGGAAGTGTTATACCACCATTCAGCCAGAGGCAACCATTTGACCCATTGTGTCTGTTTATCAGATACAAAGCAACGAAGATATCCTTCCAAACATTTGTTTACTATCTCAGTTTGCCCATCAGATTGAGGATGACAAGATGAGCTGTGAGCTAACTGAGTACCAAGACAAGAAAATAATTTTGTCCAAAAATTTCCCGTGAAAATGGGATCTCTATCACTTACAATAATCTTTGGGTTTCCATGTAGCTTTTGAACTGTTTCCATAAATGCAATAGAAACTGTACTGGCTTTAAATGGATGTGATAATGCACAAAAGTGTGCATACTTGGTAAGTCTGTCAACTACCACCATGATGACACTCTTTCCCTCAGACTTGGGTAAACCTGTGATAAAATCCATTGAAACCTCCTCCCAACGTTGGCTTGGAATGGATAAAGGTTGTAATAGACCTGGTGTCTTAATTGTTTCAACTTTATTTTGTTGGTAAACCAAACATTCCGCCACAAACTTTTGAATATCTGATTTAAGGCCATCCCAAAAAAATTCCTTCTTAACCCTGTGGTAAGTTTTTAAAAATCCTGAGTGCCCTCCTAAGGGAGAAGTGTGTAATTCCATAAGAATTTTTTGTTTTAGCTGGGAATTCTTACAGAGGTATAAGCGATCTTTGTACCATAACGAATCATTTTGCAAGCTAAATGTATCAGAAGTACTGGAATCTTGTTGTAGCTTTCGAATAAGTGCCCACACTTCTTCGTCATTCTTCCATTCCTCCTTTGCTTCGTTTATCCAATCTGGTTGGATAATAGAAATGGCACACAACAATGCTTCCATATCCTCATCCTTTCTTGAGAGTCCATTTGCCACCACATTTTGCTTCCCTTTTTTGTAGATGATTTCAAAGTCATAACCCAACATCTTTGTGACCCACTTTTGTTGCTCTTCAGAGGATAATCTTTGTTCTAAAAAGTATTTAAGGCTATCATGATCCGTTTTTACCTTGAAGTGTCTTCCCATTAGGTAGGGTCTCCATTTCTTAAGTGCATGGAGTATTGCCAACATTTTCTTCTCATAAATAGCTTTGCTTAAAAACTTTCCCTTGATTGGACGACTTTCAAAAGCAATGGGTCTTTCATCTTGCATTAGAACAGCACCAATTCCATTTCCTGAAGCATCACATTCCACAATAAAGGTTTTTGTGAAGTCCGGTGTAGCTAAGACCGGTGCTTGGCACATTGCCTCTTTAAGATGTTTAAAGGCCTTTGTTGCTTCCGGAGTCCATGAAAATGAATCTTTCTTCAATAATGTTGTTAGAGGTGCTGCTATTCTCCCATAATTCTTAACGAACTTGCGATAATACCCTGTCAACCCAAGAAATCCTCGCAGATGCTTTATGGATGTGGGGATTTTCCATTCCTTAATGGCTTTAATTTTGCTAGGGTCTACCTTAACTCCTTCATGAGATACAATATGACCCAAATATTCCACCTCCTGGACTCCAAAGAAACATTTGGATCTTTTTGCATATAATTGTTTCTCCTCCAATAGTTGTAGCACCTTGTCAACATGTTCAACATGATCCTTCCAAGACTTGCTGTAGATTAGTATATCATCAAAAAATACCAACACAAATTTTCTAAGGAATGGTTTGAAAATTGAATTCATCAAACCTTGAAATGTTGAAGGTGCATTGGTAAGGCCAAAAGGCATGACCAAAAATTCATAATGACCCTCATGAGTTCTAAATGCCGTTTTCGGAATGTCTTCAATCTTCATTCTGATTTGATGATATCCCGAACGAAGATCCAACTTGGTGAAGTAAATTGATCCATGCAATTCATCCAGTAATTCATCAATGACAGGAATGGGGAACTTATCTTTAATAGTGAGCTTGTTGAGCTCCCTATAATCTGGACACATGCGCCATGATCCATCCTTCTTGTGCACCAATACTACTGGAGCTGAGAAAGAACTTTGACTTGGTTGAATTATACCAGCCTCTAGCATTTCTGCAACCATACGTTCAATTTCACTTTTTTGGACATATGGATATCTGTACGGCCTGATGTTTGGAGGAACACTTCCTGGAATCAGATGAATAGCATGATCATGATCACACATAGGTGGGAGACCTTTGGGAGTCTCAAATACCTTGGAATGATTGTCCAGGACTTTTTGGAGATCTGGAGAAATAGATGATTCCAATGTGAAAACATCTAGCGAACATAATTGTGCAATTACACCTCTTTGCTCCTTTTTTAGAAGCTTTGTCATGCCATTAGAGCTGATTATCTTTCCTGGTTTCCCTGCAATACCCCTTAATTCAACTTCCTTTCCTTCCACAGAAAATTTCATGAAAAGTTCTTGAAAATTAAAAGCTATTGTACCCAAGGATTGTAGCCATTGGACTCCTAGTACAACATCAGCACCTCCCATTGGAATGGAAAGCATTGGGCTAGTCAATACATATTCTTCCATGGATAGCTTGATATTATGGCACTTTCCAGAACAATTTATTGTTCCTCCATTTTCAATCATCACTTGACACTCTGGTGCTAGATATAGGAAGCAATTCAATTCTTTTGCTACCCTACAATGAATAAAATTGTGGGTGCTTCCTGAATCAATCAACACTATTACCTTTTTCTTCTTGATTTGTCCTTCTATCTTGATGGTTTGAGGAGTGGTAATTCCCGCCAATGCATTACAAGATATGGTCGGATTTATTTGTTCTTCATCTAGGCTTTGTTCCTGGAATATATCCTCTTCTTTTGACCTTTCTTGCTCCTTTTCTTCTTCCTCTTCACAATCTATGTAGAATAATTTCTTCTCAGCACACTTATGACCTTTTGTGTATTTGCTATCACAATTGTAACAAAGCCCTTTTGCTCTTTTTTCTTCCAATTGTTGTGGTGTCAACCTTGTAGGTTGTGGAAGACTATGGGCAACAACACTTCCGTCTTTATAGTTGTGAATGGTATGCTTCCTAGTTGCCATAATTTTGCTTTCCATTTTTCTTGCTAACCTGAATGCCTTCTCTAATGAATCAGGTTCCCAAAGGCGCACATCATGTTGGATATTATCCTTTAAAGACCCTATGAACACATCAATCCTATGCTCCTCTGGAATATCTTTTACCCTTATGTTCAATTTTTGGAACTCCTCAATGTGCTCCATTATTGAACCCTTTTGTTTGAGACTTATCAATTGGCTAAAAAAAGTGTTGCTTTTTGTATCCTCATAATGTGCTATCAATTCTTCCGTAAAAATTGCCCAAGTGATAAATTGTTTACGAGAACAAAGCCATTGATACCATACAAACTGATTTGGTTCCAAATATAAAGTTGCCATACGTACCTTTTGTGTGTTTTGCACATTATTGAGATTGAAGAATTGCTCCATCTGTAATATCCATGTGGCGGGATCCTTGCCATCAAACTTCCTCATATCGATTTTTGGAATATGGTGATTCTTCGATCCAACGTTAGCGTCTACGGAATCATGATTAACATTTCTTTTGTTCTCATCATGAGTTTCCTTTACTACCTTTTCACCATTAGTGACCCTTTCTTGTAGCAACTTCTTCAATTCTTCCATCGAATCCTCCATCTTAGCTTCCATGCCCTTTATCTTAGATTCCACGCCATTTATCTTAGATTCCACGCCATTTATCTTAGATTCCACGCCACTTATCTTAGCTTCTGTTAGCTTTTGTGAGCGTGACATTTGTTGCACTTGTTCTTGTAATTTTGATATATCATGTAGCATTTCTTCCTCTTCTTCATGAGTCATACTAGAGCTTTCAGGTTCCTTACTAGGTGTTTGCATTTTCTTTCCTCGGGGCATCAGTTACCGATAATAATGCTTTACTATGCCCTTTGAGTTCCGTTAAACCAAGCTTACACAAAAATTTAAAAAAAACTACACACCTTTTTTCACTTTATAGAAGCCTGATATTGAATCTGATGTATCTCTGTAATTTCGGATCATCCAATTCTGAAATTGCTACCTGTAGTAGCCTTCTGCGTCCTCTTTCCAATGCCACAAGTTTGAGCCAAATTGGATTCTCCAAGGAAGAGTTATGTGAAATCTCCCACAGTGACTTGCTTTTAGACTGGTTCAGTAGAGCGAACTTGTACGACGTGCCACGAGTCAATGTTTCAACCTTTGAATCTAAAACACACACACAAGAAACTACAGTCCATCCGCATTTTACGAAATTTCAATCCGATCCTCAGAGCGAGAGTTATGACGATTTTCCCCAGGTCACCTGTTTTGAATGTAATTCAGGAGTCTGCAACAAGGCCAACTTCCTCAGATCATATCTCCGAAAATATCGCGCGAAAGGCTCTGAAATTCGGACCCAAGGTTCAGTGCCAATTCTTCTCAAATGAGTTTTTTTTGCGACTTCTGAAACGTCACAGAAAAAAAGTTATAGCGAAAATTCCACGATGACCTGTTTGGAGCAGCGAAACCCTAGAATCCAAAGCTCTGATACCAAATGTTATGAAACCAGCTCAAGAAAAGATAGAAAAGATAGATCAACGCCTTAGAATTCAGCCTCTTCGAGGGGGCAACCTCATTTACATTACATAAATGAACAATTCTTGGATGATACAAATGACAAAACCTCCTTTCTATAAATAGGAGTCTAAGGAGTAACAATATAATCCAGCCGACCTAACAATAATAATATAAAGCCACAAAAATAACAATAGAGGGATTCTATGGGGCACAGAAATAATAATATGGGGGTAATAGGGGCACAACAATATAAATAAGGGGTATAACTACAATAGTAATGGGGTAATCACTAGTATTATAGGGACCCAACACATTACTGATATGATTTCCTATATCTTAGGCTTCAAAACCAGTGAGCATATTGATGAAACTGTCTTAGTGTTGATGTCCATATTCACTCCAGGACAGCCCCCTGTTGTCCAATATGATTATGCCACCTTCATAGTCAATAAAATCCATGAGCAATTCATGAACTTGGACAGAGAAAGAGTGTTCAAATACACATCCTACATATATCATTTGCTGTTGTACAATCAACTTGATAGTTTTCAAATTCCCCTTAGAAAGTTGGACCTCAAGGGAGAAAGGAGGTCTGTGATATTCTGGACCTCAGTATTCCATGAAGTCCATAACTCCCCTTATACATATTGTGAGTTTGTTGACCTGTTCATATATCCAGCCACTTCTTTATTGGTTACAACTCCTCTTGCCAGGCTCTCTGCTGAAATGCAGAAAATTTTGCATCTCTCAAAGGACTACAGTATAGGTGACTGGTACTTTTACCAGAATCACACAGTGATCAGGATTTATGGCTGTGAACTATACCCTTACAAGCTGCCAAAGTATGTCCCTATGAGACTGTTTGCCCTGAAATACTTCAGGCAATTTATTAGTTCAGATTTGACTCATTTCTATGGAGCTAGGAAAAAGGCACAGCTCAAGATAAGAAATCAATTGGGCCCTTTTATCTTCAACAAAAGGGAAGCCTGGGAGGAGGCAGATAAGATTTTAAGGGATCAACTTATGCTGAAACAAAGCTTTTATTGGGCACCATATGACCCTGAACATTTCATAAGTTATAGAAAAATAAAAAACAAGCTTACAGGATATGTTCACCACAAAATCCCTGAAATTCAACAATATGCTAACCAACAAGAATGGGTAGAAGGCACATTAGTAGAAGATATTACTGAGGAAGAGAAATTGAAAAAAGCAATGAAAGAGCTTGAAAAAACACTTTTTCTGGACTCTTTTGGACAGGTCCCTTTCAAATTGCCTCAACACATTGGAGCGAGCACATCATCTGCTACAACTTCACAACAGCCTGCCCAAGAAAGTACTCCACCTACAGGGACATCCAAAGGAAAAGAAGCGCTGCATTCAGAGCAGCAAGATATAATGGCAGACCAGCGAGATACATCAAAGGAACAAAGCCAAGGGCAAGGTCCTTCAACACAAACAAAGGTACCTGAAATCCCTGTATTACAAACTCCTCTTAATGAGGAAAGAGGCAAGAAAAGAGACAGGCAAGAAGACACACCTATAAGTGGATCAACAGAACAGCAAGGGGAAAAGAGGCAAAGGTTAAATCCTTACTCTGAAGAGGAACTCTTGGAAGAGACAACAGGCAACCTGAGAGGTGAGGGAAGAACTGAACAACAAACTCCTCCAATTTTGGAAACATCAACTAGCTCATATCAGCAAGAGCTAGAGAGGCAGCATGGTGTGGAGGTTACATCCACCAGGCCACAAAGCAAACAACAGAGCAAGCAAGGCTCGGATATCAAGAAAGCATTTACTGAAATAAAGGCTAGAAATGAGCCAATAAGGATCCAAATTTATAATCAATTGCTGAGAATGGCCCCCACAAATCAACAAAGGTTAATGGCAGCATATGATATACAAGAAGGAAAAATGACCCTTAGTCACTTCAAGCCCACAATGCAGCAGCCACAGTCAGCTGGTGATTATATCAGGAACAATCTGGAAGTTCTCTCTAAAGACATCCACCCAATGGACTAGATCGAATTACATAAACAAACCGGAGAAATGGTCTACTCCACCTTGGCAGACAAAGCATTATTAGCTCACAAATTGCAAAATTCATTACATAATACTTCTGCCCAATTGGAATTGGAAAAGGCTTCTTCTTTGGCTGAGGATAACATAATTAAATCCTTAGAAGAAATTATCATAGAGCGGGGACATGATCCCAAGGATTCCAAAGGCATCCAAGCATTAATAAGAAAGAAGGAGGAAGACATTGCAGCCCTCAAAAAGCAATTAAAGCTGCTGATTACAATGCATCCACAAACCACAGTTGTTGCACAAAAAAAAGTAGAGGAGGACATGATGGGTTTACTGATGAGGATGAATGAGAGATTAACAGAAACAGAGCAGGCATTGGAGAAAGCAATGAAAGAGAAGCAGGGAGTGTCGACCTCCCAGCCACCAGAAACAGCTCCTCCTACAACCACAACAGCTGTACCTCCTACTGTTCCAGCAACAGGTACATCAATCACAGATACTTCAGCATAACAACAACAGTACCAGATACCAACATGAGCATGGAAAAGATGATGAAGGAAATAAAAGAATTAGAACTCCAAATGGCAGAACTAAAGGAAGCCAAAGAAAATCTGCCCAAGTTAGAGGTAAGCTATGATAAAGCTAAAATAATTGTGGCTGAAAAAACAAGAGAGGTAAAGGCCTTGGAAAATAAGGTAAAATCCTTGGAGAAAGATCTTACTCTTCATAAAACTCTATCAGAAATCAAAACAATTTTGTGGACTAAAATTGGTCAGTCCATCACTGATCAATGGAGATCAATATAGACTATCCATGAGCAAACTGAATTGATAGAAATGGCCCAAGTAGAGATTCAAAAGGTCAAAGCGTTATTGAAGAACATGCCCGAACAAGCCAATAGACTAACTCATTTTTTAAATACTCATACCAAAGAACAATTAGCAGCCCTAGATATCAGGGACAGAACAGGTACCATTTTGACAGTTAAAAAGGTGCTGACTATGAAGAATTTTATACAAAATCTAGAGAGAAAGTGTCAAGAAATGCAGATAGAAATAAATGCTTTTACAGAAAAGTATACAGTCTTGCAGCAAAAGGGTCTACCCAGTTTGTTAACTAGCAGCCAGAGACTGTTGACACATGAACAATATGCTCACAGGGTGAATACATATGTTACCAATCAGATCACAGCATCATCAAGCACTTCAGAAGACATAGTACCTCCCTCTGGACAGAGCTTATATGACAAGTTGGAAAATCTGTTCTATATTCAGCATGAAATAACACATCTTTCTGAAATCCAGCCCAATTTCTACAGGTATATCGAAGCTGATGAAATATTGATAAAACTACAAAGACACCAGTTGCCAACAGACCAATGGTGGCAGAGCATGTTAGAGGTTTTACCAATGTAGTTTTAGTTCTCTTTTTGACCATCTGCATTTAATCAAATTCAATGCACGTGCCACATATCACAAAAATGAAAACAACATAGGAAGGAAGTTGCGCCAAAACGCATTAAAACGGAATCAGGCACAGATGGGAGGGTCGGGACAACAACGCAGGAACGCAAAATAAAGAGACAGCTACCAGCCGACTTGTTGACTTAAAAAGTCAAATATATCTGACCACCTAAGGCAGCCAGTACAACGGAAATTACTCCTACATTCATTGCGCTCGGTTTTCAATGTCATTTACTTCCTTTGAAGAAGTAGATGGATGAAGTTATTGCTTGATATTTTCTCTATGAGATATTTTGTAACTCTTTTTGTATAAATACCTCCCCTAGAGATGTATTTTTGTTTGGTGAATATCATTCTGGACCTGTGCTGTAAATTTGAGAACTCTTTTGAATAAAGATTGCCGGAATGCTTTGCTGATGAACTCTTTGGTTATGGAATTGATGGCAGAAACCCATGTTGCAGAATTCTTGGATTATCGCATGGATCAATAAGTCTTTTAACTCTTGTTTTACTATTTCTGAGTTTTATATATCGTCTAAGTATCATGTTCTAAATTGCAGGAAAAAAGAATAGCCCAGAATTTACTTTGCTGTACTCTGTGTTCAATTCCTGTCAATTTTTATGTTTTCTTTCAGGACTACCATAGGCAGGAATTCTTGACTGCTCCTGTCTCCCTGGTTCTTACACTCTGAATATAATTAAGGACTTCTTAACTGCTCCTTGGTGATATTTATTCATTTTCCCTCTGTTAGCATAATGAAAGATCCTTAATTGCCTTTCATTCAATGACTCCATTTCACCTTATTCCAGCTTGAAAATTGTTCCATGGGTAATCATCTTGCTCTGTAGTCCCTCCTTCTGTCAAAGAAACCATACCCAGAAGTTTATCTTCGTTGACTCCATTAACCCAATGGTCTGAACTTCTCGTACTCTGCAGCCCTGTTCTATTGAATGTCACCATCCAAAATCAAACAAAACTTGTGCTTCATAACTAGCCTGACATATAGCAAAGCAAAGCTAAAATCATAAATAGAGAACCCTCTCCGGCTGCAGATTGGCTAGAATCTGCATCTAAAAGATTGGTTAGTGGTTACCTCGGCCGTATTCGCTTTTCCCACTGCTTTTGGGGAACAACCTGAGTAATAACAGAATGAAATATGAGCTCATATCCTTGATCACAAATTTGAAATAGACTTAGAATGTTGTGTTGTATACCTTTAACGTACAAGAAATTATGAGGTTTAGTATTTCCATGATCAAGGCTCACTCCTGCCCTTTCCAACTATCCTTGTTGATGCATTTTCTCCAAAGGCAACATTGCCTCCTTTCCTTATTTTAGAGTAAGAAATTTACTATGATCCCTTGTCATGTGTTTTTAATATCCATTATCAATAAACCATTTTCTTGATTTGCATTGAGAATATAGATAAAGTCCACACTCCTATTTTTGTTGCATTCATTTCCATATCTTTGCACATTGTTCTCTATGTTTGGTAATATCTTATTTCTTGCTTTTCTTGGGAAGCCCTATTGTGCTACTTGAACAGTCACATGCTTTGTGCTTATAATTATTACACTTGTGACATTCAATATGATCCACAATGGAGCATTGAACAACGGTGAACTTCCCATACCAAATGAAATGGACATGGATCACCCCGCTAGCAGAGAGCAGAGGATCATCATGGTAAGTCAAAACAACAGATGGCTCTGCCACCAAAACAACAAGTTTTCCTTGAATGTCTAGCATCAACAACAGATGCACACAATATTTCCATACAAAACACACCCATCTGCAAGATCATAGTTAGTCGAAGCCGCGAACCACAAGCAACCATTTGAAGGGAAGTTGATAAAATACCCTGTGACCTTCACTATCACTATCACTATGGATTGATCAGAAGAGATCCAAAGTAATTGAACTCTCTTATAACAACAATCAAGAAAGAATGAAGCTACAATAATGCCAAAAACTGGTTTTGGAATAGAGCAGGGAAGAAACATGGTCTTGAGATTGAAGGGAAGGTTTAAGTAGGGGGGGTAGTGGAAGCCAGGACGCAGTTACACAGGAGGAGGTGGGGACAACGATGGATAGAGGGGTGCCATGTCGGAAGGCATTAGAGAAATAATTAATATTCACCGCATAGCTAAAGTAGTTTGGAACGTTCCAAATGCCAAATATTTTAGAAAACTGATAGCAAAAAATCCAAACTAACTTGTTTGAAGCTAATTTTAGGACTATTCAGTAACCCTAAATTTCATAGGGCACGTCTACAAAATTGTAGTGAATCAAATTCCCAAAGTTACCATAGATGCATAGATATTTATTCTTTGTCTCCTCCAAATTTCATAGTCTCAAACATTATAATAAAAAGATTATAACAAATATGCCAAGCTATCATGTTTGAAGCATACATTTTGAGCATTATGTAAAAGCCCTGGGTTAAAAGTTCATGTAATAAAAGTCAATAAAGGCAAAATAAGACCAAGGTTAAGGGGCACCTATTCCAGCTGAATGTTGGGCAAAATATCTTAGTGGGCATCACTTCGTGTGTTTATGGCTAAAGGGAAATTGGCAAAGGCAATGACAAAGGCTTGAAAAGACAAAGAGGCTTTACTTGACATTTTTTATGAAAATAAAGGAAATTAGGAGAAAAGGGTGGTGAAAGGCCACAGGTTGCATGTGAGGAGGAAATTGAAGGAAAATATTGGAAAAATGAAGAATTAGATGCATCAATAATAAAAAGACATAAGAGCATCAGTTGGTAGCCTTTTGTCCTAGCACCAAGAAGAGGAGGAAAGCAAGCAAGCAAATGAAGGACGAGGAAAACAAGGGAAGGACAAGGAAGGCAAAGGAAGCAAGGAAAGGTTGGATCAGGAAGCTTCACCCGGAATACTTGCAGGTAAGAGATTTCATGTATGATTTCCTAGCTGGTTTTGGCATGCATGGAATATGCATGTGTGTATTTTTGTTTCTTTGCTATCGGTGGCATCGATTTTGTTGGCTTCTTGACAGTGGTTTTATCCTTTCCTTGCCATTTCCAGATAGCCATGGTGTGATGGGATTCTCTTCGGTTGAGCTATGGATTGCTTGAAGGTTTGGGATACGAGTGAGGTGGTCTCAGGAAAATCCCAAGGGTTGGGGGTGGAGATGGTTTTCTCTTGGAATCCCTCAACAGGTGGGTGGAGACAGGAAAATTCCTCAAGTAATGGTGAAGGAATTATGAGGCATCCAAGCTCAGTTTGGTTTTGTGATCTTAGGATCTGTTTAGGTGAGATCACAGTATGGTGAGGGTGGAGGCGGTTTAACCTCTGGATTCGCTTGGTTGTTTATGGATTGGTTTATCCCATGAGATCCCACATTCATGCTTGGAATATGGAATGTGGGTGATTGACTAAAAGAAAGACTTGATTCAGTCCAATCTTTGGTCAGGTGGTACGTGGAAGTCCCTAACTTGGTTGGATTTTGCATATGGTTAATAAGATCTAAGTTCCTCTTTCTTTTAATGAGTAAATGTACTTGTTATTATGTGACTTTAATGGTTGTTCTCTCATTGTTATCTATCTGGTTATAAGCATGGTTAATTAACAGTTCTAAGAATGGATCTTAACACATTTCTATTAATGAATGTCTAGATAATGAATGCGAGACCTAATTGGTGTTATGAAAGCTCTTGTGAGAAGGCACTGTTCCTTCTTGTTTTTCCTCAGGTAAGTTTTCAGATCATTATGTTCAAATTTGAATTCATGACCTCTAGGTTGCATGTTCACCGTGTGTTTGAGGAAATGTTAGTCCCGGTTGGGAGGGGTCAGGTAAATTCCTTGTTCAAGTTTTGTTTTATGAGCTTTGTTTCTATGTCATCTATCATTTTTGGAAGTTTCACTAAGCTCTGGGCAAAGGCTTGGGTATTGGCCCTGAAAAAGTGGCTTAGAATTGAGGGTCGTTGGCATAGAACTGATTGGAAAATTCCACAGTCACATGGAGGTAGGCTTATCAGTGCGACTAAAGGGCTACATTCGCTTGCATTCCTTGGCAAGGGAGAATATGAGGCTCTAGGTCAGTGAAAAAGAGAGTTATCTCAGTGGTTGGACACCTAGAGGGGTTGGGTTGCTCCTGTAGGTTCTGTAGCACCTGAGGGAAGTCAGGAAGGTCTTAAGTTTCCGAATCCACTTCCTTCAGGTCATATAGGAGATTGAGACTTATCATAGTGACCCTCAGCTCATGTTTACCCCGGGAAAACCGGTGAAAGTGGGTAAATGTGGGAGGTGGAAATTTTCCTAATTTCCTCATGAATTGTGTAAGGAAATAGGGGCTCAAGCAGAGGAAGAAATTGACTAAGTCTGGGTCAGAGCTTCTGAGTGAGAAAAGAGAGATATATGTTATTCACTTGCAATTTGAGCTCAAATTGAGCCAGCAATTTTAATACATCTCAATTCATGTGATTAATGCAAGCAGACAAAGGGGTGTTTAGCAGATTGCTTTCCCCTGGAAAAACACTATGTGCATGTGTGTTATTTCTCTTTGCATGTTTGTGATTGATGTTCTAAATTGTGAATTGAATTCTGCAAAGTAGTAGAGTAGGATTTTTTCTAGTGATTTAGATTAAAATTTCATGAGAAGTTACAGTTCTTCAACATAATTTATACATGGTATAGAGCAGGATTCACATTATAACAAGAATTTCGAAGTTGTTTCTTACGAGGTTCAAATTTTTTAGTTCAGTGTAGTAGGATCTCTTCAGAGTTGGGAAGATGACCTTCAATGGGTTGAGACTAGAGTACGCATTGGAAGTCAGATCTACTTTCATTGCATGGAAGGATCGCATGGAGGCCTTGTTGGATGACAATGGATTGCTAGAATATGTCAAGACAAATGTTGCAAAACAACAAGCATCTAATGCACATAACCTAGCCCAATGGAAGAAATATGTAGCCAAGGCAAGGAGAATAATATTGGAGGGAGTACGAGACCACATTGTATCAAATATCCATGGAAAAGAAACTCTTTTTGCGATGTGGAAGGAACTGACAAAGCTATTCGAGAATAGTAGTGACCCTAGGAAACTGGAACTCAGTGATAAACTTCGAAATATCAAGATGCAAAAGAATGACACTATCTCGCAATATCTTATCAGATTTACACAAGTTCGTGATGAACTTGGTGGGGTTAGTGTTAATATTGCAGAAGATAGCTTGGTAAGCCTAGCTCTTCTAGGTAATCCCAAAAGTTGGGATAGCTACCAAGACTTGATGAATAGGTTTGGATTTGACATCTTTTGCAAGTAGTTTTCTTCCTTTCAGCTAACCTTTTCTAATTCTAATCCACATAACATTCAATACTTGGTTTATGATAATGTGAATTGCTTTATAAAATAGGTTAGTTGTATGGTAAGCAAAGTCATGAGTTTTACGCAGGACTTCCCATTGACATATTTTTTGATATGTGAAGTTTTTCGACAGATCACTTGGGTGTTTGTTTCCATAAAACAATGATGGAAGAACAATTTCTTCTAAGTATTTATCTTGGAGAATTCATAATGGCACATAGCCTGCAACAGGTGCAATATTAATTTTCCTATTTACAAGGCCATGGATAGTATGTGGATCAGTGAAACCATGAATCAATGTTTTTGTGATCGGTTCTAGTGGCTTTATTTATTCTTATTTTTGCAGGAACTGCGTATTTAGGGATTGTGTCATTTGAAAATGCTTCTTTGCAAAGCCTATAAATGAAGCAACTTCTATTTTCGACATTTTCAAAACTAGGTTTTTCATGTTGATGGAAACAAGCTAGTGGTTTGCAAATGTTTTTTGCATGTGTTTTTTGGTTCACTTGTTTCATCGAAAAAACTTCTCTTCTAAAGAAGGTTCTTTGACATATTGAACAATGAAAGATAGGTGTATCATTTATCTGTGCTCGATATTTTTGTTCAGACATTGATAATTGCGTTGAGTTGTTCCTTAATCTTTTTCTTGATCTTGACTGACACAAATCTTCTAGTACCACTTATTGTTTCATTATTGTTGTATTATATGCAAGCTGTATTTTATGTGTTTTCGGGTTTCTTCAAATAACATCTTTAAGCATATGCAAAGACAAGTGATTTTTTTTTTTTTTTTGAGGAAGAGCATGGTTTGCATTTTCCTGCATTTAGTTGACCTATTGCTTCAGGCTTGTTCGCAACACTATTTTTCAAGCACTACATAGATTCAAAGATGACAGTATCCTCAGTGTCAATGTCAATTGGAACATGAGATGTTTTTGTGGATCGATGCTCTAAATATTATAGCATTATGTGTTGTTTCATTGTTTTTGTATTATAGGCAAGTTTGATTTTCTGTGTTTTCAACTTCCTTCGAATAATGTCTTTAACAAGACACAAAGATAGACTTTTGTTGTACTTTTTTAGGCTATAAGATGCTTTGAATTGGGTTGCACCAAGATCAACTATTGCTTCAGATGCTTTGAATTCTGTTGCACCAAGTTCACCTATTATTTGACTTTCAATTTTGCCTATTTTTTGTAAAGGTTCATAGTAGACATTGACTGTACTTGTTTCAAATTGCAATATGTTCAAAGTTCTAAGTATTGTTTTTGAATTACATATTTCCCTGAACATGGACATTGTAACTGCAGACCAAATGACGAAATGTATGTTTAGAATTTTGCTTAACAAAGCAAAGACAAATATATCACCTTCAATATTTCCTTTGTTATAGGGCAATGCTAATTGTTTTATGTATTCCTGCCAAGTAGTTATCTTTTTATACTTTTCTATACAACTAGAGTATATATGCTCTACTATGCATCTAATTGCAAATGGGTCATTTTGAACTGCAATTGCAATGTCATTGTGCATTTTTTTTTCAATGATCAGTCGAAGGCGTGGCACACAATATTCATTATCTAGAAGATAACAAATTGTTTCAAATGCACTCTCACCATATATGCTATTGAACATGGGCACTCTACTGAGGCTGGTCATGGCCCGAAATGTTTGATGTTCAAAGATGCATAAGTTAATTTGTTCATGCAAAGTGTTGGTTTGTTGCCAGAAGGCAGAATCCATGATATGGTCTTTTTTGCAAAGCAATGGCTCAAAGTGGCCATTTATAGGATCTTCGTCATGAAATAGTATGTCATAAGTATTTGTTGCAATTTTTGAATTAAAGTGCAAATACATTTTCAATTTTGTTTTGGACCAAAGTCTAATTGGAATTTTCAACCAATTTGATAACCAATATATAGAAAACTGTCTCCCCATAGTCCTCGAGATTCTAGAGGTATATCAATTGAAGTTGATCTACACATTTTTGCTAAATACAAATCACGATCACTGATGTTGCATTTTTGTTAATGACTCTTCGTGGAGTTCATGTTGATAAGACATTATTGCTTCCTTATCGTTTCTTGCTAAACATTTTATAAAATACTTCACTGCTCCTTTTCTTAATTCTATCGATGTATATGTATAACATAGTATATGTACAATGTACAATGTATATTTTGTACCTGTTAAAATGCAAGTGTTAATGTCTTCTAACTTGTTCCAACAAATCTTCAGCAAGTGTCTATTGAGTTGTTCTGGTAAGAATACATGCAAAAACAAAGCAATCGATTTATTAATATACAAATCTAAGAATAAGATGCATACTTATTAAAAAAATAGTGTTATTGCCATTTTTTTTTTGCATATAAATTTGTATTAGAAATAGTTATTTAACACGTCTTAGTATACCTCAACCAAAAATAGGACAAAATCCTAGAAAATTAAACTAAATTTTGGAGGAGTGAAAATATATACTGATGCAGGAGCAGACTGAATTTTGGAAGGGTGAGCCAAATTAACGCTAGGTTACTTTAAAAAATCCAATTGATTTTGAAGGCTACTGATTCATTATCCATAGAAACAATTGGCCAAGTTCAATTAGAATTTCCATAGTGGAGGACAATTGATCCCGTAAGAGCCATAACAATGGAAGGCTTCACGCGAAGAGGCCCTAAGATCCCAGTCATTAACAACTCCCGTGACTAACCATTAACACTTTCATACTTTACCATATCTGCCACACTAGTGAGGTAGGACAACCAATACTTGCTATTATAATCATCTTAAAGAGAGCCACCATTCCTTCTGCTGATCGAATCCACGAGGTGATCGTTCAAGTGCCCAGGGGATGTCCGATGATAAAATCATTTGTCATGACAGAAATTGCTATGGGGTTGGATGGAATAAGATGTGGTCATTCAGTTAATGTGGAGATACTTGGAAATGGATATTGTAAGGAGAATGTTGAAGAAACGAACAACATCCCTGGTTTGTCTGATTGTTGTTGGATTGGAGGGAATGGACATGAAAAGGAAATGCATCAAACTTCATATTTTGATCTAGAAAACTTAGATTTTGATACGACCCCTGATGAGCCTATTGCATTTGTAAGTACTTAGATATAAATTACTTGACGTCCTCATCTACAATATCTAGTTCATTTTTCCCTCTGGTTTTTAGTTTTGAACCTTGATTATTCTGTAGGATTCACAGTTCCTTTCTTTCCATGAGTTGATTGAGCATCTGAAAGCAACATGCTAATAATAAAAATGGTCTAATATGAAGCTAATCTAGGCCCTGCATGTGAGTATATCTACATAACACAAAGCATGACAAGAGTTACATAAGAGTTCCTAATTTGGGGGGACGGGTGTTTTACATTTGTATGGACGTGCAAAAGATGAGGCATTGTCCAAATAATTGATTTGCACTAAAAGATAACTTGACACAAAAAGAAAGATTAACATTGTTTTATATGTATGTATAGGATGGACACTAAATAAGGGTCTTATGATAGATTTTGTGTGACAAATATTCATGGTTATTCGGACTTAGTCTAGTAAGCATGTATGAACACGTTGTGTAAATTGATCACTTACCCACTTTAATGTGTTTTATTGGAGAATTGGTCAACTTTGATCATTATTCTCACAATTTTGTATTGTGTACAGAGTAACACAAATGAATGCTAAACATAAGTGTAGTGCCAACAATTGACTCTTTACTTGCCCAATACTTCTTTGCTTGAGTGTGAGTCATTTTCAATTTTGATAGGTCTCAACTACACCACGGGTCCTCTTCGGGCTGGGGTTTGCTAGATGACTATAAAGAATCCAATTCGAAGACTCTTAATGTACTATTGTACAACGTAAGACCAAGAATCGAATTTACATTTTCTGTTATGGTAGTCTTGTAGGAGCCTTGGTTTAGCACTAGTATCAAGTTATAATAGGTCTAGTGAACAACTTAGGAAAAAGGAGTCAGTATAAGGATATTATCTAGTTCTAAGTACTATAGTCTATTCCTACTGAAGGACTGAAGCTCTTAAAAATCCCTATTGCTTCCCTCATCCCGTAGGCCTGACACTAATATTACAATGTGTCTCCATAACAGTAGAATAATGGTATACTACTATCTAAAGGGTGAAGATATAGATAAGTAGGGTAACTGGCTACTCGTAATTATTCATTATTTCTTGCACACTTAAGCACTCCATTCTTTTGTAAGATTTCATTGGAGACCCTAGTTCCGCTTTGATGTCCAACCTGAGGACTAAACATATGCCTTGTTCTCATCTCAACCATCAGCGAGTGTTTCATAACCCTGTTGAGATAGCTGAGTCTTAAATTCCACTGAAACTTTGTAAACCTCCTTTCCCTCTCTCCAAGGTTCCGTCCATAATCTAAATTTTCCCGATTGGGCATCTTACATGCTAAAGAGTTACCTAACACAGAGAAGAATAACACAAGAGCTGATCTTTCCAAAAAGATGATCAGTAGAATATTTCTTTCTGAGAGTTGTTATCCATTTTTGCAAACGAAAAGAGTTCAATGTATTTCTTGATGATATCTTGACAGAGACGTTTAGTAGATATGAAAAGAGTTCAATTTATTTCTTGATGATATCTTGACAGAGACGTTTAGTAGATATGGTCCTCAGAATCAGAATGTTTTCGGCAACAAGGGCTCTCCTAAATAGATGAATGTGCATTAAACCTCATTCTGTGCTTTAAAATGTGCAACACCGCCCCGGGCAACATAGTGGAAACACGGGAGGAAATGCCTCGTATGAAGAAAATGCCTCAGATATCCCAATTTTTTACCTACTTAGCTGAATTTTAAACTTCAAATTTTCAATATGATATTTCTATTTTAGCATTTTAGTCTATTGCAGCATGCTTATCGAAGACGAAAGCAACTGTAAATATAGAAAATCTCATCCTATTCCTCAACAGCGTATCCATTAGACTTGCCAGCCCTTGACAAAGAGCAAAGCCCAAGGCGGGCAATGAGCAGATTGCAGAATTATCTGAAAGCTCTTTGCCGGGTCTGCTTCTGAGTTGGTAAATAAATACCCTGCTTTTCATTTATTACACTCTGTTCCAAATTGTCGTGAGATGTTGATTCTGCTCTAGTATTGGGGACTGGCCATTAAGAGTTTGCTGATCTCAACCCAAGGTCCAAGGTCCATAGGTTTGCTGGTGAGGAGAGTGATGTCATTGTTATAAGTTTGAGAAGATAGGAATTTAGTTATCATGGCATTAGAAGGTAATGGAAATTATGTGTTTGATGATCTCACAAACTACAACAAGGTTTCTACTAATTCAGCCCCGAATTATCAAACATCTTCTGCGAGTTGGCATTCTGCCATTGTGGGCTGTGTTGTGAACATGAACCACCATTCATCTGTTCAAGCAACAACACAGTGCTCGTTTCGACCTGTTAACTCTTCTTATAACTTGGATGAACTCCTGCCATTTTCCGTCCAAGTCCTGGACAATGTGAACAGAAGAAACGCAGCAGGATTGTCCAGCACTCCTTCGATTGATTTATGCATCAAAAGTTTTTAAGTTTCGCACACCTTAAGGGGTAAAGCTAAAGTATACTATCCTATATTCCCTGCAGCAGAATTTGATTACAGAGGAATAAGGTGCATGCTCAAGGGTGCTGGATTGTTGAACTCTTTCCATGCAGAGGCAGTCTCTGACATAGCATATGTGCAGAACAACCTACCCGCTTCAACATTGCAGAAGAAAACCCCTTGAGATATGGCGTGGAAAAGAAGCTCAGAATAAAACATTTGGGGACCTTTGGAATTCCACAATGCACATAATATGGATGAGAAACAAACAAGTTTCAATAGGTATGGGGAAAATTTTATGTGAAACAGATTGAAAGAATGTGTTATAATATCTTTTTAAAAGAATAAAAGAATAAATATACATGTCGGGACGCATCTACAGGCATAGTGGATGCACCACCGTCTTCTTCTTCCTACGCCCGTAGGATTAGGATTACAAAAATGATTATACCAAAGGACGGCAGGCTTTGGTAGCCGGATCCCACATAGCCGGCAGCAGATATGCCCGTCCATTAACTCCGCGGGCATTGTAGCTCGCCCCACTTGTTTTATCCATCAAAGCTCCCCGGGGAAGCCCGGGTAAGCCCCCTTTCCATATATTCCGGAGCAGGCGGAGACGGCCTCTAAAGGTGCAGCGGCATCCCCTTGGAAGTAGCCGTGTTGAATGGATTAGTGGCTGCTCCTGCCAGAACAGCGGCAATGTTGATGATCATGCCATCGATGCCCACGTCTCCGTTTGGTGCCACCAGGGGAGGAGTCTGGGGTCCATACATGGGCTGATGAAACGGCCACGCGCACTGTCCAGGGCACTGACTCGCAGAATTCCCAACCCACGCGTAGGAATTAGCTGCTCATGCTTCTCCTCCTTCCCCTGCATCATTCGGCTTCCTGTACTTGATAATACATTGAGATTGAGATTGGCATGAATCCGCAGGAGCTCATGCAGAAACCCTCCACGGTGACATCCTCGGAGGTGAGTGCCAAGTACATAGCATTGGAATTTCCAGGTGATTTCCTTGGAGGCAGAGCCCCCGACTTGAGGGCAACTTCAACCAGAGCAACAATGTCAGTCCTCTTGAGTGACTTGCCGAGGGAGTATTGTTGGTCCACCTTCTGTTTTCCAAGCATTACAACACTGGATGTGGATGGGGCGGCCTTGTTGTTAGAGTGGGTGCCCTCGTACTTGTGCGTGGTCTTCCACCAAGTGGAGGCGGGGGCTGATTTGCTGTTCCCTCTGACGTCTTTGCCCCAAGAGATTGTACAAAATCCCTCCCCCACATGGAGCGTTGAACAAGGGTGAACTGCCCATACCAAATCAAATGGAAGGGATCACCCCACTGGCAGAGAGCAGAGGACCATCATGGTAAGTCAAAACAACAGATGCCTCTTCCACCAAAGCAGCAAGTTTCCTGGACTGTCCACCGGCAGCAGCAGCAGATGCCCACAATACCGCCATACAAAACACGCCCATCCGCAGGATCACAGTGAGTCGAAGCCGCGAACCACAAGCAGCCATTTGAATTTTGAAGGCAAGCTGGTAAAACACCTTGCAACCTTCACGATCACTATGGATCGATCAGAAGAGATCCAAAGGAATCGAACTCGCTTATAACAACAATCAAGAAAGAATGAAGGTACAAAAACTGGTAGTGGGATAGAGCAGGGAAGAAAAGATGGTTGTGAGATTGAAGAGCATTGTTGAGGGATGAGGCTTAAGTAGGGGGAGTTGTGGAGGACGCGGTTACGCAGAAGGAGGTGGGGACAGCAATGGACAGAGGGGTGCCATGCTGGCCGGCATTACAGAAATAATTAATATTCACCGCGTAGGTAAAGTAGTTCCAAATGCCAAATCCTCCGTTAGAAAAAGTGATGTGGTGCGTGCAGGTGAGGTGAGGTGAGAGGATGGAGATATTCCTAATTTCCTACTTCCTTCCCAATCTCCTCTTCCTCATGGATGCGCGTGCGTCTCCACTATCCTTCAGTGGAGACAACTATCCCGCCGTGTCTCTTGTGGTCGTGGGTTACCTACAGCTGGAGGCGCGGGGCTAAGTTTAACTGACGCTAAATAAAAGATATAGCATCCTATTACTCAACATAAATATATTGTTATAAGGCTAGGCGGTTGAGATATGTTATCCATGTCCTTATCTTTTATAAAATTAATCAATGTTTACGGCTTCTATTTAATTTAATGACACTTTAATCCACTTTTGTCACTTCTTTAAACAGTTTGCCATGTGCGCTTGTGCTAAATCATTTCTTAAGCTCTTTTCTTGGTTAAGCTTACTTTTTAGCTTTGAGAAAAATTGAATCCAAGTCAAGGGAAATACTTGGGAAAATGTCAATAAAATATAGACTTCACCAATAATTTTATAGGTTTTGCACATGCAGACAAATTTTAATTTTATTAATTAGTCTAGTTCTAAAAATCAAGAAACCTAGTCCAAGTTCAAAAGCAGCGTAAAGGGAGCATATATTCTAGCATTCCTAAAAGTCATGAATCACGTAGAAAATCTATATAGTTAGCACACTATATTCATTGTTTGATCCAAATCAAATGTATTCTCAACTTGAAGAATTTTCCATGATCGTCAATGTAATGTTCTACTAAACAAAATACACCATCCTATTTTTTTCATTTCCATTCACTAAACACTAATGAAATCCCTAACTCATTCAGTTTTACAACCTCCATATTGCCTCTCACATTTGGTTGTGATCTCCTACCTATAGTGACTACTACAATAAACTCTATTCTCCAATAAACTCCCACTATATATAATACTTCACTTGTAGATGGTGAGTATTCTCCATCGTTACTTACCTCCATTTGTCAAGGTAGTTATAGTAGTGGTCCTTAAAAGTTAACACACGGCGTTTGCATTAGGAATGCACTTGTTTGACTGATCTATCAATAGTTATGCATATTTGTTTAAGTTTTGCTAGCAAAATTCTAACTCTTTATTATATGACATGTACCTTCACTTATGTTCTCTTAGTACAGAAGCCTTAATTATATACATTAGAATCAATGGCATCTACATGAGACACTGATCCCCTTTGTTACAATATTTGAAGGCACCAACCTACAATAGAAACCAATCCCCATCGCTTCAAATATTTGTAGGCATCGACCTACTTCATTGAGTTTGCTTTCCACTCCCTATTGTGCTATTTGTACAGTCACATGCTTTCTTGGGAATCCCTATTGTGCTACTTGTACAGTCACATGCTTTGTGTTTATAATTATTACACTTGTGACATTCAATATGATCCACAATGGAGCGTTGAACAGCGGTGAACTTCCCTTACCAAATGAAATGGACATGGATAACCCCACTGGCAGAGAGCAGAGGATCATCATGGTAAGTCAAAACAAGAGATGTCTCTACCACCAAAACAACAAGTTTTCCTTGAATGTCTAGCATCAACAACAGATGCACACAATTTCCATACAAAACACACCCATCTGCAAGATCACAGTTAGTCGACGCCGCGAACCATTGGCAACCATTTGAAGGGAGTTGATATTATACCTTGTGACCTTCACTATCACTATCACTATGGATTGATCAGAAGAGATCCAAAGGAATTGAACTCACTTATAACAACAATTATGAAAGAATAAAGCTACAATAATGCCAAAAACTGGTTGTGCAATAGAGTAGGGAAGAAAAGACGATTGTGAGATTGAAGAGAAGAGTAGAGGGATGAGGTTTAAGTAGGGGGAGTATTGGAAGCGAGTACATGGTTACGCAGAAGGAGATGGTGACAATGATCGATAGAGGGGTGCCATGTTGGAAGGCTTTAGAGAAATAATTAATATTGACCACATAGCTAATGTAGTGTGGGACGTAAATTAGCTTCAAACAAGTTAGTTTGGATTTTTTGCTATCACTTTTCTAAAATATTTGGCATTTGGAATGTTCTAAATGCCAAATATTTTAGAAAAGCGATAGCAAAAAATCCAAACTAACTTGTTTGAAGCTAATTTCATGACTATTCAGTAACCCTAAATTGCATAGGGCACATCTCCAAAATTATAGTGAATCAAATTCCCAAAGCTTTACCATAGATGCATAGAGATTTATTCTTTATCTCCTCCAAGTTTCACAGTGTCGAACATTACAATAAAAAGATTATGACAAATATGCCAAGGTATCATGTTTGAAGCATATATTTTGAGCATTATGTACAAGCCCCAAGTTAAAATTTCATGTAATAAAAGTCAATAAAGGAAAAATAAGACAAAGGTTAAGGGACACTTATTCCAGCTTAATGTTGGGCAAAATATCCTAGTGGGCATCACTTCGTGTGTTTATGGCTAAAGGAGAATTGGCAAAGGAAATGACAAAGGCTTTGAAAATAAAAAGAGGCTTTAATTGACATTTTTTTATGAAAATAAAGGAAATCGGGAGAAAAGGGAGGTGAAAGGCCATAGGTTGCATGTGAGGAGGAAATTGAAGGAAAATAATGGAAAAATGAAGAATTAGATGCATAAAAAATAAACAGACATAAGAGCATCAGTTGGTAGCCTTTTGTCAGTTTAGTTTTGGAGTTAGTCTTAGAGAGGAGAAGAGCACCAAGAAGAGAAGGAAAGAAAGCAAGCAAATGAAGGAGAAGGAAAGCAAAGGAAGGACAAGGAAGACAAATGAAGCAAGGAAAGGTTGAATCGGGAATCTTCACCTGGAATAATTGCAGGTAACAGATTGCATGTATGATTTCCTAGCTGGTTTTGGCATGCAAGGCATATGCATGTGTGTATTTCGTTTCTTTGCTATCAATGGCATGGATTTTGCTGGCTTCTTGACAGTGGTTTCAAACTTTCCTTGTCATTTCCAGATAGCCATGGTGTGATGGGATTCTTTTCGATTGAGCTATGGATTGCTGGAAGGTTTTGGATCCGGGTGAGGTTGTCTCAGGAAAATCCCAAGGGTTGGGGGTGGAGATGGTTTTCTCCTAGAATCCCTCAATAGGTGGGTGGAGACAGGAAAATTTCTCATATATAACTCTTGGAAATCCATTGTGATTGGCCAATGTGCGAAGCCATTCAGCACCTAAGACAATGTCACACCCTCCCGTGTGTATGGCAAACATGTGGGTCTTTAACTGATAATCTCCCATTTGATGTTTGACATTTTCACAGCGGCCTTCACATTTCATTGTCCCCCCATCAGCAATTTGGATCTAGAAGTTAGAAACTGCTTGGACAAAACAATGCACTGCTTCCGCGACTCTTTGATGGATAAAATTATGTGTACTGCCACTATCAATCAAGACTACTACTGGGTGATGCTTAAAAAAACCTCTGATTTTGAGAGTTTGGGGAGAAGAAATCCCTGCCAAAGCATGCAACGAGATAACTGGTTCTTCCGGTACATTTTCCTGCTGGTTGTCCTCTTCTTCCTCCTCTGGTTCCTCAAGTGGTGGGGCTTCCTCCGATGGACTGTGATCAGTAGCATCAATTTGAAAGAATTTGGGCTCCTTGAATTTATGCCCCAGGGAGTATTTATCATCACAATATTAACACAATCCTTGCTTTCTTCTTTCTGCCATTTTTGCTTGTGACACCTTTTGAACCTTGAGTGTTTGGGTAGTGCTTTGAGCCTGTGTGGGGCAACCCTTAGAGATGAAATTTGGGCGATTGGACTGGGCTGCTAACACTCGTTCGAATTCACGAGCTATCCTGCAAGCATGCAACCATGAGATAGGGTGGTGCAGTCGGACATGGGCTTGTATGGCTTCTTTGAAACCACTGACAAAACATTCCACGTAGAACTCATCGTGTAGACCTCCAGTGCGGAAAGCTAAGGCTTCAAAGGCTGCAATATATTCGTTCACTGTTCCTTTCTGTCAGAGCTTATTGAGATGACCCAAAAAATCAGATTCATGGTCAAAGCGGTCCGTAAGAGCTTTTTTCAATGTCTGCCAAGTCAAGGGCCTTCCATAGCAACGTTGATGCCATTTCCACCATTGCCATCTTTCATTGTCCAAGTACATGATACCCACACTAATCTGAGTCGCATCATCGAGGATGTAATTCAGTGTGAAATATTGCTCCATTTGTGCTATCCATGCGGCTGGGTGAGAGCCATCAAATTTATACATGTCCAGCTTGGGTGGTCGCGGATGGGATTGTTGGTGGGTGCCAAAGAGGTCAAGAGATTGGCTAGACTCGCCCTCAATGTTTTCATTGCCAATATATGCCTCTGCGCATTCCTCCACCTTGCCCTTAGAGAGTGTTTCATTTAAGTTCTTCACGTGCAACATGACATCTTTCAATTGTGCTTCAAGGCTGTCAATCCTCTCATTGGCCATAGCTTGAGCTCCAGTTTGTACCATGCACCAATCTGATGTACTTGAAATTTGGGATTGCCCGAAATTTTTGGCACTAACAATTGAATGGTACCACCTTGCTCAGCTCGTCGACCTGATTCTTATGGGCTAAGTCACCAATAAGTGCCCCGGGGAGTCTCAGACTTTTTTTTTTTTTTACTCTGAATGGAGTTTTACTTCTTGCTTAGGAATACTGCACTAGCCGAATCCCAGAAATGTCAATGCTGCCCAAAGTCCTGCGAAAATCACGCCTAGGTGTAGGAACCCACACAATTAGTCAAATCTGAATGGAGGCTCTGATTGTTGCGATAGCTATAGAACCTAAACTTCTAGACTAGATGGCGGATCTAATGGATCTGAGAGATCTGAATGGCCGATCTGGCGGAACTGATTGCTGCTGCGGATCTGATGGATCTGATAGATCTGAATGGCTGATCTGATAGATCTGAACGATGGAACTAATTGTTGTTGTTGCGACAAAACCCCACTTGCGAGATCTGATCTGGAAAATATTATGCGTGATCCAGAGATATAGAAGGGAACTATGGTCTCCAGGAGTGCCAGGTGCTACAAATCGCAATATACATAAGGGTCTGACAGTAGTACTCGGCCTAATTTTTCAAGGCACTAACCAAGGAGGATCAACTGTACCCTTAGCCGTACAACTCGACTACCCTATCGTACGCGCAAGTAATCTCTCTGAATGTTGTTCTCGGTGTGCTGTAGTAGCAAGACGGCCGACGATTTATCTATGGCGAGGTTTCAAGTGAGCTAGGGGGCTTCCGATATACCCAAAGGGTACTTGGAAGACAGTTCGTGCGCGGTTCTATCTAATGCGCTACTACTCGAAGGGGTACCCACAGGGGTTACAAGGGAGTCCAACAAGCATGACCACCTCTTGTACTTCCTGCATGCATGCCTCCCCAAATCCGTAGGTTTATGCGCTTAACGACAGATCCCATGGTTTAAAGATTCCAGAACGCGTCTCTAGCCAAAAAAAAAAAAATTGCTAAAAATTGGAGATCCCACCGGCCCTGGAAATTTCTCTGATACCACTTGTTATGCCCTTAACCTGCAAGATGATACCAGAATACCAAATATGTGAAGAAATATTCCCAGAACATAGAACAATGAGAAGTAACAACAAGTATTTTATTATTCAGAAAGCAATGTTCACTTGCCTCTTCGAGGGAGCAACCTCCAATAGAGCTGAGCTCAATTACAAAATAAGACACGATGCTCCTCGAGGGGAGTCTCTATCCTTTATATAGGATTCATACATGCAATACCATGGGGCAATACCATGGTTCTTATTAATACCATCTATCTAATACCATGGCCCATTTGCTACTAATTGTGGTCCCTTCATTAAATGCGAGTTAACCACTTATAATTATTAATATGTGCTTTATTGACTCTATAGCTATGACTCAATCCTATTTCATAAATAAGGGGGTTAGGTTTGGACCCTAACCCCCTAGCCCCTCCTTTTGTTTCTATTTTTTCATACATTGGCACAACATGCCTTAACTTCCTTCAGGTCACTTTGAGCATCGGACCTTTCATCTTATTTTGAGACATGAAAATAGGAAGGCAGTAAGCCAAAATAATAATAAGACATTTATGAAAAGTCTTATATGAGGCATTCCATGCAATATTGTACAAAAAAATTTAACTTGAAAGACAAATTCATCATCCTCCACTACAATTTAAGGAATATGTGGTCCATTCTTAGCATATCTTGTTGGAGAAGGTAGTATTCAGGCTTAATCCTTTTATATGGCTGAACTGACACAACCCTGGACATAAGTTAGCTGAACTGACATTACCCTGGATATAAGTGAGTTGAACTTCTTAGAATGACTACTTGGTTAAGATATAAACATAATTAGCCATGACAATTTTCCAAGACATCAAGCCACGTGTTGACATCTTTGAGATGAAGGAAAATGAAAGGAAACTATAGCCAAAAAAGATGCAATATCAATAGCACTTGTGAAAATATATACTTAATATTTAACCACAAAAGTTCAATACTAGTCTCAGACTCAAGAATAAGAGTATATAGGCAACCAAGACACTTTTCTAGTATGTGGTGGCTTTCTAGTTTAGTGGAAGCACACAACTATTGTTTTCTTTTTTTGGGTGGAGTTCAGATGCTTTTGGGTGAAATTCGGATTAACGGAGAGTGAAAATTATTTGGGGTTTGAATGATCAGTTTGTTTGAATTATCACTCTAGTTTGAATCTTCATGCTATTTGAGTTGTCATTTGGCTGTAAAATTCAAATTATCAAGTATCAGAGAGCTAAAATTTCCATCATGTTGGGGAAATTAGAGAAAGTTACTGCCAAAACTAGAACAACCATAAACATAGTATGAACGGATTATGGAATTCAATAGCCATGAATTATGAGAGAATTGTGACTGTATGGAATGGTAATCATTGTGCATTACATATCTCATAATGTTAAATCTGTGCGTTAACATCATCCTAATAACAAGACTCTACTTCAAACCATTCAAAAGAAGAATTTAAATCTATATTGATCCACCTCATACAAGTGAAAGAAAAAGGTAAAGCACCTCAAACTAACACTGTCAGAGTAAGTAAAATATTGGATATTTCATCTAATCCCAAAAAGGAAATAAGCAAACCTAAAACTACGAGCATATATTGTGATTGTGTGGCGAGTAAACACATATGAGAGACCTAATCTCCATTGCATAATTACTACCACAAAAATGGGCATTATGCCTACTTTCTACCTAAAAAGAACATTTGGTATGTAAGGCTATGTCATAGAGGTCATTGAATTCGAACCTAGGTTCAAAATATGATGAACCTCAAAAAAAAAATACTGGAATTGGTTCAACTTCACTGAACCTCAAAGACCTCAAACCCAATTTAAAGGTCTTGTAGAAATAACATGGATGTTGAATTTCAATTCCACCCTAACTCTGTTAGTTTCAGATAAGATCATAAATAATCTGGATAAATCTCCAATAACAAAGAAAATTAAGTTGCACAACACCAAATTACAGATATATGTTTTTCTATATGTATGTCTTCAACAAATTTTGGATGGTCGGTTAAGAAACTCGACTTTCCTGTGGGCCAAGAGAATTAATGCATTGAAGTGGCTGATACCATCTACAATTCTACAATAACATCATCCTCATTATAGGATATCACATGTCCATGACCAACTATATTGAAAAAATAAATATTGCAAAATTTGTAAGAGAAGGAAAACCTTTTAAGCAAGTTAAGGCATCATGCATGTGGAGCCATTAATAGCAGTTGGACCTTTTACAACTCAAAATATTATCAATTCTATTGTTGTGGGGGGATGGAGACTGTGACAATAAGTGTAAACAAGAAGGCTACTTATTCTTCCTCCTCCTCCAGCAATTAGGATGCCAAAAAAAAAAAAAAAATTGGGTCAGAGGAATTACCTCCCTTCTCTTTCTGTGTGAAAATATTGTTGGATTCCCTCGCTTTGCTTTACTTTATGATTCATAGTTTTCATATCTGGAATTCCACAATCTCTTAGCAAAAAGGTGACATAGGGTTTCCCCTGCGCATACCCACAGTATGCCTATTCAAGCATAAATACATTTCCCAGGAATTGCTTTGACCCACGAGGTCAAAACTTCGAATCCAAAGATGGTTAAGGCCCCCTTTTTATAGTTCCATTGTTTCAGAACTCAATCACTCTGCCAGACCTCCTATCGGAGCTTTAAACAACCCTCAACCCTTTATATAAGGCTGAATTAAAGTCTTCCCTCTAATTCCTTCTATCAAGCGCTAAGACCCTTCGTAGCTTTTAAACCAACCATCGGCCACTTATACATAACCATAACATGGTTAATATATCTTTAACATATATAAACCTTCATTCGGTGCTTATTCCATATAAAAACCCTTTACAAAGGGAAATGCATGCAACCATACCCTTTTTCTGCCTTCCGTACAGCCTGTCCCGTTTTCCGAGGTTTAACCTCATTGTAATCGACCATGGGCTTGTTCACAATTCCTCATTGCCCCTTTCTCTTCTGATGTGCGACTTTCCCTTTAAAACCGGGGAAATACACTATCGGCGCTCAATTCTTCACACTCCCGTTTATAAAGGAAAACCCTGCCGAATACACATGGCAGACTTCAAATGCATTAAAGTCGCGTCTATAAATGCATCGAGTCTGCCTTCTTCGGCCTTTCCATTTGTAAGTCTGATCTCCCCCAGCGTCGATATGCGATGGACGATTTAATTGTGACCGTCAATCAGGATCACGATCCAACGGTCAGCTATTAATCGCCTAATCGCAATCGCTTAGTTATAGGTCTTAACTCCTCCGCTTAAATGTCCCAACCCGATATGGTTTACGGACCCGATGGGGTTTCTAGGTTGCGTTTGATGGGTTTTTGGGTCCGCCACATATCGCATGACAGTTTGTGTTGCGAGCCCGATTAATCCACCCGCGCGATTCAATCTTGGTTGTTGATCTCCAAGATCTGACAGCTACTATGCATCATTTCTTCAGTTCTTCGCTCTTTTTTTTGCACCATTTCTTTAATGTTTCTATGGTTTCTGGCTTTCTTCAAAGCTTGGTCTCTCGGTATTTTAACTGCGCTCTCCCTCCTGAGCTTTGGATTTGATCATTCTAATGGATTTAACAATCCATTATGATCCTCCTCGTCATGTCTTCCTCTGTGTGATCGCTGCACTTTGCCTGCATATATATATATATATATACACACACATAATACTATAGTTTACTCATCTTCCACCATTCGATACCTACACTTATTTAGTTCAGAATTTAAATCTTTGTACATATATATAATTCAACACATAATTACAAAGTGAGACTCGCTGTCTCTTCTCGGCCTAATCTTCTAGTTTAATGGCCTCTGATCCATCATCTACCCGTAGGCTTACAAAAAATAACTAAGATATCTAATCTCTCTTTCTGTCTCGGTTTCTAACCCTTGTTCATGCCTTTTAGGCTTACATATATATAATGGGGTTCTAAAACCAATTTCTGGTTTTAGATCCATAGATTCCTCAACCACATTCCTAAAATCTCTTCCTCATCCCTAAGGATTCTCTCAAATCCATAAAATCATGAACGGACTCCTAATCTAGGATTTACAATCAATTCTCAATCCTCTCATCACTCAACTATCCTAAATCTCTCATGTTCTCCTACATTCGAGAACATTTACAATAAAGCCTCACAATATTCAATTAATTCCTACTCTCATTAAAATCACTCAAAAACATAAATCCAATACTTAGGAAACCAACTTCCTTGAAATACAAGACCCCCTATGTCTACTAGAATACAATGATAATATTGAGCTGGATGCTCCTGCATCAGACTCCCCATGTAAGAAAATTTATGACCACCTGGTCATAAGTCTGGATAATTGTTTCCTCCTAGATCCCAGAGTTTATTTTGTAATATGTCCTTGCTTGTCAATTGCTCTATTGCTGCCGTTGTCTGTTGATGTTCCCCAGATCTCCATACTTTATGCTGTAATGCTCCGCTTGCCCTGATCTCGAGGTCTACTACTGTTTTCCTCTTGTTGCCACTCCTTTTCTTTCTTGTTGTTGTCTTTCTTTGAGATACTTTCATCATTAATCTTCTTATTAACTCAATTTCTCTATCTAGTATATCCTCTGTCTGCTGATTGTTTTCATCTCTTGATCGCTAAACTCTCATTCTTGCTTGTTCTTCATTTGTTCTGATCGCTTCCTTTTTATTTTTACCTTCTTCTTTACTGTTGTTTTGCACCTTTTCTGCTGCTACCACATTGTCTTTTAGAACAATTTCTTGCCTCTGGTTTCTGTATCTGTCAACTTCTTCTTCATTATTATTTGTGACAACTGCTTTGTAATCCTTCTTCAGCAATCTATCCTGAACATTTATCTTCTACTCTTCCAACTTTCTCCTTTGAAAGGCTAATTCTCTATATAACTCAACGATTTTACTTGGAGTGAACTTTCTAAATTTTGCACAATCTCCCATTGCTCATTTGTTATTGATCCATTATCACATGGTCCTTCTTCCTCTGCTAAGCCTTTCTTGACATCCTTCAATAGATGTGCTTCCTCCTCTTCCTTCATTTAGCTGTCCACATGTGCCAAATAGTTCTAGCTTCTGCAACAACATCTTCAATTATAAGACAATCATTATAATAAAAGATATAAGGCCTCTGTACCTCTTTTCCCTTTAGCAACACTTCAGTATGTCACATCGATCTCTTCTCTTCTGTCAGCTTATCGGTATATTGATTCAAACTCAAAGAACTCTTGAGACTGTCAGCTAGCCTCTCCTCCTCATCATCTATTTCAATGATGCTTCTTTGTACTTGTCCATGGTAATGAACTGATTCTTTCCCAGCCTCTTTGCCATATTCTGCTTCAAAACTTTCATCTTCTGGAAGGTACTCTTTCACATCTTTGGCAGCTTTAAAAGACTTTCTATCTTCTTCAAAACCTGCAATCATACACAAATCATTAGTTTGAAAATCACAAGACCTTACGGTCTTATTTGATGCTTCAATCATCAAGTCTTTTGGCTGCTTCGAATCATTCATATGATTCAACTCCTCTGGCTCTTCATCACTTTCAAAAAGTAATGGTCCACTTTCTGGTTGACCTATCGAAACTTCAACATCTTCTTTAGCATCTTCCTTTTGTTGTAGCTCAACTCTTTCGAGCTTCTCTATCCTCTGTTTGGCATCTATAACCTATTCAAGTTCCCTTAGTTCCTTCATCAACTGCATATTCACCTGTTGATTCCTCTTTTCTTGTAGCCTCTGTCACTTCACCTTCTTTCTCATGACATAACCATGCTTCTGGTCTGCTTCATTTCCTTGCAACATCTCTATTAACACGTCAAGATGAACTAATATCTTAGCCTTCTCCCTCTCATATTCCTCTTTTCTTAACTGTCTCGGTATGCCATCTGCCTTGGCATCCTTCGCCTTTTTTCCTCTGCTGTGATTTCTTTCAGAACCTATGTTATGACTGTCACTATTCATCATCCTCTCCATCTCTATGAGTTCCTTACTCACTTCACTATGAGTTGCGCTAAAGCTTCTTCAATAGCAAGTCCTGTCATGCTGCCACTTACCTCACCAAGCTCTCCTCACTCAGTCTTTTGGCAAGCAATTGGTTCTCTATCTCTGGAACCTCCTTTGAGCACTTCTCTTTGCTCCTTCTAGGCTTCAACTCATCTGCATATTCTAAGAACACAATTTTCCTCTTTATCCAATCTCTGTTGGAATTCCTCAAGGTTCTGCCACATTTATGCTTTCTCTTAGAAACTTTCACCAGCTTCCTTTATCTCTTAGCAATTCTACTACATCCTCTGTGGAATTGCTTTATGGGAGTTGCAATAATACTTCTGCTTCAATGCAAATACTACAATCTTCTAATATTCAATCTAATTAGAATAAAACCATATCATCTTACCTTCAAGATCTCTATCTGATCTTGTCCTTCCATTCGCTTGCATTTTTGAATGGACTGTCCTTTCCACTAGCTTTCAGTTGTTCTTCAAATTCTACCTCTTCAAAAACTTACAAACATCCCTCTTACAGTTTAATGACTATAATATTACTATAAAATTTCATTCATTCCATATCTGCTAATCATTAGACAAAACTGCATACCTTCACTTACCTACAGAATCTCACTATTTCTACAAATTTGTTTCAGCAGATCTTTATGCTTCCATTTGCACAAATCCTCAATATTCAGCTACTATCAATCAGATTTTAGAATCTGATCCTTTCTTCCAATCTTCTGGCTTTATCTTAGAAAAGCTTAACTATCAGCAACAATTTCTCCGTGTTGAGTTTTCTTTCCACTCAGAAATCCTTAGCAATTCCTTCCTTTACTGCTTCTTAAGGCTTACTCTCCTTTTCCTGAGATACTTCATTAGCTGCAACCATCAATCCTCAATCTATTTCTTTGTCAGTAAAACTCAAATCAGAATTAGATAAACACAATACCTGTCTGATTTCTCCATTCACTCTCCACATCCGAGTGAATCTCCATTCTCCAAACATCGCTGTGGATTCATCCTGTCTCTGCAATCTCTGCTTAATTCTGCCTTACCTGCCTCTAAGAACTTAACTGTTCTTCTCCATTCTCCCAGCTATACTATGGTTGCTGACTGTCAGGTTAGAATCTGATCTCCCTTTCCTGCATACACATCTCTCAGTTCTGAATTCTTTCAAGAAACTTTCATACAGAATTGCTTTGTTCTGCCTTATACCAAATGGTTCATTTATAATTCAACTCTGATACCAAAATGACGTAGGGTTTCCCCTGCGCATACCCACAGTATGCCTATTGAAGCATAAATACATTTTCCAGGAATTTCTTTGACCCACCAGGTCAAAACTTCGAATCCAAAGATGTTTAAGTCCCCCATTTTACAGTTCCATTGTTTTGGAACTCAATCACCCTGCCAGACCTCCTATCGGAGCTTTAAACAACCCTCAAACATTTATATAAGGCTGAATTAAAGTCTTCCCTCTAATTCCTTCTATCGTACCTAAGACCCTTCGTAGCTTTTAAACCAACCATTGACCTCTTATACATAATCATAACATGGTTAATATATGTTTAACATATATAAACCTTCATTCATCACTTATTCCATATAAAAACCCTTTACAAAGGGAAATGCATGCAACCATACGCTTTTTCCGCCTTCTATACAGCTTGTCCCATTTTCCGAGGTTTAACCTCATCGCAATCGGCTATCGGCTTGTCCACAGTTCCTCATCGCCCCTTTCTCTTCTGATGTGCGACTTTCCCTTTAAAACCTGGGAAATACACTATCGGCGCTCAATTCTTCAAACTCCCATTTACAAAGGAAAACCCCGCCGAATACACATGGTGGACTTCAAATGCATTAAATCCATGTCTATAAACGTATCGAGTCTGCCTTCGTCGGCCTTTCCATTTGTACGTCTGATCTCTGCCAACGTCGATATGCGATGGCTGATTTAATCGTGACCGTCGATCAGCGATTAATCGCAATCGCTTAGTTATAGGTCTTCACTCCTCCGCTTAAATATCCCGACCCAATATGGTTTACAGACCCGATGGGGTTCTAGGTTGTGTTTTATGGGTTTTCGAGTCCGCCACATATCGCATGATAGTTTGTGTTGCAAGCCCGATTAATCCACCCACGCGATTCAATCTTGGTCGTCAATCTCCAAGATCTGCCGACTACTGTGCATCATTTCTTCAGTTCTCCGTTGTTCTGTTTGCGCCATTTCTTTAATTTTTCTATGGTTTCTGGCTTTCTTCAAAGCTTGGTCTCTCGACATTTTAACTGCGCTCTCCTTCTTGAGCTTTGGATTTGATCATTCTAATGGATTTAACAATCCATTATGATCCTCCTCGTCATGTCTTCCTCTGTGTGATCGCTGCACTTTGCCTGCATATATATATACACATAATACTATAGTTTACTCATCTTCCACCATTTGATGGCTACACTTTTTCAATTCGGGATTTAAATCTTTGTACATATATATAATTCAACACATAATTACAAAGTGAGTCTTGCTGTCTCTTCTTGGCCTAATCTTCTAGTTTAATGGCCTTTGATCCATCATTTGCCCGCAAGCTTACAAACAATAACTAAAATATCTAATCTCTCTCTCTCTCTGTCTCGGTTTATAACCCCTATTCATGCCTTTTAGGCTTACATTTATACAATGGGGTTCTAAAACCAATTTTTGGTTTTAGATCCATAGATTCCTCAACCACATTCCTAAAATCTCTTCCTCATCCCTAAGGATTCTCTCAAATCCATAAAATCATGAACTGACTCCTAATCTAGGATTTACAATCAATTTTCAATCCTCTCATCACTCAACTATCCTAAATCTCTCATGTTCTCCTACATTCGATAACATTTACAATAAAGCCTCACAATATTCAATTAATTCCTACTCTCATTAAAATCACTCAAAACATTAAAAAATTACATAAATCCAGTACTTAGGAACCAACTTCCTTGAAATACAAGACCCCCTATGTCTACTAGAATACAATGATAATATTGAGCTGGATGCTCCTGCATCAAAAGGGCCCTGGGAGATGCTGCTATCTCATTGGCATGACAGGGAGAAAGTGAGAAATTTCAAAGACGAGTAAGTATGGTCAGCTAGGGCATAAAGGAGCAAGTTGGAAAATTATTCTCTGTGGGACTTTAAAGAAATTGGTTCGCAACTGCTGCCAAATAAGATTAGGGTAAGAACTAATAATCAGGCGATTATATGGTTTAGTGGTTACGATTGATGTCACTATTTAAATTATAATAAATGGAATAAAATGCAAATGGAAGTGGAAACAAAACTAAAACAATAAAAAGTGCGCTGATGGCCAAAAACAAGCATTATAATGGAGAGATATGCTAAAAACAAAGAGAAAGAAGATACAATGTCATTTTTCATTCAACAACAAAACTCTGAAGACATATACAAAAAAATCATATTTACACCTGTTAAGATGCATGTTACAAAATTGGGGGTTAATAGAACTATCAACATGCATATTACAAAACTTAAGCTTAACAAAGTAATTGAAGATGCCAAATTTGCTTGATATCGAGAATAATATTGTCCATCGAAATTGTGAAGGTTCCCTTTAGCGAAAATGCACGTAACATGAAAACAATTGTAGAGATGTTTTGTTTATATTCTGCAAAGGATATTTGCAGAAGACTTGGAAAGAAGATTCGAAGGAGGTCTTTTGAAAGGATGCAATCTAGCTTGCCATATGCATGCTTTATTGTACACTGTAGACTGTGGCCATAAGAAAATAGATTTTTCTCACCACAGTTTGTGCAATAAAGCATGTTATTGACTGCACAGTCCGTTGTTCAAATCAACTGTTTCCAATCATTGCAGAATGGCTTGTATGGCGGGAAAAAACAGATTAGCTAGTTTGAGAATCCTAATAATCTAAAACAGTTTAATTGGGAATACAAATATTTTTGTTACGTTTATAGTAGATCAATAAAGTAAGGAAAATAAAAAACAGTAGGAGAAAAAGCGAATAGTTCAAGAAGAAATAGAGAAATGCTTATAAAAAGTTCAAATGCAACTGAAAACTTTGTTGAACATTTGTTTTTCGTAGAGTATATAAATAAGAAGTAGTTGAAATGCAATTGAAAACTTTCCAGGAGCTTTGTTTTGGCAAGATTCTGTAGGTAATATTTTCTCAATTCATCATTAAGTGGCTCAAAGAAGCTTGATAAACATGTATGTATGGTATGCGATTCTCTTGGTCCACTTCGAACCATATTTTTGAAGAGAAACAAGATTGTCTTTCCTCTTACTATATCTTGTTGCAGTTCAACATTTTTTTGTTTGTGTTGTTCGGTCAAATACACCTAAAAAAAATTCAAGTGAAAATTTTGATTAGTTGTAACAAAAAAATTATGAAAATATAAGTTCTCTTAGCAAGAAAAAGAAAAAATGGACACATAAAAAGCTAAGCATAATAGAACAAAAGATTTGATACTATACCTTGGCACAGTCACTGTTTGTGTCATCATCTTTGACATATATTTCAAATTAATGATTGTTTTGTTGGCATCCTATGAGAAGTGTTACAAAGCTTCCAACTGAATAATCTATATTTGCTTCTAAAAGCATTACAATTGTAGTGTCTAGAGTAAGCTGACATTCAGAACAAAGCATGGGTATTGTCTCAATAATAGATGCTGAATTCAACGAGATGCAATGGCTAGCATCACCTCTTTCATATTTTCTTTTCTTATTGACGAGAAATACGAGGCAAATTGAGAGATTAGTTTATCATTTATGTTGATGGTTATTGTAAAATGTCCATGCACATCAACAAGGTAAGTGTGTACAACTTGTACCTTTGGTGGTGAGTAGGGTACTAGAGTAGAAGCAGGACCATATAACACTAACACATCACCTTCAAAAATAATTGTTAAACTTTCCATGCAAATGTCCATTATGGACAATGCTACTATTTCTCGCTTTGTTGTTTTTTATTTTTCTTGCTTGCTATTTTAGAAAGAGTAAAACAACAAAAGAAAAAGTGAAATTGATTAGTGTATAAATACTAGGACTAAAAATACTAAAATGGAAAAAGAAAATGTATAAATGCAAAGACTGGTTGGTTTGTTCTTGATTGTGAAAGGAAACAAAGCGAACCATTTGTCCAAATGGCTAGATTCATTTCTGCTTGTTGCACTATCTGTTTTATGACTAGATTCATTTCTACTTGTTGCACTATTTGCTTTACGAGTTGGCATTTTTCTATTGGTACATGTATTGAAACACAACAAGGAAACAAATATATTGTAAATCAGTCATTGAAAACATTTCACAAGAGTTAGATGTTTGAAACACTAGTTTTGTAACTTGAACATATTTTAGTTTTGACATAGCAAATTCCTAATGATAATAGAAAGCTATGACATCAGAAGACAAAGAGAAATTAGATGAACTAACGCTTCAAAGGCAAGGCACATTATTGTACCTGGATTGTTGCAAATGAGGGATGCAGACAAATTTAGCTTTTGTTGTGATCAGAATTGCAACAAAGCGTATATCATGTTTTGATTAGAGTTGTAGCAAAGCATAAATTATGCTATGATCCGACCAATATTCATTTGCAAGATTGATTTCACATTGCTCAATAGGAAAAATTTTCCAAATATGATCTATCGTTGTTTTTCATCGTGGACATAGCCTACTTTTTATTTCTTGAAAGTTTTCGGTTTTCATATATTTTGTAAGAGCTCGACTGCACACTATTTCTAATTGAATATCAATGTTAAAATCGCCAATGATTAAGAAGACACAATTAACATGTGTAGTTTGCGAATTTTCTTTTCTAATCATTTATATTATTGTAGACACTTGTTCAAATGGCACTACATAAATGTTGATTAAGAAAATTGGTTGTTGGAAGTAGATGTCAATTAGCGTGAGTTCAGTTTTGTTGTTACAAAATGTTTTTGTTGCTTTGATCAATATCTTCTTCTCTACACAAGTAAGGATGCCATGCATGTAATTTGCTATGGCAAAGTTGAATGGTAGGAATTGTTTGTTTTTGGGTGGAATGTACAAGTGTGTTTCTTGAAAACATAGAATCATATTGTCCAATAAGTCTGTGTCATGGACGACATCACTAAGATGTGCATGTAGACTACATGTATTTAAAGTTGCAATTGATAAAAAATTTGGGTTGCTAGGTTTTTTTTTTGGTAAATTCCAGTTTCCATGAAGCAATTGTTTCTAGTCGTTTCATTTCATCTAATATCTTGTTTTGTACATGAAAGTTTTGGGGTGTTAGTTTTTTAATCAAGTATAACAAGTCAATGGTTTTAACACGTGATAGTGCAGTATAGACTAGCCCATGTTTGGTGACACCATTTGGTCAAATGCAAGTTCATCCAATGTTAGTCCTTGTGTTCGGTGTATTGTTCGTGCACAAGCTAACTGTTTTGGGAATGGTTTTCATATTGTGATTTGTGATTTGTTGTGAGGCATTGCTAATGCTTTTGCAATTCGAAAAATTGGTGTCCAAGCTGACAAGATATTTATCTCATACATCTCTTTGGATTTGTTTTTTTGATGCTTTCCAATGTTTACATCTCGAAATTGTATCCAAACAATGTCATTTCCATTTTTATTTGGTAAGTAGCATCTGAGAATGCCTTCAGCGTCGTTGACTAATCCATCATTGGTATTGTATTTTCCTGCATATAACTCAACTAACATGTTTTGTTTGACTATTATTGTTGACGGTAATGCTATTGTCTTTTCAAAAGAAAAATAATTTGATGCTTATCAATAGCATTCAGTGTTATTTGTTGACCATGTGCTAGTGAAAGAATTTTTGTATTATGATTATGAACATCCTTGTTTCGGTAGAAAATGTATCGGAAAAGTGGATTTAAAGGTCGCGACCAATGGCAATTTTCATTAATGTATGTAATATATTTATCAGATTGCATGTTTAATCTCATCCTATTTAGGACATTGATGAAGATCAGGTCTTTTTGACGTATTGATGTATATAGTTGATAGCATTTTATTTTCTCTGTCCAAAATCCATATGGAATTATGTTTTTGTTGATTCTTGGGTTTTCAACTATAAGAGAGTCTCTTATAGGGCTTACTTGGTAGAGATCACTAGAGAATATCGTGCCAACATTAGCAAAATATGAAGTTGGTGTATCCAAGATTTGGTGTACTCTCTTATCAATCTGATAGAGTGTTGTTGCACAAACAAGTGATACCTCGTCTATAAGAACTACACGAAGTTGTTCAAAGTGCTTTGATAATGTATCTAAATTTTCATTGTTTAGTGAAGAACAATCATTGTTGTTAAAGGGTAAATAGAATGCATGATGCAATGTGACATTTCTTGCATTGAATGCAACTTTTCTTGTATGCGTTGTGATTATTCCTTTTAGTTGTGGTGTACTATAAGCCAATGTTCCATTATGTATGTGTACTAAGGACAAGAAAATTGCTAGTGCTGTAAATGTTTTTCCTCTTCTTGCACCTCCCGTCAAGAACAAATGAATTGGTTCATCTGGCCTATAGAGTTTTCTTGTTATCACGCCAGCTACTAATTTTTCCTGTTCTGGGTTTAAATATCACATTAGCTCATAATACTCTATGTTCTAGTATATTTGGTTGATTGGCAATTTCATATGGCCTTGTAGATAGTAAGTTCATTTTTTTTGTATGTTGAAAATGTTACAAATCACTTTGGAAATCATAGGTTTCGTATTTTTCATTGATCGATTTATCAAATCTTGTATTTTATGTTTCATTTGGTTTTACATTATCTATGTCAAATAATTGTTCAGTTTGTGTTTCTATTGCATTGACTGCATCATCTATGTCACTCCATGTAGGAATTGTAACAAATATATATTTTTTGTTCATTTTTCCTAATTGTTTTTTCCAATGCAACATATGTAGATTGCCAACTTGGGTGATGTTGCTTGATCGTGGTTTCATTGACCCGATACAGATAGTATAACAATAATTGTTCTCAGCAAAAAATTTCAATGTCTTTGTATTTGTTATATCTCACGCTCCTAATGACATATGGATTATTTGCTTGTTTGCATTTTTGTCCTTTGTTTTTATAACTAGATGCAAATTCTGCTAAACATATAGCATTAATAGCTATAGGTCATAGAATATAATAGTCAATAATTTATGGAAACATTATGTCTTCAGAGTCGTCTGGTTCCTTTAGAAAGTCTTTTTTTCTTTTCAAAACAAATGCACATTCCTCTATAGGAGATGTGTTAATGAAAATACATTTTCGTGAACTACAGTTTAATGGAAGCGATAGCACAATGTGAATTGCTTGTTGTACAGACATTTGTTGCATGTTTACTAAATCTTTTCCTAGACAATTAATAGTGTTCATGATATCATATTTTGTTTTAAGGTGATTTTCGCATATGTTCTTGAAGTTCGATGTAAGTGTATTATCTTCTTTTGTCATATAGGAACTGCAGCACATCGTAGCAACATATGAATCGAGTACAAATTGAGAGTCATTGTTTGCAATCAAAACTGTCGGGCTGTGTTGATCAAAGCTATTTGTCCAAGTGTCAGCTGACTTTCTTTGCAGCAGTAAAGTTGTGTGATTTAGTGTACATTGAATAACATGCATGTATTCATCATTTGTTAATCCAATGCTATGCAAGAAGCTATGAAATGTATCCTTTTGATCATAATTGACATCATTTATTGTGTCAAATATTAGCTTTGCATTTGTTTTCGTATTAGCGCTATCAAATTCAAGAGGTTCAAGTATTTTCGTTGTTTTCATTGGAGGTATCAGAAAATTAAATCTGCAATTGGAATTTGTATGTTTCCTACAGGTTCTTGTGTGACAATGATGTTGGATGGTTCTAAGGTATTTTGGTAGAACCGATGAATCAATTGACAAGTATTTACTAACAAAATTTTCAATATCAATGTTTGTGTCTTTACCATAGATCGGTGCAAATTTTATCCATAATAAGCCATGTTCATGCACACTTCCTATATTTTGGAATTCTGTGATGTAGAAGTAGTCACCAATTTCGCCATAATACTTGTAATCGTGAGCTATTAATTGATGCAAAGCATCCATCCTAGATCTATAGTAACGTGCACAAGTTACAGGATGATTTCTTATTAATGAGTGTGGTTCATTTTCTTCTAATTCGTTTTTGTTTGGTCTTGTAGTGCTTTGCCTTATATGTTTTAATGCATTCATCAAAGGTTCCCAAAGATGCTCTGTGCTACTAAAGAACATGAAGAAAGTAGGTGGACCTAGTTGTCGAATCATTGCATATAGATTTTTACATATTTGTTGATGGTATTTTGGTGAAACGCGATTTGTTTTTAAGTCCATATAACCAATGTGAGATTTCAAAATGAAATCCAAATTCGGTTTGGATTTGACATCTTTTGCAAGTAGTTTTCTTCCTTTCAGCTAACCTTTTCTAATTCTAATCCACATAACATTCAATACTTGGTTTATGATAATGTGAATTGCTTTATAAAATAGGTTAGTTGTATGGTAAGCAAAGTCATGATTTTTATGCAGGACTTCCCATTGACATATTTTTTTATATGTAAAGTTTTTCGAGAGATCACTTGGGTGTTTGTTTCCATAAAACAATGATGGAAGAATCATTTCTTCTAAGTATTTATCTTGGAAAATTCATAATGGCACATAGCCTGCAGCAGGTGCAATATTAATTTTCCTATTTACAAGGCCATGGATAGTATGTGGATCAGTGAAACCATGAACCAAATGTTTTTGTGATCGGTTCATCAATATCCTGATTATCATTTTCATTATTTTCAATCTGAGTTGTACTGTCATATGCTCCCTGGTTTTCTATGAACACTTGTTTCCAATTGTCGTCTATCTCGACATTTTCTAACTTGTGAAGCGTTGTTTTGCATAATTGTTTTAATGCTTTCATGACTATGTGAACTTGAACACGACCAAATGCATAGGCACTTTTGAATTTTAAATGCTTGTTTAGCACAACTGCCATTGTGTTAGTGTCTTTTATGTTTTGAGGCAACACATATTGAATTTTACATATGTTAGAAATTGATGACTCCTCCAGTTAAACCTAGCTGTGGTTTTTTATGTCGATGGATCATTTCGTTTATTTGCAAAAAGGGCAATCGTAATGCCACTAGTCTTTCTTCTAGTTCAGTAAGTTGACTAAGTGTTCTAGTGCCTTTATTTATTCTTATTTTTGCAGGAACTACGTATTTAGGGATTGTGTCATTTGAAAATGCTTCTTTGCAAAGCCTATAAATGAAGGAACTTCTATTTTCGACATTTTCAAAACTAGGTTTTTCAAGTTCATGGAAACAAGCTAGTGGTTTGCTAATGTTTTTTGCATGTGTTTTTTGGTTCACTTGTTTCATCGGAAAAACTTCTCTTCTAAAGAAAGTTCTTTGACATATTGAACAATGAAAGATAGGTGTATCATTTATCTGTGCTCGATATTTTTGTTCAGACATTGATAATTCCCTTGAGTTGTTCCCTAATCTTTTTCTTGATCTTGACTGACACAAATCTTCTAGTACCACTTATTGTTTCATTATTGTTGTATTATATGCAAGCTGTATTTTATGTGTTTTCGAGTTTCTTCCAATAACATCTTTAAGCAGATGCAAAAGACAAGTTTTTTTTGTTTTGTTTTAGGAAGAGCATGGTTTGAATTTGCCTGCATTTAGTTGATCTATTGCTTCAAGCTTGTTCGCAACACTATTTTTCAAGCACTGCATAGATTCAAAGATGACAGTATCCTCAGTGTCAATGTCAATTGGAACATGAGATGTTTTTGTGCACTGATGCTCTAAATATTCTAGCATTATGTGTTGTTTCATTGCTTTTGTGTTATAGGCAGGTTTGATTTTCTGTGTTTTCAACTTCCTTCGAATAATGTCTTTAACAAGACACAAAGATAGACTTTTGTTGTACTTGTTTAAGCTATAAGATGCTTTGAATTGGGTTGCACCAAGATCAACTATTGCTTCAGATGCTTTGAATTCTGTTGCACCAAGTTCACCTATTATTTGACTTTCAATTTTTCCTATTTGTTGTAAAGGTTCATAGTAGACATTGACTGTACTTGTTTCAAATTGCAATATGTTCAAAGTTCTAAGTATTGTTTTTGAATTACATATTTTCCTGAACATGGACATTGTAACCGCAGACCAAATGACGAAATGTATGTTTAGAATTTTGCTTAACAAAGCAAAGACAAATATATCACCTTCAATATTTCCTTTGTTATAGGGCAATGCTAATTGTTTTATGTATTCCTGCCAAGCAGTTATTTTTTTATACTTTTCTATACAACTAAAGTGTATATGCTCTGCTATGCATCTAATTGCAATTGGGTCATTTTAAACAACTGCATTGCAAAATGTTTTTGCAATGATAAGTCGAAGGCATGACACACTATATTCATTATCTAGAAGATAATAAATTGTTTCAAATGCACTCTCACCATATATGCTATTGAACATGGGCACTCTACCGACGCTGGTCATGGCCCGAAATGTTTGATGTTCAAAGATGCATAAGTTAATTTGTTCATGCACAGTGTTGGCTTGTTGCGAGAAGGAAAAATCCATGACATGGTCTTTTTTGCAAAGCAATGGCTCAAAGTGGCCATTTTAGGATCTTCGTCATGAAATAGTATGTCATAAGTATTTGTTGCAATTGTTGAATTAAAGTGCAAATACATTTTCAATTTTGTTTTGGACCAAATTCTAATTGGAATTTTCAACCAATTTGATAACCAATATATAGAAAATTGTCTCCCCATAGTCCTCGAGATTCTAGAGGTATATCAATTGAAGTTGATCTAGACATTTTTGCTAAATACAAATCACGATCACTGATGTTGCATTTTTGTTAATGATTCTTCGTGGAGTTCATGTTGTTAAGACATAATTGCTTCCTTATCATTTTTTGCTAAACATTTTCTAAAATACTTCACTGCTCCTTTTCTTAATTCTATCGATGTATATGTATAACGTAGTGTATGTACAATGTACAATGTATATTTTGTACCTGTTAAAATGCAAGTGTCAATGTCTTCTAACTTGTTCCAGCAAATCTTCAGCAAGTGTCTATTGATTTGTTCTAGTAAGAATACATGCAAAAACAAAGCAATAGATTTATTAATATACAAATCTAAGAATAAGAATCATACTTATTAAAAAAATGATGTTATTGCCATTTTTTTTTGCATATAAATTTGTATTAGAAATAGTTATTTAACACGTCTTAATATACCACAACCAAAAATAGGACAAAATCCTAGAAAATTAAACTAAATTTTGGAGGAGTGAAAATATATACTGTCTGCAGGAGCAGACTGAATTTTGGAAGGGTGAGCCAAATTAACGCTAGGTTACTGTAAAAAATCCAATTGATTTTGAAGGCTACTGATTCATTATCCATAGAAACAACTGGCCAAGTTATTTTAGAATTTCCATAGTGGAGGATAGTTGATCCCGTAAGAGCCATAACAATGGAAGGCTTCATGCGAAGAGGCCCTAAGATCCCAGTCATTAACAACTCCCGTGACTAACCATTAACACTTTCATACTTTACCATATATGCCACACTAGTGAGGTAGGACAACCAATACTTGCTATTATAATCATCTTAAAGAGAGCCACCATTCCTTCCGCTGATCGAATCCACGAGGTGATCGTTCAAGTGCCCAGGTGATGTCCGATGGTAAAATCATTTGTCATGACAGAAATTGCTATGGGGTTGGATGGAATAAGATGTGGTCATTAAGTTAATGTGGAAATACTTGGAAATGGATATTGTAAGGAGAATATTGAAGAAACAAACAACATCCCTGGTTTGTCTAATTGTTGTTGGATTGGAGGGAATGGACATGAAAAGGAAATGCATCAAACTTCATATTTTGATCTAGAAAACTTAGATTTTGATACGACCCCTGATGGGCCTATTGCATTTGTAAGTACTTAAATATAAATTGCTTGACATCCTCATCTGCAATATCCAGTTCATTTTTCCCTCTGATTTTTATTTTTGAACCTTGATTATTCTGTAGTATTCACAATTCCTTTCTTTTCATGAGTTTATTGAGCATATGAAAGCAACATGCTAATAATAAAAATGGTCTAATATGAAGCTAATCCAGGTCCTGCAAGTGAGTACATCTACATAAGACAAAGCATGACGAGAGTTACATAAGAGTTCCTAATTTGGGGGGACGGGTGTTTTACATTTGTATGGACGTGCAAAATATGAGGTACTGTCCAAATAATTGATTTGCACTAAAAGATAACTCGACACAAAAAGAAAGATTAACATAGTTTTATATGTACGTAGAGGATGGACACTAAATAAGGGGCTTATGACAGATTTTGTGTGACAAATATTCATGGTTATTGGGACTTAGTCTAGTAAGCATGTATGAACACGTTGTCTAAATTCATCACTTACCCACTTTAAGGTGTTTTACTGGAGAATTGGTCAACTTTGATAATTATTCTCACAATTTTGTACTGTGTACAGAGTAACACAAATGAATGCTAAACATAAGTGCAGTGCCAACAATTGACTCTTTACTTGCCCAATACTTCTTTGCTTGAGTGTGAGTCATTTTCAATTTTGATAGGTCTCAACTACACCACGGGTCCTCTTCGGGATGGGGCTTGCTAGATGACTATAAAGAATCCAATTCGAAGACTCTTAATGTACTATTGTACAACGTAAGACCAAGAATCGAATTTACATTTTCTGTTATGGTAATTAGTCTTGTAGGAGCCTTGGTTTAGCACTAGTATCAAGTTATAATAGGTCTAGTGGACAAATTAGGAAAAAGGAGTCAGCATAAGGATATTATCTAGTTCTAAGTACTATAATCTATTCCTACTGAAGGACTGAAGCTCTTAAAAATCCCTATTGCTTCCCTCATCCCGTAGGCCTGATACTAATATTACAATGTGTCTCCATAACAGTAGAATAATGGTATACTACTATCTAAAGGGTGAAGATATAGATAAGTAGGGTAACTGGCTACTCCTTGTAATTATTCATTATTTCTTGCACACTTAAGCACTCCATTCTTTTGTAAGATTTCATTGGAGACCCTAGTTCCACTTTGATGTCCAACCTGAGGACTAAACATATGCCTTGTTCTCATCTCAATCATCAGCGAGTGTTTCATAACCCTGTTGAGATAGCTGAGTCTTAAATTCCACTGAAACTTTGTAAACCTCCTTTCCCTCTCTCCAAGGTTCCGTCCATAATCTAAATTTTCCTGATTGGGCATCTTACATGCTAAAGAGTTACCTAACATAGAGAAGAATAACACAAGAGCTGATCTTTCCAAAAAGACGATCCAGTAGAATATTTCTTTGTGAGAGTTATTATCCATTTTTGCAAATGAAAAGAGTTCACTGTATTTCTTGATGATATCTTGACAGAGACGTTTAGTAGATATGGTCCTCAGAATCAGAATGGTTTTGGCAACAAGGGCTCTCCTAAATAGATGAATGTGCATTAAACCTCATTCTGTGCATTAAAATTTGCAACACCGCCCCGGGCAACATAGTGGAAACACGGGAGGAAATGCCTCGGATGAAGAAAATGCCTCAGATATCCCAATTTTTTACCTACTTAGCTAGATTTTAAACTTCAAATTTTCAATATGATATTTCTACTTTACCATTTTAGTCTATTGCAGCATGCTTATCGAAGACGAAAGAAACTGTAAATATAGAAAATCTCATCCTATTCCTCAACAGCATATCCATTAGACTTGCCAGCCCTTGACAAAGAGCAAAGCCCAAGGTGGGCAATGAGCAGATTGCAGAATCATCTGAAAGCTCTTTGCGCGGTCTGCTTCTGAGTTGGTAAATAAATACCCTGCTTTTCATTTATTACACTCTGTTCCAAACTGTCGTGGGATGTTGATTCTGCTCTAGTATTGGGGACTGGCCATTAAGAGTTTGCTGAGCTCAACCCAAGGTCCAAGGTCCATAGGTTTGCTGGTGAGGAGAGTGATGTTATTATTATGAGTTTGAGAAGATAGGAATTTAGTTATCAGTGATGTTATTATTATGAGTTTGAGAAGATAGGAATTTAGTTATCATGGCATTAGAAGGTAATGGAAATTGTGTGTTTGATGATCTCACAAACTACAACCAGGTTTCTACTAATTCAGCCCCGAATTATCAAACATCTTCTGCGAGTTGCTATTCTGCCATTGTGGGCTGTGTTGTGAACATGAACCACCATTCATCTGTTCAAGCAACAACACAGTGCTCGTTTCGACCTGTTAACTCTTCTTATAACTTAGATGAACTCCTGCCATTTTCAGTCCAAGTCCTGGACAATGTGAACAGAAGAAACGCAGCAGGATTGTCCAGCACTCCTTCGATTGATTTATGCATCAAAAGTTTTTAAGAAGTTTCGCACACCTTAAGGGGTAAAGCTAAAGTATACTATCCTATATTCCCTGCAGCAGAATTTGATTACAGAGGAATAAGGTGCATGCTCAAGGGTGCTGGATTGTTGAACTCTTTCCATGCAGAGGCAGTCTCTGACATAGCATATGTGCAGAACAACCTACCCGCTTCAACATTGCAGAAGAAAACCCCTTGAGATATGGCGTGGAAAAGAAGCTCAGAATAAAACATTTGGGGACCTTTGGAATTCCACAATGCACATAATATGGATGAGAAACAAACAAGTTTCAATAGGTATGGGGAAAATTTTATGTGAAACAGATTGAAAGAATGTGTTATAATATCTTTTTAAAAGAATAAAAGAATAAATATACAGGTCGGGACGCATCTACAGGCATAGTGGATGCACCACCGTCTTCTTCTTCCTACGCCCGTAGGATTAGGATTACAAAAATGATTATACCAAAGGACGGCAGGCTTTGGTAGCCGGATCCCACATAGCCGGCAGCAGATATGCCCGTCCATTAACTCCGCGGGCATTGTAGCTCGCCCCACTTGTTTTATCCATCAGAAGCTCCCCGGGGAAGCCCGGGTAAGCCCCCTTTCCATATATTCCGGAGCAGGCGGAGACGGCCTCTAAAGGTGCAGCGGCATCCCCTTGGAAGTAGCCGGTGTTGAATGGATTAGTGGCTGCTCCTGCCAGAACAGCGGCAATGTTGATGATCATGCCATCGATGCCCACGTCTCCGTTTGGTGCCACCAGGGGAGGAGTCTGGGGTCCATACATGGGCTGATGAAACGGCCACGCGCACTGTCCAGGGCACTGACTCGCAGAATTCCCAACCCACGCGTATGGAATTAGCTGCTCATGCTTCTCCTCCTTCCCCTGCATCATTCGGCTTCCTGTACTTGATAATACATTGAGATTGAGATTGGCATGGAATCCGCAGGAGCTCATGCAGAAACCCTCCACGGTGACATCCTCGGAGGTGAGCACCAAGTACACAGCATTGGCATTTCCGGGTGATTTCCTCGGTGGCAGAGCACCCGACTTGAGGGCAGCTTCAACCAGAGTAGCAATGTCAGTCCTCTTGAGTGACTTGCCGAGGGAGTATTGTTGGTCCACCTTCTGTTTTCCAAGCATTACAACACTGGATGTGGATGTGGATGGGGCGGCCTTGTTGTTAGAGTGGGTGCCCTCGTACTTGTGCGTGGTCTTCCACCAAGTGGAGGCGGAGGGCTGATTTGCTGTTCCCTCTGACGTCTTTGCCCCAAGAGATTGTACAAAATCCCCCACAATGGAGCGTTGAACAGGGGTGAACTGCCCATACCAAATCAAATGGAGAGGGATCACCCCACTGGCAGAGAGCAGAGGACCATCATGGTAAGTCAAAACAACAGATGCCTCTTCCACCAAAGCAGCAAGTTTCCTGGACTGTCCACCAGCAGCAGCAGATGCCCACAATACCGCCATACAAAACACGCCCATCTGCAGGATCACAGTGAGTCGAAGCCGCGAACCACAAGCAGCCATTTGAATTTTGAAGGCAAGCTGGTAAAACACCTTGCAACCTTCACGATCACTATGGATCGATCAGAAGAGATCCAAAGGAATCGAACTCGCTTATAACAACAATCAAGAAAGAATGAAGCTACAAAAACTGGTAGTGGGATAGAGCAGGGAAGAAAAGATGGTTGTGAGATTGAAGAGCATTGTTGAGGGATGAGGCTTAAGTAGGGGGAGTTGTGGAGGACGCGGTTACGCAGAAGGAGGTGGGGACAGCAATGGACAGAGGGGTGCCATGCTGGCCGGCATTACAGAAATAATTAATATTCACCGCGTAGGTAAAGTAGTTCCAAATGCCAAATCCTCCGTTAGAAAAAGTGATGTGGTGCGTGCAGGTGAGGTGAGTGGATGGAGATATTCCTAATTTCCTACTTCCTTCCCAATCTCCTCTTCCTCATGGATGCGCGTGCGTCTCCACTATCCTTCAGTGGAGACAACTATCCCGCCGTGTCTCTTGTGGTCGTGGGTTACCTACAGCTGGAGGCGCGGGGGCTAAGTTTAACTGACGCTAAATAAAAGATATAGCATCCTATTACTCAACATAAATATATTGTTATAAGGCTAGGCGGTTGAGATATGTTATCCATGTCCTTATCTTTTATAAAATTAATCAATGTTTACGGCTTCTATTTAATTTAATGACACTTTAATCCACTTTTGTCACTTCTTTAAACAGTTTGCCATGTGCGCTTGTGCTAAATCATTTCTTAAGCTCTTTTCTTGGTTAAGCTTACTTTTTAGCTTTGAGAAAAATTGAATCCAAGTCCAAGGAAATACTTGGGAAAATGTCAATAAAATATAGACTTCACCAATAATTTTATAGGTTTTGCACATGCAGACAAATTTTAATTTTATTAATTAGTCTCGTTCTAAAAATCAAGAAACTTAGTCCAAGTTCAAAAGCAGCGTAAAGGGAGCATATATTCTAGCATTCCTAAAAGTCATGAATCACGTAGAAAATCTATATAGTTAGCACACTATATTCATTGTTTGATCCAAATCAAATGTATTCTCAACTTGAAGAATTTTCCATGATCGTCAATGTAATGTTCTACTAAACAAAATACACCATCCTATTTTTTTCATTTCCATTCACTAAACACTAATGAAATCCCTAACTCATTCAGTTTTACAACCTCCATATTGCCTCTCACATTTGGTTGTGATCTCCTACCTATAGTGACTACTACAATAAACTCTATTCTCCAATAAACTCCCACTATATATAATACTTCACTTGTAGATGGTGAGTATTCTCCATCGTTACTTACCTCCATTTGTCAAGGTAGTTATAGTAGTGGTCCTTAAAAGTTAACACACGCCGTTTGCATTAGGAATGCACTTGTTTGACTGATCTATCAATAGTTATGCATATTTGTTTAAGTTTTGCTAGCAAAATTCTAACTCTTTATTATATGACATGTACCTTCACTTATGTTCTCTTAGTACAGAAGCCTTAATTATATACATTAGAATCAATGGCATCTACATGAGACACTGATCCCCTTTGCTACAATATTTGAAGGCACCAACCTACAATAGAAACCAATCCCCATCGCTTCAAATATTTGTAGGCATCGACCTACTTCATTGAGTTTGCTTTCCACTCCCTATTGTGCTATTTGTATAGTCACATGCTTTCTTGGGAATCCCTATTGTGCTACTTGTACAGTCACATGCTTTGTGTTTATAATTATTACACTTGTGACATTCAATATGATCCACAATGGAGCGTTGAACAACGGTGAACTTCCCTTACCAAATGAAATGGACATGGATAACCCCACTGGCAGAGAGCAGAGGATCATCATGGTAAGTCAAAACAAGAGATGTCTCTACCACCAAAACAACAAGTTTTCCTTGAATGTCTAGCATCAACAACAGATGCACACAATATTTCCATACAAAACACACCCATCTGCAAGATCACAGTTAGTCGACGCCGCGAACCATTGGCAACCATTTGAAGGGAAGTTGATATTATACCTTGTGACCTTCACTATCACTATCAGTATGGATTGATCAGAAGAGATCCAAAGGAATTGAACTCACTTATAACAACAATTATGAAAGAATAAAGCTACAATAATGCCAAAAACTGGTTGTGCAATAGAGTAGGGAAGAAAAGACGATTGTGAGATTGAAGAGAAGAGTAGAGGGATGAGGTTTAAGTAGGGGGAGTATTGGAAGCGAGTACATGGTTACGCAGAAGGAGGTGGTGACAATGATCGATAGAGGGGTGCCATGTTGGAAGGCATTAGAGAAATAATTAATATTGACCACATAGCTAATGTAGTGTGGGACGTAAATTAGCTTCAAACAAGTTAGTTTGGATTTTTTGCTATCACTTTTCTAAAATATTTGGCATTTGGAATGTTCTAAATGCCAAATATTTTAGAAAATCTATAGCAAAAAATCCAAACTAACTTGTTTGAAGCTAATTTCATGACTATTCAGTAACCCTAAATTGCATAGGGCACATCTCCAAAATTATAGTGAATCAAATTCCCAAAGTTTTACCATAGATGCATAGAGATTTATTCTTTATCTCCTCCAAGTTTCATAGTGTCGAACATTACAATAAAAAGATTATGACAAATATGCCAAGATATCATGTTTGAAGCATATATTTTGAGCATTATGTAAAAGCCCCAGGTTAAAATTTCATGTAATAAAAGTCAATAAAGGAAAAATAAGACAAAGGTTAAGGGACACTTATTCCAGCTTATTGTTGGGCAAAATATCCTAGTGGGCATTACTTCGTGTGTTTATGGCTAAAGGAGAATTGGCAAAGGAAATGACAAAGGCTTTGAAAATAAAAAGAGGCTTTAATTGACATTTTTTTATGAAAATAAAGGAAATCGGGAGAAAAGGGAGGTGAAAGGCCACAGGTTGCATGTGAGGAGGAAATTGAAGGAAAATAATGGAAAAATGAAGAATTAGATGCATAAAAAATAAACAGACATAAGAGCATCAGTTGGTAGCCTTTTGTCAGTTTAGTTTTGGAGTTAGTCTTAGAGAGGAGAAGAGCACCAAGAAGAGAAGGAAAGAAAGCAAGCAAATGAAGGAGAAGGAAAGCAAAGGAAGGACAAGGAAGACAAATGAAGCAAGGAAAGGTTGAATCGGGAATCTTCACCTGGAATAATTGCAGGTAACAGATTGCATGCATGATTTCCTAGCTGGTTTTGGCATGCAAGGCATATGCATGTGTGTATTTCGTTTCTTTGTTATCAATGGCATGGATTTTGCTGGCTTCTTGACAGTGGTTTCAAACTTTCCTTGTCATTTCCAGATAGCCATGGTGTGATGGGATTCTTTTCGATTGAGCTATGGATTGCTGGAAGGTTTTGGATCCGGGTGAGGTTGTCTTAGGAAAATCCCAAGGGTTGGGGGTGGAGATGGTTTTCTCCTAGAATCCCTCAATAGGTGGATGGAGACAGGAAAATTTCTCAAGTGACGGTGAAGGAATTCTGAGGCATCCAAGCTTGGTTTGGTTTTGTGATCTCAGGATCAGTTTAGGTGAGATCACAGTATGGTGAGTGGTGGGCCTCTAAATTAGACATAAATTAAAGCACATGCCTCTAATTTAAACCATAAATTAAGCCTATGAGCATCCTTTAGCACATTAAACCTGTATTTTTGCATTAGATAATTTATTTTTAACTTTAATATATTCATTAGGAAGGTTTATGAATAATTGAATATCTGTGCTTAATATTATTTATTTTTTGTGGAATATTATGAGAATATTGGGTAGATTATGAAGAGTTGGAGGAGGAGATAATTTAGGGACTTGTTCCCTACTACTAGAGGATCAATAATAAATACATAAGTCAACAAGATATTATGGAATTATGGTACAAATTGTGGAACTCCAATGATTGAGAAAAACAAGGAATGTGTTCCACTATTCAGGTTGGAGCCAGATTGATCGTTCTTCATCCACTTCAAGTAGACTGGTTTCAATTCTGCAATGGTTCCCAATCACTTTCTTGAGGCATGAGACATGGAAAACTGGATGGATTTTTGTAGTGGGTGGCAAAGCTATATTGTAAGCGACTTCTCCCATGTACCGAAGTGCTTGATACGGACCATAGAATTTTGGAGATAATTTCTGACAACCCTTGTCTTTGAGTGATGTTTGCTTATATGGTTGCAACCTCAAAAATACCTGATCCCATTCTTGAAATTGGTGTTCTGAGTGATGTTGATCTGCCTGTTGCTTCATGTGGTTCTGGGCTTGATGAAGATTCTCTATAAGGTGGGCCAGCATGGTTATGCAGTTCTGTAGGAGTTGATCCACTGCTTGTACCTTCGAGCATCCCTTGATATAAGAAGTAGGGGAAGGAGGGAGTTGACCATAAACTGCTTCGTATGGAGTCATTTTGGTGGTGGCATGATAGTTGGTGTTATACTAGCATTCGGCTAGAGGTAACCACTGTACCCAGAGATGTTGCTTTTCTAAAGTGAAACACCTCAGGTAGGTCTCCAGACATTTATTGACTGCTTCAGTTTGACCATCAATTTTTGGATGATAGGAAGTACTGAGTTGTAGTTGGGTACCTTGTAGCCGGAAGAGTTCCTGCCAAAAGTTACTGGTGAAGATCAGGTCACGATCAGACACAATGGAAGTGGGCATGCCATGCAATTTGAAGATTTAATCCATGAAAGATTCAGCGACCAAAGTCGATGTAAAAGGGTGCGGTAAGGCGCAAAAATGAGAATACTTAAAAAGTCTGTCCACAACCACCATGATGACTGACTTGTTTCTTGACTTTGGAAGACCCGTAATGAAATCCATAGAAACCTCCGTCCAGATTGAGGCTGGGATGGGCAATGGTTGTAATGTTCCTGGGGATTTGACTGTTTCTCCTTTGTGGCACTAACAAACGTCACATTCAGCTACAAAAGTAAGAATGTCCTTTTTCATGCATGTCCAAAAAAATGATCTTCAAGTGTGAGCATACGTCTTCTGAAAGCCTGAATGTCCTGCAGTGGGAGATGAGTGCAACTCCACCAAAATGCGGCTTTTGAGGGTGGATGTTGGTGATATTACGACTCTGTCCTTGTAGCGAAGAATCTCATCCTGCCACGAGTAGCCCGCTGTGGAATTTGGATCCGCCTGCAATTGATTAATGAGTTGGGAGAGCTAGGGATGTGAAAACCATTCCTTGTGAGCCTCTTCAATCCATTCTGGAATGGGAAGGGAAATTGCGAGCAGGGTACTTTCCTCCTCAAATTGGCAGGATAATGCATCTGCTACAATATTTTTGTGCCCTTTCTTGTAAATTATCTCATAATCATATCCCAGAATTTTGGCGAGCCATTTATTTTGTTGTGGCGAGGATGAGTGTTACTCCAAAAAATATTTAAGGCTTTGATGGTCTGTGCGGATTTGGAAACATCACCCCAGTAAGTATGGTCGCCAGGTACCTACTGCATGTAAGATGGCCATCATCTCCTTCTCATAGGTAGATTGTCCCAGATTCTTCCCACTTAGTTGTTGGCTCGTGAAGGCCAAGGGTCGACCTTCCTACATTAAGATTGCCCCAATACCCGTACCAGAAGCATCACATTCAATCACAAAAGATTTGGTGAAGTCGAGTAGTGCTAAGACTAGAGTGGAACACATGGAATGTTTGAGAGCTATAAAGGCCTGTTGTGCTTCATCATTCTAGATGAATGAATTTTTCTTGAGGAGTTGAGTGAGGTGCCTAGCAATGCAACCATAATTGCAGACAAATTTGCGATAATAGCCTGTGAGACCCAAAAATTCTCTCAAGCTCTTCAAGGTCTTTGGTTGAGGCCAATCCTGCATTGCCTGGATCTTTTGGGGTCCACCCTAACACCATCATGCCCCACAATGTGGCCCAAATACTCAACTTCTTCCATGCGAAAAGAGAACTTGGACATCTTGACAAATAATTTATTCTTTCAGAGCAGTTGCAAGAGTAGATCTACATGCTGAAGATGTGTGACTGTAGATGAGGATGTCATCAAAGAAAAAAAGGACAAATTTTCTGAGATATGGTTTGAGCAGGTGGTTCATAAGGCTCTAAAAAGTGGATGAGGCATTACAAAGACCAAATGGCATGACCAAGATCTCATAATGGCCTTCATGAGTTCAGAAAGCAGTCTTTGGAATGTCTACTGCTTTCATGCGAATTTGGTGGTAGCCCGAGCGAAGGTCGAGCTTAGTAAAGAATTAAGCCCCATTTAGTTCATCCAGCAAATCATCGACAACTGGGATGGGAAATTTATCTTTGACTGTCAACTTATTGAGGGCCCTAAAGTCTAGAAACATATGCCATTCCCCATCTTTCTTGAGCACCATGACCACCAGCGATGAATAAGGACTAATGTTGGGACGAATGATGCCTGCTTCCAAGAGTTCCTTGATTATTTTTTCAATTTCATTATTTTGGGTGAATGGATATCTATATGGGCGCACATTTGGTGGTTGGGCCTCTGGGACCAAAGTAATGTTATGATCATGTTCCCCTCTTGAGGGTGGAAGCTCATGAGGCTTGTCAAACACTGGCAGATGGTTGTTTAAGATCTGTTGCATCTCAGGATGAATATGAAGAGAATTGGGTTCGCAAGCCTTGATGGCATTAAATTGGGCTATAACTCCATGGTGGCCCTTTTTTAACAATTTTTCCATCCGATGTGAGATGATGATAGAGGGAGCTCCCGCCTAGAGTCCACGGAGGGTATGTGTGTGGTTGTTCTGCTTAAATCTCATATATAACTCTTGGAAATCCATTGTGATTGGGCCAAGTGTGCGAAGCCATTCAGCACCTAAGACAATGTCACACCCTCCCGTGTGTATGGAAAACATGTGGGTCTTTAACTGATAATCCCCCATTTGATGTTTGACATTTTCACAGCGGCCTTCACATTTCATTGTCCCCCCATCAGCAATTTGGATCTAGAAGTTAGAAACTGCTTGGACAAAACAATGCATTGCTTCCGCGACTCTTTGATGGATAAAATTATGTGTACTGCCACTATCAATCAAGACTACTACTAGGCGATGCTTAATAAAACCTCTGATTTTGAGAGTTTGGGGAGAAGAAATCCCTGCCAAAGCATGCAACGAGATAACTGGTTCTTCCGGTACATTTTCCTGTTGGTTGTCCTCTTCTTCCTCCTCTGGTTCCTCAAGTGGTGGGGCTTCCTCTGATGGACTGTGATCAGTAGCATCAATTTGAAAGAATTTGGGCTCCTTGAATTTATGCCCGGGGGAGTATTTCTCATCACAGTATTAACACAATCCTTGCTTTCTTCTTTCTGCCATTTCTGCTTGTGACACCTTTTGAACCTTGAGTGTTTGGGTAGTGCTTTGAGCCTGTGTGGGGCGACCCTTAGAGATGAAATTTGGGCGATTGGACTGGGCTGCTAACACTCGTTCGAATTCACGAGCTATCCTGCAAGCATGCAACCATGAGATAGGGTGGTGCAGTCGGACATGGGCTTGTATGGCTTCTTTGAAACCACTGGCAAAGCATTCCACGTAGAACTCATCGTGTAGACCTCCAGTGCGGAAAGCTAAGGCTTCAAAGGCTGCAATATATTCGTTCACTGTTCCTTTCTGTCGGAGCTTATTGAGATGACCCAAAAAATCAGATTCATGGTCAAAGCGGTCCGTAAGAGCTTTTTTCAATGTCTGCCAAGTCAAGGGCCTTCCATAGCAACGTTGATGCCATTTCCACCATTGCCATCTTTCATTGTCCAAGTACATGATACCCACACTAATCTGAGTCGCATCATCGAGGAGGTAATTCAGTGTGAAATATTGTTCCATTTGTGCTATCCATGCGGCTGGGTGAGAGCCATCAAATTTATACATGTCCAGCTTGGGTGGTCGCGGATGGGATTGTTGGTGGGTGCCAAAGAGGTCAAGAGATTGGCTAGACTCGCCCTCAATGTTTTCATTGCCAATATATGCCTCTGCGCATTCCTCCACCTTGCCCTTAGAGAGTGTTTCATTTAAGTTCTTCACGTGCAACATGACATCTTTCAATTGTGCTTCAAGGCTGTCAATCCTCTCATTGGCCATAGCTTGAGCTCCAGTTTGTACCATGCACCAATCTGATGTACTTGAAATTTGGGACTGCCCGAAATTTTTGGCACTAACAATTGAATGGTACCACCTTGCTCAGCTCGTCGACCTGATTCTTATGGGCTAAGTCACCAATAAGTGCCCCGGGGAGTCTCAGACTTTTCTTTTTTTTTTACTCTGAATGGAGTTTTACTTCTTGCTTAGGAATACTGCACTCGCCGAATCCCAGAAATGTCAATGCTGCCCAAAGTCCTGCGAAAATCACGCCTAGGTGTAGGAACCCACACAATTATTCAATTTGAATGGAGGATCTGATTGTTGCGATAGCTATAGAGCCCAAACTGCTAGACTAGATGGCGGATCTAATGGATCTGAGAGATCTGAATGGCCGATCTGGCGGAACTGATTGCTGCTGCGGATCTGATGGATCTAATAGATCTGAATGGCTGATCTGATAGATTTGAACGATGGAACTAATTGTTGTTGTTGCGACAAAACCCCACTTGCGAGATCTGATCTGGAAAATATTATGCGTGATCCAGAGATATAGAAGGGAACTATGGTCTCCAGGAGTGCCAGGTGCTACATATCGCAATATACATAAGGGTCTGACAGTAGTACTCGGCCTAATTTTTCAAGGCACTAACCAAGGAGGATCAACTGTACCCTTAGCCGTACAACTCGACTACCCTATCGTACGCGCAAGTAATCTCTCTAAATGTTGTTCTCATTGTGCTGTAGTAGCAAGACGGCCGACGATTTATCTATGGCGAGGTTTCAAGTGAGCTAGGGGGCTTCCGATATACCCAAAGGGTACTTGGAAGACAGTTCGTGCGCGGTTCTATCTAATGCGCTACTACTCGAATGGGTTAGAAGGGAGTCCAACAAGCATGACCACCTCTTGTACTTCCTGCATGCACGCCTCCCCAAATCCATAGGTTTATGCGCTTAACGACAGATCCCATGGTTTAAAGATTCCAGAACGCGTCTCTAGCCAAAAAAAAAAAAATTGCTAAAAATTGGAGATCCCACCGGCCCTGGAAAGCGCTCTGATACCACTTGTTATGCTCTTAACCTGCAAGATGATACCAGAATACCAAATATGTGAAGAAATATTCCCAGAACATAGAACAATGAGAAGTAACAACAAGTATTTTATTATTCAGAAAGCAATGTTCACTTGCCTCTTCGAGGGAGCAACCTCCAATAGAGCTGAGTTCAATTACAAAATAAGACACGATGCTCCTCGAGGGGTGTCTCTATACTTTATATAGGATTCATACATGCAATACCATGGGGCAATACCATGGTTCTTATTAATACCATCTATCTAATACCATGGCCCATTTGCAACTAACTGGGGTCCCTTCATTAAATGCGAGTTAACCACTTATAATTATTAATATGTGCTTTACTGACTCTATAGCTATGATTCAATCCTATTACATAAATAAGGGGGTTAGGTTTGGACCCTAACAACAAGAAGAACATTTATTTAGTCATTTAGCGAGCCCCTCCTTTTGTTTCAATTTTTCATACATTGGCACAACATGCCTTAACTTCCTTCAGGTCACTTTGAGCATCAGACCTTTCATCTTATTTTGAGACATGAAAATAGGAAGGCAGTAAGCCAAAATAATAATAAGACATTTATGAAAAGTCTTATATGAGGCATTCCATGCAATATTGTACAAAAAAATTTAACTTGAAAGACAAATTCATCATCCTCCACTACAATTTAAGGAATATGTGGTCCATTCTTAGCATATCTTGTTGGAGAAGGTAGTATTCAGGCTTAATCCTTTTATACGGCTGAACTGACACAACCCTGGACATAAGTTAGTTGAACTGACATTACCCTGGATATAAGTGAGCTGAACTTCTTAGAATGACTACTTGGTTAAGATATAAACATAATTAGCCATGACAATTTTCCAAGACAACAAGCCACGTGTTGACATCTTTGAGATGAAGGAAAATGAAAGGAAACTATAGCCAAAACAAATTCAATATCAATAGCACTTGTGAAAATATATACTTAATATTTAACCACAAAAGTTCAATATTGGTCTCAGGCTCAAGGATAAGAGTATATATGCAACCAAGACACTTTTCTGGCATGTGGTGGGTTTCCAGTTCAGTGGAAGCGCAGAACTATTGTTTTCTTTTTCTTGGGTGGAGTTCAGATGCGTTTGGGTGAAATTCGGATTAACAGAAAGTCCAAATTATTTGTGGTTTGAATGATCAATTTGTTTGAATTATCACTCTAGTTTGAATCTTCATGCTATTTGAGTTGTCATTTGGTTGTGAAATTCAAATTATCAAGTATCAGAGAGCTCAAATTTCCATCATGTTGGGGAAATTAGAGAAAGTTACTGCCAAAACTAGAACAACCATAAACATAGTATGAACGGATTATGGAATTCAATAGCCATGAATTTAGAGAGAATTGTGACTGTATGGAATGGTAATCATTGTGCATTACATATCTCATAATGTTAAATCTGTGCGTTAACATCATCCTAATAACAGGACTCTACTTCAAACCATTCAAAAGAAGAATTTAAATCTATATTGATCCACCTCATACAAGTGAAAGAAAAAGGTAAAGCACCTCAAACTAACACTGTCAGAGTAAGTAAAATATTGGATATTTCATCTAATCCCAAAAAGGAAATAAGCAAACCTAAAACTACGAGCATATATTGTGATTGTGTGGCGAGTAAACACATATGAGAGACCTAATCTCCATTGCATAATTACTACCACAAAAATGGGCATTATGCCTACTTTCTACCTAGAAAGAACATTTGGTATGTAAGGCTATGTCATAGAGGTCATTGAATTCGAACCTAGGTTCAAAATATGATGAACCTCAAAAAAAAAAATTGGAATTGGTTCAACTCCACTGAACCTCAAAGACCTCAAACCCAATATAAAGGTCTTGTAGAAATAACATGGATGTTGAATTTCAATTCCACCCTAACTCTGTTAGTTTCAGATAAGATCATAAATAATCTGGATCAATCTGCAATAACAAAGAAAATTAAGTTGCACAACACCAAATTACAGATATATGTTTTTCTATATGTATGTCTTCAACAAATTTTGGATGGTCGGTTAAGAAACTCGACTTTCCTGTGGGCCAAGAGAATTAATGCATTGAAGTGGCTGATACCATCTACAATTCTACAATAACATCATCCTCATTATAGGATATCACATGTCCATGACCAACTATATTGAAAAAATAAATATTGCAAAATTTGTAAGAGAAGGAAAACCTTTTAAGCAAGTTAAGGCATCATGCATGTGGAGCCATTAATAGCAGTTGGACCTTTTACATCTCAAAATATTATCAATTATATTGTTGTGGGGGGATGGAGACTGTGACAATAAATGTAAACAAGAAGGCTACTTATTCTTCCTCCTCCTCCAGCAATTATGATGCCAAAAAAAAAAAAAAATTGGGTCAGAGGAATTACCTCCCTTCTCTTTCTGTGTGAAAATATTGTTGGATTCCCTTGCTTTGCTTTACTTTATGATTCATAGTTTTGATATCTGGAATTCCACAATCTCTTAGCAAAAAGGTGACATAGGGTTTCCCCTGCGCATACCCACAGTATGCCTATTCAAGCATAAATACATTTCCCAGGAATTTCTTTGACCCACGAGGTCAAAACTTCGAATCCAAAGATGGTTAAGGCCCCCTTTTTATAGTTCCATTGTTTCAGAACTCAATCACCCCGCCAGACCTCCTATCGGAGCTTTAAACAACCCTCAAACCTTTATATAAGGCTGAATTAAAGTCTTCCCTCTAATTCCTTCTATCAAGCGCTAAGACCCTTCGTAGCTTTTAAACCAACCATCGGCCACTTATACATAACCATAACATGTTTAATATATCTTTAACATATATAAACCTACATTCGGTGCTTATTCCATATAAAAACCCTTTACAAAGGGAAATGCATGCAACCATACCCTTTTTCCGCCTTCCGTACAGCCTGTCCCGTTTTTCGAGGTTTAACCTCATTGTAATCGACCATCGGCTTGTTCACAATTTCTCATTGCCCCTTTCTCTTCTGATGTGCGACTTTCCCTTTAAAACCCAAGAAATACACTATCAACGCTCAATTCTTCACACTCCCGTTTATAAAGGAAAACCTTGCCGAATACACATGGCAGACTTCAAATGCATTAAAGTCGCGTCTATAAATGCATCTAGTCCGCCTTCTTCGGCCTTTCCATTTGTAAGTCTGATCTCCCCCAGCGTCGATATGCGATGGCCGATTTAATTGTGACCGTCAATCAGGATCACGATCCAACGGTCAGCTATTAATCGCATAATCGCAATCGCTTAGTTATAGGTCTTATCTCCTCCCCTTAAATGTCCCAACCCGATATGGTTTACGGACCCGATGGGGTTTCTAGGTTGCGTTTGATGGGTTTTTGGGTCCGCCACATATTGCATGACAGTTTGTGTTGCGAGCCCGATTAATCCACCCGCGCGATTCAATCTTGGTTGTTGATCTCCAAGATCTGACAGCTACTATGCATCATTTCTTCAGTTCCTCGCTCTTTTGTTTGCACCATTTCTTTAATGTTTCTATGGTTTCTGGCTTTCTTCAAAGCTTGGTCTCTTGCTATTTTAACTGCGCTCTCCTTCCTGAGCTTTGGATTTGATCATTCTAATGGATTTAACAATCCATTATGATCCTCCTCGTCATGTCTTCCTCTGTGTGATCGCTGCAATTTTCCTGCATATATATATATACACATAATACTATAGTTTACTCATCTTCCACCATTCGATGCCTACACTTATTTAATTCAGAATTTAAATCTTTGTACATATATATAATTCAACACATAATTACAAAGTGAGACTCGTTGTCTCTTCTCGGCCTAATCTTCTATTTTAATGGCCTCTGATCCATCATCTGCCCGTAGCCTTACAAACAATAACTAAGATATCTAATATCCCTCTCTGTCTCGGTTTCTAACCCTTGTTCATGCCTTTTAGGCTTACATTTATACAATGGGGTTCTAAAACCAATTTCTGGTTTTAGATCCATAGATTCCTCAACCACATTCCTAAAATCTCTTCCTCATCCCTAAGGATTCTCTCAAATCCATAAAATCATGAACTAACTCCTAATCTAGGATTTACAATCAATTCTCAATCTTCTCATCACTCAACTATCCTAAATCTCTCATGTTCTCCTACATTCGAGAACATTTACAATAAAGCCTCACAATATTCAATTAATTCCTACTCTCATTAAAATCACTCAAAAACATAAATCCAATACTTAGGAAACCAACTTGCTTGAAATACAATACCCCCTATGTCTACTAGAATACAATGATAATATTGAGCTGGATGCTCATGCATTAGACTCCCCATGTAAGAAAATTTATGACCACCTGGTCATAAGTCTGTATAATTGTTTCCTCCTAGATCCCAGAGTTTATTTTGTAATATGTCCTTGCTTGTCAATTGCTCTATTGCTGCCGTTGTCTGTTGATGTTCCCCAGATCTCCATACTTTATGCTGTAATGCTCCGATTGCCCTGCTCTCGAGGTCTACTACTGTTTTCCTCTTGTTTCCACTCCTTTTCTTTCTTGTTGTTGTCTTTCTTTGAGATACTTTCGTCATTAATCTTCTTATTAACTCAATTTCTCTATCTAGTATATCCTCTGTCTGCTGATTGTTTTCATCCCTTGATCGCTAAACTCTCATTCTTGCTTGTTCTTCATTTGTTCTGATCGCTTCCTTTTTATCTTTACCTTCTTCTTTACTGCTGTTTTGCACCTTTTCTGCTGCTACCACATTGTCTTTTAGAACAATTTCTTGCCTCTGGTTTCTATATCTGTCAACTTCTTCTTCATTATTATTTGTGACAACTGCTTTGTCATCCTTCTTCAGCAATCTATCCTGAACATTTATCTTCTACTCTTCCAACTTTCTCCTTTGAAAGTCTAATTCTCTATATAACTCAACGATTTTACTTGGAGTGAACTTTGGAAATTTTACACAATCTCCCATTGCTCATTTTTTATTGATCCATTATCACATGGTCCTTCTTCCTCTGCTAAGCCTTTCTTGACATCCTTCAATAGATGTGCTTCCTCCTCTTCCTTCATTTAGTTGTCCACCTGTGCCAAATAGTTCTAGCTTCTGCAACAACATCTTCAATTATAAGACAATCATTATAATAAAAGATATAAGGCCTCTGTACCTCTTTTCCCTTTAGCAACACTTCAGTATGTCGCACTGATCTCTTCTCTTTTGTCAGCTTATCAGTATGCTGATTCAAACTCAAAGAACTCTTGAGACTGTCAGCTAGCCTCTCCTCCTCATCATCTATTTCAATGATGCTTCTTTGTACTTGTCCATGGTAATGAACTGATTCTTTCCCAGCCTCTTTGTCATATTCTACTTCAAAACTTTCATCTTCTGGAAGGTACTCTTTCACATCTTTGACAACTTTAAAAGACTTTCTATCTTCTTCAAAACCTGCAATCATACACAAATCATTAGTTTGAAAATCACAAGACCTTACGGTCTTATTTGATGCTTCAATCATCAAGTCTTTTGGCTGCTTCGAATCATTCATATGATTCAACTCCTCTGGCTCTTCATCACTTTCAAAAAGTAATGGTCCACTTTCTGGTTCACCTATCGAAACTTCAACATCTTCTTTAGCATCTTCCTTTTGTTGTAACTCAACTCTTTCGAGCTTCTCTATCCTCTGTTTGGCATCTATAACCTGTTCAAGTTCCCTTAGTTCCTTCATCAACTGCATATTCACCTGTTTATTCCTCTTCTCTTGTAGCCTCTGTCACTTCACCTTCTTTCTCATGACATAACCATGCTTCTGGTTTGCTTCATTTCCTTGCAACATCTCCATTAACACGTCAAGATGAACTAATATCTTAGCCTTCTCCCTCTCATATTCCTCTTTTCTTAACTGTCTCGGTATGCCATCTGCCTTGGCATCCTTCGCCTTTTGTCCTCTGCTGTGATTTCTTTCAGAACCTATGTTATGACTGTCACTATTCATCATCCTCTCCATCTCTATGAGTTCCTTACTCACTTCACTATGAGTTGCGCTAAAGCTTCTTCAATAGCAAGTCCTGTCATGCTGCCACTTACCTCACCAAGCTCTCCTCACTCAGTCTTTTGGCAAGCAATTGGTTCTCTATCTCTGGAACCTCCTTTGAGCACTTCTCTTTGCTCCTTCTAGGCTTCAACTCCTCTGCATATTCTAAGAACACAATTTTCCTCTTTATCCAATCTCTGTTGGAATTCCTCAAGGTTCTGCCACATTTATGCTTTCTCTTAGAAACTTTCACCATCTTCCTTTATCTCTTAGCAATTCTACTACATCCTCTGTGGAATTGCTTTATGGGAGTTGCAATAATACTTCTGCTTCAATGCAAATACTACAATATTCTAATATTCAATCTAATTAGAATAAAACTATATCATCTTACCTTCAAGATCTCTATCTGATCTTGTCCTTCCATTCGCTTGCATTTTTGAATGGACTGTCCTTTCCACTAGCTTTTAGTTGTTCTTCAAATTCTACCTCTTCAAAAACTTACAAACATCCCTCTTACAGTTTAACTACTATAATATTACTATAAAATTTCATTCATTCCATATCTGCTAATCATTAGACAAAACTGCATACCTTCACTTACCTACAGAATCTCACTATTTCTACAAATCTGTTTCAGCAGATCTTTATGCTTCCATTTGCACAAATCTTCAATATTCAGCTACTATCAATCAGATTTTAGAATCTGATCCTTTCTTCCAATCTTCTGGCTTTATCTTAGAAAAGCTTAACTATCAGCAACAATTTCTCCGTGTTGAGTTTTCTTTCCACTCAGAAATCCTTAGCAATTCCTTCCTTTACTGCTTCTTAAGGCTTACTCTCCTTTCCTGAGATACTTCATTAGCTGCAACCATCAATCCTCAATCTATTTCTTTGTCAGTAAAACTCAAATCAGAATTAGATAAACACAATACCTGCCTGATTTCTCCATTCACTCTCCACATCCGAGTGAATCTCCATTCTCCAAACATCGCTGTGGATTCATCCTGTCTCTGCAATCTCTTCTTAATTCTGCCTTACCTGCCTCTAAGAACTTAACTGTTGTTCTCCATTCTCCCAGCTATACTATGGTTGCTGACTGTCAGGTTAGAATCTGATCTCCCTTTCCTGCATACACATCTCTCAGTTCTGAATTCTTTCAAGAAACTTTCATACAGAATTGCTTTGTTCTGCCTTATACCAAATGGTTCATTTATAATTCAGCTCTGATACCACAATGACGTAGGGTTTCCCCTGCGCATACCCACAGTATGCCTATTGAAGCATAAATACATTTTCCAAGAATTTCTTTGACCCACCAGGTCAAAACTTCGAATCCAAAGATGTTTAAGTCCCCCATTTTACACGTCCATTGTTTCGGAACTCAATCACCCTGCCAGACCTCCTATCAGAGCTTTAAACAACCCTCAAACATTTATATAAGGCTGAATTAAAGTCTTCCCTCTAATTCCTTCTATCGTACCTAAGACCCTTCGTAGCTTTTAAACCAACCATTGACCTCTTATACATAATCATAACATGGTTAATATATGTTTAACATATATAAACCTTCATTCATCACTTATTCCATATAAAAACCCTCTACAAAGGGAAATGCATGCAACCATACCCTTTTTCCGCCTTCCATATAGCTTGTCCCATTTTCTGAGGTTTAACCTCATCGCAATCGGCTATCGGCTTGTCCACAGTTCCTCATCGCCCCTTTCTCTTCTGATGTGTGACTTTCCCTTTAAAACCTGGGAAATACACTATCGGCGCTTAATTCTTCAAACTCCCATTTACAAAGGAAAACCCCGCCGAATACACATGGCGGACTTCAAATGAATTAAATCCATGTCTATAAACGCATTGGGTCCACCTTCATCGGCCTTTCCATTTGTACGTCTGATCTCTGCCAACGCCGATATGCGATGGCTGATTTAATCGTGACCGTCGATCAGCGATTAATCGCAATCGCTTAGTTATAGGTCTTCACTCCTCCACTTAAATATCGCGACCCAATATGGTTTACAGACCCGATGGGGTTCTAGGTTGTGTTTTATGGGTTTTCGGGTCCGCCACATATCGCATGATAGTTTGTGTTGCAAGCCCGATTAATCCACCCACGCGATTCAATCTTGGCCGTCAATCTCCAAGATCTGCCGACTACTGTGTATCATTTATTCAGTTCTCCTTTGTTCTGTTTGCGCCATTTCTTTAATTTTTATATGGTTTCTGGCTTTCTTCAAAGCTTGGTCTCTCGGCATTTTAACTGCGCTCTCCTTCTTGAGCTTTGGATTTGATCATTCTAATGGATTTAACAATCCATTATGATCCTCCTCGTCATGTCTTCCTCTGTGTGATCGCTGCACTTTGCCTGCATATATATATACACATAATACTATAGTTTACTCATCTTCCACCATTCGATGGCTACACTTATTCAATTCGGGATTTAAATCTCTGTACATATATATAATTCAACACATAATTACAAAGTGAGACTGGCTGTCTCTTCTTGGCCTAATGTTCTAGTTTAATGGCCTCTGATCCATCATTTGCCCGCAAGCTTACAAACAATAACTAAAATATCTAATCTCTCTCTCTGTCTCGGTTTATAACCCCTGTTCATGCCGTTTAGGCTTACATTTATACAATGGGGTTCTAAAACCAATTTTTGGTTTTAGATCCATAGATTCCTCAACCACATTCCTAAAATCTCTTCCTCATCCCTAAGGATTCTCTCAAATCCATAAAATCATGAACTGACTCCTAATCTAGGATTTACAATCAATTTTCAATCCTCTCATCACTCAACTATCCTAAATCTCTCATGTTCTCCTACATTCGATAACATTTACAATAAAGCCTCACAATATTCAATTAATTCCTACTCTCATTAAAATCACTCAAAACATTAAAAAATTACATATATCCAGTACTTAGGAAACCAACTTCCTTGAAATACAAGACCCCCTATGTCTACTAGAATACAATAATAATATTGAGATGGATGCTCCTGCATCAAAAGGGCCCTGGGAGATGCTGCTATCTCATTGGCATGACAGGGAGAAAGTGAGAAATTTCAAAGTCGAGTAAGTATGGTCAGCTAGGGCATAAAGGAGCAAGTTGGAAAATTATTCTCTGTGGGACTTTAAAGAAATTGGTTCGCAACTGCTGCCAAATAAGATTAGGGTAAGAACTAATAATCAGGCGATTATATGGTTTAGTGGTTACGATTGATGTCACTATTTAAATTATAATAAATAGAATAAAATGCAAATGGAAGTGGAAACAAAACTAAAACAATAAAAAGTGCGCTGATGGCCAAAAACAAGATTATAATGGAGAGATATGCTAAAAACAAAGAGAAAGAAGATACAATGTCATTTTTCATTCAACAACAAAACTTTGAAGACATATACAAAAAAATCATATTTACACCTGTTAAGATGCATGTTACAAAATTGGGGGTTAATAGAACTATCAACATGCATATTACAAAACTTAAGCTTAACAAAGTAATTGAAGATGCCAAATTTGCTTGATATCGAGAATAATATTGTCCATCGAAATTGTGAAGGTTCCCTTTAGCGAAAATGCACGTAACATGAAAACAATTGTAGAGATGTTTTGTTTATATTCTGCAAAGGATATTTGCAGAAGACTTGGAAAGAAGATTCGAATGAGGTCTTTCGAAAGGATGCAATCTAGCTTGCCATATGCATGCTTTATTGTACACTGTAGACTGTGGCCATAAGAAAATAGATTTTTCTCACCACAGTTTGTGCAATAAAGCATGTTATTGACTGCGCAGTCCGTTGTTCAAATCAACTGTTTACAATCATTGCAGAATGGCTTGTATGGCGGGAAGAAACAGATTAGCTAGTTTGAGAATCCTAATAATCTAAAACAGTTTAATTGGGAATACAAATAGTTTTGTTACGTTTATAGTAGATGAATAAAGTAAGGAAAAGAAAAAACAGTAGGAGAAAAAGCGAATAGTTCAAGAAGAAATAGAGAAATGCTTATAAAAAGTTCAAATGCAACTGAAAACTTTGTTGAACATTTGTTTTTCGTAGAGTATATAAATAAGAAGTAGTTGAAATGCAATTGAAAACTTTCCAGGAGCTTTGTTTTGGCAAGATTCTGTAGGTAATAGTTTCTCAATTCATCATTAAGTGGCTCAAAGAAGCTTGATAAACATGTATGTATGGTATGCGATTCTCTTGGTCCACTTCGAACCATATTTTTGAAGAGAAGCAAGATTGTCTTTCCTCTTACTATATCTTGTTGCAGTTCAACATTTTTTTGTTTGTGTTGTTCGGTCAAATACACCTAAAAAAAATTCAAGTGAAAATTTTGATTAGTTGTAACAAAAAAATTATGAAAATATAAATTCTCTTAGCAAGAAAAAGAAAAAATGGACACATAAAAAGCTAAGCATTATAGAACAAAAGATTTGATACTATACCTTGGCACAGTCATTGTTTGTTTCATCGTCTTTGACATATATTTCAAATTAATGATTGTTTTGTTGGCATCCTATGAGAAGTGTTACAAAGCTTCCAACTGAATAATCTATATTTGCTTCTAAAAGCATTACAATTGTAGTGTCTAGAGTAAGCTGACATTCAGAACAAAGCATGGGTATTGTCTCAACAATAGATGCTGAATTCAACGAGATGCAATGGCTAGCATCACCTCTTTCATATTTTCTTTTCTTATTGACGAGAAATACAAGGCAAATTGAGAGATTAGTTTATCACTTATGTTGATGGTTATTGTAAAATGTCCATGCACATCAACAAGGTAAGTGTGTACAACTTGTACCTTTGGTGGTGAGTAGGGTACTAGAGTAGAAGCAGGACCATATAACACTAACACATCACCTTCAAAAATAATTGTTAAACTTTCCATGCAAATGTCCATTATGGACAATGCTACTATTTCTCGCTTTGTCGTTTTTTATTTTTCTTGCTTGCTATTTTAGAAAGAGTAAAACAACAAAAGAAAAAGTGAAATTGATTAGTGTATAAATACTAGGACTAAAAATACTAAAATGGAAAAAGAAAATGTATAAATGCAAAGACTGGTTGGTTTGTTCTTGATTGTGAAAGGAAACAGAGCGAACCATTTGTCCAAATGGCTAGATTCATTTCTGCTTGTTGCACTATCTGTTCTATAACTAGATTCATTTCTACTTGTTGCACTATTTGCTTTACGAGTTGGCATTTTTCTATTGGTACATGTATTGAAACACAACAAGGAAACAAATATATTGTAAATCAATCACTGAAAACATTTCACAAGAGTTAGATGTTTGAAACACTAGTTTTGTAACTTGAACATATTTTAGTTTTGACATAGCAAATTCCTAATGATAATAGAAAGCTATGACATCAGAAGACAAAGAGAAATTAGATGAACTAACGCTTCAAAGGCAAGACACATTATTGTACCTGGATTGTTGCAAATGAGGGATGCAGACAAATTTAGCTTTTGTTGTGATCAGAATTGCAACAAAGCGTATATCATGTTTTGATTAGAGTTGTAGCAAAGCATAAATTATGCTATGATCCGACCAATATTCATTTGCAAGATTGATTTCACATTGCTCAATAGGAAAAATTTTCCAAATATGATCTATCGTTGTTTTTTATCGTGGACATAACCTACTTTTTATTTCTTGAAAGTTTTCGGTTTTCATATATTTTGTAAGAGCTCGACTGCACACTATTTCTAATTGAATATCAATGTTAAAATCGCCAATGATTAAGAAGACACAATTAACATGTGTAGTTTGCGAATTTTCTTTTCTAATCATTTATATTATTGTAGACACTTGTTCAAATGGCACTACATAAATGTTGACTAAGAAAATTGGTTGTTGGAAGTAGATGTCAATTAGCGCGAGTTCAGTTTTGGTGTTACAAAATGTTTTTGTTGCTTTGATCAATATCTTCTTCTCTACACAACTAAGGATGCCATGCATGTAATTTGCTATGGCAAAGTTGAATGGTAGGAATAGTTTGTTTTTGGGTGGAATGTACAAGTGTGTTTCTTGAAAACATAGAATCATATTGTCCAATAAGTGTGTGTCATGGACGACATCACTAAGATGTGCATGTATACAACATGTATTTAAAGTTGCAATTGATAAAAGATTTGGGTTGCTAGGTTTTTTTTTTTGGTAAATTCCAGTTTCCATGAAGCAATTGTTTCTAGTCGTTTCGTTTCATCTAATATATTGTTTTGTACATGAAAGTTTTGGGGTGTTAGTTTTTTAATCAAGTATAACGAGTCAATGGTTTTAAAACGTGATAGTGCAGTATAGACTAGCCCATGTTTGGTGACACCATTTGGTCAAATGCAAGTTCATCCAGTGTTAGTCCTTGTGTTCGGTGTATTGTTCGTGCACAAGCTAACTGTTTTGGAATGGTTTTCATATTGTGATTTGTGATTTGTTGTGAGGCATTGCTAATGCTTTTGCAATTCGAAAAATTGGTGTCCAAGCTGACAAGATATTTATCTCATACATCTCTTTGGATTTGTTTTTTTGATGCTTTCCAATGTTTACATGTGGAAATTGTATCCAAACAAAGTCATTTCCATTTTTATTTGGTAAGTAGCATCTGAGAATGCCTTCAGCGTCGTTGACTAATCCATCATTGGTATTGTATTTTCCTGCATATAACTCAACTAACATGTTTTGTTTGACTATTATTGTTGACGGTAATGCTATTGTCTTTTCAAAAGAAAAATAATTTGATGCTTATCAATAGCATTCAGTGTTATTTGTTGACCATGTGCTAGTGAAAGAATTTTTGTATTATGATTATGAACATCCTTGTTTCGGTAGAAAATGTATCGGAAAAGTGGATTTAAATGTCGCGGCCAATGGCAATTGTCATTAATGTATGTAATATATTTATCAGATTGCATGTTTAATCTCATCCTATTTAGGACATTGATGAAGATCAGGTCTTTTTGACGTATTGATGTATATAGTTGATAGAATTTTATTTTCTCTGTCCAAAATCCATATGGAATTATGTTTTTGTTGATTCTTGGGTTTTCAAATATAAGAGAGTCTCTTATAGGGCTTCCTTGGTAGAGATCACTAGAGAATATCGTGCCAACATTAGCAAAATATGAAGTTGGTGTATCCAAGATTTGGTGTACTCTCTTATCAATCTGATAGAGTGTTGTTGCACAAACAAGTGATACCTCGTCTATAAGAACTACACGAAGTTGTTCAAAGTGCTTTGATAATGTATCTAAATTTTCATTTTTTAGTGAAGAACAATCATTGTTGTTAAAGGGTAATTAGAATGCATGATGCAATGTGACATTTCTTGCATTGAATGCAACTTTTCTTGTATGCGTTGTGATTATTCCTTTTAGTTGTGGTGTACTATAAGCCAATGTTCCATTATGTAGGTGTACTAAGGACAAGAAAATTGCTAGTGCTGTAAATGTTTTTCCTCTTCTTGCACCTCCCGTCAAGAACAAATGAATTGGTTCATCTGGCCTATAGAGTTTTCTTGTTATCACGCCAGCTACTAATTTTTCCTGTTCTGGGTTTAAATATCACATTAGCTCATAATACTCTATCTTCTAGTATATTTGGTTGATTGGCAATTTCATATGGCCTTGTAGATAGTAAATTCAATTTCTTTGTATGTTGAAAATGCTACAAATCACTTTGGAAATCATAGGTTTCGTATTTTTCATTGATCGATTTATCAAATCTTGTATTTTATGTTTCATTTGGTTTTACATTATCTATGTCAAATAATTGTTCAGTTTGTGTTTCTATTGCATTGACTGCATCATCTATGTCACTCCATGTAGGAACTGTAACAAATATATATTTTTTGTTCATTTTGCCTAATTGTTTTTTCCAATGCAACATATGTAGATTGCCAACTTGGGTGATGTTGCTTGATCGTGGTTTCATTGACCCGATACAGATAGTATAACAATAATTGTTCTCTGCAAAAAATTTCAATGTCTTTGTATTTGTTATATCTCACGCTCCTAATGACATATGGATTATTTGCTTGTTTGCATTTTTGTCCTTTGTTTGTATAACTAGATGCAAATTCTGCTAAACATATAGCATTAATAGCTATAGGTCATAGAATATAATAGTCAATAATTGATGGACACATTATGTCTTCAGAGTCATCTGGTTCCTTTAGCAAGTCTTTTTTTCTTTTCAAAACAAATGCACGTTCCGCTATAGGAGAGTTAACGAAAATACATTTTCGTGCACAAGCTAACTGTTTTGGGAATGGTTTTCATATTGTGATTTGTGATTTGTTGTGAGGCATTGCTAATGCTTTTGCAATTCGAAAAATTGGTGTCCAAGCTGACAAGATATTTATCTCATACATCTCTTTGGATTTGTTTTTTTGATGCTTTCCAATGTTTACATGTGGAATTGTATCAAAACAAAGTCATTTCCATTTTTATTTGGTAAGTAGCATCTGAGAATGCCTTCAGCGTCGTTGACTAATCCATCATTGGTATTGTATTTTCCTGCATATAACTCAACTAACATGTTTTGTTTGACTATTATTGTTGACGGTAATGCTATTGTCTTTTCAAAAGAAAAATAATTTGATGCTTATCAATAGCATTCAGTGTTATTTGTTGACCATGTGCTAGTGAAAGAATTTTTGTATTATGATTATGAACATCCTTGTTTCGGTAGAAAATGTATCGGAAAAGTGGATTTAAATGTCGCGGCCAATGGCAATTGTCATTAATGTATGTAAATATATTTATCAGATTGCATGTTTAATCTCATCCTATTTAGGACATTGATGAAGATCAGGTCTTTTTGACGTATTGATGTATATAGTTGATAGAATTTTATTTTCTCTTTCCAAAATCCATATGGAATTGTGTTTTTGTTGATTCTTGGGCTTTCAAATATAAGAGAGTCTCTTATAGGGCTTCCTTGGTAGAGATCACTAGAGAATATCGTGCCAACATTAGCAAAATATGAAGTTGGTGTATCCAAGATTTGGTGTACTCTCTTATCAATCTGATAGAGTGTTGTTGCACTAACAAGTGATGCCTCCTCTATAAGAAGTACACAAAGTTGTTGGAAATTCTTTGATAATGTATCTAATTTTTCATTTTTTAGTGAAGGACAATCATTGTTGTTAAAGGGTAATTAGAATGCATGATGCAATGTGACATTTCTTGCATTGAATGCAACTTTTCTTGTATGCGTTGTGATTATTCCTTTTTAGTTGTGGTGTACTATAAGCCAATGTTCCATTATGTAGGTGTACTAAGGACTAGAAAATTGCTAGTGTTGTAAATATTTTTCCTCTTCTTGCACGTCCTGTCAAGAACAAATGAATTGGTTCATCTGGCCTATAGAGTTTTCTTGTTATCACGTCAGCTACTAATTTTTCTGTTCTGGGTTTAAATATCACATTAGCTCATAATACTCTATCTTCTAGTATATTTGGTTGATTGGCAATTTCATATGGCCTTGTAGATAGTAGATTCAAGTTCTTTGTATGTTGAAAATGTTGCAAATCACTTTGGAAATCATAGGTTTCGTATTTTTCATTGATGGATTTATCAAATCTTGTATTCTCTGTTTCATTTGGTTTTAGAGTATCTATGTCAAATAATTGTTCAGTTTGTGTTTCTATTGCATTGACTGCATCATCTATGTCACCCCATGTAGGTCCTGTAACAAACCTAATTTTTTGTTCATTTTGCCTAATTGTTTTTTCCAATGCAACATATGTAGATTGCCAACTTGGGTGATGTTGCTTGATCGTAGTCTCATTGACTCGATACAGATAGTATAACATTAATTGTTCTCTACAAAAAATTTCAATGTCTTTGTATTTGTTATATCTCACGCACTGAATGACATATGGCTTATTTTCTTGTTTGCATTTTTGTCCTTTGTTTGTATAACTAGATGCAAATTCTGCTAAACATATAGCATTAATAGCTATAGGTCATAGAATATAATAGTCAATAATTGATGGACACATTATGTCTTCAGAGTCATCTGGTTCCTTTAGAAAGTCTTTTTTTCTTTTCAAAACAAATGCACATTCCTCTATAGGAGATGTGTTAATGAAAATACATTTTCGTGAACTACAGTTTAATGGAAGTGATAGCACAATGTGAATTGCTTGTTGTACAGACATTTGTTGAATGTTTACTAAATCTTTTCCTAGAAAATTAATAGTGTTCATGATATCATATTTTGTTTTAAGGTGATTTTCGCATATGTTCTTGAAGTTCGATGTAAGTGTTTTATCTTCTTTTGTCATATAGGAATTGCAGCACATCGTAGCAACATATGAATCGAGTACAAATTGAGAGTCATTGTTTGCAATCCAAACTGTCGGGCTGTGTTGATCAAAGCTATTTGTCCAAGTGTCAGCTGACTTTCTTTGCAGCAGTAAAGTTGTGTGATTTAGTGTACATTGAATAACATGCATGTATTCATCATTTGTTAATCCAATGCTATGCAAGAAGCTATGAAATGTATCCTTTTGATCATAATTGACATCATTTATTGTGTCAAATATTAGCTTTGCATTTGTTTTCGTATTAGCGCTATCAAATTCAAGAGGTTCAAGTATTTTCGTTGTTTTCATTGGAGGTATCAGAAAATTAAATCTGCAATTGGAATTTGTATGTTTCCTACAGGTTCTTGTGTGACAATGGTGTTGGATGGTTCTAAGGTATTTTGGTAGAACCGATGAATCAATTGACAAGTATTTACTAACAAAATTTTCAATATCAATGTTTGTGTCTTTACCATAGATCGGTGCAAATTTTATCCATAATAAGCCATGTTCATGCACACTTCCTATATTTTGGAATTCTGTGATGTAGAAGTAGTCACCAATTTCTCCATAATACTTGTAATCGTGAGCTATTAATTGATGCAAAGCATCCATCCTAGATCTATAGTAACGTGCACAAGTTACAGGATGATTTCTTATTAATGAGTGTGGTTCATTTTCTTCTAATTCGTTTTTGTTTGGTCTTGTAGTGCTTTGCCTTATATGTTTTAATGCATTCATCAAAGGTTCCCAAAGATGCTCTGTGCTACTAAAGAACATGAAGAAAGTAGGCGGACCTAGTTGTCGAATCATTGCATATAGATTTTTACATATTTGTTGATGGTATTTTGGTGAAACGCGATATGTTTTTAAGTCCATATAACCAATGTGAGATTTCAAAATGAAATCCAAATTCGGTTTGGATTTGACATCTTTTGCAAGTAGTTTTATTCCTTTCAGCTAACCTTTTCTAATTCTAATCCACATAACATTCAATACTTGGTTTATGATAATGTGAATTGCTTTATAAAATAGGTTAGTTGTATGGTAAGCAAAGTCATGATTTTTATGCAGGACTTCCCATTGACATATTTTTTTATATGTAAAGTTTTTCGACAGATCACTTGGGTGTTTGTTTCCATAAAACAATGATGGAAGAATCATTTCTTCTAAGTATTTATCTTGGAAAATTCATAATGGCACATATCCTGCAGCAGGTGCAATATTAATTTTCCTATTTACAAGGCCATGGATAGTATGTGGATCAGTGAAACCATGAACCAATGTTTTTGTGATCGGTTCATCAATATCCTGATTATCATTTTCATTATTTTCAATCTGAGTTGTACTGTCATATGCTCCCTGGTTTTCTATGAACACTTGTTTCCAATTGTCGTCTATCTCGACATTTTCTAGCTTGTGAAGCGTTGTTTTGCATAATTGTTTTAATGCTTTCATGACTATGTGAACTTGAACACGACCAAATGCATAGGCACTTTTGAATTTTAAATGCTTGTTTAGCACAACTGCCATTGTGTTAGTGTCTTTTATGTTTCCAGGAAACACATATTGAATTTTACATATGTTAGACATTGATGACTCCTCCAGTTAAACCTAACTGTGGTTTTTTATGTCGATGGATCATTTCGTTTATTTGCAAAAAGGGCAATCGTAATGCCACTAGTCTTTCGTCTAGTTTAGTAAGTTGACTAAGTGTTCTAGTGCCTTTATTTATTCTTATTTTTGCAGGAACTACGTATTTAGGGATTGTGTCATCTGAAAATGCTTCTTTGCAAAGCCTATAAATGAAGGAACTTCTATTTTCGACATTTTCAAAACTAGGTTTTTCAAGTTCATGGAAACAAGCTAGTGGTTTGCTAATGTTTTTTGCATGTGTTTTTTGGTTCACTTGTTTCATCGGAAAAACTTCTCTTCTAAAGAAAGTTCTTTGACATATTGAACAATGAAAGATAGGTGTATCATTTATCTGCGCTCGATATTTTTGTTCAGACATTGATAATTCCCTTGAGTTGTTCCCTAATCTTTTTCTTGATCTTGACTGACACAAATCTTCTAGTACCACTTATTGTTTCATTATTGTTGTATTATATGCAAGCTGTATTTTATGTGTTTTCGAGTTTCTTCCAATAACATCTTTAAGCAGATGCAAAAGACAAGTTTTTTTTTTTTTTTAGGAAGAGCATGGTTTGAATTTTCCTGCATTTAGTTGATCTATTGCTTCAAGCTTGTTCGCAACACTATTTTTCAAGCACTGCATAGATTCAAAGATGACAGTATCCTCAGTGTCAATGTCAATTGGAACATGAGATGTTTTTGTGCACTGATGCTCTAAATATTCTAGCATTATGTGTTGTTTCATTGTTTTTGTGTTATAGGCAAGTTTGATTTTCTGTGTTTTCAACTTCCTTCGAATAATGTCTTTAACAAGACACAAAGATAGACTTTTGTTGTACTTGTTTAAGCTATAAGATGCTTTGAATTGGGTTGCACCAAGATCAACTATTGCTTCAGATGCTTTGAATTCTGTTGCACCAAGTTCACCTATTATTTGACTTTCAATTTTGCCTATTTGTTGTAAAGGTTCATAGTAGACATTGACTGTACTTGTTTCAAATTGCAATATGTTCAAAGTTCTAAGTATTGTTTTTGAATTACATATTTTTCTGAACATGGACATTGTAACCGCAGACCAAATGACGAAATGTATGTTTAGAATTTTGCTTAACAAAGCAAAGACAAATATATCACCTTCAATATTTCCCTCCACCGCAGACCAAATGACGAAATGTATGTTTAGAATTTTGCTTAACAAAGCAAAGACAAATATATCACCTTCAATATTTCCTTTGTTATAGGGCAATGCTAATTGTTTTATGTATTCCTGCCAAGCAGTTGTGTTTTTTATACTTTTCTATACAACTAAAGTATATATGCTCGGTTATGCATCTAATTGCAAAAGGGTCATTTTGAACAACTGCATTGCAAAATGTTTTTGCAATGATAAGTCGAAGGCATGACACACTATATTCATTATCTAGAAGATAATAAATTGTTTCAAATGCACTCTCACCATATATGCTATTGAACATGGGCACTCTACCGACGCTGGTCATGGCACCATATATTTCTACTTTACCATTTTAGTCTATTGCAGCATGCTTATCGAAGACGAAAGAAACTGTAAATATAGAAAATCTCATCCTATTCCTCAACAGCATATCCATTAGACTTGCCAGCCCTTGACAAAGAGCAAAGCCCAAGGTGGGCAATGAGCAGATTGCAGAATTATCTGAAAGCTCTTTGCCGGGTCTGCTTCTGAGTTGGTAGAATAAATACCCTGCTTTTCATTTATTACACTCTGTTCCAAATTGTCGTGGGATGTTGATTCTGCTCTAGTATTGGGGACTGGCCATTAAGAGTTTGCTGAGCTCAACCCAAGGTCCAAGGTCCATAGGTTTGCTGGGGAGGAGAGTGATGTTATTATTATGAGTTTGAGAAGATAGGAATTTAGTTATCAGTGATGTTATTATTATGAGTTTGAGAAGATAGGAATTTAGTTATCATGGCATTAGAAGGTAATGGAAATTGTGTGTTTGATGATCTCACAAACTACAACCAGGTTTCTACTAATTCAGCCCCGAACTATCAAACATCTTCTGCGAGTTGCCATTCTGCCATTGTGGGCTGTGTTGTGAACATGAACCACCATTCATCTGTTCAAGCAACAACACAGTGCTCGTTTCGACCTGTTAACTCTTCTTATAACTTAGATGAACTCCTGCCATTTTCAGTCCAAGTCCTGGACAATGTGAACAGAAGAAACGCAGCAGGATTGTCCAGCACTCCTTCGATTGATTTATGCATCAAAAGTTTTTAAGAAGTTTCGCACACCTTAAGGGGTAAAGCTAAAGTATACTATCCTATATTCCCTGCAGCAGAATTTGATTACAGAGGAAGAAGGTGCATGCTCAAGGGTGCTGGATTGTTGAACTCTTTCCATGCAGAGGCAGTCTCTGACATAGCATATGTGCAGAACAACCTACCCGCTTCAACATTGCAGAAGAAAACCCCTTGAGATATGGCATGGAAAAGAAGCTCAGAATAAAACATTTGGGGACCTTTGGAATTCCACAATGCACGTAATATGGATGAGAAACAAACAAGTTTCAATAGGTATGGGGAAAATTTTATGTGGAACAGATTGAAAGAATGTGTTATAATATCTTTTTAAAAGAATAAAAGAATAGATATACAGGTCGGGACGCATCTACAGACATAGTGGATGCACCACCGTCTTCTTCCTACGCCCGTAGGATTAGGATTACAAAAATGATTATACCAAAGGACGGCAAGCTTTGGTAGCCGGATCCCACATAGCCGGCAGCAGATATGCCCGTCCATTAACTCCGCGGGCATTGTAGCTCGCCCCACTTGTTTTATCCATCAGAAGCTCCCCGGGGAAGCCCGGGTAAGCCCCCTTTCCATATATTCCGGAGCAGGCGGAGACGGCCTCTAAAGGTGCAGCGGCATCCCCTTGGAAGTAGCCGGTGTTGAATGGATTAGTGGCTGCTCCTGCCAGAACAGCGGCAATGTTGATGATCATGCCATCGATGCCCACGTCTCCGTTTGGTGCCACCAGGGGAGGAGTCTGGGGTCCATACATGGGCTGATGAAACGGCCACGCGCACTGTCCAGGGCACTGACTCGCAGAATTCCCAACCCACGCGTATGGAATTAGCTGCTCATGCTTCTCCTCCTTCCCCTGCATCATTCGGCTTCCTGTACTTGATAATACATTGAGATTGAGATTGGCATGGAATCCGCAGGAGCTCATGCAGAAACCCTCCACGGTGACATCCTCGGAGGTGAGCACCAAGTACACAGCATTGGCATTTCCGGGTGATTTCCTCGGTGGCAGAGCACCCGACTTGAGGGCAGCTTCAACCAGAGCAGCAATGTCAGTCCTCTTGAGTGACTTGCCGAGGGAGTATTGTTGGTCCACCTTCTGTTTTCCAAGCATTACAACACTGGATGTGGATGGGGCGGCCTTGTTGTTAGAGTGGGTGCCCTCGTACTTGTGCGTGGTCTTCCACCAAGTGGAGGCGGAGGGCTGATTTGCTGTTCCCTCTGACGTCTTTGCCCCAAGAGATTGTACAAAATCCCCCACAATGGAGCGTTGAACAGGGGTGAACTGCCCATACCAAATCAAATGGAGAGGGATCACCCCACTGGCAGAGAGCAGAGGACCATCATGGTAAGTCAAAACAACAGATGCCTCTTCCACCAAAGCAGCAAGTTTCCTGGACTGTCCACCGGCAGCAGCAGCAGATGCCCACAATACCGCCATACAAAACACGCCCATCCGCAGGATCACAGTGAGTCGAAGCCGCGAACCACAAGCAGCCATTTGAATTTTGAAGGCAAGCTGGTAAAACACCTTGCAACCTTCACGATCACTATGGATCGATCAGAAGAGATCCAAAGGAATCGAACTCGCGTATAACAACAATCAAGAAAGAATGAAGCTACAAAAACTGGTAGTGGGATAGAGCAGGGAAGAAAAGATGGTTGTGAGATTGAAGAGCATTGTTGAGGGATGAGGCTTAAGTAGGGGGAGTTGTGGAGGACGCGGTTACGCAGAAGGAGGTGGGGACAGCAATGGACAGAGGGGTGCCATGCTGGCCGGCATTACAGAAATAATTAATATTCACCGCGTAGGTAAAGTAGTTCCAAATGCCAAATCCTCCGTTAGAAAATGTGATGTGGTGCGTGCAGGTGAGGTGAGTGGATGGAGATATTCCTAATTTCCTACTTCCTTCCCAATCTCCTCTTCCTCATGGATGCGCGTGCGTCTCCACTATCCTTCAGTGGAGACAACTATCCCGCCGTGTCTCTTGTGGTCGTGGGTTACCTACAGCTGGAGGCGCGGGGGCTAAGTTTAACTGACGCTAAATAAAAGATATAGCATCCTATTACTCAACATAAATATATTGTTATAAGGCTAGGCGGTTGAGATATGTTATCCATGTCCTTATCTTTTATAAAATTAATCAATGTTTACGGCTTCTATTTAATTTAATGACACTTTAATCCACTTTTGTCACTCCTTTAAACAGTTTGCCATGTGCGCTTGTGCTAAATCATTTCTTAAGCTCTTTTCTTGGTTAAGCTTACTTTTTAAGTTTGAGAAAAATTGAATCCAAGTCAAGGGAAATACCTCGGAAAATGTCAATAAAATATAGATTTCACCAATAATTTTATAGGTTTTGCACATGCATATTTTATTATAAAGGGAAGAGGCAAATTTTAATTTTATTAATTAGTCTCGTCCTAAAAATCAAGAAACCTAGTCCAAGTTCAAAAGCAGCGTAAAGGGAGCATATATGCTAGCATTCCTAAAAGTCATGAATCACGTAGAAAATCTATATAGTTAGCATACTATATTCATTGTTTGATCCAAATCAAATGTATTCTCAACTTGAAGAATTTTCCATGATCGTCAATGTAATGTTCTACTAAACAAAATACACCATCCTATTTTTTTCATTTCCATTCACTAAACACAAATGAAATCCCTAACTCATTCAGTTTTACAACCTCCATATTGCCTCTCACATTTGGTTGTGATCTCCTACCTATAGTGACTACTATAATAAACTCTATTCTCCAATAAACTCCTTAAAAGTTAACACACGGCGTTTGCATTAGGAATGCACTTGTTTGACTGATCTATCAATAGTTATGCATATTTGTTTAAGTTTTGCTAGCAAAATTCTAACTCTTTATTATATGACATGTACCTTCACTTATGTTCTCTTAGTACAGAAGCCTTAATTATATACATTAGAATCAATGGCATCTACATGAGACACTGATCCCCTTTGCTACAATATTTGAAGGCACCAACCTACAATAGAAACCAATCCCCATCGCTTCAAATATTTGTAGGCATCGACCTACTTCATTGAGTTTGCTTTCCACTCCCTATTGTGCTATTTGTATAGTCACATGCTTTCTTGGGAATCCCTATTGTGCTACTTGTACAGTCACATGCTTTGTGTTTATAATTATTACACTTGTGACATTCAATATGATCCACAATGGAGCGTTGAACAACGGTGAACTTCCCTTACCAAATGAAATGGACATGGATAACCTCACTGGCAGAGAGCAGAGGATCATCATGGTAAGTCAAAACAAGAGATGTCTCTACCACCAAAACAACAAGTTTTCCTTGAATGTCTAGCATCAACAACAGATGCACACAATATTTCCATACAAAACACACCCATCTGCAAGATCACAGTTAGTCGACGCCGCGAACCATTGGCAACCATTTGAAGGGAAGTTGATATTATACCTTGTGACCTTCACTATCACTATCAGTATGGATTGATCAGAAGAGATCCAAAGGAATTGAACTCACTTATAACAACAATTATGAAAGAATAAAGCTACAATAATGCCAAAAACTGGTTGTGCAATAGAGTAGGGAAGAAAAGACGATTGTGAGATTGAAGAGAAGAGTAGAGGGATGAGGTTTAAGTAGGGGGAGTATTGGAAGCGAGTACATGGTTACGCAGAAGGAGGTGGTGACAATGATCGATAGAGGGGTGCCATGTTGGAAGGCATTAGAGAAATAATTAATATTGACCACATAGCTAATGTAGTGTGGGACGTAAATTAGCTTCAAACAAGTTAGTTTGGTTTTTTTGCTATCACTTTTCTAAAATATTTGGCCTTTGGAATGTTCTAAATGCCAAATATTTTAGAAAAGCTATAGCAAAAAATCCAAACTAACTTGTTTGAAGCTAATTTCATGACTATTCAGTAACCCTAAATTGCATAGGGCACATCTCCAAAATTATAGTGAATCAAATTCCCAAAGTTTTACCATAGATGCATAGAGATTTATTCTTTATCTCCTCCAAGTTTCATAGTGTCGAACATTACAATAAAAAGATTATGACAAATATGCCAAGATATCATGTTTGAAGCATATATTTTGAGCATTATGTAAAAGCCCCAGGTTAAAATTTCATGTAATAAAAGTCAATAAAGGAAAAATAAGACAAAGGTTAAGGGACACTTATTCCAGCTTAATGTTGGGCAAAATATCCTAGTGGGCATCACTTCGTGTGTTTATGGCTAAAGGAGAATTGGCAAAGGAAATGACAAAGGCTTTGAAAATAAAAAGAGGCTTTAATTGACATTTTTTTATGAAAATAAAGGAAATCGGGAGAAAAGGGAGGTGAAAGGCCACAGGTTGCATGTGAGGAGGAAATTGAAGGAAAATAATGGAAAAATGAAGAATTAGATGCATAAAAAATAAACAGACATAAGAGCATCAGTTGGTAGCCTTTTGTCAGTTTAGTTTTGGAGTTAGTCTTAGAGAGGAGAAGAGCACCAAGAAGAGAAGGAAAGAAAGCAAGCAAATGAAGGAGAAGGAAAGCAAAGGAAGGACAAGGAAGACAAATGAAGCAAGGAAAGGTTGAATCAGGAATCTTCACCTGGAATAATTGCAGGTAACAGATTGCATGTATGATTTCCTAGCTGGTTTTGGCATGCAAGGCATATGCATGTGTGTATTTCGTTTCTTTGTTATCAATGGCATGGATTTTGCTGGCTTCTTGACAGTGGTTTCAAACTTTCCCTGTCATTTCCAGATAGCCATGGTGTGATGGGATTCTTTTCGATTGAGCTATGGATTGCTGGAAGGTTTTGGATCCGGGTGAGGTTGTCTTAGGAAAATCCCAAGGGTTGGGGGTGGAGATGGTTTTCTCCTAGAATCCCTCAATAGGTGGATGGAGACAGGAAAATTTCTCAAGTGATGGTGAAGGAATTCTGAGGCATCCAAGCTTGGTTTGGTTTTGTGATCTCAGGATCAGTTTAGGTGAGATCACAGTATGGTGAGTGGTGGGCCTCTAAATTAGACATAAATTAAAGCACATGCCTCTAATTTAAACCATAAATTAAGCCTATGAGCATCCTTTAGCACATTAAACCTGTATTTTTGCATTAGATAATTTATTTTTAACTTTAATATATTCATTAGGAAGGTTTATGAATAATTGAATATCTGTGCTTAATATTATTTATTTTTTGTGGAATATTATGAGAATATTGGGTAGATTATGAAGAGTTGGAGGAGGAGATAATTTAGGGACTTGTTCCCTACTACTAGAGGATCAATAATAAATACATAAGTCAACAAGATATTATGGAATTATGGTACAAATTGTGGAACTCCAATGATTGAGAAAAACAAGGAATGTGTTCCACTATTCAGGTTGGAGCCAGATTGATCGTTCTTCATCCACTTCTAGTAGACTGGTTTGAATTCTGCAATGGTTCCCAATCACTTTCTTGAGGCATGAGACATGGAAAACTGGATGGATTTTTGTAGTGGGTGGCAAAGCTATATTGTAAGCGACTTCTCCCATGTACCGAAGTGCTTGATACGGACTGTAGAATTTTGGAGATAATTTCTGACAACCCTTGTCTTTGAGTGATGTTTGCTTATATGGTTGCAACCTCAAAAATACCTGATCCCATTCTTGAAATTGGTGTTCTGAGTGATGTTGATCTGCCTGTTGCTTCATGTGGTTCTGGGCTTGATGAAGATTCTCTATAAGGTGGGCCAGCATGGTTATGCAGTTCTGTAGGAGTTGATCCACTGCTTGTACCTTCGAGCATCCCTTGATATAAGAAGTAGGGGAAGGAGGGAGTTGACCATAAACTGCTTCGTATGGAGTCATTTTGGTGGTGGCATGATAGTTGGTGTTATACTAGCATTCGGCTAGAGGTAACCACTGTACCCAGAGATGTTGCTTTTCTAAAGTGAAACACCTCAGGTAGGTCTCCAGACATTTGTTGACTGCTTCAGTTTGACCATCAATTTGTGGATGATAGGAAGTACTGAGTTGTAGTTGGGTACCTTGTAGCCGGAAGAGTTCCTGCCAAAAGTTACTGGTGAAGATCGGGTCACGATCAGACACAATGGAAGTGGGCATGCCATGCAATTTGAAGATTTAATCCATGAAAGATTCAGCGACCAAAGTCGATGTAAAAGGGTGCGGTAAGGCGCAAAAATGAGCATACTTAAAAAGTCTGTCCACAACCACCATGATGACTGACTTGTTTCCTGACTTTGGAAGACCCGTAATGAAATCCATAGAAACCTCCGTCCAGATTGAGGCTGGGATGGGCAATGGTTGTAATGTTCCTGGGGATTTGACTGTTTCTCCTTTGTGGCACTAACAAACGTCACATTCAGCTACAAAAGTAAAAATGTCCTTTTTCATGCATGTCCAAAAAAATGATCTTCAAGTGCGAGCATACGTCTTCTGAAAGCCTAAATGTCCTGCAGTGGGAGATGAGTGCAACTCCACCAAAATGCGGCTTTTGAGGTTGGATGTTGGTGATATTACGACTCTGTCCTTGTAGCGAAGAATCTCATCCTGCCACGAGTAGCCTGCTGTGGAATTTGGATCCGCCTGCAATTGATTAATGAGTTGGGAGAGCTAGGGATGTGAAAACCATTCCTTGTGAGCCTCTTCAATCCATTCAGGAATGGGAAGGGAAATTGCGAGTAGGGTACTTTCCTCCTCAAATTGGCAGGATAATGCATCTGCTACAATATTTTTGTGCCCTTTCTTGTAAATTATCTCATAATCATATCCCAGCATTTTGGCGAGCCATTTATTTTGTTGTGGCGAGGATGAGAGTTACTCCAAAAAATATTTAAGGCTTTGATGGTCTGTGCGAATTTGGAAACATCGCCCCAGTAAGTATGGTCGCCAAGTACCTACTGCATGTAAGATGGCCATCATCTCCTTCTCATAGGTAGATTGTCCCAGATTCTTCCCACTTAGTTGTTGGCTCGTGAAGGCCAAGGGTCGACCTTCCTACATTAAGATTGCCCCAATACCCGTACCAGAAGCATCACATTCAATCACAAAAGATTTGGTGAAGTCGAGTAGTGCTAAGACTAGAGTGGAACACATGGAATGTTTGAGAGCTATAAAGGCCTGTTGTGCTTCATCATTCTAGATAAATGAATTTTTCTTGAGGAGTTGAGTGAGGTGCCTAGCAATGCAACCATAATTGCAGACAAATTTGCGATAATAGCCTGTGAGACCCAAAAATTCTCTCAAGCTCTTCAAGGTCTTTGGTTGAGGCCAATCCTGCATTTCCTGGATCTTTTTGGGGTCCACCCTAACACCATCATGCCCCACAATGTGGCCCAAATACTAAACTTCTTCCATGCGAAAAGAGAACTTGGACATCTTGACAAATAATTTATTCTTTCAGAGCAGTTGCAAGAGTAGATCTACATGCTGAAGATGTGTGACTGTAGATGAGGATGTCATCAAAGAAAACAAGGACAAATTTTCTGAGATATGGTTTGAGCAGGTGGTTCATAAGGCTCTAAAAATTGGATGAGGCATTACAAAGACCAAATGGCATGACCAAGATCTCATAATGGCCTTCATGAGTTCAGAAAGCAATCTTTGGAATGTCTACTGCTTTCATGCGAATTTGGTGGTAGCCCGAGCAAAGGTCGAGCTTAGTAAAGAATTAAGCCCCATTTAGTTCATCCAGCAAATCATCGACAACTGGGATGGGAAATTTATCTTTGACTGTCAACTTATTGAGGGCCCTAAAGTCTAGAAACATACGCCATTCCCCATCTTTCTTGAGCACCATGACCACCAGCGATGAATAAGGACTAATGTTGGGACGAATGATGCCTGCTTCCAAGAGTTCCTTGATTATTTTTTCAATTTCATTATTTTGGGTGAATGGATATCTATATGGGCGCACATTTGGTGGTTGGGCCCCTGGGACCAAAGTAATGCTATGATCATGTTCCCCTCTTGAGGGTGGAAGCTCATGAGGCTTGTCAAACACTGGCAGATGGTTGTTTAAGATCTGTTGCATCTCAGGATGAATATGAAGAGAATTGGGTTCGCAAGCCTTGATGGCATTAAATTGGGATATAACTCCATGGTGGCCCTTTTTTAACAATTTTTCCATCCGATGTGAGATGATGATAGAGGGAGCTCCCGCCTGGAGTCCACGGAGGGTATGTGTGTGGTTGTTCTGCTTAAAGCTCATATATAACTCTTGGAAATCCATTGTGATTGGGCCAAGTGTGCGAAGCCATTCAGCACCTAAGACAATGTCACACCCTCCCGTGTGTATGGCAAACATGTGGGTCTTTAACTGATAATCCCCCATTTGATGTTTGACATTTTCACAGCGGCCTTCACATTTCATTGTCCCCCCATCAGCAATTTGGATCTAGAAGTTAGAAACTGCTTGGACAAAACAATGCACTGCTTCCGCGACTCTTTGATGGATAAAATTATGTGTACTGCCACTATCAATCAAGACTACTACTGGGCGATGCTTAATAAAACCTTTGATTTTGAGAGTTTGGGGAGAAGAAATCCCTGCCAAAGCATGCAACGAGATAACTGGTTCTTCCGGTACATTTTCCTGCTGGTTGTCCTCTTCTTCCTCCTCTGGTTCCTCAAGTGGTGGGGCTTCCTCCGATGGACTGTGATCAGTAGCATCAATTTGAAAGAATTTGGGCTCCTTGAATTTATGCCCGGGGGAGTATTTCTCATCACAGTATTAACACAATCCTTGCTTTCTTCTTTCTGCCATTTCTGCTTGTGACACCTTTTGAACCTTGAGTGTTTGGGTAGTGCTTTGAGCTTGTGTGGGGCGACCCTTAGAGATGAAATTTGGGCGATTGGACTGGGGGTCTAACACTCGTTCGAATTCACGAGCTATCCTGCAAGCATGCAACCATGAGATAGGGTGGTGCAGTCGGACATGGGCTTGTATGGCTTCTTTGAAACCACTGACAAAACATTCCACGTAGAACTCATCGTGTAGACCTCCAGTGCGGAAAGCTAAGGCTTCAAAGGCTGCAATATATTCGTTCACTATTCCTTTCTGTCGGAGATTATTGAGATGACCCAAAAAATCAGATTCATGGTCAAAGCGGTCCGTAAGAGCTTTTTTCAATGTCTGCCAAGTCAAGGGCCTTCCATAGCAACGTTGATGCCATTTCCACCATTGCCATCTTTCATTTTCCAAGTACATGATACCCACACTAATCTGAGTCGCATCATCCAGGATGTAATTCAGTGTGAAATATTGCTCCATTTGTGCTATCCATGTGGCTGGGTGAGAGCCATCAAATTTATACATGTCCATCTTGGGTGGTCGCGGATGGGATTGTTGGTGGGTGCCAAAGAGGTCAAGAGATTGGCTAGACTCGCCCTCAATGTTTTCATTGCCAATATATGCCTCTGCGCATTCCTCCACCTTGCCCTTAGAGAGTGTTTCATTTAAGTTCTTCACGTGCAACATGACATCTTTCAATTGTGCTTCAAGGCTGTCAATCCTCTCATTGGCCATAGCTTGAGCTCCAGTTTGTACCATGCACCAATCTGATGTACTTGAAATTTGGGACTGCCCGAAATTTTTGGCACTAACAATTGAATGGTACCACCTTGCTCAGCTCGTCGACCTGATTCTTATGGGCTAAGTCACCAATAAGTGACCCGGGGAGTCTCAGACTTTTCTTTTTTTTATACTTTGAGTGGAGTTTTACTTCTTGCTTAGGAATACTGCACTAGCCGAATCCCAGAAATGTCAATGCTGCCCAAAGTCCTGCGAAAATCACGCCTAGGTGTAGGAACCCACACAATTAGTCAGATCTGAATGGAGGATCTGATTGTTGCGATAGCTATAGAGCCCAAACTGCTAGACTAGATGGCGGATCTAATGGATCTGAGAGATCTGAATGGCCGATCTAGCGGAACTGATTGCTGCTGCGGATCTGATGGATCTGATAGATCTGAATGGCTGATCTGATAGATCTGAACGATGGAACTAATTGCTATTGTTGCGACAAAACCCCATTTGCGAGATCTGATCTGGAAAATATTATGCGTGATCCAGAGATATAGAAGGGAACTATGGTCTCCAGGAGTGCCAGGTGCTACAGATCGCAATATACATAAGGGTCTGACAGTAGTACTCGGCCTAATTTTTCAAGGCAATAACCAAGGAGGATCAACTGTACCCTTAGCCGTACAACTCGACTACCCTATCGTACGCGCAAGTAATCTCTCTGAATGTTGTTCTCGGTGTGCTGTAGTAGCAAGACGGCCGACGATTTATCTATGGCGAGGTTTCAAGGGAGCTAGTGGGCTTCTGATATACCCAAAGGGTACTTGGAAGACAGTTCGTGCGCGGTTCTATCTAATGCACTACTACTCGAAGGGGTACCCACAGGGGTTACAAGGGAGTCCAACAAGCATGACCACCTCTTGTACTTCCTGCATGCATGCCTCCCCAAATCCGTAGGTTTATGCGCTTAACGACAGATCCCATGGTTTAAAGATTCCAGAACGCGTCTCTAGCCAAAAAAAAAAAATTGCTAAAAATTGGAGATCCCACCGGCCCTGGAAAGTGCTCTGATACCACTTGTTATGCTCTTAACCTGCAAGATGATACCAGAATACCAAATATGTGAAGAAATATTCCCAGAACATAGAACAATGAGAAGTAACAACAAGTATTTTATTATTCAGAAAGCAATGTTCACTTGCCTCTTCGAGGGAGCAACCTCCAATAGAGCTGAGCTCAATTACAAAATAAGACACGATGCTCCTCGAGGGGAGTCTCTATCCTTTATATAGGATTCATACATGCAATACCATGGGGCAATACCATGGCTCTTATTAATACCATCTATCTAATACCATGGCCCATTTGCAACTAACTGTGGTCCCTTCATTAAATGCGAGTTAACCACTTATAATTATTAATATGTGATTTATTGACTCTATAGCTATGACTCAATCCTATTACATAAATAAGGGGGTTAGGTTTGGACCCTAACAACAAGAAGAACATTTATTTAGTCATTTAGCGAGCCCCTCCTTTTGTTTCTATTTTTTCATACATTGGCACAACATGCCTTAACTTCCTTCAGGTCACTTTGAGCATCGGACCTTTCATCTTATTTTGAGACATGAAAATAGGAAGGCAGTAAGCCAAAATAATAATAAGACATTTATGAAAAGTCTTATATGAGGCATTCCATGCAATATTGTACAAAAAATTTTAACTTGAAAGACAAATTCATCATCCTCCACTACAATTTAAGGAATATGTGGTCCATTCTTAGCATATCTTGTTGGAGAAGGTAGTATTCAGGCTTAATCCTTTTATACGGCTGAACTGACACAACCCTGGACATAAGTTAGCTGAACTGACATTACCCTGGATATAAGTGAGTTGAACTTCTTAGAATGACTACTTGGTTAAGATATAAACATAATTAGCCATGACAATTTTCCAAGACAACAAGCCACGTGTTGACATCTTTAAGATGAAGGAAAATGAAAGGAAACTATAGCCAAAACAGATGCAATATCAATAGCACTTGTGAAAATATATACTTAATATTTAACCACAAAAGTTCAATACTAGTCTCAGACTCAAGAATAAGAGTATATAGGCAACCAAGACACTTTTCTGGTATGTGGTGGCTTTCTAGTTTAGTGGAAGCACACAACTATTGTTTTCTTTTTTTGGGCGGAGTTCAGATGCTTTTGGGTGAAATTCGGATTAACGTAGAGTGCAAATTATTTGGGGTTTGAATGATCAGTTTGTTTGAATTATCACTCTAGTTTGAATCTTCAAGCTATTTGAGTTGTCATTTGGCTGTAAAATTCAAATTATCAAGTATCGGAGAGCTAAAATTTCCATCATGTTGGGGAAATTAGAGAAAGTTACTGCCAAAGCTAGAACAACCATAAACATAGTATGAACGGATTATGGAATTCAATAGCCATGAATTATGAGAGAATTGTGACTGTATGGAATGGTAATCATTGTGCATTACATATCTCATAATGTTAAATTTGTTCGTTAACATCATCCTAATAACAGGACTCTACTTCAAACCATTCAAAAGAAGAATTTAAATCTATATTGATCCACCTCATACAAGTGAAAGAAAAAGGTAAAGCACCTCAAACTAACACTGTCAGAGTAAGTAAAATATTGGATATTTCATCTAATCCCAAAAAGGAAATAAGCAAACCTAAAACTACGAGCATATATTGTGATTGTGTGGCGAGTAAACACATATGAGAGACCTAATCTCCATTGCATAATTACTACCACAAAAATGGGCATTATGCCTACTTTCTACCTATAAAGAACATTTGGTATGTAAGTTTATGTCATAGAGGTCATTGAATTCAAACCTAGGTTCAAAATATGATGAACCTCAAAAAAAAAAAATACTGGAATTGGTTCAACTTCACTGAACCTCAAAGACCTCAAACCCAATTTAAAGGTCTTGTAGAAATAACATGGATGTTGAATTTCAATTCCACCCTAACTCTGTTAGTTTCAGATAAGATCATAAATAATCTGGATCAATCTCCAATAACAAAGAAAATTAAGTTGCACAACACCAAATTACAGATATATGTTTTTCTATATGTATGTCTTCAACAAATTTTGGATGGTCGGTTAAGAAACTCGACTTTCCTGTGGGCCAAGAGAATTAATGCATTGAAGTGGCTGATACCATCTACAATTCTACAATAACATCATCCTCATTATAGGATATCACATGTCCATGACCAACTATATTGAAAAAATAAATATTGCAAAATTTGTAAGAGAAGGAAAACCTTTTAAGCAAGTTAAGGCATCATGCATGTGGAGCCATTAATAGCAGTTGGACCTTTTACAACTCAAAATATTATCAAGTCTATTGTTGTGGGGGGATGGAGACTGTGACAATAAGTGTAAACAAGAAGGCTACTTATTCTTCCTCCTCCTCCAGCAATTATGATGCAAAAAAAAAAAAAAATTTGGGTCAGAGGAATTACCTCCCTTCTCTTTCTGTGTGAAAATATTGTTGGATTCCCTTGCTTTGCTTTACTTTATGATTCATAGTTTTCATATCTGGAATTCCACAATCTCTTAGCAAAAAGGTGACATAGGGTTTCCCCTGCGCATACCCACAGTATGCCTATTCAAGCATAAATACATTTCCCAGGAATTTCTTTGACCCACGAGGTCAAAACTTCGAATCCAAAGATGGTTAAGGCCCCTTTTTATAGTTCCATTGTTTCAGAACTCAATCACCCCGCCAGACCTCCTATCGGAGCTTTAAACAACCCTCAAACCTTTATATAAGGCCAAATTAAAGTCTTCCCTCTAATTCCTTCTATCAAGTGCTAAGACCCTTCGTAGCTTTTAAACCAACCATCGGCCGCTTATACATAACCATAACATGGTTAATATATCTTTAACATATATAAACCTTCATTCGGTGCTTATTCCATATAAAAACCCTTTACAAAGGGAAATGCATGCAACCATGCCCTTTTTCTGCCTTCCGTACAGCCTGTCCCGTTTTCCGAGGTTTAACCTCATTGTAATCGACCATCAGCTTGTTCGCAATTCCTCATTGCCCCTTTCTCTTCTGATGTGCGACTTTCCCTTTAAAACCCGGGAAATACACTATCGGCGCTCAATTCTTCACACTCCCATTTATAAAGGAAAACCCTGCCGAATACACATGGCAGACTTTGTACTTCTCATCATCTATTTCAATGATGCTTCTTTGTACTTGTCCATGGTAATGAACTGATTCTTTCCCAGCCTCTTTGTCATATTCTGCTTCAAAACTTTCATCTTCTGGAAGGTACTCTTTCACATCTTTGACAACTTTAAAAGACTTTCTATCTTCTTCAAAACCTGCAATCATACACAAATCATTAGTTTGAAAATCACAAGACCTTACGGTCTTATTTGATGCTTCAATCATCAAGTCTTTTGGCTGCTTCGAATCATTCATATGATTCAACTCCTCTGGCTCTTCATCACTTTCAAAAAGTAATGGTCCACTTTCTGGTTCACCTATCGAAACTTCAACATCTTCTTTAGCATCTTCCTTTTGTTGTAGCTCAACTCTTTCGAGCTTCTCTATCCTTTGTTTGGCATCTATGACCTGTTCAAGTTCCCTTAGTTCCTTCATCAACTGCATATTCACATGTTGATTCCTCTTCTCTTGTAACCTCTGTCACTTCACCTTCTTTCTAATGACATAACCATGCTTCTGGTCTGCTTCATTTCCTTGCAACATCTCCATTAACACGTCAAGATGAACTAATATCTTAGCCTTCTCCCTCTCATATTCCTCTTTTCTTAACTGTCTCGGTATGCCATCTACCTTGGCATCCTTCGCCTTTTGTCCTCTGTTGTGATTTCTTTCAGAACCTATGTTATGACTGTCACTATTCATCATCCTCTCCATATCTATGAGTTCCTTACTCACTTCAATATGAGTTGCGCTAAAGCTTCTTCAATAGCAAGTCTTGTCATGCTGCCACTTACCTCACCAAGGTCTCCTCACTCAGTCTTTTGGCAAGCAATTGGTTCTCTATCTCTAGAACCTCCTTTGAGCACTTCTCTTTGCTCCTTCTAGGCTTCAACTCATCTGCATATTCTAAGAACACAATTGTCCTCTTTATCCAATCTCTGTTGGAATTCCTCAAGGTTCTGCCACATTTATGCTTTCTCTTAGAAACTTTCACCAGCTTCCTTTATCTCTTAGCAATTCTACTACATCCTCTGTGGAATTGCTTTATGGGAGTTGCAATAATACTTCTGCTTCAATGCAAATACTACAATCTTCTAATATTCAATCTAATTAGAATAAAACCATATCATCTTACCTTCAAGATCTCTATCTGATCTTGTCCTTCCATTCGCTTGCATTTTTGAATGGACTGTCCTTTCCACTAGCTTTCAGTTGTTCTTCAAATTCTACCTCTTCAAAAACTTACAAACATCCCTCTTACAGTTTAACTACTATAATATTACTATAAAATTTCATTCATTCCATATCTGCTAATCATTAGACAAAACTGCATACCTTCACTTACCTACAGAATCTCACTATTTCTACAAATCTGTTTCAGCAGATCTTTATGCTTCCATTTGCACAAATCCTCAATATTCAACTACTATCAATCAGATTTTAGAATCTGATCCTTTCTTCCAATCTTCTGGCTTTATCTTAGAAAGCTTAACTATCAGCAACAATTTCTCCGTGTTGAGTTTTCTTTCCACTCAGAAATCCTTAGCAATTCCTTCCTTTACTGCTTCTTAAGGCTTACTCTCCTTTTCCTGAGATACTTCATTAGCTGCAACCGTCAATCCTCAATCTATTTCTTTGTCAGTAAAACTCAAATCAGAATTAGATAAACACAATACCTGCCTGATTTCTCCATTCACTCTCCACATCCGAGTGAATCTCCATTCTCCAAACATCGCTGTGGATTCATCCTGTCTCTGCAATCTCTGCTTAATTCTGCCTTACCTGCCTCTAAGAACTTAACTGTTCTTCTCCATTCTCCCAGCTATACTATGGTTGCTGACTGTCAGGTTAGAGTCTGATCTCCCTTTCCTGCATACACATCTCTCAGTTCTGAATTCTTTCAAGAAACTTTCATACAGAATTGCTTTGTTCTCCCTTATACCAAATGGTTCATTTATAATTCAGCTATGATACCAAAATGACGTAGGGTTTCCCCTGCGCATACCCACAATATGCCTATTGAAGCATAAATACATTTTCCAGGAATTTCTTTGACCCACCAGGTCAAAACTTCGAATCCAAAGATGTTTAAGTCCCCCATTTTACAGTTCCATTGTTTCGGAACTCAATCACCCTGCCAGACCTCCTATCGGAGCTTTAAACAACCCTCAAACCTTTATATAAGGCTGTATTAAAGTCTTCCCTCTAATTCCTTCTATCGTACCTAAGACCCTTCGTAGCTTTTAAACCAACCATTGACCTCTTATACATAATCATAACATGGTTAATATATGTTTAACATATATAAACCTTCATTCATCACTTATTCCATATAAAAACCCTTTACAAAGGGAAATGCATGCAACCATACCCTTTTTCCGCCTTCCATACAGCTTGTCCCATTTTCCGAGGTTTAACCTCATCGCAATCGGCTACCGGCTTGTCCACAGTTCCTCATCGCCCATTTCTCTTCTGATGTGCGACTTTCCCTTTAAAACCTGGGAAATACACTATCGGCGCTCAATTCTTCAAACTCCCATTTACAAAGGAAAACCCCGCCGAATACACATGGCGGACTTCAAATGCATTAAATCCATGTCTATAAACGCATCGGGTCCGCCTTCGTCGGCCTTTCCATTTGTATGCCTGATCTCTGCCAACGCCGATATGCGATCGCTGATTTAATCGTGACCGTCGATCAGCGATTAATCGCAATCGCTTAGTTATAGGTCTTCACTCCTCCGCTTAAATATCCCGACCCGATATGGTTTACAGACCCGATGGGGTTCTAGGTTGTGTTTTATGGGTTTTTGGGTCTGCCACATATCGCATGACAGTTTGTGTTGCAAGCCCGATTAATCCACCCACGCGATTCAATCTTGGCCGTCAATCTCCAAGATCTGCCGACTACTGTGCATCATTTCTTCAGTTCTCCGTTGTTCTGTTTGCGCCATTTCTTTAATTTTTATATGGTTTCTGGCTTTCTTCAAAGCTTGGTCTCTCGGCATTTTAACTGCGCTCTCCTTCTTGAGCTTTGGATTTGATCATTCTAATGGATTTAACAATCCATTATGATCCTCCTCGTCATGTCTTCCTCTGTGTGATCGCTGCACTTTGCCTGCATATAAATATACACATAATACTATAGTTTACTCATCTTCCACCATTCGATGGCTACACTTATTCAATTCTAGCAAAGTCATGATTTTTATGCAGGACTTCCCATTGACATATTTTTTTATATGTAAAGTTTTTCGATAGATCACTTGGGTGTTTGTTTCCATAAAACAATGATGGAAGAATCATTTCTTCTAAGTATTTATCTTGGAAAATTCATAATGGCACATGGCCTGCAGCAGGTGCAATATTAATTTTCCTATTTACAAGGCCATGGATAGTATGTGGATCAGTGAAACCATGAACCAAATGTTTTTGTGATCGGTTCATCAATATCCTGATTATCATTTTCATTATTTTCAATCTGAGTTGTACTGTCATATGCTCCCTGGTTTTCTATGAACACTTGTTTCCAATTGTCGTCTATCTCGACATTTTCTAACTTGTGAAGCGTTGTTTTGCATAATTGTTTTAATGCTTTCATGACTATGTGAACTTGAACACGACCAAATGCATAGGCACTTTTGAATTTTAAATGCTTGTTTAGCACAACTGCCATTGTGTTAGTGTCTTTTATGTTTCGAGGCAACACATATTGAATTTTACATATGTTAGACATTGATGACTCCTCCAGTTAAACCTAGTTGTGGTTTTTTATGTCGATGGATCATTTCGTTTATTTGCAAAAAGGGAAATCGTAATGCCACTAGTCTTTCTTCTAGTTCAGTAAGTTGACTAAGTGTTCTAGTGCCTTTATTTATTCTTATTTTTGCAAGAACTACATATTTAGGGACTGTGTCATCTGAAAATGCTTCTTTGCAAAGCCTATAAATGAAGGAACTTCTATTTTCGACATTTTCAAAACTAGGTTTTTCAAGTTCATGGAAACAAGCTAGTCGTTTGCTAATGTTTTTTGCATGTGTTTTTTGGTTCACTTGTTTCATCGGAAAAACTTCTCTTCTAAAGAATGTTCTTTGACATATTGAACAATGAAAGATAGGTGTATCATTTATCTGTGCTCGATATTTTTGTTCAGACATTGATAATTCCCTTGAGTTGTTCCCTAATCTTTTTCTTGATCTTGACTGACACAAATCTTCTAGTACCACTTATTGTTTCATTATTGTTGTATTATATGCAAGCTGTATTTTATGTGTTTTCGAGTTTCTTCGAATAACATCTTTAAGCAGATGCAAAAGACAAGTTTTTTTTTTGTTTTAGGAAGAGCATGGTTTGAATTTGCCTGCATTTAGTTGATCTATTGCTTCAAGCTTGTTCGCAACACTATTTTTCAAGCACTGCATAGATTCAAAGATGACAGTATCCTAAGTGTCAATGTCAATTGGAACATGAGATGTTTTTGTGCACTGATGCTCTAAATATTCTAGCATTATGTGTTGTTTCATTGTTTTTGTGTTATAGGCAAGTTTGATTTTCTGTGTTTTCAACTTCCTTCGAATAATGTCTTTAACAAGACACAAAGATAGACTTTTGTTGTACTTGTTTAAGCTATAAGATGCTTTGAATTGGGTTGCACCAAGATCAACTATTGCTTCAGATGCTTTGAATTCTGTTGCACCAAGTTCACCTATTGTTTGACTTTCAATTTTTCCTATTTGTTGTAAAGGTTCATAGTTGACTGTACTTGTTTCAAATTGCAATATTTTCAAAGTTCTAAGTATTGTTTTTGAATTACATATTTTCTTGAACATGGACATTGTAACCGCAGAAAAAATGACGAAATGTATGTTTAGAATTTTGCTTAACAAAGCAAAGACAAATATATCACCTTCAATATTTCCTTTGTTATAGGGCAATGCTAATTGTTTTATGTATTCCTGCCAAGCAGTTATTTTTTATACTTTTATATACAACTAAAGTATATATGCTCTGCTATGCATCTAATTGCAAATGGGTCATTTTGAACAACTGCATTGCAAAATGTTTTTGCAATGATAAGTTGAAGGCATGACACACTATATTCATTATCTAGAAGATAATAAATTGTTTCAAATGCACTCTCACCATATATGCTATTGAACATGGGCACTCTACCGACGCTGGTCATGGCTCGAAATGTTTGATGTTCAAAGATGCATAAGTTAATTTGTTCATGCACAGTGTTGGCTTGTTGCGAGAAGGCAAAATCCATGACATGGTCTTTTTTGCAAAGCAATGGCTCAAAGTGGCCATTTTAGGATCTTCGTCATGAAATAGTATGTCATAAGTATTTGTTGCAATTGTTGAATTAAAGTGCAAATACATTTTCAATTTTGTTTTGGACCAAATTCTAATTGGAATTTTCAACCAATTTGATAACCAATATATAGAAAATTGTCTCCCCATAGTCCTCGAGATTCTAGAGGTATATCAATTGAAGTTGATCTAGACATTTTTGCTAAATACAAATCACGATCACTGATGTTGCATTTTTGTTAATGATTCTTCGTGGAGTTCATGTTGATAAGACATAATTGCTTCCTTATCGTTTTTTGCTAAACATTTTCTAAAATACTTCACCGCTCCTTTTCTTAATTCTATCGATGTATATGTATAATGTAGTATATGTACAATGTACAATGTACATTGTATATTTTGTACCTGTTAAAATGCAAGTGTCAATGTCTTCTAACTTTTCCAGCAAATCTTCAGCAAGTGTCTATTGATTTGTTCTAGTAAGAATACATGCAAAAACAAAGCAATAGATTTATTAATATACAAATCTAAGAATAAGATGCATACTTATTAAAAAACTGATGTTATTGCCATTTTTTTTTGCATATAAATTTGTATTAGAAATAGTTATTTAACACGTCTTAATATACCACAACCAAAAATAGGACAAAATCCTAGAAAATTAAACTAAATTTTGGAGGAGTGAAAATATATACTGTCTGCAGGAGCAGACTGAATTTTGGAAGGGTGAGCCAAATTAACGCTAGGTTACTGTAAAAAAATCCAATTGATTTTGAAGGCTACTGATTCATTATCCATAGAAACAATTGGCCAAGTTATTTTAGAATTTCCATAGTGGAGGATAGTTGATCCCGTAAGAGCCATAACAATGGAAGGCTTCATGCGAAGAGGCCCTAAGATCCCAGTCATTAACAACTCCCGTGACTAACCATTAACACTTTCATACTTTACCATATATGCCACACTAGTGAGGTAGGACAACCAATACTTGCTATTATAATCATCTTAAAGAGAGCCACCATTCCTTCCGCTGATCGAATCCACGAGGTGATCGTTCAAGTGCCCAGGTGATGTCCGATGATAAAATAATTTGTCATGACAGAAATTGCTATGGGGTTGGATGGAATAAGATGTGGTCATTCAGTTAATGTGGAAATACTTGGAAATGGATATTGTAAGGAGAATGTTGAAGAAACAAACAACATCCCTGGTTTGTCTAATTGTTGTTGGATTGGAGGGAATGGACATGAAAAGGAAATGCATCAAACTTCATATTTTGATCTAGAAAACTTAGATTTTGATACGACCCCTGATGGGCCTATTGCATTTGTAAGTACTTAGATATAAATTGCTTGACGTCCTCATCTGCAATATCCAGTTCATTTTTCCCTCTGATTTTTATTTTTGAACCTTGATTATTCTGTAGGATTCACAGTTCCTTTCTTTTCATGAGTTGATTGAGCATATGAAAGCAACATGCTAATAATAAAAACGGTCTAATATGAAGCTAATCCAGGTCCTGCAAGTGAGTATATCTACATAAGACAAAGCATGACGAGAGTTACATAAGAGTTCCTAATTTGGGGGGACGGGTGTTTTACATTTGTATGGACGTGCAAAATATGAGGTACTGTCCAAATAATTGATTTGCACTAAAAGATAACTCGACACAAAAAGAAAGATTAACATAGTTTTATATGTACGTAGAGGATGGACACTAAATAAGGGGCTTATGACAGATTTTGTGTGACAAATATTCATGGTTATTGGGACTTAGTCTAGTAAGCATGTATGAACACGTTGTCTAAATTCATCACTTACCCACTTTAATGTGTTTTACTGGAGAATTGGTCAACTTTGATCATTATTCTCACAATTTTGTACTGTGTACAGAGTAACACAAATGAATGCTAAACATAAGTGCAGTGCCAACAATTGACTCTTTACTTGCCCAATACTTCTTTGCTTGAGTGTGAGTCATTTTCAATTTTGATAGGTCTCAACTACACCACGGGTCCTCTTCGGGCTGGGGCTTGCTAGATGACTATAAAGAATCCAATTCGAAGAGTCTTAATGTACTATTGTACAACGTAAGACCAAGAATCGAATTTACATTTTCTGTTATGGTAAATATTCTTGTAGGAGCCTTGGTTTAGCACTAGTATCAAGTTATAATAGGTCTAGTGAACAAATTAGGAAAAAGGAGTCAGCATAAGGATATTATCTAGTTCTAAGTACTATAGTCTATTCGTACTGAAGGACTGAAGCTCTTAAAAATCCCTATTGCTTCCCTCATCCCGTAGGTCTGCTACTAATATTACAATGTGTCTCCATAACAGTAGAATAATGGTATGCTACTATTTAAAGGGTGAAGATATAGATAAGTAGGGTAACTGGCTACTCCTTGTAATTATTCATTATTTCTTGCACACTTAAGCACTCGATTCTTTTGTAAGATTTTATTGGAGACCCTAGTTCCACTTTGATGTCCAACCTGAGGACTAAACATATGCCTTGTTCTCATCTCAATCATCAGCGAGTGTTTCATAACCCTGTTGAGATAGCTGAGTCTTTAATTCCACTGAAACTTTGTAAACTTCCTTTCCCTCTCTCCAAGGTTCCGTCCATAATCTAAATTTTCCCGATTGGGCATATTACATGCTAAAGAGTTACCTAACACACAGAAGAATAACACAAGAGTTGATCTTTCCAAAAAGATGATCCAGTAGAATATTTCTTTGTGAGAGTTGTTATCCATTTTTGCAAATGAAAAGAGTTCAATGTATTTCTTGATGATATCTTGACAGAGATGTTTAGTAGATATGGTCCTCAGAATCAGAATGTTTTTGGCAACAAGTGCTCTCCTAAATAGATGAATGTGCATTAAACCTCATTCTGTGCATTAAAATTTGCAACACCGCCCCGGGCAACATAGTCGAAACACAAGAGGAAATGCCTCAGATGAAGAAAATGCTTCAGATATCCCAATTTTTTACCTACTTAGCTAAATTTTAAACTTCAAATTTTCAATATGATATTTCTATTTTACCATTTTAGTCTATTGCAGCATGCTTATCGAAGACGAAAGAAACTGTAAATATAGAAAATCTCATCCTATTCCTCAACAGCATATCCATTAGACTTGCCAACCCTTGACAAAGAGCAAAGCCCAAGGTGGGCAATGAGCAGATTGCAGAATTATCTGAAAGCTCTTTGCCGGGTCTGCTTCTGAGTTGGTAAATAAATACCCTGCTTTTCATTTATTACACTCTGTTCCAAATTGTCGTGGGATGTTGATTCTGCTCTAGTATTGGGGACTGGCCATTAAGAGTTTGCTGAGCTCAACCCAAGGTCCAAGGTCCATAGGTTTGCTGGTGAGGAGAGTGATGTTATTATTATGAGTTTGAGAAGATAGGAATTTAGTTATCAGTGATGTTATTATTATGAGTTTGAGAAGATAGGAATTTAGTTATCATGGCATTAGAAGGTAATGGAAATTGTGTGTTTGATGATCTCACAAACTACAACAAGGTTTCTACTAATTCAGCCCCGAATTATCAAACATCTTCTGCGAGTTGGCATTCTGCCATTGTGGGCTGTGTTGTGAACATGAACCACCATTCATCTGTTCAAGCAACAACACAGTGCTCGTTTCGACCTGTTAACTCTTCTTATAACTTAGATGAACTCCTGCCATTTTCAGTCCAAGTCCTGGACAGTGTGAACAGAAGAAACGCAGTAGGTTTGTCCAGCACTCCTTCGATTGATTTATGCATCAAATGTTTTTAAGAAGTTTTGCACACCTTAAGGGGTAAAGCTATATTCCCTGCAGCAGAATTTGATTACAGAGGAAGAAGGTGCATGCTCAAGGGTGCTGGATTGTTGAACTCTTTCCATGATCAAGGCTCACTGATTATGAGGTTTAGTATTTCCATGATCAAGGCTCACTCATGCCCTTTCCAACTATCCTCGTTGATGCATTTTCTCCAAAGGCAACATTGCCTCCTTTCCTTATTTTAGAGTAAGAAATTTACTATGATCCCTTGTCATGTCTTTTTAATATCCACTATCAATAAACCATTTTCTTGCTTTGCGTTGAGAATATAGATCAAGTCCGCACTCCTATTTTTGTTGCATTCATTTCGATATCTTTGCACATTGTTCTCTATGTTTGGTAATATCTTATTTCTTGCTTTTCTTGGGAATCCCTATTGTGCTACTTGTACAGTCACATGCTTTGTGTTTATAATTATTACACTTGTGACATTCAATATGATCCACAATGGAGCGTTGAACAGCGGTGAACTTCCATTACCAAATGAAATGGACATGGATAACCCCACTGGCAGAGAGCATAGGATCATCATGGTAAGTCAAAACAAGAGATGTCTCTACCACCAAAACAAAAAGTTTTCCTTGAATTTCTAGCATCAACAACAGATGCACACAATATTTCCTTACAAAACACACCCATTTGCAAGATAACAGTTAGTCGAAGCCGCGAACCACAGACAACCATTTGAAGGGAATTTGATAAAATACCCTGTGACCTTCACTATCACTATCACTATGGATTGATCAGAAGAGATCCAAAGGAATTGAACTCACTTATAACAACAATTATGAAAGAATAAAGCTACAATAATGCCAAAAACTAGTTGCGCAATAGAGTAGGGAAGAAAAGACGATTGTGAGATTGGAGAGAAGAGTAGAGGGATGAGGTTTAAGTAGGGGGAGTAGTGGAAGCGAGTACATGGTTACGGAGAAGGAGGTGGTGACAATGATCGATAGAGGGGTGCCATGTTGGAAGGCATTAGAGAAATAATTAATATTGACCGCATAGCTAATGTAGTGTGGGACGTAAATTAGCTTCAAACAAGTTAGTTTGGATTTTTTGCTATCACTTTTCTAAAATATTTGGCATTTGGAATGTTCTAAATGCCAAATATTTTAGAAAAGCGATAGCAAAAAATCCAAACTAACTTGTTTGAAGCTAATTTCATGGCTATTTAGTAACCCTAAATTGCATAGGGCACATCTCCAAAATTATAGTGAATCAAATTCCCAAAGTTTTACCATAGATGCATAGAGATTTATTGTTTATCTCCTCCAAATTTCATAGTCTCGAACATTATAATAAAAAGATTATGACAAATATGCCAAGATATCATGTTTGAAGCATATATTTTGAGCATTATGGAAAAGCCCCAGGTTAAAATTTCATGTAATAAAAGTCAATAAAGGACAAATAAGACAAAGGTTAAGGGACACTTATTCCAGCTTAATGTTGGGCAAAATATCTTAGTAGGCATCACTTCATGTGTTTATGGCTAAAAGAGAATTGGCAAAGGAAATGACAAAGGCTTTGAAAATAAAAAGAGGCTTTAATTGACATTTTTTTATGAAAATAAAGAAAATCGGGAGAAAAGGGAGGTGATAGGCCATAGGTTGCATGTGAGGAGGAAATTGAAGGAAAATAATGGAAAAATGAAGAATTAGATGCATCAAAAATAAAAAGACATAAGAGCATCAGTTGGTAGCCTTTTGTCAGTTTAGTTTTGGAGTTAGTCTCACAGAGGAGAAGAGCACTAAGAAGAGAAGGAAAGAAAGCAAGCAAATGAAGGAGAAGGAAAGCAAATGAAGGACAAGGAAGACAAATGAAGCAAGGAAAGGTTGAATCGTGAAGCTTCACCTGGAATAATTGCAGGTAACAGATTGCATGTATGATTTCCTAGCTGGTTTTGGCATGCAAGGCATATGCATATGTGTATTTCGTTTCTTTGCTATCAGTGGCATGGATTTTGCTGGCTTCTTGATAGTGGTTTCAAACTTTCCTTGTCATTTCCAGATAGCCATGGTGTGATGGGATTCTTTCGATTGAGCTATGGATTGCTAGAAGGTTTTGGATCCGGGTGAGGTGGTCTCAGGAAAATCCCAAGGGTTGGGGGTGGAGATGGTTTTCTCCTAGAATCCCTTAATAGGTGGGTGGAGACAGGAAAATTTCTCAAGTGATGGTGAAGGAATTCTGAGGCATCCAAGCTTGGTTTGGTTTTGTGATCTCAGGATCAGTTTAGGTGAGATCACAGTATGGTGAGTGATGGGCCTCTAAATTAGACATAAATTAAATCACATGCCTCTAATTTAAACCATAAATTAAGCCTATGACCATCCTTTAGCACATTCAACCTGTATTTTTGCATTAGATAATTTATTTTTAACTTTAATATATTCATTTGGAAGGTTTATGAATAATTGAATATTTGTGCTTAATATTATTTATTTTTTGTGGAATATTATGAGAATATTGGGTAGATTATGAAGAGTTGGAGGAGGAGATAATTTAGGCACTTGTTTCCTACTACTAGAGGATCAATAATAAATACATAAGTCAACAAGATATTATGGAATTATGGTACAAATTGTGGAACTCCAATGATTGAGAAAAACAAGGAATGTGTTCCACTAATCAAGGGAGCAGATCCACTAATCAAGGGATTTCGGTGGGGAAAGCTTCTTCCATCCATGGGGAATGATTCTTAATCATTTTGTATAAGTACCAAGTCGAATTTGCCTCTAGGGAATGATTGAAAAAATCTAGGAATGTGTTCCTTACCATTTAATGCAAATTCCTAGTATTGGGGACTAGATCCACTAATCAAGGGATTTTGGTGGGGAAAGCTTCCTCCATTCATGGGGAATGATTACTAATCATTTTTTATAAGTACCAAGTCGAATTTACCTCTAGGGAGAGCTTTTCATTAGTTTTATTGTAGAGAGAGCTTGTATTTTTGCAGCTCCATTGTATTTTCTTGCAGGGATGTAATTTTATTGATGAAAATAATGAAGATTGGTGTCATGTTCAACTTCTAAATCTTGTTCTCATCCATAGGTCTTTGAGTTTCCTTGGGCTTGGCCATCCTAGGAACCTCAGAGCCCTTTTGTATCGTTCTATTTCCTTCTTTTAATTGCTTATTCACATGCATCTTTAGTTTTCATTTCATTCTACTTCTGCATTTAGTATTAAAGATTTCTTGTTGTAGGATTGAGTTAAATAGTTCATGAAATTTCTTTTGCAGGATCACAAGCCTTATTTCATCCTTGTAAAAGCTTTGGAATTTCATAGTAATCATTGAGTTGCTTGGATTAATCTTCTTATTCCCAATTCTAGATTGCTTGACCTCCTTTTTAGCAAAGAACAACAAAATTATGCTATTTTTAGATCATCCTAATGAGCTTCAATCGAATTGATTCCACTTGAATTATATCACAAAAAAATTTAGTTCATAACGAAATTTACCCCATTGCATTTGCACTTGATTTGGTTAGGCATTTCTTAGATTTACTAGCTCACTAGTTCTCAAATTTCTAGATTTTCGACTAGTAATGTTTTTTTTTTTTTGCATGGGTTAACATAGGTCTTTTTGAGTGATCCCACTTGGAATAGAGACCTAAGACATCCTAGTTAGTAACAAAATTTGTCCTATCCAATTTGGATTTGATTTGATTGGTCGTTAAACCCTCACAAATTTCATTTCACACGGAAACTTCTCCAAGCTTTTTGAGTGAATCCATCCATCTCCCGACTTTGGTTTTGAGTTCTGAGTGATCCTAGGAATTTTCCCACTCCATTCCACCCATCACACACCTTTCCTGGGCCTTCCATCACCTCTAACACCTCACATTTTGCTCTTGGTTGTACTCTGCAGGTTCACTGTAATTCCTACAGGATCATCCTGTAGGTTTCTAGTACATCCTGTAGGTTTTCCTGAAATGGTCTGTTTTGAGGCCGAATTAAGAGAAAACCTCTAGGAAGTCACCAAAAGCCTCCCAAGGGTCTCCCACACCATCCAACCATCTCCTAACCCTTCCATCCAACCTCCAACATCCTTAATTCACCTGTCATATCAGCAAAAGAAATTAGTTTGCATACTTGATTTTGCATGAAAAGACAAAAAGACAAAAATAGATTTATTTCAGTTTCTTTACTTGCACATTAGTGATGTTTGATGCCTATTACTTCCATGCTTAGATAATAGCATTTGATTCATGATAATTTAGAATTATTGCAAAACATAGTTTCTTGGAAGTTAATTAGGAAATGGTGTGATTTAGCATTGAATTTCCACCTCTTTCCTTGTACTTTTTTTCTTGCAATAGGTTAAGGTTCGATTTTGAACATTTCATTTTCTCCAATTAGTTTTGGATTTGACTTCAGTACATGCACTCCATTACATCATGAAAATAAAGAAAGGACACATTATATGTTGCACATATAGTGTCAACGCTTCTTAAGTTTGTACGAACCCCGGGTTGATAATTAAATTCGGTAGCCTTGGGAGTTGCAACATTCTTGTTGCAATACCGAGGCTCATCACTTTTTGGTGCCGTTTCCAGGGAGGTGTGAAATTATACATTATTTTCTTCCCTAGTTGATTAATTTCTTTTTAATTTTTGCAAAAACAAAAAAATAATTGCATTAGGCATATTTCATTTCAAAAATAGAAAAGTGCATTGCATCAGTGTTTTCATTCAATCATAACAACAACAAAAAATTCCCAACACCAACCCAACCCCCAAATTGATCACGTGGTGCAGTAAGAGCCACATCACCATTCACTTTTGCAGGTAGAAGAAGAAGATGACAAAGAATGTAGAAGAAATGGATGGAGATGATGACAATGAGGAAGATCCTCTCGGATTTCCCATTCAAGATACTGATGGTAGTGTGCACATGAAGAACATCCCTCCCTCTTTTCTTCCAAAATTTCATGGTTTAAGGTCAGAGGATCTGGAAACCTTTCTCTTTGAATTTGAGATTGTTTGTAGATCTTATGGTTACTTATTAAAAACTCAAAAACTGAGATTGTTTTCGGCAACTTTGAAGGATAGAGCTCTTAAATGGTTTATGAGTTTAGGGACTAATTCAATAAGATCATGGAATGATATGCAAAAGATATTTATAGAAAAATATAAATATCATGATCTTAAAGAATAAATCTTTAGAATGAATCAAAGATAAGATGAGAGTCTAGAGGATCTAATAGAGAGGTTCATGTACAATCTTAAGAGGGGAAGCTACATCATTTAGGACCCGACACACTAAAAACCCTCTTACTTAGAACAATTAGGGATGAATGGATTGATCTCCTTAATCTCATGTGTAAAGGTGATGTATATCAATTATCATTTGAGGAAATTTGTGAAACATGCAAATAAATATCAAGAGGAAAAGAAAGAGTAGGTAAATCAACATCAAGATCGGTAAGTCAAGCTAAACTTGGAAATTTGTTTAATGATTTTAAAACAAAAATTCTTAGCAATCTAACAAAACAAGTAGAAATGTTAAGAATACAAAATGAGAAAAAAGAAGATGTTTGTGTTGTCTATGCAGAATCACATGATGTTAAATTTTACTCGTCATTACCAAGGTTGAAGGAAGTTCACCAAGAGGACAATGGAGCAAGTCAATTTCCAATGCAACAATGTTATGTAGCTCCAAGAGGACCATGCTAGCCTATTCAGCTTGATATGATGCAAGAGCCTAATTCACAATTTCAAGCTTATGCACATCCACCTCAAAGTAATTGGAATACACCCTTTTCTTAGCAACATTGGCCATCTGAACCCCAAAACCAATCTTGGAAACAAGGTTGGCAAGGAACTTATGGGAGCCATCCACAATATCCTCAGTATTTAACTCAATATCCTCCATACCCAACTCCATGTTATCCCTACTATTCACCTCCACCACAACCACAACCCCATCTACATCCATCTCAAATATACACTCCCACTCAACTACCTGTACCACCATTTCCAAACCTACACATTGAAGTAGCTCAACCCACTTACAATGCTGAGGTACAAATCTTCCAAACATCTCCTCTTGAGCTCAATGGTATTCACCATAGCTCAGAAAGAGTATTGCAAAAAAGAGATTATCTTGATATCATTAAAGGACCACATTTAGAAGAAGAAGATTCAAATATGAAGACCACAGAACCATGGGCTGCAAAGCAGACATCAAAATCAGAGATCGATAGAAATCCCTCCTGGTTACCATCAAATCCTCTATGTATTCAAGAGAAAAATCAACAAAAAGAGAAAGATTTGATAGTCATGGTAGAAGAAGACATGAAGAATGATCCATATCAGCAAAAGGACCAAGGACATCACAACTATATTGAAATATGGTTCTAGACAGTCACTAAGTTGCACCATCACTCTCTTTCTCAACTATGCTTGATCCTTTCAAACTCAAATCATTTTGTCTTTGAAATCCAAGTACATGTCAAAGCATACATTTCAAGCATCCACATCATTTTGTCTGTCATCTTGATGTGCAGGTGGCTCCATTGGAAGTATTCTTATACTTGAAAGTGATTTTGTTTTTCAAGTAGGGTAGGGTAGAAGAAAAGAACAAAAAGAACAAAAATGAAAAATAAGAGTCATATTGGCTCATTGATTGAAAACCTCCATGAGGAGGTTAATCGGTTGTAAAAAAAGAAAAAAAGAAAAAAGAAGATCCTAGGTGAAAACCTCCTTTGAGGTGCCTAGGCAGACCTACTAGTTGAAAACCTTATTGAGGCAGCTAGTAGGCCTAGAAGGAAAAAAAAGAATCATTGCTTCATGCATGCATGTACTCTCCAACATCCGCAAGCAACAAGAACAAGTTGATACCGAAAGGAAAATTGGTCAAGCCTAGTCAAAAGAAGTCAAATTTTGACTTTCCCCTACTTTTCTCAAATGCTCCAACAAGGCCAAGGCCATGCCAATCCATCACCCTTATCTATTTTCACCATCCACCCATCATTCTCAAGCTTCTACCATTCATTTTCCTTGGTGTCCTAAAAAACTACAAGATGCTCTGTTTTACTACAGGATATAAAAATGCATAGAGCAGAAATTTGTTTTTGCCATAAATTGAAAACCATGCATCCATTTGCAAAGTTGTTTCAGGGGGAGATGCATATGGATGATGGTAACATGCTCAAGCAATTTCAACAAATTCCAATGCATGGTTTCCAAGAAATTAGCCTCCATCAACTTCAGCCATTTTTGCATTTTCTCAATATCCGTGTATCCATTTAAAAATTGTTTCATGGGGAGATGCATATGGATGATGGTAACATGCCCAATCAATTTAGCAAATTCTAGTACATGGTTTCCAAGAAATTGGTCTCCATCACCTTCAGCTATTTTTAGTTTTTCTCGAGATTCGTGCATCCATTGACCAAAGTTTTTCTATGGGGAGGTGCATAATGATGATGGAAACATGCTCAAAAAGTTTTGGCTCAATCCAGTTTACCGTTTGGGAGATATGGACAAAACAAGTCGTTGTCATGTAAACCTACGGGATACATAACAACACCTACAAGATTGGCAGTGAGCAGTTTTAAAGGAGGTCCAGAGGTTAAAGAAGCTCCTCTAGAGCTCAGTAGCAGCATCAGGATCATGAGCATCATCATCCAACACTTGCACATCAACATCAACTCAACAGCAACATGCATGTCTCTCCAACAACCATCGGGTAGTTACAAGTATGAAATATTCTTGACCTCTTCTCTTGAGCATATTATAGTTAGAAATTTGTTGTCAATGCATGAGAGATGAAGTTTTATAATCTAAGGATTGGTCAGAAGTCTCAGCTGCCTTCAGCTATTTAATTTCAACTCACTCCTTCCCTCATGCAATGTTGAAAATTAAAATTATTGAAGGGTGATGATTTCAAGGAATGAGGACAATAGTTAAAAGAAGAAATTTTTGCAAAGGCCAAGGTCACCACAACACTCCAAGCCCTCCATCCACTTCATATTAGTTATCTATTCATCATTCATCCATCCCATTTCATTCTTGAAATAATAAACAAGAGCATCCTCTCTATTTTCACAAACCTACACTACTCCCTTTGAGCCCTAGCATCATCATCCAATCCCTCTTCATCATTTCTCATCACTCCCATACAGTTAGAAGACTCTAAAGGAAGAAGGAATAACTACTACAGGAAGGTAGAATGCTGCTACATGAAGGAAGAAAGGAAAAAGTGTGCTAAAACCCAAAATGAAAACATAACTCAAACTGTAGTGATAAAAAGAGGGTTTCCAAGAGGTCTCTAATCTCTTTCTAGCTTTTGTCCAAGGCCTAAAAGATGTTATAAAAATGGGAGAAAGGCATGGAAGCCAAGTAAAGGTCTTCCCTAACTTTAGACTATCATTTATGCTCAAAACTGATATCATGTAGTTTTAACAGGGTTTCCTGTAGGTTCCATGTAGTTTTGACAGGAATTACTACAGGATGTCCTAGTTCTCATCTAAAGGTAGTTTGAAGGTTTTAGAGGTGTCCAAATGGTGGAACAAGGTAGCAGAAGGTTGATAAGGATATAGAAGACCTTGCTAAAAAAAAAATATTGAATAACTCATCTTGAATAAGGGCAAGAAAGCAAGCTAATGGTCTCAAGAAATAATGGTTTTTCTTTGAACAAATATGTTTTTGGGCTTGTCCTTGCAGAGCTTACAACCAAGATTCTTAATGCACAAGAAAGAGGCCACCAGGGCCATGGATGAGGCACAATGAGGTCACTAAGTTGCTAAGAGAATGAGCAACACTTTCAATAGGGGGGTATGATGGGCCTCTAAATCAGACATAAATTAAGGTCCATGCCTCTAATTTAAAACATAAATCAAGGCCTATGACCATCCTTCAACACATTAAACCTCTCTTTTTGCATTAGATAATTTATTTTTAACTTTAATATATTCATTAGGAAGGTTTATGAATAATTGAATATTTGTGCATAATATTATTTATTTTTCGTAGAATATTATGAGAATATTGGGCAGATTATGAAAAGTTGGAGGAGGAGATAATTTAGTGACTTGTTCCTTACTACTGGATGATCAATAATAAATACATAAGTTAACATGATATTATGGAATTATGGCACAAATTTTGGAACTCCAATGGTTGAGAAAATCTAGGAATGTGTTCCACTAATCAAGGGAGTAGATCTACCAATCAAGGGAGCAGATCCACTAATCAAGGGATTTCGGTGGGGAAAGCTTCCTCCATCCATGGGGAATGATTCTTAATCATTTTGTATAAGTACCAAGTCGAATTTTCCTCTAGGGAATGATTGCGAAAATCTTGGAATGTGTTCCCTGTCATTTAATGCAAATTCCTAGTATTAGGGACTCGGTCCACTAATCAAGGGATTTTGGTGGGGAAAGCTTCCTCCATTCATGGGGAATAATTCCTAATCATTTTGTATAAGTACCAAGTCGAATTTTTCTCTAGGGAGAGTTTTTCATTAGTGTTATTATGGAGAGAGCTTGTATTTTTGCAGCACCATTGTATTTTCTTGTAGGAATGTAATTCTATTGATGAAATAATGAAGATTGGTGTCATGTTCAGCTTATAAATATTGTTCTCCTCCATAGGTCTTTGATTTTCCTTAGGCTTGTCCATCCTAGGAACCTCAAAGCCCTTTTGTATCATTCTATTTCCTTCTTTTCATTGGTTATTCACATGCATCTCTAGTTTTCATTTCTTTCTACTTCGGCATTTAGTATTAATGATTTCTTGTTGTAGGATTGAGTTAAATAGTTAATGAAAGTTATTTTGCAGGATCACAAGCCTTATTTCATCCTCGAAAAATCTTTGGAAGTTCATAGTAATCATTGAGCTGCTTGGATTAATCTTCTTATTCCCAAATCTAGATTGTTGGACCTCATTTTTAGCAAAGAACAGTAAATTTTTGCTATTTTTTAGAGCATCCTAACGAGCTTCAATCGAATTTATTCCACTTGTATTAGATCAAAAAAACATTATAGTTCATAACAAAAATTACCCCATTGCATTTGCACTTGATTTGGTCAGGCATTTATTAGATTTACTAGCTCACAAGTTCTCAAATTTCTAGATTTTCGACTAGTAAGGTTTTTTATTTTTTTGCATGAGTTAATATAGGTCTTTTTGAGTTATTCCACTTGGAATAGGGACCTAAGACATCCTATTTAATAAAAAAATTTGTCCCATCCAATTTGGATTTGATTTTCTTGGTCATTAAACCCTCATCAATTTCATCATTTCACAAAGAAACATCTCCAAGCTTTTTGAGAGAATCCATTCATCTCCCGACTCCATTCCATTCCACCGATCACACACCTTTCCTAGGCCTCCCATCACCTCCAACAACTCACATTTTTCTCTCGGTTGTATCCTGTAGGTTCACTGTAATTCCTACAAAATCGTCGTGTAGGTTTCTAGTACATCCTATAGGTTTTCCTGAAATGGCTTATTTTGAGGCTGAACTGAGAGAAAACCTCTAGGAAGTCACCAAAAGCCTCCCAAGGGTCTCCCACACCATCCAACCATCTCCTAACCCTTCCATCCAACCTCCAACATCGTTAATTCACCTGTCACATCACCAAAAGAAATTAGTTTGTATACTTGATTTTGCATGAAAAGACAAAAATACAAAAACAAGTTTATTTCAGTCCCTTTACTTGCACATTAGTGATGTTTGATGCTTCTTACTTCCATGCTTAGATAATAGAATTTGGTTCATGATAATTTAGCATTATTGCAAAGCATAGTTTCTTGGCAATTAATTAGGAAATGGTGTGATTTAGCATTGAATTTCCGTCTCTTTCCTTGTACTTTCTTTCTTGCAATAGGTTAAAGTTCCATTTCGAACATTTCATTTTCTGCAATTAGTTTAGGATTTGACTTCAGTATATGCACTCCATTACATCATGGCAGTAAAGGAAGGACACATTGTATGCCGCACATATAGTGTCGACACCTTTTAAGTTTGTAGGAACCCCAGGTTGATAATTAAAGTCGGTAGCCTTGGGAGTTGAAACATTCTTGTTACAATACCGAGGCTCATCAGTGAGGGTGGAGGCAGTTTAACCTTTGGATTTGCTTGGTTGTTTATGGATTGGTTTATCCCATGAGATCCCACATTCATGCTTGGAATATGGAATGTGGGTGATTGACTGAAAGAAAGATTTGGTTTAGCCCAATATTTGGTCAAGTGGTACGTGGAAGTCCCTAACTTGGTTGGATTTGGCATATGGTTAATAAGAGCTAAGTTCCTCTTTCTTTTGATGAGTAAATGTACTTGTCATTATGTGGCTTTAATGGTTGTTCTCTCATTGTTAATTATCTGGTTATAAGCATGGTTAATTAACAGATCTAAGCATGGATCTTAACACATTTCTATTAATGAATGTCTAGATATTGAATGCAAGACCTAATTGGTGTTATGAAAGCTATTGTGAGAAGCCATTGTTCCTTCTTTTTTATCCTTAGATAAGTTTTCAGATCATTATGTTCAGATTTGAATTCATGACCTTTAGTTTGCATGTTCACCATGTGTTTGATGGAATGTCAGTCTCGGTTCGGAGGGGTCAAGTAAATTCCTAGTTCAAGTTTTGTTTTATGATATTTATTTCTATGTCATCTATCATTTCTGGAAGTTTCACTAAGTTCTGGGTAGAGGCTTGAGTCTTGGCCCTGAAAAAGTGGCTCAGAATTCGGGTTCGTTGGCATAGAACTTATTGGAAAAATCCACAGTCACATGGAGGTAGGCTTATCAATGCGACTTAAGGGCTAAATTTGCTTGCATTCCTTGGCAAGGGAGCATTTGAGGCTCTAGTTCAGTGAAAAAGAGAGTTATCTGAGGGGTTGGACACCTAGAGGGGTTGGGTTGCTCCTGGATGTCTTATAGCACTTGAGGGAAGTCAAGAAGGTCTTAAGTTGTTGAATCCATTTCCTTAAGGTCATATATAAGATTGAGACTTATCATAGTGACCTTCAGCTCATGTTTACCCCAGGCAAACCGGTGAAAGTGGGTAAATGTGGGAGGTGGCAATTTTCCTAATTTCCTCAGGATTTGTGTAAGGAAATAGGGGCTTAAGCAGAGGCAAAAATTGATTAAGTTTGGGTCAGAGCTTCTCAGTGAGCAAAGAGAGATATATGTTATTCAATTGCAGGTTGAGGTCAAATTGAGCTAGCAATTGTAATACGTCTCAATTCATGAGATTAATGCAAGCGGACAAAGGGGTGTTTAGAAGATTGCTTTCCCCTCGAAAAACATTGTGTGCATGTGTGTTATTTATATTTGCATGTTTGTGACTGATGTTCTAAATTGTGAATTTAATTTCACAAAACAATAGAGTAGGATTTTGTCTAGTGATTTAGATTAAAATTTCATGAGAAGTTACAATTCTTCACCATAATTTATACATGGTATCAGAGTGGGATTCACATTAGAACAAGAATTTCGAAGTTGTTTCTTAGGAGGTTCAAATTTTGTAGCTCAGTGTAGTAGGATCTCTTCAGAGTTGGGAAGATGACCTTCAATGGTTTGAGACTAGATTATGCATTGGAAGGTAGCTCTACTTTCATTGCATGGAAGGGTCGCATGGAGGCCGTGTTGGATGACAATGGATTGCTAACATATGTCAAGATAAATGTTGCAAAACCACAGGAATCTAATGCACATAACATATCCCAATGGAAGAAAGATGTAGCCAAGGCGAGGAGAATAATATTGGGGGGAGTACACGACCACATTGTATCAAATATCCATGGAAAATAAACTCTTTTTGCAATGTGGAAGGAACTGACAAAGCTGTTCGAGAATAGTAGTGACCATAGGAAACTGGCACTCAATGATGAACTTTGAAATATCAAGATGCAAAAGAATGACAATATCCCGCAATATCTGAGAAGATTTACACAATTTCATGATGAACTTGGTGGGGTTAGTGTTAATATTTCAAAAGATGATTTGGTAAGCTTAGCTCTTCCAGGTAATCCCAAAACTTGGCATAGCTACGAAGACTTGATGAACATGAGGGAGAAATTACCGATTAAGGAAAACTTATGGTCTGATTTGGTACAAGAGGAGATAAGGTAGAATACCATAGATGGAACCTCATCCAAGGGTGAGGATGAAGAAAACTTTGCATTATTTGGAAAGGGAAAGAAGGGAAAAGGAAAGAAATCTCAAACCAAACCAGAATCTAGCCAAGGGGGAAAGAAGAAATACTTTTCCAAAATAAAATGCTTAAATTTTCATGAATTCAGGCATTATGCCACGAAGTGTCCATGCAAACGTTCGAGTAATAATACCTCACAAGGAGCATCAGGTCAATACTTAGCTTCATAGTTTGAGCTTGACTTCACCCTTACCGCATGCATGGACAACACAATTTTGGGGAGCGTGTGGTACTTAGACTCGAGTGCATTGTTACACATGACATGGTGTAGAGAATTTTTCAGTGACCTGGAGGAGAAAGATCTTCAGATGCATATTGAGCTGGGGGATGACAGAAGGTACAATGCAATTGAGATTAGTACAACCACCTTTCAGAGGGAGTCGGGATCCCCTCTCAAACTCAAGGATGTCAGGTTTATTCCAAGCCTAAAGAAGAATCTCATCTCTATAATAGTTTTTGAAGACCTTGGTTATGATGTGGTCTTCAGCAAAAGAAAAGCATTCTTGAGACACATAGCCACTGGAAAAGTGAAGCAAATCAGGGTTCTTGTGAAGAAGTTGTACAAGTTCGATGTGGAAGATTGTGCTACACTAAATAGTAAGGCAAACAAAGTGCAAAGCCGCGATGTTGGTGAACTTTGGAATGGAAGACTTGGTTATTTCCATTATAGCGCCTTAAATATTATGCAACAAATAACCACTAGCCTCCCAAAAGGTGCAAAAAAGTATGTGTGTTATTTGCAGTGCATATTTCTAGTAACAAATGTAAGGATGTTGAGGATCCAGAGGTATTGAGCAGGTACCCTATCTTGCAACAGTTTCAGGGTATGTTTCCAACAAATATTTTAGAGTTGTTGCCTCACAGGGAAGTAGACTTTTCTATTGAGTTGGTACCAAGGTCAACATAAGAATCAAAGGAACCTTACAAGATGAGCACACACCAGTTAGTAGAATGGAAGTTGCAGTTGAAGGAAATGCTTGACAAGGGATACATTAGGCCAAGTGTATCACCTTGGGGTTCACTGGTATTGTTTGTGAAGAAGAGGGATGATACACTATGGTTATGCATTGATTACAGGCAGTTGAACAAGGTGATCATCAAGAACAACTATCTATTGCTGAGGATTGATGACTTGTTCGATCAGTGGAAGGGAGAAACAATGTTCTAAAAGATTGATGTGAGATCTAGATATCATCAGGTGCACATTGAAGAAGAGGACATATACAAGACAACCTTCCGGACCAAGTACAGGCATTATGAGTTTGTTGTAGCTCAAGTCAGTTTGACTAATGCTCCAGCTACCTTTATGTGCTTGAAGAATAGTGTGTTGCATCCTTATTTGGACAAGTTTGTTATTGTGTTTATTGAAGACTGTAGGTTTTAACCCCATACAAAAATTACCTGCATAAAAATTCTAAAAAACAGAAAATAAACAATTTTGAGAGCATAAAACATAAAACAGATATACACAGAGATTTTCCCCTGGATCCCAAAATCGGGACTACCATATTGATTTTTCATTATATTCCTTTCAATGTTACAATACATATATATAGATGTCGAAGCATCCATTAACCCTGGGATCTACAAACTATCATGGACAGAAAACCATCATACCCAAACCATGTGTAAAATCCATGCACAAACCCATAGGTAGGTCCGCCCACCTAATATAGGGTCCAAAAAATAATTTCCCGGGGTGATACTCCAGACGCCATGCAGGGGGGCTACCACCCCCTTGCATAACCCTCGACAAGTGGGGCAGCCACCCCCCCTTGATCCCCTTAATGCGCTCGATGCAATGTACAGGGGGGCTACCGCCCCCCTTGTGACCCCCCCATGCCTGGGGTAGTCGTGGAAAGAGTATAACACACACCCAACATTATCCCACTTATTGTTTTCTTTCCACAGGAGAGCTTATTCATTGGTCCAACCCTGCAATGCCCATTGTTTCTTTACACCAATAGAACTTCTCAGTGCTCACAGAAATTGTCAATGCATTTGCAGTATTCCTCAAAGTCTCCACCTTTACCAGCAACACCTTTTTTGTCCTCCCTTTCTTAGATAAGCAGGGTTCTTTGCTAAGAAAATTGCACTTTGGCTGTCACAGTATATCCTTATAGCTCGTTGTACTAACCCCATACTTGAACACAATCTTTGCAAACAAACGGCTTCCTTGCTTGCATGAGTGGCTGCCATGTATTCTGCCTCTATAATTGAAAGTGCCACTACAGACTGTCTCTTACTCATCCAACTGACTGCACCTCCAAATAGGTTAAACACATACTCACTTGTAGATCTTCTCTGATCCATATCTACAACCTATTTTGCATCAACAAATCCATGGATGTCCAAAAATCTATCCAATATTGGGCTTCCTTCATAGCACAAACCATAATCACTAGTGCCACATCAATACCTGAAAACCCGCTTCACTGTTGTCCAATGCTCCTACCATGGTTTTGACATAAACCTGCCTAATATTCCCACTCCATGTGCAATGTCTAGTCTAGTACAGACCATTACATACATCAGGCTACCGACTTCACTTTCATATGGAACACGGGAGATGTCCTCTTCCTCTTCTTGTGTCTTGGGACATTGTTCAGCAGATAACTTTACACCTACAAGAATAGGAAACTTCATTTGTTTACTATCCTGCATATTATACCTTTGCAGTATTGTCTCGACATACTTCCTCTGGTTTAACCAGAGCTTCCTCTTTGCCCGATCTTGTTTAATTTCCATGCTCAAAATATAGTTTGCAGCACCAAGATATTTCATGTCAAATTTGGAGGACAATTAGGTCTTCAAATCCTGGATATTTTCTTTGTCATTTCCAACCAGCAACATATCATCCACATATAAGACTAGATAAATAACACGGTCACCAATTAATTTAAAATACACACAATGACCTGCTTTGCTTCTAGTGAAGCCAAGACCCCGTATATATGTATCAAATTTCTAATACCACATCCTTGGTGATTGTTTTAACCCATAAAAATTCCTTTTTAACTTGCATACAGGTTCTTTCTTACCCTTCACCGCAAAGCCTTTAGGTTTCTTCATGTAGATCTCTTCTTCCAGACCCCCATGAAGAAATGATGTCTTCAAATCCATCTGTTCTACTTCAAAATCAAAAGCAACAACAACAGATAAAAGTAATCTAATAGAAGCTACCTTGGCAACAGGAGAAAAAATAACACCAAAATCAATTCCCGACACTTGGGAATAACCTTTTTCTACCAATCAAGATTTGTATTTCTCCACCTTCCCTTCTGCATTCATGTTCTTCTTAAACACCCATTTTCTGCCAATGGGTTTCCTTCTAGCCAACAAATCCATCAGATCTCAATCCTCATTTTTTTGCAAAGATGCCAGTTCATTAACCATGGCCTCTTTCTAGAGTTTGCTAACCTCTAAATGTACTGATTCCCTCACAGTTATGGGATCATCATCAGTAATAGATAAAGCAAGATTTGAACAGAAATTAGATGGACTATATCTTTCTGGGTTCCTTCTTTCTCGAACTGATCTTCTCATAGCTGGAGTTTGTGGCTCTTGATCTTCTAATTCCTCTTTTGCCATAGAGTCTGATTCCTCTTCCTTTAGCTCAAACTCTATATTCTCATGTTCCTTTGGTAGGAATTTATGTTTAATAACATCTATCACCTCTCTAAACACCACATCTCGGATGTACACAACCTTCCTTGTTTCTGGGTTCCAAAGCTTATAACCTTTTAAACAATCGTTATACCCAATAAATATGCAACTTTCAGATTTACTATCCAACTTTGTTCTTTTCTCGTTTGGAACATATACGTATGCATAACATCCAAATACCCTTAGATGTGAAAGACAAGGTTTCTTACTAGCCCATACCTCTTATGGAGCATTATCCTCCAACGCTTATGAAGGTGATCTGTTGACCAGATAACATGCAGTCTCCACCGCCTCTACCCAGAATTCATGTCCTAACCCGACACCACTGAGCATTCTTCTTGCCTTTTCCATTAACATCATGTTCATTCTTTATGCAACTACATTTTACTGAGGTGTGTATGGAGTAGTCTTTGTCATGTTGTACCACACTTATTACATAACTCTTCAAATTCCTTCTTGCAAAACTCTTCGTTGTTATCTGTCCTCAATACCTTTATCTTCTTCTTTTTCTGGTTTTCCACTAGAGCCTTAAATTTGTTAAACCTACCAAAGACTTCAGATTTATTCCTGAGGAAATATATCCATGTATTCCTTGATAAGTCATCTATAAATGATACATAGTACACAAACTTACCCAGTGATGGAACCAACATAGGTCCAAACACATCATTGTGCACAAACTCTAATATATGTTTCGCCCTCTTAGCACTAGAGGGGAAACTCACTCGTTTCTGCTTCCGATATACACAATTTTCACAGAAATCAAAATCTAGAGAGAAATTAGACATACCTTATACCACACCACTACCATGAGATATTCGAAGGTCCTTCTCTCCAACATGTCCAAGTCTTTGATGCCATAACATGGTCTTTTCTCAAGAGACCACTAGATTTTCTGCTCCACTTTTAGGAACCACAAAATTGTTGCACCCATCAATAACAATGCTACTCTGAAGCTTATACAAAGTTCCAATCGGAACTCCCCACATTAATTCCAGTGCTCCCGAAACCATCTTGTAGGTATCTTTCTCGAATACTATTTTTACACCTGCATCATCGAGCTTGCTTACAGAAATCAGATTTTTGGTCAATGCAAGAATATGCAGTACACCAGGAAGTGTTCTAATCCTTCCACCTTACAAATTCAACTTGACTTTACTGTGACCAACAATTCTATCCCCCCTGTTATCTCCTAAGAAGACATCACCACCATCATATTTATCATACTCGCAGAACCACTCCCTGTGGCGAGTGAAGTGAAAGGATGCACCTGAGTCAATCAACCATGCCTCATGATCTATATGTGTACTTGAAGAAAAAGCCAAGTACACATCCCCACCTTCATCTGAGGTGGTTTTCACCTTTTCATAAGGAGAATCATCATATCTCTTTCCTTTCACAGGAGCTTTAGATTTATAGTCCCTTATGAAGTGCCCTTCCTTTTCGTATTTCCAGCCAAACTTTTTCAGGTTTTCTTGGAGATTTAGATCTCCCTCTAGATTTAAACCTCCTACTCAAGGACTTATTTTTGTTTATGTTCTGCGACCATCCTCGTACAGACAAGGCATCACCATTCTGGACCTCCATATTTTTCTGTCTCATCTCCTCCGACAACAAGGATGAGACTATTTCATCAAAATGCAAGGCAGTTGCATTGCTGTTTATTGCAACAACCAGACTATCCCACGAATATGGTAGAGAACACAACAAACTGATGCACTTATCTTCATCTAAAATTTAATATCAACAGATAATAACTGGCTTACCATTGTATTAAAGACGTTCATATTCTTTGTCACCGAGTCTCCATCTTTCATCCTCGGGTTATACATCTTTATCCGTAGGAACAATTTATTCACCAGAGACTTAGATTGGTAAAAATTCCCTAACTTTTCCCACAAAGCCTTCGTCGAAGCTTCCCCTGATACATTCAAAAATGCTAAATCTGAGACACACAATTGTATTGTGCTCTTTGCCTTCCAATCCAACTTTGCCCAGTCTTCAACTGACGTTGTTGTTGGTTTAGTACCCAAATCTACCGTGATCCATTGATCTTTATCCACCTGTAGATCCTCCATCTTGAGTTTTCACAACTCAAAACTCTAACCATTAAATTTCTCAATCTCTATATTTCCACTGCTCGCGATCTTCTTTCACCACAAGAATCGATCCCGCAGATCTCCCACTAAGCAAGGTCTACCACAGACTTGAGCAAAACCCCTCAGTAGTAAAGGCATCTCCTTGAAGCCAAAACGACTTTGATACCAAATATAGGTTTTAACCTAGTACAAAAATTACTTGCATACAAATTCTAAAAAACAAAAAATAAAAATGGCGAGAGCATAAAACATAAAACATATATACACAGAGATTTTCCCCTCGATCCCAAAACCAGGACTACCAGATTGATTTTTCATTATGTTCCTTTCAATGTTACAGTACATATATATACATGTTGAAGCATCCATAAACCCTAATCAATTAACCCTCAATTAGAACATAATTGTAGTTCCTTAGACCGAATCTACAAAATACCATGGACAGAAAACCATCATGCCCAAAACCATGTGTGAAATCCATGCACAAAACCATAGGTAGGTTCGGCCACCTAATATTGGGTCCAAAAAAAAAATTCCTGTGGCGCTGCTCCAGACCCCGTTCAGGGTGGCTACCGCCCCCTACATACCCCCCGATAGGGGGGGTAGCCGCCCTCTCGCACGTGGGGTAGTCATGGAAAGAATATAACACACACCCAGCAATGCCATCTTGATATATTCTAAAAATAAGGAAGAACATGTCGAGCATTTACCAACATTGTTTAGATTACTGAGAAGCATCAGTTGTATGCTAAGCTTACTAATTGTAGTTTCTTTCAAACAAAGGTACATTACTTGGAGCATGCGATCTTGAAGGAAGGTATAGCAATGGATCTAAAGAAGAGAAGGGCTATCATGGAGTGGGAAGCTCCTATAAATGTGGAAGAGGTAAGACCATTTATGGGGCTAGCAAGTTACTATAGGAGGTTCACTCAAAAAATCTCTGAGATTGTATATCCTATTACGTCATTGCAGAGGAAAGGTAAGAAATTTGAATGGATAAAGGAATGTGCAGAAAGTTTTGAGCAGTTAAAGTAGTTGTTGAAAAATGCTCTAGTGTTAAAGATTGCATATTCAGGCAAGGAGTTTGTGGTATGCACAGATGCTTGCAAGAGAGGACTTGGTGGAGTTCTTATGCAGGAAGGACATGTGGTATGCTATGAATCATGAAAACTGAATGAGCACGAGCAAAATTATCTGACACATGATCTTGAGTTGGCAGCAATCATTCATGCGTTGAAAATGTGGAGGCATTATCTTCTTGGCAGGAGGTTTGTATTGATGAGTGATCATAGTGGGTTGAGATACTTGTTTTATCAGCCGAATCTGAATGCGAGGAAAGCTATATGGTTGGCCATGATCAATGAGTTCGATTTTGAGATCAGGTACATCAAGGGTAAGGAGAACAAGCTTGAATATTCTCTTAGTAGGCGGATCTAGGTGAACCATATACCAGCTATGAGTTCTTATGAGACAAAATTACAAGATCATATCTTACAGGAAGGTCAACAAGATGATAGGTACATGGAACTGATGCATAGGTTACATCAGGGTATAGGTGATCAGGATGTGGACTATCATCTTACAGCATATGGCTTGATCAGATTTAGGTACAAGATATATGTTCGAGGCAACAGTGAACTCAAGAAGCTCATCTTGAGGTAATTTCATGCTAAGTCATATTCAGGTCACCTGGGATATCAAAAGACATTGAAATTAGTGAAGAATATTTATTATTGGTTGAGTTTGAAGAAGGACGTGGCGGAGTTTGTGGCTAGATGCTTGGATTTTTAGTAAGTAAAGGTAGAATGTAAGAATCCAAGTGGACTACTATAGCCGATTGTGATTCCGGAGAGGAAATGGGAGGTCAATTCCATGGATTTCATCACAATTTTTCCAAGGACATCTAGGCGCATGATTCCATCATGGTTGTAGTGGACATGTTGACAAAGGTAGCACACTTCATTCTAGTGAAGTATGCTTATTCAAATAGTGATGTAGCATAGGTCTTCATAAGAGATGTGGTCAGATTGTATGGTGTTCCAAAGAAGATTGTGTCAGACAAGGATGCTAAGTTCACTTCCAAGCTTTGGAAGGAGTTGCTTGCGGGTTTAGGGACAAAGTTGGCCTTCAGTACAACTTATCATCCACAAACAGATGGACAGATAAATAGGGTCAACAGGATGTTGGAGGATATGTTGAGGATGTATGTGATGCAGTAGTAGCGGAAGTGGGAAGAGTATATTCCATTGGTTGAGCTCGCTTACAATAGTGGGTATCAGGGATCTATGAGGATGAGTTGGTTTGCAGTATTGTATGGGCGAAGTTGTAATACTCCCATCAGTTGGAGTGACCTAGTTAACAGGGTGTTGATTGGACCAACCATTTGGCAGAAATGGAATAGGAACTGTAGGTAATAAAGAAGAATCTGAAGACAACACAGGATAGACAGAAAAGTTATGGAGAATAGAATAGGTTATTTAAGGAGTTTCAGGTTGGGGAATAGGTGTACTTGCGGATCAAGCCCAAGAAGAGCTCCTTGTGGATTGGGTCATGCGCTAAGTTGGAACCTCGGTTTTGTGGACCTTTCAAGATTCTTGAAAGGATTGGACCAGTATCATATCAACTTGCACTACGTCCAACAGGGAAAGTCCATGATGTTTTTCATGTGTCATTGCTTAAAAAGTATGTTAAAGATGTTGCTCATGTGATTGAATGGTTTGTATTGCAGGTGGAGCCAGATGGAGAATTCCAGCCGGAACCTAAGTGTATATTGCAGAGAAAAATCCTCATGCTCCGGAACCGATCAATTGGGCAGGTTATAGTGCATAGGAAGCACTTTGAGCTTGATGTAGCTACATGGGAGATGGCAGATCAGATGCGGGCTATGTATCCTTCCTTATTCGCTAGTTGAGCGAATGTTTTTGGTATATGTTTTGGCACATGTGCATATGTATATAAATACCGCCATGATCAGTGTTATAAAGATTCAATAATCAGTATTGGTGTCATGTCATTATAGTTGTCATGTTGTTATGTTGTCATGTTGTTTGTTTCCCAGGAGGTTGATCATTGTAAATACTACAACGAGCTAAGTTATAAAGCTCCATGGGACGTATGTTTTGCTTACAAGAGTATTGTTGGTTGTAGGTGTCATTGAACACCAAGGATGGTGTTCCCCCAAGGGGGAGGCTTCTGTAACAACCTTCATGAACATTCCATGTAAATAAAGTTAATAAAGGAAAAATAATAACCATGGTTATGGGAAACTTATTCCAAGATGAATGATGGGAAAGACATCTTAGTGTAGATGTTCATTTGGTTTATTATGGCTAAGAAAATTGGCAAAGGCAATGAAAAAGGCTTTGGAAAGGAGGAAAATGAAGGAAAATAATGGAAATTTGAAGAAAATAGAGACCTCTTTAATAAAAATGCTTATGATGATCAATGGGTACCTTTTGCCATTTCAGTTTTGGAGCTCTCTCTCTATTCTCTCTCTTTCACACTCTTGGACACTTAGAGTTTTATTGGAGCACTCTAGCATTGGATCAAGAAGAGAGAAGAAGGCAAAGGGAAGCAAATATCAAGCAAGGAAGATCAGGATCAAGTAGCTACAACATGATTAGTTGCAAGTATCGATTTGCATGTATGATTTTTCGTGCTAGTTTTGGCATGTATGGTTATGCATGTGTGTTCTTGGTTCTCATGCTGTCACTCACATGGGTTTTTCCAAGTGTGACAATGTTTTTTAGCCTAGCCTTTCCATTTCCAGATAGCCATGGTGTGATGAGTTCTCATGTTTTTGATTGAGCTAGATTGCCGAATGGATTCAAAGTTGAGTGAGGTGGATCTTTGAAAGGAAGAACACATGGCCTATTGATCCCTGAACCAGAAAATGGATTGTGGTAAAGCCATGCCCTAGTGACCCATGAACCAGATTGTGGTTGCAGTATAGACGTATTTTTTGTTGCCTCAGTGGGCCTAGGAATCCTGACCAATGAATGGTGAGATATATGGTAAAGCCTAGAGGAGGGTGCTCTCCATCAGGCCTAGGAATCTTGGCATGGGATATACGGTAAAGCCTGGAGGGTGGAGTCTCGATTAGGGCCTAGTGATATGATGTGGATTGTGGTAAAGCCCATAGATTGGTGTCTCGATTAGGCCTAATAAGCCTTAACTAATGAATGACATGATATACGGTAAAGCTTAGAGATTAGGAGATAAGAAAATTCCTCGCGGTGTAGGTGGAGGAATCCGATGGCATCCATGCTTGTTTTGGCCTAGTGATCTGGTGAGGATTGCGGTAAAGCCTAGTTTTATTGATGAGGGTGAGGTGGTGTAGCTTCGGGAAGCCCTGGTTGAGTTTTGGTTATGAGTCCCACATTCATGCTTGAAATATGGCGTGGGGGTAATTGACTGAAAGAAAGATTTGGTTCAACTAATCTATGGTTAGGTAGTTTGTGGAAGTCCCATACCCAGTTGGCATTTTCATTCATTAATAAGAGTTCCTTTCCATGGCATTTTATGAGAAAATGTACTGGTTCATATGTGGAATTTATGGCTTATGTATCCTTATTAATTATGTTGTTTATATGTTGTTTATGAGTATGTTTTATGACAATAATGACGTATGAATCTCATCATGTTTGGATTTGTAAATGAATGAACAATGAATAGATGACCTAATAGATCATAATGTAACTAATGTTATAAGTCATCAATGCTTCTTAGCAATTCTCAGATAAGTATGAGACCCCTATGCTCAAATCTGTTGTTATGACTTGTAGAATGCATATTTGTGCCATGTTTGACAAAATGCCTATCATGGCTAGTAGGGGTCAAGTCAAGTCGTTGTTTAAGTATTTGAATTTGTATCATTGTTTTGATGTTACTTTTCATTTCTAGAAGCTTCATGGAGTTATGGGAAGTTTCCTGAGTCCTAGCCTTGAAAAAGTGGCATAGAATCCCAAGTTGTTGTCATAGAACTACCTAGAAAAGTCCCCATTCGTAGGCATTTCTTGTAGATACTAGGAGATAAGAAAATTCCCCGTGGTGTAGGTGGAGGAATATGGTGGAATCAATGCTTGTTTTGGCCTAGTGATCCAGTGATCTAGTGATCAATGCATCTGTAGTATTCTTCAAAGTGTCCACCTTTACCAGCAACACCTTTTTGTCTTCTATCATATCCCTCACAAAGTGATATTTAACATCAATGTGCTTTGTCTTTGAATGATAAGCAGGGTTCTTTGCCAAGAAAATTGCACTTTGGCTGTCACAGTCTATCCTTATAGCTCCCTGTACTAACCCCATACTTGAACACAATCTCTGCAACCAAATTGCTTCCTTGCTTGCATGAGTGGCTACCATGTATTGTACCTCTGTAGTTGATAGTGCCACTACAGATTGGTTCCTACTCATCCAACTGACTGCACCTCCAAATAGTTTAAACACATACCCACTTGTAGATCTTCTCTGATCCAAATCTCCAACCCAGTCTGCATCAACAAAGCCACGAATATCCAAAAATTTGACCAATCCTGGTCTTCCTTGGTAGCATAAACCATAATCACTAATGCCATGCAAATATCTGAAAACCTGCTTCACTGTTGTCCAATGCTCCTTCCTTGGTTTTGACATAAACCTGCTCAATATTCCCACTGCATGTGCAATGTCTGGTCTAGTACATACCATTGCATACATCAGGCTACCGACTGCACTTGCATATGGAACATAGAACATATCCTCTTCCTCTTCTTGTGTCTTGGGACACTGTTCAACAGATAACTTTACACCTACAGGAATAGGAACCTTCACCAGTTTACTCTCCTGCATATTAAACCTCTGCAGTATTGTCTCGACATACTTCCTCTGGTTTAACCGAAGCTTACCCTTTGCCCAATCTCTTTTAATTTCCATGCCCAAAATATAGTTTGCAGCACCAAGATATTTCATGTTGAATTTGGAGGACAATTGGGTCTTCAAATCCTGGATAATTTCTTTGTCATTTCCAACCAACAACATATCATCCACATACAAGACCAGATAAATAACATGGACACCAATTAATTTAAAATACACACAGTGATCTGCTTTGCTTTTGGTGAAGCCAAGTCCCCGTATAAATGTATCAAATTTCTGATACCACATCCTTGGTGACTATTTTAACCCATACAGAGACTTCTTTAACTTTCATACCAGTTCTTTCTTACCCTTCATCACAAAGCCTTCAGGTTGCTTCATGTAGATTTCCTCTACCAGATCCCCATGAAGAAATGCTGTCTTCACATCCATCTGTTCTACCTTAAAATCAAAAGCAGTAGCAACAGATAAAAGTAACCCAATAGAATTTACCTTGGCAATAGGAGAAAAAATATCACCAAAATCAATTCTCGGCACCTGGGAATAACCTTTTGCTACCAACCGAGCTTTTTATTTCTCCACCTTTCCTTCTGCATTTGTCTTCTTCTTGAACACCCATTTGCTGCCAATGGGTTTCCTTCCAACCGGCAACTCCACCAAATCCCAAGCCTCATTTTTGTGCAAAGATGCCATTTCATCAACCATGGTTTCTTTCTAGAGTTTTCCATCCTCTGAATCTACTGCTTTCTTCACAGTTTTGGGATCATCATCAGTAATAGACAAAGCAAAATTTGAACAGAAAGCAGATGGACTATACCTTTTTGGCTGCCTTCTTTCTCGAACTAATCTTCTTACACCTGGAGTTTTTGGCTCTTCATCTTTTGATTCCTTCTCTGCTGTAGAGTTTGATTCTTCCTCTTTTAGCTCAAACTTTATGTTCTTAGGTTCCTTTGGTTGGAATTCATGTTTAATAACATATTTCACCTTTCTGAACACCACATCTCAGTTGTACACAACCTTCCTTGTTGCTGGTTTCCAAAGCTTATAACCCTTTAAACCATCCTTATACCCAATAAAGATTCACTTTTCATATTTACTATCCAGCTTGGTTCATTTCTCCTTTGGAACATGTACATATGCATCACATCCAAATACCCTCAGATGTGAAAGAGAGGGTTTCTTACCAATCCATACCTCTTGTGGAGTTTTATCCTCCAACGCTGATGAAGCTGATCTATTGACCAGGTAACATGCTGTCTCCACCGCCTCTGCCCAGAATTCTTGTCCTAACCCAACACCATTGAGCATGCTTCTTGCCCTTTCCATCAACGTCTTGTTCATTCTTTCTGAAACTCCATTTTGCCGAGGTGTATATGGAGTAGTCTTCTGCCATGCTATACCACACTTCTTACAAAATTCTTCAAATTCCTTACTGTAAAACTCTCCACCATTATTCCACGAGAGCCTTAAATTCTTTAAACATGTCAAAGAATTCAGATTTCTTCTTAAGGAAATATATCCATGTATTCCTTGAGAAGTCATCTATAAATGATACATAGTACACAGACTTACCCAGTGATGGAACCTTCACAGGTCCAAACACATCACTGTGCACAAGCTCTAATATCTGTTTTACCCTCTTACCACCAGAGGGGAAACACACACGATTCTGCTTCCTGTATAGACAATTTTCACAGAAATCAAAATCCAGAGAGCTATTACTCATACCTTCTACCATACCTTTACCATGAAGTATTCAAAGGCCCTTGTCTTCAATATGTCCAAGCCTTTGATGCCACAGCATGGCCTTCTCTCCAGAGACCACTAGATTTTCAGCTCCACTTTCAGGAACCATAGAACTGTTGCACCCATCAACAACAGTGCTACCTTGCAGCTTATACAGAGTTCCAGTCCGAACTCCCCGCATCAATACCAGTGTCTCCCAAACCATCTTGCAGGTATCCTTCTCGAACATTGTTTTTACACCTACATCATCCAACTTGCTTGCGGAAATCAGATTTTTGGCCAATGCAGGAATATGCAGAGCACCCAAAAGTGTTCTAACCCTTCCACCTTGCAACTTCAACTTTACTTTTCCGCGACCAATGATTCTAGCCTTCTTGTCATCCCCCAAGAAGACATCACCACCATTGTATTTCTCATACTCGCAGAACCACTCTTTATGGGGAGTGAAGTGAAAGGATGCACTTGAGTCAATCAACCATGCCTCATGATCTACATGTGTACGTGAAGAAGCCAAGTACACATCCCCACCTTCATCTGAGGTGGTTTTCGCCTCTACAGAAGGAGAATCATCAGATCCCTTTCCTTTATCAGGAGCTTTAGATTTACAGTCCCTTTTGAAGTGCCCTTCCTTTCCGCATTTCCAGCACACCACCTTTACAGGTTTTCTTGGAGATTTAGATCTCCCTCTAGATTTATATCTCCCACTCGATGACTTATTTTTGTTTCTGTTCTAGGACCGTCCTCATACAGACAAGGCATCACCATTCTAGCTCTCCATATTTTTCTGTTTCATCTCCTTCGTCAGCAAGGATGAGACTATTTCATCAAATTGTAAGGCAGTTGCATTGCTACCTATTGCAATAACCAGACTATCCCATGAGTCTGTAGAGAACACAACAAACTGATGCATTTATCTTCATCTGAAATTTTAATATCAACAGATGCTAACTGACTTACCACAGTATTAAATGCATTCAGATGCTCTGTCATCAAGTCTCCATCTTTCATATTCAGGTTATACATCTTTTTCCGCTGGAACAATTTATTCACCAGAGACTTAGATTGGTACAAAGTCCCTAACTTGTCCCATAACGCCTTTGCCCTAGCTTCCCCTGATACATTCAACAATATTGAATCTGAGACACATAATTGTATTATGCTCTTTTCCTTCCGATACAACTTCTTCCATTCTTCATCGGATACTCTCGTTGGTTTAGTACCCGGATCTACCACGATCCACTGATCTTTATCCACCAACAGATCCTCCATCTTGAGTTTCCACAACTCAAAGCTCTGACCATTAAATTTCTCGATCTCTATCTTTCCATTGGTCACCATCTTCTTTCACCACCAAAATCGATCTCGCAGATCTCCCACTGAACAGGTCTACCACAGGCCCAAGCAAAACCCCTAAGCAGCAAAGGCATCCCCTTGAAGCAAAAACTAGTCTGATACCAAATGTAGGTTTTAACCCCGTACAAATATTACCTGCATACGAATTCTAAAACACAAAAAATAAACAATGCGAGAGCATAACACATAAAACACATATACACAGAGATTTTCTTGCTAGATCCCAAAACTGGGACTACCAGCTTGATTTTTCATTATATTCCTTTCAATGTTACAATACGTATTTATACATGCCGAAGCATCCAATACCATGGACTGAAAACCATCGCGTCCAAAACCATGGACCAAAAACCATAGGTAGGTTTGCCCAACCTAATATAGGGTCCAATTTTTTTTTCCCGGGGTGTTGCCCCGAACCCTGTAAAAGGGGGCTACCCGCCCCCCTCAAAACCCCCGGACAGGGGGGGTTGCGGCCCCCCCGCTGCGCAATCGGCACAACGAAGGGGGGGCTCTACCCCCCCCCCCCCCCCCTCTCTAACCCCCTGGTTCACTACGTAGGTTAGTCATGGAAAGAATATAACACAACCCAACAGTTGTCATAGTACTACCTGGAAAAGTCCCCAGTCGTAGGCATTTCTTGTAGATACTATGAGATAAGAAAGTTCTCCATGGTGTAGGTGGAGGAATCTTGTGGCATCCATTCTTGTTTTGGCCTAGTGATCCAGTGAGGATTGCAGTAAAGCTTGGTTTTATTAATGAGGGTGAGGTGGTGTAGCCTCGGGAAGCCCTAGTTGAGTTTTGGTTATGAGTCCCACATTCATGCTTGAAATATGGCACAGGGGTTATTGACTGAAAGAAATATTTGGTTCAACCAATCTATGGTTAGGTGGTTTGTGGAAGTCCCATAGCCAGTTGGATTTTTCATTCATTAATAAGAGTTCATTTCCATGGTATTTTATGAGCAAATGTATTGGTTCATATGTGGAATTTATGGCTAATGTACCCTTATTACTTATGTTGTTTATATGTTGGTTATGAGTATGTTTTATGACAATAATGATGTATGGCTCTCATCATGTTTGGATTTGTAAATGAATGAACAATGAATAGATGACCTAATAGATCATAATGTAACTAATGTTATAAGGCATCAATGCTTATTAGCAATTCTTAGATAAGTATGAGATCCCTATGTTCAAATCTGTTGTTATGACTTGTAGAATGCATATTTGTGTCATATTTGACAAAATGCCTATCATGGCTAATAGGGGTCAAGTCAAGTCGTTGTTTAAGTATCTGAATTTGTATCATTGTTTTGATGTTACTTTTCATTTCTGGAAGCTTTATGGAGTTATGGGAAGTGGCCTGAGTCTTGGTCCTGAAAAGGTGGCACAAAATCCCGAGTTGTTGGCATAGAACTACCTGGGAGAGTCCCTAGTCATAGGCATTTCTTGTTTTTGGAGCGAATGGAGGTTCACAGTCACATGCATGCCCATGTCAAGGGAGATATCGAGGCTTTAATGCAAAAAAATGTTAGTTTGTATCAGGGTTTGGTCACCTGGATGGGCTGGATGTCTCCTGGGGGTTCTGTTGCATGTGTAGAAGGTCAGGTTGGTTGTGTTCCATTGGTTCCACTTCCTTAACTAATACAAGGGAGTTGAATCATATCATAGTAACTCTTCGTTTCATGTTTACCTCAGTTGACTGATTAATTGGGTAGATGTGGGAGGAGGGTGTTGCAAGAAATCTTTGCTCCTGTAGCAAGTTATTCATCCATCAGATCATTTCTTGCAATGGTTGTGTAGATGGGGTGAAATATCCACTAGATGGATTTAAAAACAACATTCCTTAATGGGGTTATTGAGGAGGAGGTGTACATCGAGAAACCAAAATGTTTTCATACATTTCATCAAGATTCTCATGTGTGCAGACTCAAGTGAGCATTATACAATCTCAAACAAGCACGTCGTGCTTGGTACACCAAGATCGACAATTATCTCACTAGTTTGGGCTTCACCAAAATTGAAGTGGATGTGAACCTTTATCATATCTTGGTAGAGGATAAATTGCTTATTATTGTCTTATATGTTAATGATTTTATTTTAACTAGTGACGAGTAGTTGATCCTGTTAGCTCTGCTATTCAATTCAGCATTTCGAGGATCAAATACAGGCCTTTATTGGGTCATTTGCTCTCAAAAAAAGATGTGCATCGATTTTTCTTCTCATGCTCTTCCATTTTTATGTACTCCCATAGCCCCCCGCTGCATGTGCTTTCCCCCATTTCGCCTCTAAATTACTGTGAAAGCCTATGTTCTTTCGGCCCCTAGGCGCTAGGGATCAAACCCATGTAACCACGGTAGCATGACAGCGCAACTTTTCCTACGGTAACCCGTGCGATTATACCCACACCATTCGATCATTTCATCACTATCCGATGGTCCCCGTTGCTTTCCCCGCTCATTAAACACAGTTTACTTTTCCCACCGGCGATCGTGTTCACCACAATCTAACGACGTTCGCTCCTCCTGATGCCACAAGCTGCCCGCACGTTAGCTCGCGGGGAAAGTGGTATTGACACTGTCCCATCCGCCACGCGTCACAATCCTAATGGAATCGCTACTCTGCGTACAATTACCGCCTGACCCCCGTAAGTGGTGCGGGAAATACCGCTTACCGCCTTCTCGCTTCTCCCCGCGCGTTAACCCCCGTGCACGTCTTTCGCCCGATCACTGTCGGATCTATCCACCCACGATCCGATGGCTCACGATCGTCTGCCTCGCTTCCGCCTGATATCCTTCGACGACTATTTCTCGTCGTTGATCTGCGCGATCCAACGGCCTATCTTCCCCCTCACTTCACTCGCACGGTCCTTGTCCATAGCCATTCCAGACTCCCGAAGGACGAAGGTGGCCTGCATTTATGTACCTAGTGTAGTTACTCCCCAACGAATGCATTTAACAAGAAGAATGGCCAATAAGAAAAAAAGGAGAACCTCGAGAAGATTACAACATTTACCATATGGAACTTCTTCCATACGGAACCCCACCTGCACGAGAAGGACAACAGAGTATCTCGAAAGGCCAATTTTGTTCATTAAAGCACGCAGTTTGCAGTAGAGGCCCATTTTAGATAATTAATTTGGTTGGTGGTCCATTATGACCCCTCCTCGTATAGGATAGAAGAGTATTTTTGTAATCAACCTCTATATATACCCAGAAACAAGATGTGATGAAGGTTGATGGTTGTAGTTTTGATGTAAGGTTCAAATTCTCGAGACTGTAACTACTGTGATACTTGCAGCGTCTGGTCTTAATTTTCAGCTAATACAAGCTTCTTTTGCTGTTAATTGGTCACTTTCCATTTCTACTCTGTTCTAGGTTGTCTCTGTTATGTATTTTTCATGTGCTCTTGATGTTTAGCATTGGAGGTGCTGTCATCCCACCTCTGTGTTAGAACCTAGTATGTATCATTGAATGTGCTATGCAGGTTTCTGTTTACTTAGTGGCAGAGAGCTGTCATCCTGTCTGTGCATTAGGAAATAGATTTGCAGACCTCTTTACTGGTTGCAGCCAGCCATCACATGGTCTTGTGCATCTGTTGGTGTGGTTAGTATTCTCCATGTTCACTTAATCCTCGAACTGTGAGTAATTGGTGGTCTAAAGCCTTGTCGTCTGGGGGTGTTCACCCATGTCTGGAGTTAAGCATAGTAGAAGTGGTTATCTAGCTTGAATATGCATCATGCCTTCCATTCATCCATTTCCAACATTTTGTTGAGTTTGTAATGTTCCCAAGCATATCTGAGATACAACCTAGGAGAGTTTCTTGGGGTGATAACATTAATTGGCAACGTTGCCGGGGAGAGGAGATTGAAGCTCAGCTTCCTTGGGAGAATGACACAGTTCCAAGTTTTGGTGATAGACAAGGCTTGGACACATTTTTGGCTATAATCATCTATTTTGCGACTCCACTAGAGTAATACCAACCTTTGGCGACTCCACATTATAGTCCTGGCTCAGTTTGTGAGACACACTTGAAGAAATCCTCAGAAATCACCAGCTGTTCCAGTGCCAGACCCTGAGAATATTATTAAACTGAAGAAAACATCACCAAAAGGGGAATTAGGATTAGGTAAGCCTAAGAAAACTTATGCATCTCTCAAAGATAAGGATGTAGTTGAGAATATACAATTTGAAGATATTGAGCCTAGTGTTGCTAGTGAGAAACTTCCTTCAGAGATTCATACAACTCCTTGTTCAGTTAGTTCCCCTTTGAATCTTAGTCCAAAGAAGCTTCCCATACAGTCCATAACATCCCTTTGTCTCTGTCATCCATTTCATTGTTTCATACTACTCAATCTTCGAGTGTCCTTCCACATACCCTAGTTATGGTAGGGCAGCAAGCACCTACGAAGATAAAAAGAATTGTAGCTGCCAGGTATGGACCTTTGGTCTTGCCCGTTCCTTTGAACGCTATGCTTGCAGGAGAATATCAAAAATATATGCCCAAGTTCACTGGTACAGAGGGAGTAACAGCAGAAGAACACCTTGAGGCTTTCTATAGTTATGCTGATAACTTAGACATAAGTGAAAATGATGTGTGGATGAGAGTTTTTGTCTAGAGCCTTGATGGAGAGGCCAGAAAGTGGTTCAGAGAACTAGCCCCTAGATCTATTGCTAATATTGAAGCCTTAGATGATGCATTTTTGAAGCACTGGGGAGATAAAAAAGATTTGCTATATTATCATACTGAGTTTGGGAACCTAAAGAGGGAGAATGGGGAATCTTTGCCTGATTTTAATAAAATATTTAACCGTATGTATAGTAAGATACCAGCTGAGGTAAAGCCTACCCCCACTTCTGCCAAACTCACCTATGCCAATGCTTTTGACTCTAATTTCTGCATGTTATTGAGAGAAAGAAGATGTGCCACTCTAGTTGACATGCATGATGCAGCTCTAGAAGTGGAATCTAATATTATAGCTGCAGAAAAGCTAAAGAGTCATGCTGACAGAAGGAGGCAGAGAGGTGAGGCTCATTCTTCCTCTACCTCATCTTCAGAGCCCAAATTAGACAAAATGACTAAGATGATAGAGTCATTGGCTACTGAGATATCTAAGCTTAAGATTGAGCAGAATTCAGGAAAGACAAGGCAACAAAACACATTTTCTCCAAGAAATCCAAATCCATTCAGAAGAGCAAATGAATAGTTGGAAATCATTCAGAGGGGGAAAGAAACAAATGAAGAACAAAAGGTTAAAGCTCCTTTCCAGAATGTGGTCATGGAGGAGGAACAGTTTGAAGATGAGGATGAAATTCACTGCATGGAAGATAAAGGCAGTGCTGAGTTTTTGATGTTGGCTGCATATGAAGAATCACTGCTGCAGGACCAAGTAAGTCAAGAATGGGACAAAGAGGCTGTTCTGCAGACTGGTGAACAACAAAGATACAATCTGAGGTCAAATGCAAAAAATGTCAAGGAGAATCCTGCCCAAAGAGCTGTTGTCCAGACAGAGCCAGAGAATATCAGACAGAGAAGACCAGCAGCTGATCCAGTCATCCTCAAAGCTCCAGTTCAAGAGGTAAGAGGTTTTGATAAGTTACCTTCCTCTTTCAGCTTTGAGTTAGAAGTCCAGAAATTAAAAATATTTGTGCCTCTGGTAGAGTTGGTCAAGAGTGAAGTATTTAGAAAGCCTATCCTTGAAGCTCTTGAGCTAGAAACCACACAAATCTCCACTGACTCTGTCAATTTGCAAGATGATAAGCCTGCTGTTGTGCTTAGCCCTATGATTGAACATGCTGATAATAATTCTCCATCATTTTATGTCTCCTTGACCATTCATGACAAAATCCTCCACAACTGCCTGCTAGATACAGGGGCCAGCCACAATCTGATGCCTAAAGCTGTCATGGAAGTTAGGCCTTGATATCACTAGACCATATCATGATTTATTCTATTTTGATTCAAGGAAAGTGAAATGCCTAGGATTAATCAAAGAGCTGGCCATTACCTTAACTCAACTGCCTATGAAGAGTATGATGATGGATATTGTGGTAGCAGATGTCCCTCCTAAGTTTGGCATGCTGTTTTCCAGAGGATGGGTTAAGAAACTAGGTGGGACATTACAGAATGATCTATCTTATGCCACTGTCCTAGTTTTTGGAGGAGAAAGCAGGAGATTGTACAGGGAAGCACAGTTGGCATACATCATCAGTGATGAAAAGAATCCATCCAATCATCCCATTTATGCTGTGGACACTGGTTTTGGAGCATGTATCGTCCAAATAGAAGAATCTCAGAAGGCCTCAATGCAGATCAGGAAACCAACAGTTCAGGCTGAAGAAGAGCAAGGAAGTCAGGTTTAGGAGATGTTCTTTGATGGAGCATGTTCCAGGGAGACTGCAGGAGCAGGGGTGGTGCTGGTATCTCCAGAGAAAGAAAGCACACATCCGTCTTTTAAGCTCGCTTTTCAAGTCACCAACAATATAGCAGAGTACGAGGCTCTGCTATTGGGCCTTAAGGCAACAAAATATAGAGAAATCAAGAACATAAAGGTGTTTGGAGATGCTGATCTGATCATTCAGCAAGTAAATAAAACATTTCAGGCAAAGCACCCAACGCTGAAAGCATACAGAGATGAGGTATGGAGACTCAAAGATTCCTTTGATAATTTCTGTATTTCACATATCCCTAGAGCCAAAAATCAGCTTGCTGACTCCCTTGTTGTGTCGGCTAGTCTGTTTATTCCTCCCATGTCTCCCAGACTAGTTTATGAAGTCCAAATGAAATATAGGCCATCCTTGCCTGATAATGTCCAACATTGGAAAGTTTTTGATGATGATGATGAGATAAATAGGTTTCTGCAAGTCATTGATGAATTTTCCGAAATGAAAATTGACCAAGAAAATGAAGCCTTGGAACAAAGCCCCAAATCCCAGCTTAGAAACAAAATTGGCAAAGATAGCATTGTCCAGCTTCCCAACAATCATATTCCTAAGGGTTTAATTCCTCTAGAAAGACTGTTTGACCAAAATGATGTACCTTACAAGGCTGCCCAAAAATAAGATCAATCTGCAGTCTATAAGCATGATATAGGGAGTCCAGGTCAGCCTAGATACATAAATTTGTCCACTCACTTGTCTGCTGACCAAAGTTTTGAATACTGAAAATTAATGAAGCAATTTACTAATGTGATTGCCTGGGAATATAGTGACCTGAAAACCTATGATAAAAAGATTATTTAGCATAAAATCCCTCTAGAGAAAGATATCATCCCCTTCAAGCAGAACCTAAGACCAATAAATCCTATGCTCCTCCCTCTGATTGAAAAAGAAATTAAAAAGTTGCTCGCTGCCAAGATTATAGTCCCTCTTAGATATTCCAAGTGGGTAGCCAACCTAGTAGTGGTGAGGAAGAGAAGTGGAGAAATTAGACTGTGTGTTGATTTTAGAAACTTAAACAAATGCTCTAAGAAAGACAACTACCCTCTACCCAAGATGGAGCATTTGCTGTAGAAGGTCTCAGGGGCCAAAGTAATGTCTTTCTTGGATGGATTTTCAGGGTTTAATCAGATTGTTGTGCATCCAGATGACCAAGAGAAGACTGCATTCACCACTCCTTGGGGCACTTTTATGTATGCCAAGATGCCTTTTGGGTTGATGAATGTTGGAGCCACCTATCAGAGAGCTATGGATATAGCATTTGTGGGAGAGAAGGATAAATTTGTCCTTATCTACGTTGATGACATAACATTATACTCTGGCAGCCATCAAAACCATTTGTAGCATTTGAAAAAGGTGTTCCTGAAGTGCAGGAGGTTTGGGATTTCAGTCAATCCAAAAAGTCACAGTTTGCTTTAGAATAAGGCAAGTTGTTAGGACATGTTGTTTCTACTGCGGGTGTCCGAATTGACCCAGAAAGAGTAAGAGCAATATGGACTTTGTCTGTCCTGAGATCAAAGAAGGATATCCAGTCCTTTCTGGGCAAAATTAATTTTGTAAGGAGGTTTATACCAAATTTTGCAGAATTGGTGAAGCATATTACCTCCATGTTGAAGAAGGGGTTAGAAATCAAATGTACTGATTCGGCAAGAAAACCCTTTGAGTCCATTAAGAAGGCTATTATGGAGGCTCCCACTTTAATAAATCCAAATTACAACAAGGAGTTCCATATATTTTCTTTTGTCTCCAATGACACCCTTGCAACAGTGTTATTGCAAGTAGATGAAGAAGGTTTAGAGCATCCAATGGCATTTTTCAGCAAAAACTTAAGGGATGTTGAACTAAGGTATGACATTATTGCCAAACAAGCATATGATCTTATCAAATCTTTGAAAGCTTTCAGAGTTTACATTCTGCATTTCAAGATTATTGCATATGTACCCTCTGCTGCAATAAAAGATGTCTTAACACAGCTTGATGCTGATGGAAGAAGGGCTAAATGGATTGTAAAGTTGAATGAATTTAATATAGAATTAACGCCCACCAAGCTGGTCAGAGGTCAAGGTCTTGCCAAGTTTTTGGCTGAAGAAAATTGTAGATCATTGGATATAGATTTCCTGTGCACAATTGCACAAATTGGTCAGACAGATGAAGAAGAGGAAGCAACTAAACTAGAGAGAAAGCAGTCAGTGGAAGAAAATCTAGCTTCTTGTGATTGGTATTTTGCAATAGTTAAATTCTTGCTGAAGCTAGAAATCCCTCCAGGCCTTACTCAAAGTCAAGTCAGAAATGTTAAACTCAGGGCAGCAAAATATTGTATCCATGAAAATCTGCTGTACTGGAGAGATCCATCTGGAGTGCTTTTGAGGTGTCTGGACAAAGAACAATCTATAGAAGTCATGCAGTAGTTTCATTCCAGCATGTGTGGAGGGCACCATTATTGAAAGACTACAGTCCATAAAATCCTCAGAGCTAGATATTACTGGCCCTCCTTATTTTCTCATGTATTTTCATTTGTTAAATCTTGTGACAATTGCCAAATATTTGAAGGGAAACAACAATTGAAGTCCTTGCCCTTAAAACCCATACATGCAAAAGGACCTTTTCAGCAGTGGGGCTTGGATTTTATTGGAGAGATCAATCCACATTCTAGTGGCCAACACAGATAGATATTAGTAGCCACTGATTATTTTACTAAGTGGATTGAAGCAATCCCTACCAAGAAGGCTGATCATAATGTGGTCATGAAGTTTTTAATTGAAGGTATCTTTACCAGATTTCGCTGCCCACATAAATTAATCACAGATAACACAGTAGCCTTCAGGGCAAAAGAGTTGTTGGATATGTGTGATTCAATGGGCATTAAGCTGGTTCATTCCACCTCATATTATCCTCAAGGCAATGGTCTAGCAGAATCTTCAAATAAAAATCTGATAAGGATAATTAAAAATCTGTTGGAGGACAACAAAAAGAATTGGGATTCTAAGCTCAAGTATGCACTATGGGCTGACAGAGTGACCATTAAGAAATCCACAGGGAATTCTCCATTCAAGCTGGTGTATGGCACTGAGGCTGTATTCCCAATTCAGCTAACTCTCCCCGTGGCAAAGTTCCTGCAAACAGAACAAAATGAGGAAGAAGACATGGCCAAAAGGATCACTGATTTGGCAGAGGTACATCAAATCCGAAAACAGCTGGTTGAAAAGGTTGCAGCACATCAGAAAAAGATCAAGGAAGCTTTTGACAAAAGGACAAATACAGATAATTTTCAAGTTGGAGACTTGGTTCTGAAATGGGATGCACTGAAAGAGAAGAAAGGAAATCATGGGAAGTTTGATTCTTTCTGGATAGGGCCTTTCATCATTTCTCAGATTCAAGGGAACAATACCTTCATACTGAAAAGTATGGGAGGAGAGGCAGTTTTTGATGGCCTAGTTAATGGGCGTTTTTTGAAAATTTATGTTGTTTAAGGTCTTTGGGCCTTAAAGTTGTAAATATTTGATTTTATCAGTTTTAGTATAGGTTTAGTCAGACTCCATGCCCAATGGAACACTAGGAATTTTGCTAATTTGTTTTCATTGGAAAGGCATTGATCTGCAGGTTCTTGAGACCTCACAGGGAGGATCTCATCCCCAGAAGGAGCCAGTGTTAGCTCTGCTATCCAATTCAACATTTCGAGGATCAAATATAGGCTTGATCGGGTCGTTTTCTCTCAAAAAAGGATGTGCATAAGTTGTTCTTCTCTTGCTCTTCCATTTTTATGTACTCCCATAGCCCCCCGCTACATGTGTTTTCCCCCATTTCGCCTCTAAATTGCTGTGAAAGCCTATGTTCTTTCGGCCCCTAGGCGCTAGGGATTAAACCCATGTAACCACGGTAGCATGACCGCGCGCCTTTTCCTACGGTAACCCGTGCGATTAAACCCACACCGTTCGATCATTTCATCAATATTTGACGGTCTCCGCTGCTTTCCCTGCTCATTAAACCCAGTTTACTTTTCCCACCGGCGATCGCGTTCACCACAATCTAACGACGTTCGCTCCTCCCGATGCCACAAGTTGCCCGCACGTTAGCTCGTGGGGAAAGTGGTATTGACCTTTTCCCATCCGCCACGCATCACAATCCTAATGGAATCACTACCCTACGTACGATTACCGCTCGACCCCCGTAAGCGGTGCAGGAAATACTGCTTACTGCCTTCTCACTTGTCCCCGCACGTTAACCCTCATGCATGTCTTTTGCCCGATCATCGTCGGATCTGTCCGCCCACGATCCAACGGCTCACGATCGTCTGCCCCGCTTCCGCCCGATATCCTCCGCCAACTATTTCCCGCCATTGATCTACGCGATCCGACGACCTATCTCCCCCTCAGTTTGCTCACACGGTGCTCGCCAATAGCCATTCCAGAATCTCGAAGGATGAAGGTGGCCTGCATTTATGTACCTGGCGCAGTTACTCCCCAATGAATGCATTTAACAGGAAGAATGGCCAAGAAGAAAAAAAGGACAACCTTGAGCAGATTACAACATTTACCAGTTATGGAACTTCTTCCATACGACACCCCACCTTCACGAGAAGGACAACAGAGTATCTCGAAAGGCCAATTTTGTTCATTAAAGCATGCAGTTTGCAGCAGAGGCCCATTTTAGATAGTTAATGTGGTTGGTGGTCCATTATGACCCTTCCTCGTATAGAATAGCAGAGTATTTTTGTAATCAACCTCTATATATACCCAGAAACAAGATGTGATGAAGGTTGATGGTTGTAGTTTTGATGTAAGGATAAACTTCTGGAGACTGTAACTACTGTGATACTTGCAGTGTCTGGTCTTCATTTTTAGCTAATACAGGCTTCTCTTGCTGTTAATTGCTCACTTTCCATTTCTACTCTATTATAGGTTGTGCCTGTTATGTATTTTTCATGTGCTCTTGATGTTTAGCATTGGAGGGGCTGTCATCCCACCTCTGTGTTAGAATCTAGTATGTATCATTGAATGTGCTATGCAGGTTTCTGTTTACTTAGTGTCAGAGAGCTGTCATCCTGTCTGTGCATTAGGAAATAGATTTGCAGACCTCTTTACTGGTTGCAACCAGCCATCACATGGTCTTGTGCATCTACTGGTGTGGTCAGTATTCTCCATGTTCACTTAATCCTCAAACTGTGAGTAATTGGTGGTCTAAAGCCTTGTAGTCTGGGGGTGTTCACCCATGTTTGGAGTTAAGCATAGTAGAAGTGGTTATCTAGCTTGAATATGCATCATGCCTTCCATTCATCCATTTCCAACATTTTGTTGAGTTTGTAATGTTCTTGAGCATCTCTGAGATACAACCTAGGAGAGTTTCTTGGGGTGATAACAAATCCAATATTGCAAGGGAATTTGGGATGAAGGACATGGGTCTCATGCACTACTTACTCTGGTTGGAAGTATGGCAAGGCGACGTGGAACTATTTTTTTCTCAAGGCAAGTATGCAAATGAGATACTAAAAATATTCTGCATGAAGATTTACAAACCCATGAAGACACCTCTACTAACCAACTAGAGGAAGGGGGATGCCACTTTAGGTGAAGAGGTGGACACTACCATTTATCGGCAACTAGTGGGTTCACTGATGTATCTTGTGAACACAGACCACATATGTGTTATGCAGTCAACCAAATGATCCAAGCTATTGTTATTCCAACCAAATTATATTGGAAGGTAGCTAAGAATGTTTTATGGTACCTTAAAGGCACTACCCAATATGGAATATGGTACACACAAACATAGGGAGTGAAACTGTGTAGTTTCATAGATGCAGATTGGGAAGGAAATCCATCCAACTGAAAGAGTACATCATGTGGGATTTTCAGCGTTGGGTCCACAATGATTTCCTGTTACAAAAAAAGGTAAATATCTGTGGCACTCAGCTCGGCCAAAGAAGAATACATGGTTGGAAGTCAAACAACATGTGAGGGGATCTAGATGAGAAAAAGTACTTGTGGGATTCTGGTCAGACGATGGATCCAACTGTGATCTATTGTGATAGTCATAATTGCATCAAGCTATTTGAGAATATGGTATTTCATGATCGATCCAAGCATATAGATATATGGTATCAGCATTTATGAGACTATGTGCAGAGGCAGATAATGTTTCTACAATGCATTCTGATAGAGGAACAAGATGTTGACATCTTGAAAAAGGATTTGTCAAAAGGGAAGTGTGAGTTCCATAGGTGCAGGATAGGGGTGGTTGATAATCCCTTTCTTATTGAGAGGGGTTGTTGAAAGATGCAGCAAGAAAGTGTCAATTTGATTTTGCCTTGGTCAAATTGAGAAAAAATCAAATTTCCACATCAACACACAACTTGGATATAGTTAACATGTGTGACATGGCTTGTGTCACTCATTTTACTCAGTAAATTCGAGTTAGAGGGCTTGAAGCTTTGTTAAGCATGTGTGATTGCTAATTTGTAGCAATGAAGGTCAATTATTTCAAGTTGTTTTCAGTTAAACTAGTTCTAACTGTTGGAGGAACTAGTGGAAGGTCAGTTGTGCAGTGGGACAACAATCTAACTTAGTGATCATCCAGTTAAATGATCAATCAACCCAAAATAGCTAGTGCATGCAGAGAATTCGAGTTCCGCAACTGTAATAGAGATTCCAAGGCAGTGTAACATCAATTGTAGACTAGTCTAGAGTTTACAGGTGTTTCATGCAATCAAATGATCAACCTTGGGAATTGCATAATAATTTTGGAGGAAATTCCTAAATAATACGGACCCAATTTCCTCAGAAATTGCGCAAGGAAATAGGGGTTCAATTGAGCAGATATATAGGTTATTCACTTGCAGGTTGAGCTCAAATTGAGCTAGCAATTGTAATACATCTCTATTCATGAGATTAATGCAAGAAGGCAAAGGGGTTTTTAGCAGATTGCTTTCCCATGGAAAAATACTGTGTGCATGTGTGATATTTATATTTGCATGCTTATAATTGATGTTCTAAATTGTGAATTGAATTCTCCAAAGCAATAGAGTAGGATTGTGTCTTGTAATTTAGATTAAAATTTCATGAGAAATTACAATTATTCACCATAATTTCTATAATGCTTAACCGAATGATGGCTCTAATCCCTGTGTTCTAATAGAATCACAAAGTTTTCTATTGCTTTGCCTCCATGCACTATGGCTTTTCTTCCTCCACGACGCAGTCATTTCTTGTCTATCTATCCTAAGAGTTTCATCTCATATTCTTGTTTTATCATGCTCTCATGTGTTCTATGTTTTCTCTATATCCAAGGGGTCTCTCTTCCCTATGCATGAGAAATAAAATGCATTTTTCATAATGTTGTCCTCCCTAATGCATGAATTATGATGATATCTCCTCCATTACACAGTTGCAACTATTTTATGGTTGCAAGGGCATACATTCCTTGTAACCTTCTCCCAGCTTGGTCATGATGGTTTTGACTTCACATGGTCGAGGGGATGTTGTTGTGTCAACTCCTCCCTCCACTTCTTGTTTGTTGACTTCAGGTTGTCCCAACTACCAAAACATCTAAATTTTTTTCATGTCTACCTTGTGGATTTATCCAATGTAGGCATGGCCCTTTTGTCTTTCTTTCCAGCTCAATTAATTTATCAAACTCATCCATTTAAGGTACACCTGCTAGCCTTCCATGGTTGTCATAAAACCAGTTTAGCTTCCTTCAAATCTTAAGAAACCTACCTCAAACTCTAGAATTTGTGTCACAATTCCCAGGCTTTTTAATTATAATCAAAACATATGAAATATTTACAATGAAGGGGAATTATCCTAGGGTTGTCATATTTGTCACCTATGAGAATCACTTAATGACATTGTCCATCATCGTCAATATTGGATGAGAGAGTTTGATAGTGAATGACTCTTTGTATGATAATCATGGAGTCACCAATCAACATGAATCTATACACTTTCGTTTTCTACAATAGTGAGACCTTCTAGTCTTCTACCTCATTATTTGTGTTAGTACCCACTTCCCAAGAATATTTAAATTATTTTCCTTTTTTAAGGTCTTATGTCCATAGACCATTGCCTCACATGCAATCCATGGATATATCCCACAATAATATTTTTTCTTCACAATAACAACTTAATTTTTATTAGAAAATGTTGTGGCTAATTTGGGTAGCTTTATAAAACAAAAAATATGAAATATGGGTGTGACCAAATGTTCTGAATACAAATCTAACTATTGATTTTCCTATTGACTCTACCTTCACTATTCTAGCCTCAAGGGCTTGGTAGGTGCATTAACTTACATATTGATTAAAAAATATAACACAATAAAACATATCAACTCTTGTAAAGAAAATTACCAATTTCCATGCCCCCTAATGAAATTATTGAATTGGGAATGCTTATGGTCTGATTTGGTACAAGAGGAGATAAGGGAGAATACCAGAGATGGAACCTCATCCAAGGGTGAGGATGAAGAAAAAATTTCATTGGTTGGAAAGGGAAAGAAGGGAAAAGGGAATAAATCTCAAACCAAGCTACAATCTAGCCGAGGGGGCAAGAAGAAAGACTTGTCCAAAATAAAATGCTTTAATTGTCATGAATTTGGGCAATATGCCATGAAGTGTCCACACAAAAAGTAGATAAATAATACCTTAGGAGGAGCAACAGGTGAGTTCTTGGCTTCATATTTCAATATTGACTTCACCCTTATTGCATGCATGGCCAACACAATGACGAGGAGCATGTGGTACTTGGACTCAAGTGCATTATTCCACAAGACAGGGTGTAGACAACTTTTCAGTGACTTGGAGGAGAAATATCTCCATATGCATATTGAGTTGGGGGACGACAGAGTACACCGCGACTGAGAATGGTACAATCAACTTTTAGAGGGAGTCTATATCCCCTCTCAGACTCAAGGATGTCATGTTTGTTCTAGGTCTAAAGAAAAATCTCATCTCTATATTAGTTTTGGGAGACCATGGTTATGATGTGACCTTTAGCAAAGGGAAATAATTCTTGAGACATATAGCCACTGGACAAGTGAAGTAGATTGGGGTTCGTGTGAATAACTTATACAATTTGGATGTGGAAGATTCTGCTGCATTAAGCAGTAAGGCTGAGAAAGTTCAGAGCCGCATTGTCGGTGAACTTTGGCACAAAAGACTTGGTCATTTGCATCATGGCACCTTAAAGATTATGCAACAAATAACCACTAGCCTCCCAAAAGGAGCACTTGAGAAACATGATGTATGCAAGGGTTGTACCTTGGGGAAGTATGTGAAATCCACATTCCATGATCGAGAAAGCAAAGCACATGCAATTTTGGAAAGAGTCCACTCTAATGGTTGTGGACCTTTATCGACAACCTCCACTACCGCACATAAGTAATATGCTATATATTTTGATGATTTCTTTAGGAAGTGTTGGATTTTATTCACGTGGAAGAAATATGAGACATTCTCAAAGTTTGTAGAGTTCAAGGCACTAGTTGAGAAAGAGACCAACAAGAAGGTGAAGGCTCTCAAGAGTGATAATGGAGGTGAGTGTGTTTTGCATGAATTCAAGGATTTTTGTGTGAAAGAAGGCATTTGAAGAGAGTTTATAGCACCCCACAACCCACAACAGAATGGGGTAGCTTAGAGAAAGAACCAAAACATTTTTGGATCTGCGAGAGCTATACTACATGACCAAGGCCTACCACTACATTTGTGGGCAGAGGCATGTAACACAACAGTCTAATTGCAAAATCAGAGTCTTCATTAGATTCTTGGTATGATCACACAAGAGGAAGATTTCTTGGGGAGAAATCTAGATGTGTCACACTTCAAGATTTTTGGAGCCTCTATTTACTGCCATGTCTCTAAATAATCAAGGAAGAGTATTGAGCCGACAACAGAGTTGAGATTTTTTGTGGGTAACACAAAAACACCACATAATTATCATGTGTACTTGCCATCCCTCATAATAAAATTCATGCAAAAGGATGTAAAGTTCGATGAGGAGAAAGAAATGAAGTTCTCTCTTGAGAGGGAGCTTCAAATCCCACTAGAAGAGGAGCCTCAGGAAGTTGTGGAGCAGCCATAAAATGAGGAGCAGAGAGTGAAGACATCCACTCAAGAAGAACCATCCACAGAAGGGAGAAAAAGAACCACAGAAGCCGATAGACTTGTGCAGGATGTGAGGGAGAATGTGGGAGCTCCTTCAAATTTACGCAGGCAAAGGAGGTCACTTGTGAGGCACACTAGCTACATGGATCTAATGAATGAGCTTGTAGAGAATGAGCCATCCTCTTTTGAGGAAGAAGTAGAGAAACCTATTTGGGTTGATGCAATGGTGGAGGAATATGAATACATAAAGAACAATGTTTGGGAAGTGGTCCCAAGACCAGTAAATAAATTAGTAGCGGGTTCGATATGGATCTTCAAAGTTATGCATGTAGTAGACGAAAGCATAGAGAAGTATAAGTCCATATTTTTCCATATTTTTGGCCAAAGGATTCTCTCAAGTTGAGGGAATTTATTATGAGGAAACCTTTGCTCATGTAGCAAGGTATTCATCCATTAGATCAATTCTTCCACTAGATCCGTAGATGGGGTGGAAGATCCACCAAATGGATTTAAAAAAAAAACATTCCTCAATAGGGTTATTGAGGAGGAGCTGTACATCGAGCAACCATAAGGTTTTCAAAGATTTGATCAAGAGTCTCATGTGTGCTAACTCAAGAGAGCATTGCACGGTCTCAAACAAGCACCCCGTGCTTGGTACACCAAGATTGACAATTATCTCATTGGTTTGGATTTCAACAAAAGTGAAGTGGATTCGAACCTCTATCATATCTTGGTAGAAGATAAATTGCATATTACTGTCCTATATGTTGATGATTTGATTTTAACTGGTGATGAGTAGTTGATCAAATCTTGCAAGGAGGACCTTGCAAGGGAATTTGAAATGAAGGACATGGGTCTCATGCACTACTTCCTTGGGTTGGAAGTATGGCAAGGCGATGGGGAACTGTTTGTGTCTCAAGGAAATATGAAAATGAGATACTACAGATATTCTGCATGAAGAGTTACAAACCTATGGAGATACCTCTAGCGACCAACTGGAGGAAGGAGGATGCCACTTCAGGTGAAGAGGTGGATGCTACCATTTATTGGGAGCTAGTGGGTTCACTTATGTATCTTGTGAAAACATGACCAGATATGTGCTAGCAGTCAACCAGTTGAGCCAAGCTATGGTTAGGACATACAAATTATATTGGAAGGAAGCTAAGCATGTTTTGCGGTACCTTAGAGGCACTACGCAGTATGGATTAAGGTATTGACAAACATAGGGAGTGAAGTTATGTAGCTTCACAGATGCATATTGGGTAGGGAGTCCATCCGACTGAAAGAGTACATCATGTGGAATTTTCAGTGTTGGGTCCGTAATGGTTTCCTGGTACAGCAGGAAGAAAATATATGTGGCGCTCATCTCAACAGAACTAGAATACATGGCTGCAAGTCAAGCAACATGTGAGGCGATCTAGATGAGAAAGATACTTGTGGAACTATCTAGTCAGATGATGGATCCAACTTTGATCTATTGTGATAATTAGAGTTGCATCAAGCTCTCTGAGAATATGGTATTTCACGATCAATCCAAGCATATAGATATATGGTATCACCATTTACGAGATTGTGTGTAGAGGTGGATAGTGTTGTTACAATACATTCCGATATAGGAACAAGATGTTGACATCTTGACAAAGGATTTGTCAAGAGGGAATTTTGAGTTCCACAGGTGTAGGATAGGCGTGGTTGATAAGCCTTTTCTTGCTGAGACAGAGTGTTTAAAAATGCAACAAGAAAGTCTCAATTTGATTTTGCCCTTGTCGAATTGAGAAAAATTAAAATTCCACATCAATAGACAACTTGGATGCAGTTAACTTGTGTGACATGGCTTCTATCACTTAGTTTACTCATTAAATTCGAGTTAGAGGGTTTGGATCTCAGTTAAACAAGTGTGATTTAAAATTTGTAGCAATGAAGGTCAATTATTTCAAGTTGTTTTCAGTTATACTATTTCTAACTGTTGGAGGAACTAGTGGAAGGTCAGTTGTGCAGTGGGTTAATAGTCTAACATAGTGATCATCTAGTTAATTGATCAATCAATATAGTGCATGTAGAGAATTCAATTTCCCTAGTTGTGGTGTGAATTCCAAGGCAGTGTGACATCAATTGTAGACTAGTCTTGAGTGTATAGGTGTTGCATGCAATCAAATGATCAACCTTGGGAATTGCGCAAGAATTTTGGAGGAAATTCCTAAATATTAGGGGCCTAATTTCCTCAAGAGTTGCACAAGGAAATAGGGGCTCAAGCAGAGGCCAAAATTCACTAATTCTCAGCTAGAGCTTCTCAATGAGAATATAAATAGGTTATTCACTTGCAGGTTGAGCTCAGATTGAGCTAGAAATTATAATACATCTATATTCATGAGATGAATGCAAGCAGGCAAATGGATTTTTAGAAGATTTCTTTCCCTTAGAAAAATATTGTGTGCATGTGTGCTATTCTCTTTTCTTGTTTATGATTGAAGTTCTAAGTTGTGGATTGAATTCCACAGAATAGTAGAGTAGGATTGTGTCTTCTTTTAGATTAAAATTTCATGTGCAGTTACAATTCTTCACCATAACTTCTACAATGCTAAACAGAATGATGGCTCTAATCACTGTGTTCTAATAGCATAACATAGTTTTCTACTCCTTTTCCTCCCTACACTATGGGTTTTCTTCCTCTATGATGCAGTCATTTCTTGTCTATCTTTCCTCAGAGTTTCATCTCATGTTCTCATTGTATTGTGCTCTCATGTGTTCTATGTTTTCTTTATATCCAAGTGGTATCTCTTCCCTATGCATGAGAAAGAAAATGCATTTTCATAATGTTGTCCTCCCTAATGCATGAAGTATGACGATCTCTCCTCCATTACGCAGTTGTAACTATTTTTTGGTTGCATGGGAATACATTCCTTGTAACCTTCTCCCAACTCGGTCATGATGGTTCTGACTTCACATGGTCATGGGGATGTTGTTGTGTCAGCTCCTCCCTCCACTTCGTGTTTGTTGACCTTAGGTTGTCCCAACTACCAACACATCCCATCCTCCTTGAATTTTTGTCTTCTGTACGTTGTGGATTTATCTAAGGTAGGAATGTCCCTTCTATCCTTCTTTCTTGCTCAATTAATTTATCAAACTCGTCCATTTAAGGCACACCTTCTGGCCTTCCATGGTTGTCATCAAATGAGTCTAGCTTCCTTCAAATCCCAAGAAACCTCCCTAAAACCCTAGAATTTGTGTCCCAATTCTAAGGCATTTTAATTATAATCAAAATATATGAAATATTTACAATGAAGGGGAATTAGCGTAGGGTTGTCACATTTGTCACCCATGATAATCACTTGATGACAATGTCTATAGTCATCAATACTGGATGAGAGATTTTTATAGCGAATGACTCTTTTTATGATAATCACAGTCACCAATCAACACGAATCTGTACACTCTTTTGTTTGTTACAATAGTGAGACCTTGTAGTCCTCTACCTCATTATTTGTGTTAGCACCTACTTCCCAAGAACATTTAAATTATTTTCCTTTTTTAAGGTCTTATGTGAATAGACCATTGCCTCACTTGCAATCCATGGATATATCCCACAACAATATTTTTTCTTCACAATAACAACTTATTTTGTATTAGAAAATGTTTTGGCCAATTTGGGCAACTTTATAAAACACAAAAGATGAAATATGGGCGTGACCAAATGTTCTGAGTACAAATATAACTTTTGATTTTCCTATAGATTTTATCTTCACTATTCTAGCCTCAAGGGCTTGGTAGGTGCACTAACTTACATGCTGATTAAAAAAGATAACACAAGAAAACATATAAAATCTTGTAAACAAAATTACTAATTTCCATGCCCCTAATGAACTTTAACTTGTATATTCTCTCATGGCTTTAGTCCAACATCATCTAAATGATTCTCTTTCTCAAATATAGCAATAAGGTTGACCTTACCTACATTGTAATCCAATTCCAAGACTTGAGAGGGAAACATGTCCCTATTTTTCTTGAGAGCCAAAGAAAGACAATCAAGGGAGGGTTTCATAGATGGGCTAGAGTAACAAAGGGGGAGGATGTAAAAACTTTCAATGGAAGGCGAAGGGGAGCCACTTCTCTTCCAATCAATTGAAGTAGAGATCTTACTTGCACATCAAGTCTAAAGTTCTTCCTTTTATGAGTTCCCATGAATGCTACCAACTCTTTTTCTCATTCTTGAATTTCTATAATGTGCTTTGGTGTGTCAACCACACAACTGTACTTTTGTTTTGTTTTATTTTTTCTCTTGTTTTCTCTTTGTTTTCATAATGTTCATTTCAAACTAATATTTCCACTAAGTCTTGCACTGTTCCTATGTTGTTTATTTTTCATAATGTTTGAAATCTCACTTCACTTCATTGGGACCACAAAATACACAACTATTGCTCCTACAATGATAATTTTCCATTAAAGAAACACTATTTACCTATTGCTTGAAAGAGATATCAACTCACAAACTATCCAACATTATTCTTGGTAGCAATAGGTGTTGTGGCATGTAACCTCAAGCCTCAAACACTAAGTACACCCACCATTGACACCTAAAGAAACAATAGTGTGAAGCGATGGCAAAAGACTTTCATTAGAGGAATTTTGAGGTCTAGAATGTGCCTCAAAACAAAAAATGTGCTATTTGACATCATCCCCTGAAGATGAGTTGCCATTGGTTGAGTTAAAAATGTTTATTTGTCAAATTACTATTGATAAACGAAAACTTGTAGTTAACTATGATAATACTTAAAAAATAATATTCATGATGAAAAATACTCATAAACTAATTTTAAAGATGTAATAAAAGCATCACATAAAATAAAAGTATTTTACTTTTAAATATATAAATAAAGTACTCATATCACTTTAACTCAAAATTCAAACAATAAAATATTATATACTCTAACCATTATGGAGTCAATTGAATTCATGTTTATTGTGTGGAGAGGTGCTCTCCAACTTAGTATGGAAGATATGTTGTGTTGTAAGGTGTTGTCATGTTTGTCTTGTCATATTATGTAAAAATTTCGGCTTGGTCAAATTACATAAAAATAAAATAAAATAAAATAAATTGAATTATTAATTAAAATATTTTGACTCAGTCAAATTACATGAGAATAAAAAATGAAAAAATATTATAAATATAAGCAATCATAATTAATAATTAAATGAGTATAGATTCACCTTAACTTTGGATCTACCCACTGCTAATACGGATCAAATCTCTTGAAGTGCAAATTTTAAAATGAAAATAAATTTGATCTCCTTAAGATGAATCTAAATTAATTTATGAAAAAATGAATAAATGTGATTATGAGAAACATGATATATGATATATCACATAAAATAAAAAGATTAGTAAACCTCAGGTTATATGTATATCACATGTGACGTTTCATATAAAAACAATTCACCATTTAACCTTTTATTTTATATTTTTGTTTTATTAATTTGAAAGCTAAGAAAATTAAAATAGGATATATATTATATAACATTTGAATAAGACGAAATTATATATATATAATTTGGTCTTATTCAAATGTTATATAATATAGATCATATTTTAATTTTCTTAGCTTTTGAATTATGTATTAGGTTTAATATAAAATTACTATGTATCATTTATTATTATATTGTGCAAATTTTGTATAATGATTTTAAATAATATTTTTATATAGTATATGTTGACACCTAATCATAGGGATTGGGTGAACAATTGTAATTAATGTAAATAAATAATAGAGAAAATGGAGAGTCATCAGGAGATGAACTGAACAATCACTCCCTCTTATATATAATAATGAACAACCTGAATAAAGAACACAATTACATTTGAGGAGTTACCTCCTAGTCTGACATGGTATCAGAGCCAAGTTCCCAAAATTAGTTGTAACTCCTTGTATCTGTTTTTCCTGCCATATTTTCTCTCTCATATTCTTTGCGCTCTCTGGGCTCTCTGCCATAGGGTATTTTTTAATCATTGCCTACACCCTCTGCGCTTCCTGGGCTGTGCATAATTGTCCTCTTGCGTTTTCTCTACATAATACAAGTTTGGTTTATTAATTAGTCTCCGCTGGTTGTAGTAAAATAGTTGACAACACAAGGAAAATGACTCTAGCCGTAAACATTGTATAAATCTCGCCCTCTGTCAAAGCCTCCTTCAAACACCATACTCCCACATTCGATTCCGCTCCGCAGTTTTCCTGCAATCGACGACAGGCTGCCACTGTGTAATAAGAGCCTTTTTGAAGATCCGCCCTTAGATATTCCGGTTGGAAGGATTTTACCTCAACACATTCAACTAGCAGAAACGACGAGGAGCTCAGCAAATTTTTGGCTCCTTCTTCACGATGCCATCTGCTTCTTCTGTTGTCTCCCACACTATTTTCATATATAACGCTGACTGTTTTCATATATATAACTGTTGTTTTGATATATATATATATATATATATATATATATATATATATATATATATATATATATATATATATATATATATATATGCGTTGCTTTTAAGTACTGTTTTGGCATATATACATTGTATCCATGCTATTTGGCCTCCATACATAACGTTGTTTTCATATATACGCTATCCCCATATATAAACGCTCCTCCATAACGCTGTATACGCTGTCCCAAGGACCTCCCCAAAAAAATAATACCTCTGTTTTTTAATATATCAGAGTGCAATTTTTAACCACAAAGAAGTGCATTTTTATATATTAGTAGCAGGGTACATTTTTAAAAAAATGCATTCACTGATATCTATTGTGGGAGTGGTTCTCACTGGCAAGGAGAATTATCCAAAATGGTCGTGGAAAATCAAACACACTCTCATTTTTAAAGAGCTGTGGAAAGGAGTGTGTGTTGGAGACGGAGACAAAGAGCTAAAATAGCCTACCTCAGACAAGGAATTTGTCATTTAGGAAAATAAGAACAACAAGGCTTATGCATTGATTGCAGCATCAGTAAATTAAGAGGTGAGTTGCCATATTTTTCCATTTTTAAATGCTTTCGAAGCCTTACAAAAAATGAAGGAACTCTATGACTCACACTCTACACTTGAAGTTGTTCAAGTCATGATTAAATTGTTCACCCTTGAATTACAAAATGATGATCCTCTTGCTCTTTCATCATAAGTAAAATCTATTATGCATGATATCAAAGTCACTAATGTTGAACTGGACATTCCTCTGATAGCTTTTCTCAAGGCACTTTATCCCACTTACTCAAATTATCTTGAGTCATTGCAAGCAAATGGAAAACTCAAAGATATTACCTTTGACTCCCTTGTGAAAAACTTTGTTGAAAGAGAGAAAGATTTTTGGAAGAAGACAACTCTCCAGTCTCCTGAAGAGGCTGTGTATCTTGCACATAGAGAAAAGAATCTCGCTCAAGATTCTTCCAGAGGAAGAGGTGGTTGAAGAGGAAGAGGAAGAAATTTCAAAGGCGGGGGGGGGGGGGGGGGGAGGCACTCTCAAGGAGAAATGTCAGGTTTGCACTGCATACGTTGCAAAAGAGATGGATCACATGATGCATCCACATGCAAGTTGCCTTGGGACAAAATTGAGCAGGAAAGAAATCAACCCAAAGGTAAAACTAATGACAAAGAGAAAGGAAAAGCACCTGAATTTGCTCACTATGTTATGGCACACTGTAATATTGGAGTAAATGAAGGCTTATTTAATGCTTCACTTTCTTCTTGGAAAAATGATTGGTTGCTTGATTCAGGAGCAACTTGCCACATGACTTTTAGAAGAGATTTTTTTGAAGAATTTATTGATAATGTTGATGGAGCAGTATACTGTGTAGACAAATCAAAACTCAAGCCATCAGGGCTTGGCACAATCAGGTTTAAATTGCCTGGTCTTCCAGACTTTCTTCTGCATCATGTTCTATATCTCCTACAGCCAAGGAGAAACTTGTTGTCCTTGTTCCACATCCGCCAGCAAGGACACTCCATTCATATGTTTGATGGCAAGCTTGAGGTGAGAAAAGCATCAGATCACTCACTTGTCATGACGGGGTTAGAAGAAGAAAGGCTTCTCAAGCTACAGGGTACCTCTGCTCGTGCACAAAATCTCTCATACAATTGTCATTATGAAGAAGGTACATTTCCATCAAGTTTATTATGGCATGCTAGATTTGGACACTTGAACTATGACAGCCTCCACTTGTTGAAGAAAAATGGTGTTACTGGTTTGCCTACAATTCCTAGGAAACTTAAGAAATGTGATGCTTGCATTCTAGGAAAGCATAGCAAATAGCCTTTTCATGATTCACATTCCAGAGCACATAGAAAACTTGAATTCATTCAATCAGATTTATGTGGTCCAATGCATGTTCCTTCTGCAAATGGAAATAAATATATGATGACATTTATTAATGACTACACCAGAATGTCTTGGGTTTATTTATTGAAGAACAAATCTGATGCTTTTCAAACATTCAAGAACTTTTATACAAGGATTGAAAATGATGCACAATCTCATATTGGCTCTGTTCACATTGATAATGGAAAAGAATACACTTCAGATGAATTTGAAAAACTATCTTCACCAACATGGGATCAAACATCAAACAATTGTGCCTTATAATCCCCAACAAAATGGAGTAGCTGAAAGAATGAATAGGACAATCTTAAATATGGTGCACTCCATGATGTTTTTCAAAAATGTAAAATTGATGTTTTGGGCTGATGTAGTTCTATGTGCTGTATATATAAAGAATAGATGTCCATCTAATGCTATTAGAAACCAGACTCCTTATGAAATGTGGTATGGGCACATTCCTTCTGTAAAGCATCTCAGGGTCTTTGGTTCCACATGTTATGCCTTGATACTAAAGGTACATAGAAACAAACTTGGTGCAAAAAGTCGTAAGTGTATCTTCCTAGGGCATTCAAACACCTCCAAAGCATACCATCTCTATGATGAAGTCAATAAAAAGTTTGTTGTACCTAGAGATGTAATCTTTCTTGAATCATCCAAAACTGACAATGTTGTTGAGTAGCAACTTATTCGCTTGGATAGATTCGCAAATGCAAAATCATTTCAAGAATTTGATAATCAGATTCCACATCTTGAGGGGGGATTCCTATACTAGATCAACCTGTGGAATCTTCTTCTGAAGCACTCTCTCCCTCGCATGAAAATCCACAAAGGATGATACTTTGAGTGATGTGATTGACAAAATTGGGAGACTCAATCTTGATTCAGTCCCAACTCAATCAACGGAGCAGCTTGGACCATCTGAGAAAGTCTCCCAAAGTGGCTGACAAAGACACTTGAAGTGTTCATCCTGAAGAGGTTGGAAAGATAGGAACTAGAAATTCAAACCGACAAAATGGAGATGATGTAGATGACTCTGATTCACCTGTTGATATGGATGTTTCTTATGATTGTGAATTGAATTTTCTAAAGATTTTGAACCAACTTCCTTCAAGGAAGTTGCTTCTCACGATGAATGGAAAGAAGCAATGCAAAAGGAGTATGATGCCCTGATAAAGAATGGCACTTGGAAGCTGGTTGATCCTCCATTGGGAACCAAACCAATTGGCTGCAAGTGGGTCTACACAAACAAGTATAAAGCTAATGGATCACTTGACAAGCACAAAGCCAGGCTTGTGGAAAAAGGTTTTTCACAGAAGGAAGGGATCGATTATGAGGAGACTTTTGCCCCCACATCAAAATGGGCTACCATCCGGACACTCTTTGCCCTAGTAGCTCAGAACGGTTGGAAAGTCCCTCAAAAGGATGTAAAAACTACTTTCTTGAATGGAGATCTAAAAGAGAATGTTTTTATGTCCCAGCCTGAAGTATTTGTTGTAAAAGGACATGAACATAAAGTATGCAAAGTTGTGAAATCCTTGTATGGCCTCAAATAAGCACCGCGAGCCTGGTATGAAAATCTAACTGAGGATCTTCTGAAACTCAATTTCAAACATTATGATCTTGATGATGCAACTTTGTTTGTCAAGAAGGTTGGAAAAATAGTTGTATATCTTGTGGTATATGTAGATGATCTTTTGATGACAGGGTACAATGAGAGCTACATTGCATCCATAAAGAAGGAATTGAGGAAATGTTTTGAAATGATTGATTTAGGCTATGTTCATTACTATCTTGGTATTGAAGTAACTCAACATCCGAAGTTCATATTCCTTTCTCAAAAAAAGTACATTGGTCCTATTGAACAGGTTTGGCATGACTGAATGCAATCCTCTAACTACTCTAATGGAACAAAAATTAAAGCTCACATCCATTGAAGGAAAAGAATTTGAGGATGCAACAAAGTATAGACAGTTTGTAGGAAGTCTCAACTACCTAACTACTACCAGACCATACATTTCGTTTGTTGTTGGAATCCTCTCCAAGTTTATGCAAAAGCCTTGTGAGGGACATTGTTATGTTGCAAAAAGAGTTCTAAAGTACTTGAAGGGAACTCAAGACTTTGGAATCAAGTATACACAGGTGGGCGAATTCAGCTTGATTGGATACTCTGATTCAGACTTCGATGGAGATAAAGAAACTGGGGTATCTACTTCAGGTTATGCTATGAGTCTTGGATCAGGAGATGTCTCCTGGAGATCACACAAACAACCAGTTTCAACAGATTCCATAACAAAGGCAGAATATGTGGCAACAGTTGAGGCAACAAAAAATTGTGTGGCTCAGGAGAATTCTTGAAGATTTGCAGGTAAAACAAGTACAATCAACTCCACTCATGATTGACAATACCTCGGCAATAAAGTTTGCCAAGAACCCAAAGTTCCACGATCGAACGAAGCACTTCAATACAAAATATCATCTGATTCGACATCATGTTGAGGCCAAAACAATCCATCTTCGTCATTGTTCCACTAATGAGCAAATCACAGACATCTTCATGAAAGCGCTTGGAAGAGAAAAGCTTGAAAGATTCAGAACGATGCTTGGACTCAGCAACATCCCTTCAAATTAAGGGGCGAAATGTTGCCACCTAATCATAGGGATTGGGTGAACAACTGTAATTAATGTAAATTAATAATAGAGAAAATGGAGAGTCATCGTGAGATGAACTGAACAGTCACTCCCTCTTGTATATAATAATGAACAACCTGAATGAAGAACACAATTACATTTGAGGAGTTACCTCCTGGTTTGACAGTATATTAATTATATATAATTATATGTTATATAATATATATCATATTTTAATTTTCTTAGCTTTTGAATTATGTATTAGGTTTAATATAAAATTACTATGTATCATTTATTATTATATTGTGCATATTTTGTATAATGATTTAAAAAAATATTTTTATATAGTATATTAATTATATATAATTATATGACTTTTAGTTATATTAATTATTTGGTGATTTGGAATTTTATCATATAATTAAGAAGTTATAAATTTATATTTTATTCTAAATTTAAAGTGAGAAATGTAATAGTTGTTTAAAAATAATGATTTTTTTTTAAGTTCATTTCCTTAGAATAGTCATATTCTTTCTTTTTAGTGAGATCAATACTAGGAATTTTTTTATTAATTTTATTTTAAATTAACTTGTATAACTTTTTAAGTTCATTTCCATAGAATAGTCATATTCTTTCTTTTTAGTGAAATCACTAATAAGGTTTTTTTTTAAGCAAAGTCTTTAGGTAGAAATCACATAAGAGAAATTATTGCCAACGCGTTTCGAACCTACAAGTGTGATTTGTGTTTTTTTTTATTTTTTATTTTTTATATGTATTTTATCATCTCTTTTGTTCTTAACTCCTTTTAGTAATTTTGTTATTTGTTTAATAGGCCTCAACCCCATATTTTATTATTAACCATGTTTTATTTATTGATTACTTTTCTTTGAATATATATATATATATATATATATATATATATATATATATATATATATTTTCTTTTGACTTATGTATATTTTTGTTTTATTTAATTTTCCATTAATTATTTTTAATTTAATTAATTTTTATTTATTAAATGATCTTGTTTTGATTAGGGTCTTGACTCCTTTTTATAATTTTTGACTTCCCTCCTTGTTTAGAGTTTGACTTTGATTTTTTTTTTTTTGTATTTATTATTAATAAATTAATTTAAATATTATTTTTCAAAAACTAGTTGTTTAATATAGTAGTTACTTATTAATATATTTTTTTAATAAATTAGTAAATTAATATCATAATTTAAATATTATTTTTAAAAAACTAGTAATATTTGGTTTTAATAAATTAATTTAAATATTATTTTTCAAAAACTAGCCGTTACCTATTAATAATTTTTAATAAATTAATAAACTAATATCATTATTTAAATATTATTTTTCAAAAACTAGCAGTTTAATATAGCTGTTACTTTTTTTTCCCATTAGGAAAAAGTCGTAATTTCTATTAAAAGGGAGAAATTACATTTTGCATATGCATATTGCATATTCATATGTGGCCATTGACCATCATGAGTTCAGCAAAAAAAATAACTTGAGTGTTCTGGATCTCCTCGCAGGGAGTCTGTATGTTATATATACAAAATTTTAAATATCAAAGTCTGGCTCCACGCGGGGAGTACTGTAATAGTCATGATGAACTGTAACAAAAAGGAACCATATCACAAAAAGAGATAGCCATTTCCATATCTATAGTTATGGATGGGTCGGTGACCCATTCCTGTTATGATCTATGTAGGGCCGGTGATAATATTGATGGAAGGTTCCATCAATCTTCTCCTGTATCAACCATTGTTCTAGATGGCTGTGCGCTGCTTCTTTTGACAGTTGGTCCGCTTCTTCATTCTGCTCCCTGTAGATATGACGACAGTCAAAAGATTCAAAAGAAGTGATCAGTGTTTTGGCTTCATCAAGGATATTTCTCAAAGAGTAAGTATAACAATGTGATGCAGAATTTATCCAATTGCAAACAATCTGGGAGTCGCCAAATAGTTGGAGATGTCTGCACTGTTTTTGTATAGCAAAATATATGATGTGTTTGGCTGTGCTGAGCTTAGAGAAATTATTGGTGCCATTTGGGTATTTGATCTGTATCTTAAAGCAGTGGGATTCATTCAAATAAAGGACAGCACCCCCGCCACATCCAGTATCCTGGGCAGAGCCGTCGAAGAAGGCCCAAGGCTTGGTTCTGTCTATGGTGGGGGGGGGTGATAGTGCGGGTAGGAATGCTCCTCACAGACGTAGGCAGAAGATTGAAGTCAGCAATAGTGTGACTCAGGATGGATGGCCAATTAGGGGGCCTGTTATTAAAGATGATGTGATTGCGGGCAATCCAAATGGCCCAACAGACAAGTAGGGGTAAGTTAATGAGTCTGTCCGCGTGGTCTTTAATCCAATTGCTCCAAGCTTCCTTACTGTCAAATCCGTGCCAATCCTTGAGGCCAGGTATGTGAGCGGAAATGCTGTGCCAGAATGTTCGTATGACAGAGCAGTGGATGAAAAGATTATCAGTGCTCTCCTCTTCACAACAACAGAGATGGCATCTGAAAGGGCCATGGAAGGATCTCTTCAAGAGGTTTACTCCTGTGGGGATCTTGTCGAAAATGATATTCCACATGAGCAAGCGACAACGAGGTGCGGCCTGCAATTTCCAGATCCTGTTCCATTGAGGATTGATGTCCAGGGGCTTATAAGGTTCCATAAGCTTCAGATATCCCTCCTTTGGAGTATAACGTCCATGTTTAGCGATGGCCCATATGAGTTCGTCAGGCCCTTCAGATAGTCTGATGTTGGCTTGAGTGAGGGCCTCAGTAAATGTGCTCCATTCAAGCTACCACTGTGCTGGGATGTCCAAGGTTGCGGATGTGAACCAGGCCTGTTGTAGGAATGTAGAGTTTGCATTGTCCCCTATATGATTGATGTGAGTTATCCCCCTGTCATGAAGGTGTCTGATGAGATCATCCGAGAGCCTGTGTAGGTTGCCGCATCCTACCCAGGGGTCAATGCCAATCCTCACGTCTTGTCCACTCTTAATGCACCAAGTGATGCCTTCCCTGAGAAGCGGGAGGGAGAGTAATACAACCTTCCAAATATTTGAGATATTGGGACCTGGGTTGTGATGTCGACGGAACCAGTCCATGAGATGGGAGGGTCTGATATATTTTGCTTGTGCCACTCGTGACCAGAGGCTGTCTGTAGTCAGGAGTAGCCAGCCTAGTTTGGCAGCTAGGGCCTTAGCAAACAGATCAAGTCGCTTGATACCCCAGCCACCCCATCTCTTAGGTCTGGCAATGGTGTCCCATTTTACCCAGGCGAAGATTCTCCCAGGTTGCTGTCCTTTCCATAAGAATCTGGAGCATATGATCTGTATTCTGTTTAGGACTCCTCGGGGTATCCAAGCCAGTGTCATCCAGTATACAGGCGTGGCTTCGATGACAGCTTTAATGAGAGTGAGGCGTCCGGCTCTAGAGAGGTATCTATGATACCAGATATGGAGTCTTTTCTCCACCTTGGCAAGGAGCCAAGTCCAATCTGCTATTTTGTAGCCAAGGGGTTTCAGCCTGTACCCCAAGTACTTGATGCCATCAGATAGCCTGGTTGAGGTGAAGGGGAACCGCTGGGCTGCATAAGCAGATTCATGGCGAGAGCAGCCAACAGTCATGATAGTAGATTTACCCTCATTAATCATCATCCCAGTAGCAAGCTGAAATAGAAGAAATATATTGTGGAGAGCTGTGGTGTCACTCAGTCCTCCATTGAGGAATATGAGAATGTCATCCACAAACAGTAAGTGCGTGAGGTGAAAATTATTGGATATTCAAATGCCCGAGAGCTGATGTCTTTCCTTAGCTGTTATGATAAGTCTGCTCAGGCCTTCCATGATCAGTAGGAATAGAAGAGGAGAGAGGGGGCAGCCCTGTCTGAGACCTCTTTCCGAGGTGAAGAAGGGAGTGGCCTCCCCATTAAGAAGAACACTGTAGGCAACCTCAGAAATGCAACACATGACCCATTTAATGAAAGTATAGGGAAAGCCGAGGTGAGTCAAGAGTAGTCTGATGTATAACCAGTTTACTCTATCAAAAGCTTTAGTGAGGTCGACTTTGAGGATCATGCCTTTTTGCTTTTTAATGTGGAGGGTGTGGAGGAGTTCCTGTGCAGTGGCAATGGCTTCATGAATCTGACGATGGTCAAGAAAGGCAAATTGTTCAGATGAGATGTGGCGGGATAATATAGGCTTCAGTCGGTTGGCTATAATCTTTGCAATAATCTTGTAGAGACAATTGCAAAGCGAGATGGGCTTGAAGTCATTGAAAGAGACAGGCTGATCAGATTTGGGGATAAGGGCGATGAAGGTGGATTTGATGGCCATGGAGATCCTGCCCGATTGTCTACAGAGTTCAATGACTTTCAATAGGTCATCTGCCATTATGTCGAAGAAGGTAATATAGAATTCAATGGTCCAGCCATTAGGTCCTAGACTTTTATCCTTTTTGAACCATTTGATAGTTGCTTCCAGCTCTGCCAAAGTCACCTCCTTAGTGAGATCATCATGTTCCTCTGGATCAACGAATCTGGGGAAATGCTCAGCCACTCTCATGATTTCAAGAATGTTAGATTTGCGGGGGGCTTTATAGATGCTTCTGAAGTGGTCTGATGCGAGCTTAGATAGATGCCTCTGTGTAGTGACCACATGATCCTGTTTGTCTTTTAGTTCCCAAATGGTATTGATAGCCTTTCTCCCATTGGCGAATCTATGATAGAAACGAGTGTTGTCATCCCCTTCAGCGAGCCAAATGGCTCGGCTGCGAAGTCTCCAGCTTTCCTCCCTGTCCTTCAGGATCTAAGATCTCTTTACAATATGAGACATGTAAAGGTCTTTCCTTTCCTGTGTGGGAAAGATACCACCATCCTCCTCTTCATGAGCAGCAATGAAGTCCTCAGCCTCCCGCAAAGATTGATCATCACGGAGTCTCTTTTGGTGTGCCCAGGCCTTAGAGATCCTTTTAAGCTCCGATAATTTCCTGATGAAGCCCTCAGTGAAATGTTCCTCCTCTTCTATGGGGCGGCTCTGCCAGTACTCTGTGACCATCTGAATATAGGATGGGTCTTTTAACCAGGAGGAGTTAAATTTGAAGGGGCTTTTTACTTTATTATGAATATCAGAGAATTCCAGATAAATAGGTCTGTGGTCGGATATGCCCCCAGATCCCACCCATTGCCTTATACGAGCAATCCTGTTGTGGAGGGGTTCTTTAATAAGAAATCTATCAAGCCTCCTGGCCAGACTCTGATCACCACTCCTGTTGTTTGACCATGTGTGTTGCAGTTTAGTCATGGGGGTGTCGATCCAGTGGTGTTCCTCCAGCAGGGTGGATATGGTATCCGAGAAAGGGTCAGTCCTGGCAGCATGCCCCCATGATTCGCAGAAGCCCAATGTGAAGTTCAAATCCCCTCCCAGGATGATGTTATCCTGTTGAAAGAGAGAAGAGGTCAAGAGAGAATGCCAGTAGGCCTCTCTGTCAGAGCAAGGGCCATATACATTGATGAGCCTAAGGACAGTTTCCATAGACTGAACATAGGCATCGATGCCAATGAATCCTCTGCCACCCCATGTGTTTATTATTCTCAACGCTCTGTTATTGATACCAATTGCCAGACCCCCGGATCTCCCTGAAGCATCTATAGCGTGGAAGGTCCAGTTAGGTAACCAGGCCTCGAGGGATGGTATAAGGAAGTCTGCATTACAGAGCGTTTCTTGCAAAAAGATGATGTCCAATAGAGAGAGGGAGAGAAGTCTCCGAAGGGCTAGTTTTTTGGGTGTACTAGCAAACCCCCTGCAATTGAAGGATATGATCTTCATGTCGGATGTGTGGCAGGGCTTTTTTCTCTAAGGGCCCTGAAGATGGTCTGTTGTCGACCAAGAGCGACTTCGGCATCAGCCGCATGTCTGGCTTTTGAAAGACAGGATGGTTGTCCTCGCAAGAGCTTCTGGAGAGAAGGCGGTGGGTCGAGAACCAACCCAATAGCGTCAGTACCAATCCCTCTAGTCCGGGGGCGGAGAGAGTACCGAGGGGGTGTCGGGGAAATGGGCTCTGGTAGCTGATCGGTCGCCAGCGGGGGGAGAGATGGAGGACAAGGCGGTTCACAGAGAGAGGGGGAGGGGATGGGACAATTGAGAGAGGAGGAAGGAAAGGGCACACGGGGGGAGGGGAAGGAAGGTACCGATGCGGGGGAAGAAGGGGGTACAGCCTGATGCATAGAGACAGATGTAGCCAGATCATGCAAAGAAGAGAGTAAATTAGAAGTGGAGACAGCTGACATACCCAGTGTATCGTCGCCCGCCGGATCAGAGACATCTGGGACGGGAGCAGGCGATGCACGGGTGGGAGCTTCTGCCAGTGATGCAGTCGGTAAGGGAGGATCAACTTCAACTTGTACTGGAGACCCCACGGGCACCGCAGTCTGAGGATGACCAGGAGGTGAGAAGGGTCGATCCTGTGTCGCATCCTGTGCTGGTGTCGGTCCTTTTCTCAGAAGTGGGCAGTCCCGATAGAGGTGACCAACCTTATGACAATGGCGGCATCTGTAAGGGATCCCTTCATAGTCTATGATCTGTTTCCTGGAGAAGTCCCTCCACTGGATAGTGATATATTCTTGTAGACCCCCCTGGTATCCAGATTGATGAGAAGCCGCGCATATGCCATCATGCCAGTGTGAAGATATGATTTATCATAATCCATGTAGACCCCAATTGCATTGCCAATTCTGCGAAAGATATCTTCGGACCAAAATTGCAGGGGAAGACCCGGGAGTTTGATCCAAACAGGGTCGATTCCGATCTGTTCCATGGCCGGATCGAACATGGGAGTCCAGCGTTTCAGAAGTACCGGAGAATGTTCAAAGTGCCAGAAAGAGGAAAGTACCCAATTTGTGTGATCGACACGACCGAAACGCAATGCAAACCATCCCCTCACAAAGGTTTGCACGAAGGGTATGTCGACCAAGTGTTGTCCCCAAACTTCTGTAGCCCAAGCCTTTAATCGTGCAGCCGAGTAATTTCGTCCTCTGATGCGTCCCACCAGAACCCTATCAGCAAATTCCATGATGTCTCCCCACTGGGTGTCCTCTTCGAGTCGGAGGAATATGTCTTCCTCCCTGGATCTGAAGCAACGGTACTTTTTACCCAGTCCAGTTCTCGGTGGAGGAGGCAGAGGGGGGGAGGGAGCAGGGGAGGAGACGATGCCGTGTGAAGGGTTTGTGATAGGTGCGAGGGGAGGGGGTAAGGTACCAGAGACGGGGAGAGGATCCGAGAGAGGGGGAATATCAGTGAAACAACCCGAGTGTGAGCCGGCGACGGGGGGAGCGGGAGTCGAAAACGGAGCGGAAGTGAAGGGCCATTGATACGCTGCAGAATGAGAAGAACTAGGGTTAGGGTTTAGGCACCCAGCGACAAACCCCAGGGAGGCCGGCGATAAGGGAGGAGTAGACAATGCAGGCCAAGTGGGGGGAATATCCGGGAGAATAACGGGAGGATGTTGCGGGGAGTCACCGGCAGAGTAAGCAGCAAAATCGACCAGAGGTTCCGGGAGATACATACCTTGTGAGCTGGAGGATGGAGTACGCCAGATGGAGACGCCATTCAAAGGATCTTCGGTGTAGTCGACAACCTCAAGTTCCTCCATATTGCCAGCTAGCGGAGCCCTCGAAACGACGAGAATCTCGGAGCACAGGTAACCAAGGTGTGATGCAAGAATCGATAGCGAGGCGTAACAGCGGGGAGGGCAAACAAACGGAAGGTAAACAGGTCGATGCGAAGACGGTAACTGCAGAGCGTCAGATAGTGGGTAGACTCTTAGTCGCGGCGAGGGCGTAGGTGCGGGAACCGGGAGAGGTAACCAGGTACGGGCGCGGTGAGCTCAGACTAGGGATACGCCCGAAACCGAAACCCTAACCAAAACCGCCTCGTGATGCAGACTCCATCTCCAGCCAGGCACATGTTACCCAAATTCCCCCATCAATATAGCTGTTACTTAATAATATTTGTTTTTAATATATTATTAAATTAATATCATAATTTAAATATTATTGTTCTAATATAGCCGTTACTTGAAATTATGTCTCTACATTGCTCTCTATTTAAGCCTTTGCCATGGTCTGCCTTTTCATCTGGTCCTGATGATGAACCACACTTGTTGGTTAGAAACACGTTGGCCAAAAATTTCTTTTATGTGATTTCTACCGAAAGACTTTGTTTAATTCATTATGGATCAGAGAACCTTGAATACAAAAAAAGACTTTTTTTTTATTATTAATTTTATTTTAAATTAACTTGTATAACTTAACTATGGTTATGTAAAATGTGTGTTGAAAATTTATCTCCCCCACGAAAGGACTAACTCATAATATTTTATTATCTCTCTTAAGAGGCCCATTTTAAACCTCAAAATTTGAAGTACAAAAACTAGTTTCTCGACAACAAGAACCATAAATTCCAACACATGTCTCCACTATAAAAACCATATAAAATCCATGGATTGATTCCAACATACAATGAGCTCCTCATCTAATTGTTAGTGCTTCCACTTCTACTTTCTTAAAATATAACTTCTCCTCATGTAATAGTTGGTGCTTCCACTTCTAGTTTCTTAAAACATAACTTGTGGAAACCAAATCTGGATTTTTAAATTTCTTACAATATCACTTATGGGAATCAAATCTAGATAGTGAGAATAACAATCATTCAAATCCAATTATACAAATTAAACCCAGTAAACAAGTCATATTTAATATATTATATAATAAATTTTATTTTTTATTTTAGGTGATGCATTTTCCAGAAAAGAAGAAGGCATCATTTCCATCCTAGATTCCCAAAGATATCAACTAAGCTTTAACACTTGTGTAAGAAGATTAAAGAATTGCTAGTTCTGAATCCAAAAAAAAGGCGCGCTGCAAAGCAGCAAGTCCTTGCTAATGTACTTGAAGTGAACTCTACGTATGACGCGTTGACATGATCATTAGTGTCAGTATCACTTGGTGTGACATTTGACCGAGCAATGTTTACTGCTTTCTTTGAATTCGTTGCCAAATAGGATGTATTATTTGAATGCAATGTCAAGAGGGTTGTTTTCTTTTAATTCAAAACCGTATTGTCCTCTTGGATCAACCTATACCAATAACACTGACGTTGAATTCAAATTGCAGCCTGATTCTGTTAGTTTTAGCTTCCCCTAAAACTATTTCACAGTTGCCTCACTACTAGAGAAGAGAATTTGCAGACCAAAAACTCAGATTCTTTGGCCGCACCTCTGTCCAATCCTAGTTGTAGTAAAACTAAAGTCCACAACACAAAATTACATATATAAGTCCGTGTGTATGTATGTATTTAATAGATTTTGAATGGGTGGTGAAGAAACTTGGTTTTCCTCTGAGCTAAGAGCATTAATGCATTGAAATATCTTCATCCTCAAATATAGGATACCAGTGACCATGACCATGTGGGGAGATGGAGATTGTGAAAACAAGTGTAAACAAAAAGGCTAATTATTCCTACTCCTCCTCCTCCTCCAGCAATTACGATGCTCTTTGGGTCAACTCTTTCTGTGTGAAAATCTTGTAGGATTCCCCCGCTTAACTTTACTTTGGATCGATATATCTTCTGGTAGAGAAACCATTGATACCTTCTTCGAATGTTTGGTATCTGAGGTTGCCCAAGGGTGAGAAATGTTTCCAGGAATAGGGCAGTGAAGATAAGCACAAGTGAAAGGACAACAGAAAAAAAGAGCTGAGGATAAACAATATATAATAGGCGATTATCTAAGAGCATAAATGAGATTATCAAATTTTTGGGAGATGCCAAATAGGCTGCCTTATTTGGATCCACATTGTAAGCTATCTGATATATCAGTGTTGGTCAGGTCAATGCAGAGCGAAGACAAAGTCATTAACCAATTAACGTAACTCTCAGGGCTAACGACGAGGCTTGAATCCAAGATGTATTCTTTATAAACCTCACACCTTGCCATTTCACCATAGGTTTTTGATGTTCAAATGTTTTTAAACCGATAAAAACTTAAATATGTTTATATGTCTATCCACTTATATTATCTCAATGTCTACAGTTTAATGTTATCACAATTGAAAATGAAACGATGTATCATTCAGAAAGCTAGAAATGGATGAGCCAAGGCATGCTAAGCTATTTGTAGAGTGATCAATACTTGAGCGATTCTGCACAACACATTATCCTTCCCATCGCATAATTGTCTAGCATAAGCTCTATAGTGCATTACACAAAGTAAAAAAATTCCAGAAAAGACCCTAGATATCCCCTACTGCAATTTCAAATGACTTTGGATCCACCAAAATATTTAACAATCAACATGGTATATACTATGCACATAATGAAATTTAGCAAAAATGATAGACTTTACTAAAGAGAGAAGCATGCTTCCTGAAGTCTAAATATTTGACTATTAATTATACTACACTCTGAATACAATTTTCCATAGCATGATCTCCATTTCTTAAAATTGGTGAATGTACAAGAAGAACGTTTATTTAGTCATTTAGCCAGCCCCTCCTTTTGTTTCTATTTCTTCATATATTGGCACAACATGCCTTCACTTCAATCAGGTCACTTTGAGCATTGAACCTTTAAGCTTATTTTGAGACATGAACATAGGAAGGCACTAAGCTGAAAGAATAATAAGACATTTATGAAAATTCTTACATGTAAATTTAACTTGAAAGATAGATTCATCATTCTTTGCTAAGGGTTAAGGAATAGGTTCCCCACATGACAAATCTGCAGGCTTAATCCTTTTATATGGTTGAAGTGACACTGTGATGGACATAAGTTAGCCGAACTTCTTAGAATGACTACTTGGTTAAAACTTAAGATACAAACACAATTAGCCATGAAAATTGTCCAGGACAACACTGAGTTAATTCTTCAATATGAAAAAGTGATGCATTGCAAATAAAACAAAATTGAGAATTACATCACTACCTGAGCAATTTTGAAGAGCACATTACCCTTTCCATCACATAATTGTCTAGTGTAATCTCTATAATGCATTACACAAAGTAACACTTCATAAGTCCATGTTATGCATTCTAGGAGCATAATTGCAATCAAAAGACTATCTAAAAATAAACTACTTTAGCTTGAGCAGAATATGATGCAAAATCTCATAAGATACCCTAGATATCCCCTATCGCAATTTCAAATGACTTTGGATCCACGGAAAGATTTAACAATCAACATGGTATGTACTATGCACATAATGCCATTTACCAAAAAATGTAGACTTCATTGGATGGAGAAGCATGCTTCTTCAAGTCTAGTTTATATAATCAAATATAAAATAATGGTAATAACAAGAAAGAAACATTTAAATTCATTGTTTTACTATTAGTTGTACTACACACTGAATACAATCTTCCAGATCATGATCTCCATTTCTTAAAACTGGTAAGTGTACAAGAAGAACATTTATTTAGTCATTTAGCTTAACTTCATTCAAGTCACTTTGAGCATCAGACTTTTCAGCTTATTTTGAGACATGAACATAGGAAGGCGGTAAGCCAAAAAAATAATAAGACATTTATGAAAAGTCTTATATGAGACATTCCATGCAATATTGTATAAGAAAATTTAACTTGAAAGACAAATTCATCATCCTCTGCTACAAGTTAAGGAATAGGTGGTCCATTCTTAACTTATCTTCTTGGAGAAGGTTTTATGCAGGCTTAATCCTTTTATATGGCTGAACTGACACTGCCCTAGACATAAGTGAGCTCAAATTCTTAGAATGACTACTTGGTTAAGATACAAACACAATTAGCCATGAAAATTGTCCAAGGAAACAAGCCATGTGTTGACATCTTTGAGATGAAGGAAAAGGAAAGGAAACTATAGCCAAATAAGATGCAATATCAGTAGCACTTATGAAAATATATACTTAAGATTTAACCACAAAATTTCAATACTAGTCTCAGACTCAAGGATAAGTGTATATAGGAAACCAAGACACTTTGTGGTGTCTTTCCAGTTCAGTGGAAGCGCACACCTATTGTTTTCTTTTTTTTGGGTGGATTTTTGATGCTTTTGGGTGAAATTTGGATTAACAGAGAGTTTGGGGTTTGAATGATCAATTTGCTTGAATTATCACTCTAGTTTGAATTTTCACGTTATTTGAGTTGTCATTTGGCTGTAAAATCCAAATTATCTGTAATAGTCCTTGTGAAAATTTCATGTAAAAATATATAAATACCACGGATGATGGGACATGTATTCCAAGTTGAATGGTGGGCAGGAAATCCTAGTGGGTGTTCATTTGGTTGTTTATGGTTAAGGAAATTGGAAAAGGAAATGGCTAAGGCATTAAAGAGGCACAAAGTTATTTTGGCATGTTTATTTATGAAAATAATAGAAAATAGGAGAAAAAGGAGGTGAAATGTCACAGGTTGCATGTGAGGAGGAAAATGAAGGAAAATAACGAAAAATGAAGAAAATAGAGGCCTCGTTAATAAAAGGATTCTAAGGATTAGTTGGCAAGCTTCTTCCTTTCAGTGTGAACCTTTAGTCAGTTCAATTTTGGAGCTCTCTCATTACTCTCTCTCTCTCATACTCTTGGATAATTTGAGCACTCTTGGTGGGTGTGGCATACTTGGATTCTTGGAGCAAGAAGGCAAAGGAAGAGTAGGAAAGCGCAAGAATGCATCGACATCAACAACTACATCAGATTTTCTTGCAGGTACCGAGTTGCATGTATGATTTATTCACTATTTTGGCATGCATGGCACATGCATGTGGTTTCTTGGTTGTAATCCATCATTGGCATGGAGGATTGCTTGGATCAATAGTGGATTTCCTAGCCTTGCCATTTCCGTGATAGCCATGGTGATCGTGGATCTAATTTCATTGTTTTGTTTTGGTTGGTTCTCATGTTTCCTTAGCTTGGGTTGAGTTATTAGGCCTGAAAGCCCTGGTTGAACAAACACTCTGGAAGCCCTGTAACAACTTGGGTTGAGTTACTAGTCCTGGAAGCCCTGGCTGGACAAATGCTCTGGAAACCCTTGGCGGGTTGAGTTACTAGTCCTGGAAGCCTTGGTTGGACAAATGATCTGGAAGCCCTGTATAAGTTGTGGGTTGATTTACTAGCTCTGAAAGCCTTGGTTGGATAAACGCTATGGAAGCCTTGGAAGGCTTGGATGGAGACCAATTTGATGATGGTTTTTCTTTGTGATGTTCGACTGTGAGGTGGAATCACTGTTTGATGGGTTGAGGTGGATGGCCTCTGGAAGCCCTGTATGAGTTTTAATTGATGTGTTCTATGAGATCCCACATTCATGCTTGGAATATGGCACGGGGGTGAATGGCTAAAGAGAGATTTGGCTAAGCCATTCTATGGTCGGGTGGAACGTGGTAGTACCATCTCCTATTGGTTCATTGCATTCATTAATGAGAAATCTATTCCCTTTATTTTCATGTGTAAAGGTGCAGATGTATTTATGGATTTGATGGTTGATATGTTTATTGTATTTATGTTCCTATTATGTTGGTTATATGCACATTTTATGATAGCAACTATGTATGGCTCTCAGCATGTTTTTACTTGTATGTGAATGGATAATGTGTCTATGACTTAATGGAGGATAATGAAGAAAATGGTATGAGGGAACAATGGTTCATAACAATTCTCAGATAAGTATGAGATCCCTACACTTAATTATGTTATTTACACCTATAGATTACATATTGATGATATGTTTGACGAAACACATGTCATGGCTAATGGGGTTCTGGTTATGATCTTGTTCAGTTTATTGTTTTTTCAATTCCATTTCCTTAAAGTCACCAAGGAGGTTGAATCTTATCCATAGTGGCTTCTTGTCACATGTTTACCGCGACTGGATGGTTGCTTGGGTAGATATGGGAGGAGGGTGTTAAAGAGTGGTATCAGAGCATGGTTCAAACACTTGGACTAGATGAGCTCTATCATAGGTGAAATGAGGAACAAAGGTTAAATTTTAGACCTTTATTTCATATCCATTATAACTTTTCTCATGTGGAATATTAGAAGTTGAAATTTGTCGATATTGAAGGTAACTCCCACTGATAATGTGGTAAAAAATTCAGATATTGGTTCACAATACTTTAGGGATTATGATCTAAGGAATATGACCTTCCTGAATGCACCTTTAAATAGATCATGTTGGAATTTTTGCAATAACTCATCTTCTGTAGGTTTTCAGAAGATGAAAAATTTTCGACATTGAAGGGACATACCATTGATTATGTGGTAGAAATTTCAGATATTGGGTCGCAATATTTTAGGAGATATGAGTAGAGGGAGTCGAGCCTTTTGAATTCTCCTAAAAACAAGCCCCGAACAGGTCATGCTTACATTTTTGTTGTAACGTTTCTTATGGGCACTCTCAGGAGCTAAATTTTTTTCCAAATGAGGGGAAATTTGACTAATATTGTGATAAAAATTTTAAACATTTATTCGCTATATTTTAGGAGATATGACCAGTGGAAGTCAAGCTTTCTGGATACTCCTAGAATTGTGCACCAAATATGATTGTGTTGGTACTTTTGTTATAAATTTTCATCTATGAAATCTCAGAAGTTGGAAGTTGAATCATAGTGAGGGAAAATATCACTGATCATATGGTTCAGTTTCCATAACTTGTACTACTACAATTTAGTATATATGCATTGAATCATTCACTATATTAGTTTGCATGCAAAGTGTTTGATCAAATGCTTAAATGGTTCAATGATTAATTGCATACAAACTGTTTGATACAATACCCCAATGAGTATGTTGTTTGTGGTTGGGGATATAATTGATGTGTAATAGTATTCTTGTAGTTGATATATGCTTACTTGTATGCAAATAGTTTTCTATATTAGTTTGCATGTAAAATGTTTGAAGAAATGCTTACATGCAATTGTAATAGTATAGTAGTTCTTTGAAGAAAAATGTAAAAGTATCGTAATTGTTTGAAGAAAATGTTATTTTTTTGGATGGGATAGTATTGTAGTATGATAAATATGGATGTAGTTGATCTATCCCTATTTTCATGCAAAGAATTTGAAGAGTTGCATGTAGGGAATTTGAAAGGTTGCATGCAAGGAATTTGAAAAGTTGCATGTAAGGAAATGGAAAAGTGACATGTTTTTAGTTATTATGTTACAAGTGGAATAAGTGAAATGTTTTTTACATAGTCTCATACAAATGTATGAGAAATAAGAATCAATTTCTTTTCAAGTGTGGTTAAATTTAGTAGAGATTTGGAGATCCCATTTCCATAATTGGACATTGGAGATCGGGCCATTATTGTAGCTTCTGCCTTCTACCTTAGTGTGGACAATGGATAGTAAGGGGGTATGCTTATAGGTTGTTAGTATTGGTGAATGATGATTTCAAATTAATAGACATGATGTCTTGATTTTTGGAACATGTAACTGATTGTGTATGAATTATATGTCGCTTACATGTTGATTTCATGATACCTACTTACATCCTTGTATGTTAGGTTACATTTTTTAATATTTTGATTACATGTATCAGTCTTGTAGGTTGATTACAAGAATTGATTGCTTATGTTCAACTACATGCATTTATGCGTAGGTCTAGTTGATTTGGCATTGCTTATGCATACTATTGGTTGCATGTGGCAATGTGTACAATGGCGTAATGGTTGTTGTTATGCATGTATGGTCGTGGCTATGATTATGCATGTATACTAGGTCAAACATGCCTTATGAAGTCACTGTATGCAATTTAGGTCATCATGATGTTATTGGTTGTTATGATGCTAATGAGATAGTTGAGATAGAGTAAGGGATACAGATCATCATAATGAGGTTGCAACATTAGACTTTGGGATAAGAGTAGATCGTCATACAAGTAGTGTATGTTTGGAATGCAGTATGTAAGTTAAGGATTATTATATGCATTAGGGTTATATACATTAGGTTTATGAACACGTATTTGATGTTATGGTTACATTCATGATATATGTTAGATGATTAGTGTGGTTATATGCACATGTGTCAGATAGTCAAGAATGATAGTAACCTATAGTTGTATGCATTGCTATTGTTGTTTTATATTAGATAACATAATGATTATGTTGTATGTTGTTGATGAGTATGATATATAGCTTATTGTTGTTATATGATATTAGCTTGATGATTAGGGTCATTTCATTAATATATTGATGTTATAATTTGGATTGGTCATATGCGTGATGGTTATGTTCATTGCCTTGAAGATCTTGATGTTATATGTATTGTGTTAACATGGTTTGACCTATGCAGATGGTTATGGTTGCGATATTCAGGTATGAACCAACAAAGAACATATTTGTGAGATGGTGTCATACTAATCAAGATTGACTTTGCATACATGTATGAGTTTACGATGTGAACATGTTAGTTAGATATTTTTATGGATAGCATGATCTTATGAGTGCTTGAGCTGGTGTGTTGTAAAGTTATATCGTGCTAACTAGATTTATTGTGCAGACAATATCATCTCCCCTAAGATACATTAATGTATAAGTTGCTTATGTCATATATTTGGTTCTTGATTGTTGATTATGCCATCTAGTTGATTTATTTAGCATGATATGAATGTTTGATGAATTTCATAATATGAGTATGTGTTCAAATGATCTTGTTTTAAGATGATTGTACTAAAATATACGTGTTGAGACAATTGTATGTACTTGAGTATAGTAGGTGATAGTTGTAGTATTATGGCTGATGACTATGAATTGACTATGGATTATGACATGATTGTTAGTCTTGGTAATGGTTGATTTCAAATTAATAGATATGATTGTCTTGATATTTGGAACATGTGGTTGACATGTGTGAGCAGTTGCAGGGTAACATGCTTGGTATTAGCATGACAAGGTAATAGTTGATGTGTCTATATAACTAATAGTTGGGTGGTGTGACAACATATAGTAAGCCTCGATTCCAACAAGGTAAAAATGTAAAAGAAAGGAATTGGGCAAGAATTCCTTTGGCTATGTTTGGAAACCCTAATTTCAAACGAATGAGTGCTTTGCACACATGAAGTCTTCTTAACCTTGATTTTGTCTAACATTATGTGGATATGTGCTATATTCATGAACATGCACTTGACATGTATATTAGCTAGTCTTTAGCTACAGGTGGATCTATTAAAGGATTGGAGTCCCTTGAGAGATGGCGTGGATGTGTTCAGTTGCAAGCAACGTGCTTGGCACAATTAGATGAGGTAACTGGTGTATTATTATGCTTAATTATACATTGACAGTTATGTGTTTATGGCAGCATGATGTAGGGAGTTGCATGGCAAGATATGTTTCCATGAAATCTTGAAGATGGCTCAGGTTGATCTTTCCTTGGGAACCATGGGGATTGAGTCATGGTGTCAATCTTGTGCTTTTGGTCTTTTGAGCTTGATTTGCGGTTTTGTTTATGTTTGGTGCAAGGCCTTGCCACTTTGTTGTAGTGTCATATTGTTATGGGCTTTCATGGTCTTCTTCTTGGTTTTTTCTTGTCTTCTCTTTTATTGTTTTGAGTCTTGGGAATTGGTTGGGAAAGAGGAAATTTGATGGAGCTCAGGGAGAGTTATGTGGTACCTGAAAGGTAATGTAAGATTCAGATGAAGCTTGGTGCATGAGTAAGTGCAGCGGAAGGTAAGGCTATGACAGTCGGTTGGACTGGCTGGGTCCGTTATGGTAAATAGACAGTAGCAGTATAGTCATGAGAAAGGTAACAAGAAAAGGTAGAGTAAATGGATTTGAGGTGTCATATGCCTTGGATATGTTGGGAACTATTGTTCTCAATGTTGCACATGTGTTGCATGAATAAAGGAATTTCTCTTAACCTAGACCTTATGTTATCTGATAATTATGTTATGATCATGACTATACTGATGTTTATATATGTATACATGAATGTCTGTATTTCATTGTCTGACAAGGTGATGATTGTTTTATGCTAACAATTATATATGTATGTATGTATGTATCTATGTCACTAACTGATAGGGATTGCCAAGGATCATTCTTGTGAAGAAATAATTTTTTATGCAACTAAATGGCATGAAGAGGTTCTTGGTTCATGAGGAATCAAGTGGGAAGAGTAGTCATGGCAAATATAAGAGGTCAGTATCATGTGGTTATGAGTTGATATTATGTGATTATATTATGACTATTTTGTGGACATGCTATAACAAAGGATACACCAGCAGAATGAAAGCAGTGTGGTCCATGACATGCTAAGACAAGCATTGATAAGACATTGGAAGCAGGGTTGCTTGGTAGAGTCAGTGTGGTACTACTATTATGCATATGTTGTATATGTGTACATGTTGCATCTATGATGTGTACACTTGTGGTGTTGTGTATACATAGCATGTGTACATGTTATTTATGCAATGTTATGTACAAGATGGCACAAATAGGGTTGTGCGAATATTGCATATAGCGTGTTGTATACATATTGTACTGTCTTCATGACATATATGTGGCATGTGTGCATATGGTGCTCTGTTCATGTTGGATATGCAGTGCTATGTATAGATAATGCTATGTACATGTTGGGAATGCAATGTTATGTACAAGTGGTGTTGCGTGCATGTTGTACATGTGGTGCTATGTACATATGTTGTGGTGTGCATGATTGTATGAGTGGTGTTGTGTGCATGTGTTGTTGTGTACATGTTGTAAAAGTGGCGCTGTGTGCAGGAGGTGTTATATACTTGTCTTGCATGTGGTGTCACGTACATGTCGTGTGTATGGTACTGTGTACACGTTGTACAAGTGCTGCTGTGTACATGTGGCATTGTGTACATATTGCGTAGGTGGTGCCGTGTACATGTGATGTTGTGCACACATTGTGCAGGTGGTGCGGTGTACTGGTGGTATTGTGTACATGTTGTACATATGGTACTAGTGTATGTGTGGTATTGTGTGCATGTCATTCATGTTGTGTTATGGTCATGTGGTATTATGTATATTGTGGCATGTGTACTTGTTGTGTTGTACTTTGTGTAGGTACATGCATTGGGTGGTATTGCACATCGGGTATAGATAAACGCACTGTGTTGTACACTGGCTATAGGTGTATGCGTTGTGTGTCAGGTGTAGGTGCATGTGTTTCATGGTGTTGTGTGTGAGGTATGGTTGTATGTGTGTAATGCACACTATGCTTATGTGCACCTGGTAGAGGAGAAGGCACTGGGTGTTTTCTGGGCGTGGTAACTGATTCGGTGTCTATACAAAAGAACAAAGGCAGAAATAAGGATTTATGACGGATAGGTATCGGTATTGTATTTCAGTTTTATTATGCATGTGACTTATGATTATGGTATATGATGATTACATGTGAATTATGATTCTAGTTTATGATTTATGATCTATGATTTTGGTTTATGATCTATGATTCTGGTTTATGATGGTTACATGTGATTTATAATTTTGATCTATGATGGTTGTGTTTTGAGCTAATCTGATGTGATATTTTTGTACATGTTGATTTGGTCAAAGATGCTAGTTTGACTTCTCGTGACAAGAAGCAAACAAGATTCCAAGTGTACATTATTGAAGAACTACCAATGAGGTATGATTTGAAGTTATTTCAATTTATTTTGAATCTAATGGAAGCTATGTTCTTGGTACAGGAAGCACGAACATGCCCAGTTGGGTGGTTGAAATCGACTTCAAGAATTAGCAGCAATAATGAAAGAAATTAGAAATGCAGCAGTATGCTAGTAGAGCACTTCAGAAGTAGGGTCATTGTGGGACACCGGTACCCAATTGTGTCCATTGATTTCCATGAGCATGCTATGACCGGTATGATGATTTTAAGGCAGGGATATGCCTTGGTTTTTGTATCTTCTGATGCGAGGAAGCCTTTCTAAGGGATGGATTGCCGAGGATGGGGGTGCCAATGAAACTTGGAAGGTGAGTGACTGCACGAAAGGGGTGATTGAATTCTCGAGGGATTGTATAACAAAGATGGGAAGGTCACGGGTGGATTTGTTTTGGTCATTAGCATTGTTAGATGGAATCAAATTCACATTGTGAGTGCGACTTGGAACAATGAGCTAGTAACTATTCATTGGGAGAACAAGTGGTGCAAGATTATAGCACTGGACATTGGATATAGATTTGACTTTGTAGTGGATTCTAGACTTCCTGGGAAGGAGGTGAATCCTGGTATTACTTTGAGGATGTAGGTGTGAGCCTCTGGGTTTCCTTGTTATAGATACATACATTGTAATATTTTATTTGTTGGTTGCGCAAATGTGCATATGTGTATATGTGGTTATTGGAAATACCATAATGAACTATGTTATAAAGCTCCAGTATGCGATATGTTATCATGTTTTCATGAGGTTATTGATTTTGAGTAGGTCTTTCATTGTAAATACTGCAACGAGCTATGTTATAAATCTCCATGGGAACTATGTTTTGTTTTTAGCAGTCGTGTTGGTTATAGGTGTCATTGAACACTGTGGATGATGTTCCCCCAAGGGGGAGGGTTCTGTAACATCTCTTGTGAAAATTTCATGTAAAAATATATAAATACCACAGATGATGGGACACGTATTCCAAGTGGAATGGTGGGTAGGTCATCCTAGTGGGTGTTCATTTGGTTGTTTATGGTTAAGGAAATTGGCAAAGGCAATGGTTAAGGCATTAAAGAGGAAAAAAGTTATTTTGTCACATTTATTTATGAAAATAATGGAAAGTAGGAGAAAAGGGAGGTGGAATGTCACAGGTTGCATGTGAGGAGGAAAATGAAGGAAAATAATGGAAAATAAAGAAAATAGAGGCCTCACTAATAAAACACTTCTGAGGATTAGTTGGCAAGCTTCTCCCTTTCAATGTGAACCTTTAGTCAGTTCAATTTTGGAGCTCTCTCATTACTCTCTCTCTCTCATACTCTTGGATACTTAGATTTTTCTTGGAGCACTCTTGGTGGGTGTGGAATACTTGCATTCTTGGAGCAAGAATTTCCTTTATTTTCATGTGTAAATGTACTGATGTATTTATGGATTTGATGGTTGATATATTTATTGTATTTCTATTCCTATTATGTTGGTTATATGCACATTTTATGACAACAGCTATGTATGGCTCTTAGCATGTTTTTACTTGTATGTGAATGAATAATGTGTCTATGACTTAATGGAGGATAACGCAACAAATGGCATGAGGGAAAAATGGTTCATAGCGATTCTCAGATAAGTATGAGATCCCTACACTTAATTTTGTTATTTACACCTGTAGATTACATAACGATGATATGTTTGATGAAACACCTATCATGGCTAATGGGGTTCTGGTTATGATCTAGTTCAGTTTATTGTTTTTTAATTCCATTTCCTTAAAGTCACCAATGAGGTTGAATATTATTCATAGTGGCCTCTCGTCACATGTTTACCCTGGCTGGATGGTTTCTTTGGTAGTTTTGACATGGCTAATGTACACTATGCCAAAAAGGGGAACTAACCCGATCGCGAGCCCCAATTAGACCTACTTTCATTTGGGTTGGCTAGCTCCGACGGGTTTTAAGGGACCTCATAAACCGCTTGAACATGTCGAAAGATTGCTTCCGGGAGGAAGACTTCAATTAAATCAACAAAATGAAACAACTAACCTCTATGTATTAAATCCTATCTATACTACTTCTAACTACTCTAATCTAGTCCTAGCTACTCTAATCTATCCTGCAAGAGCATGATACAAAGGTTTAAACATCATATATATGTTCAGCAGGAGTGTGATAAAGAAGGTTAAATATCATGCATAGATTCAAGTCCAAATGAATCAATTACTGAATTCACAGTTGGACAAGACTATTAAAGCTAAATTGCAATCCAATCACTCATATAGGAATCCACATTCTTCTATGGAATTAAAACTGCAACTGATGTTTAATTTAGTTTCAAATCAGAGACCATTCACAAGTTAACCATGAAACTGAATCACATTCAATTTAACAAGACTAATAGTGAACTGTAAGTCATCAATATGCATAAATATAAATCACATTTACATTCATGCCAGTAACAACACTCTGATCCAAAACAATACAATGAGTCTGAAACTAAAGGCTCCTTCTTCCCTCAAAAGCGACACTATTCTTCTCGAAAATCAAAAGCCCCTTCTCCTCTTCGGAGGTAATACTTATGCGGCCCTGAATGACCCTCGGCCTTCCCTAACCTTTCCCTGCCTCTTGTCGTTACACAGATCAGTATGTACAGATGCGACAGGTTGGTGAAACTGCCGACAAGCTGAGGTCACCCCGCCTCTTCATCCTCCCACTGTTTCAGATGTGCTCATCGAGTACATAGAGATAGGATCATTAGTGTGACCGCTGGCATGTAGAAGTCATAACAGTCGGGTCGATTCCTTTCCTGAGGAGGAGAAAAGATGTTGGCAAAAAGGGTGACTGTGTGTTGCCTCCCCATAATGAAGATTGGGACAGCTCTGCTTACAGAATGCACAGGAAACACATGGGCTCCTGACCCGGAATGCTTGCAGACAAACCCTTAAACGCAACATTTCTGCATCCATGGCTCTTCGTATCCCCTCCTGCGTCCTTTACCTCTCACTTGCAAAGATAGCTATCATTAGCTTCATGATTGTGAGCAATATAACATAGATATTCACATGAAAGACAAACGTTGCTTCCATTAACTTTTATAACTGTGGGAACAAATGTGAAAAGGATATATGCATAAAACACAATCAACATACAATTTCCCGCTCAAAGCATAGGCCTGGCACAGTTTCCGAGGGCTTCCTCTCATTGCAATCGGGTATCGGCCCCCTCTCAGGTCACAAGACCCATGCCTTCCACCGCCTCGATGCGCAATCGCACTATCGGGAGTCCACAGGCTTGCCCTTTACACTAAAACCGAATCCCATTATAATTTCGGAAAATTTTCAAAACAAAGAAATACACAGGAAAACTTGAGTCAATCGCCCAAGCCGGACCTCAAATTTTATATGTTGTAGCCTGTAAATATTGTCGGATTTGGTAACAACAGTGCGCCTTATATAGAACTTTGGACCGAGCTGATTGCGATACGTGAAATGCTCTGGACCCTATATATAGATATATAGATAGATATATATATATATATATATATATATATATATATATATATATATATATATATATATATATATATCGTGGTTGATAAAACCATCGGGTCCGGTAGATGGTAGTGCGCCATATATATAAGCCCTGTGCCTCGCGATAGCGATAAGCAATTAATTCTAGACCCGATATATCATATGATATGCTTAATAAGATTGGTAGGTCCACCACATCACTGCAAACCTTATGGTAAAACCCTGGGACCCCGCTGATTGCGATATACAAAATGCTCCAGACCCGAAGATATGTGTATTACAGTTGATAAGGCCGTCGGGCCTGGAGGGTAGCGGTATGCCATGTATGCATATGCCTTGGACTTGGGCCAATTGTGATATGTGACGGGGTTTTCGGACCCAAAAATGTATATATTGTGGTTTATAACGTCGTCGGGTCCAGAGCCTTATCGCATGCATTATGTTAATTGCGATAGGCCCCAAAAAGGGATTTATGCATGCTTTGAGCGTTTCTGCTTATGAAAGGCCACAACGGGAATAATGATGCGATGGGGGCTTTTGCAATGTTGAGTGCACAAACTGCCATAGTAAGGGTAGGGGCGATTATATGTGCAAGTATAAATGTGCCATGAATGATTATGATGATTGAGAAAAATCCCAATGAAAGATGTGAATGAAAGGCAAGACTGGGTCACGAATGAACCATGTGACAGAGACTTATTCAAGGGGATTTTGGCCATTTAGAAATTGAAGATTTGACTTGGCAACGAGTTAAAGTCTCTGGGATAAAACGGATCATTCAGAGAGGTGGAAGATTAAACTTCTAGGGGGACCCATTCAAAATTGCTACCAGGGAAAGTTTTAATAGGGTGGTGGTTGTGGCCACAACAAATGGCAAACCGCTGGGCAAACCAGTTATCTTTGTTTCCAAATAAACCTTTGATCAATAACACATTAGGGTATTAAGATAAACTTAAAATGAAAACTATACAGAGGGACAGGCATGGGTTCCACTTCAACATTACTTGCTTTAGATGGGATAAAGACAAATAGCTTCTACTGACATATAGGGTTTTGGCAAGCATTCTCCAATGGTCATTTTATGGGGTTTATTGACCTTCCTTTACCTGTTTTCCACTTTCAAAAATCCTTTTGGGGCTGTCATTGGTCTATCCATACCTGTTTAGGTATGTAGCTCAGCTCTTGGAAGGATAGGGAGAAAGTGAGAAATTTCAAATTCGAGTAAGTATGGTCAGTTGGGGCATAAAGCAGCAACTTGGAAAATTATTCTCTATGGGACTTTAAAGAAATCGGTTTGCAACTACTGCCAAATAAGACTATGGTAAGAACTAATAATCAAGTGATTATATGGTTTAGTGGTTAGGATTAATGTCATTATTTAAATTATAATAAACAGAATAAAATGCAAATGGAAGTGGAAACAAAATTGAAACAATAAAAAGCGCACTGATGACTAAAAACAAGCATTATAATGGACAGATATGCTAAAAACAAAGAAAAAGAATGTATAATGTCTTTTTTCATTGAACAACAAAACTCTAAAGACATATACAAAATTTTTCATATTTACAACTGTTAAGATGCATATTACAAAACTGAGGGTTAATAGAATTATCAACATCATATTACAAAACTTAAGTTTAACAAAGTAATTGAAGATACCAAATTTTCTTGATATCTCATCCATCGAAATTGTGAAGGTTCCCTTTACCAAAAATGCACGTAACATGAAAACAGTTGTAGAGACATTTTGTTGATATTATGAAAATGGTATTTGCAGAAGACTTGAAAATAAGAATCGAAGGAGGTCTTTTGAAAGGATGCAATCTAGCTTGCCATATGCATGCTTTATTGTACAATGTAGACTGTGTTCATAAGAAAATAGCTTTTTCTCACCACATTTTGTGAAATAAAGCATGTTATTGACTGCATAGTCCATTGTTCTAATTAATTGTTTGCAATCGTTGCAGAATGGCTTGTATGGCAGGAAAAACAAATTAGTTAGTTTGAGAATCCCAATAATCTACAACAATTTAATTGGGAATAGAAATATTTTTGTTACGTTTATAGTAAATGAATAATATAAGGAAAAGAAAAAACAGTAGGAGAAAATGCGAATAGTTCAAGAAGAAATAGAAAAATTCTTATAAAAATTTCAAATGCAACTATAAACTTTGTTGAACATTTGTTCTTCATAGAGTCTATAAATAAGAAGTAGTTGAAATGCAATTGAAAACTTTCTTGGAGCTTTGTTTTGGAAAGAGTCTGTAGATAATATTTTCTCAATTCATCATTAAGTGGCTCAAAGAAGATTGATAAACATGTACGTGTGGTATGTGATTCTCTTGGTCCACTTCAAACCATGTTTTTGAAGAGAAGCAAGACTGTCTTTCCTCTTACCATATCTTGTTGCAGTTCAACAAATTTTTGTTTGTGTTGTTCGGTCAAATACACCTAAAAAAAATTTCAAGTGAAAAATTTGATTAGTTGTAACAAAAAAAGCATCAAAATATAAATTCTTTTAGCAAGAAAAAGTAAAAAAAGGACACATAAAAAGCTAAGCATAATGGAACAAAAGATTTGATACTATACTGTGGCATAGTCACTGTTTGTTTCACCGTCTTTGACATATATTTCAAATTGATGATTGTTTTGTTGGCATCCTATGATAAGTGTTGCACAACTTCCAACTGAATAATCTATATTTTCTTCTAAAAGCCTAGCAATCATAGTGTTTAGAGTAAGCCGACATTCAGAACAAAGCATGGGCATTGTCTCAACGATAGATGTTGAATTCAACGAGATGCAATGGCTAGCGTCACCTCTTTGAATCTTGTTATACAAAAACTTTTGCAACAGAGAAATACGAGGCAAATTGAGAGATTAGTTTATCACTTACGTTGATGGTTATTGTAAACTGTCAATGTACATCATCAAGGTTGGCATGTACAATTTGTACCTTCGGTGGTGAGGAGGGTACTAGAGTAGAAGCAAGACCATAGAACACTAACACATCACCTTCAAAAATAGTTGTTAAAATTACCATAATGTCCATTATGGACAATGCTACTATTTCTCGCTTTGTCGTTTTTTTTCTTGCTTACTATTTTAGAAAGAGTAAAATGACAAAAGAAAAAGAGAAATTGATTAGTGTATAAATACGAGGACTAAAAATACTAAAATGGAAAAAGAAAATGTAAAAATTAATTAATGTATAGATGAAAAGATTGGCTAGTTTGTTCTTGATTGTGAAAGGAAACGGAGCGAACCATTTGTCCAAATGGCTAGATTCATTTCTCCTTGTTGCACTATCTGCTTTATGAATGGATTCATTTGTACTTGTTGCACTATCTTCTTTACAAGTTGGCATTTTTTCTATTGGTACACGTATGAAAACAAAACAAGGAAACAAATATATTGTAAATCAATTATTGAAAACATTTCACAAGAGTTAGATGTTTGAAACACTAGTTTTGTAACTTGAACATATTTTAGTTTTGGCATAGCAAATTCCTAATGAAAATAGAAAGCTATGAAATTAGAAGACAAGGAGAAAATTAGATGCACTGATGCTTCTAAGGAAAGGCACATTACTGTACCTAGATTGTTGCAAACGACAGATGTAGACAAATTTACCTTTTGTTGTGATCAGAAATGCAACAAAGTGTATATCATGTTTTGATTAGAGTTGTAGCAAAGCATAAATTATGCTATGATATGACCAATATGCATTTGCAAGATTGATTTCACATTGCTCAATAGGAAAATTTGTTGAGATATGATCTATCGTTGTTTTTTTTATCATGGAGATAACTTAATTTTTACTTCTTGAAAGTTTTTTGTTTTCATATATTTTGTAAGAGCTCAACTGCGCGGTGTTTCTAATTTAATATCAATGTTAAAATCACCAATGATTAAGAAGACACAATTAACATGTGTAGTTTGCAAATTTTCTTTTCTAATCATTTCTATTATTGTAGACACTTGTTCAAATGGCAGTGCATAAATGTTGATTAATAAAATTGGTTGTTGGAAGTAGATGTCAATTAGCGTGAGTTCAATTTTGTTGTTACAAAATGTTTTTGTTTCTTTGATCAATATCTTCTTCTCTACACAACTAAGGATGCCATGCATGCAATTTGCTATGGAAAAGTTGAATGGTAGGAATAGTTTGTTTTTGGGTGGAATGTACAATTATGTTTCTTGAAAATATAGAATCCTATTGTCTAATAAGTCCTTGTCATGGATGACGTCGCTAAGATGTGCATGTAGATTGCGTGTATTTAAAGTTGTAATTGATAAAATATTTGGGTTGCTAGGTTTTTTTTGTGGTAAATTCGAGTTTCCATGAAGCAATTATTTCTAGTCGTTTCATTTCATCTAATATCTTGTTCTGTACATGAAAGTTTTGGGGCGTCAATTTTTTTTATCAAGTTTAACGAGTCAGTGGTTTTAAAATGTGATAGTGCAGTATAGAATAGCCCATGTTTGATCACCAACTGGTCAAATGCAAGTTGATCCAATGTTAGTCCTTGTGTTTAGTGTATTTTTCATGCACAAGCTAACTGTATTGGGAATGGTTTTCATATTGTGATTTGTGATTTGTTGTGAGACATTGCTAATACTTTTGAATTCTAAAAATTGGTGTACAAGCTAACAAGATATTTATCTCATACATCTCTTTGAATTTGTTTCTTTGACGCTTTCCAATGTTTACATTTGGAAATTCTATCGAAACAATGTCATTTCCATTGTTATTGGATGAGTAGCATCCGAGAATGCCTTCAACGTCATTGACTAATCCATCATTGGTATTGTCGTTTCCTTCATATAACTCAACTAACATGTGTTTTTTGACTATTATTGTTGACGGTAATGCTATTGTATTTTCAAAAGAAAAATAATTTGTTGCAATAATTTCATGCTTATCAATATCATTCAGTGTTATTTGTTGACCATGTGCCAGTGAAAGCATTTTTGTATTATGATTATGAACATCCTTGTTTCAGTAGAAAATGTATGGGAAAAGTGGATTTAAAGGTGGCGACCTATGGCAATTGTCATTAATGTATGCAATATCTTTATCAGTTTGCGTGTTTAATCTCATCCTATTTAGGACATTGATGAAGATCAGGTCTTTTTGACGTACTGATGTATATAGTTGATAGAATTTTATTTTCTCTGTCCAAAATCCATATGGAATTATGTTTTTGTTGATTCTTGGGTTTTCAAATATAAGAGTCTCTTACAGGGCTTACTTGGTAGAGATCACTAGAGAATATCATGCCAACATTAGCAAAATATGAAGTTGGTGTATGTAAGATTTGGCGGAGTCGCTTACCAATCTGATAAAGCATTGTTGCACCAACAAGTGATGTCTCGTCTATAAGAACTACACGAATTTGTTCAAAGTTCTTTGATAATGTATCTAAATTTTCATTGGTTATTGAAGAAAAATCATTGTTGTTAAAGGGTAAATAGAATGCATAATGCAATGTGACATTGCTTGCATTGAATGCAACTTGTCATGTATGCATTGTGATTATTCCTTTTAGTTGTGATGGATTATAAGCCAATATGCCATTATGTATGTGTACTAAGAGCTGGAAAATTGCTAGTGTTGTAAATGTTTTTCCTCTTCCTCTACCTCCTGTCAAGAATAAATGAATTGGTTCATCTGGCCTATAGAGTTTTCTTGCTATCACGCCAACTACTAATTTTTCTTGTTTTGGGTTTAAATATCGCATTAACTCATAATACTCTATTTCTTCTAGTATATCTGGTTGATTGACAATTTCATATGGCCTTGTAGATAGTAAATTCAATTTTTTTGTATGTTGGAAATCATAGCTTTCGTATTTTTCTTTGATGGATTTATCAAATCTTATATTTTTTGTTTCATTTGGTTTTAGACTATATATGTCAAATAATTGTTTAGTTTGTGTTTCTATTGCATTAAATGCATCATTTATGTCACCCCATGTAGGTCGTGTAACAAATATAATTTTTTGTTCATTTTGCCTAATTTTGTTTCCAATGAAACATACATAGATTGCCAACTTGGGTGATGTTGCTTGATCGTGGTCTCATTGACCTGATACAGATAGTATAACATTACTTGTTCTCTACAAAATAATTCAATGTCTTTGCATTTGTTATATCTCACACACCTAATGACATATGGATTATTTTCTTGCTTTTTTCCTTTGTTTGTATAACTAGATGCAAATTCTACTAAACATATAGCATTAATAGCTATAGGTTGTAGAATATAATAGTCAATAATTGATGGACACATTATGTCTTCAAAGTCGTCTGGTTCCTTTAGAAAGTCTTTTTTTCTTTTCAAAACAAATGCACGTTCCTCTATAGAAGACGAGTTAATAAAAATACATTTTCGTGGACTACAGTTTAATGGAAGCGATAACACAATGTGCATTGCTTGTTGTGCAGATATTTGTTGCATGTTTACTAAACCTTTTCCTAGACAATTAATAGTGTTCATGATATCAGATTTTGTTTTAAGGTGATTTTCGCGTATGTTCTTGAAGGTCGATGTAAGTGTTTTATCTTCTTTTGTCATATAGGAACTGTAGCACATTGTAGCATCATATGAATCGAGTACAAATTGAGAGTCAGTGTTTGCAATCCAAATTGTCGGGATGTGTTGATCAAAGTTATTTGTCCAGGTGTCATTTGACTTTCTTTGCTGCAGTAAAGTTGTGTGATTTAGTGTACATTGGATTCATCATTTGTTAATCCAATGCTATGCAAGAAGCTATCAATTGTATCCTTTTGATCATAATTGACATAATTTATTGTGTCAAAAATTATCTTTGCATTTGTTTTTGTTTTAGCGCTATCAAATTCAATAGGTTCAATTATTTTCTTTGTTTTCATTGGAGGTATTAGAAAAATAAATCTGCAATTGGAATTTGTACGTTTCCTACAGGTTCTTGTGTGACAATGATGTTAGACGGTTCTAAAGTCTTTTGGCGGAACCGATGAATCAGTTGACAAGTATTTATCAACAAAATTTTCAACATCAATGTTTGTGTATTTACCATAGATCGGTGAAAATTTTATCCGTAATAAGCCATGTTCATGCACACTTCCTATGTTTTGGAATTTTTTGATGTAGAAGTAGTCATCGATTTCTCCATAATACTTGTAATCATGAGCTATTAATTGATGCAAAGCATCCGTCCTAGATCTATAGTAACATGCACAAGTTACAAGATGATTTCTTATTAATGAGTGTGGTTCATTTTATTTTAATTCATTTTTTTTTTATCTTGTAGTGCTTTGCCTTATATGTTTTAATGCATTCATCAAAGGCTCCCAAATATGCTCTAGGCTACTAAAGGACACGAAGAAAGTAGGTGGACCTAGTTGTCGAATCATTGCATATAGTTTTTTAGGTATTTGTTGATGGTAGTCTGGATAAGTGCAATTTGTTTTTAAGTCCATATACCCAATGGTAGATTTCAAAATGCAATCCAAATTTGGTTTGGATTTGACATCTTTTGCAAGTAGTTTTCTTCCTTTCAACTGACCTTTTCTAATTCTAATCCACATAAAATTCAATACTTGGTTTATGATAATCCGAATTTCTTTATAAAATAGGTTAGTTGTACAGTAAGCAAAGTCATGTTTTTTATGCAGAACTTCTCATTGACAGATTTTTTGATATGTAAAGTTTTTCGATAATTCACTTGGGCGTTTGTTTCTATAAAACAATGATGGAAAAATCATTTCTTATGAGTATTTATCTTGGAAAATTCCTAATGCCACATAGCATGCAATAGATGCAATATTAATTTTCCTATTTACAAGGTCATGGATAGTATGTGGATCAGTGAAACCATGAACCAATGTTTTTGTGATCAATTCATCAATATCTTGATTATCATTTTCACTATTTTCAATCTCAGATGTACTGTCATATAATCCTTGGTTTTCTATGAACACTTGTTTCCAATTGTCGTCTATCTCGACATTTTCTAACTTGTAAAGCATTTTTTTAATAATTGTTTTTATGCTTTCATGACTATGTGAACTCGAACCCGACCAAATGCATAGGAACTTTTGAATTTTAAATGCTTGTTTAGCACAATTTCCATTGTGTCAATGTCTTTTATGTTTCGAGGCAACACATATTAAATTTTACATATGCTATACATTGATGACTCCTCCAGTTAAACCTAGCCATGGTTTTTTATGTCGATGGCTCATTTCGTTTATTTGCAAAAAGGGCAATTGTAATGCCACTAGTCTTTCTTCTAGTTCAGTAAGTTGACTAAGTGCTCTAGCGCCTTTGTTTCTTCTTATTTTTGCAGGAACTGCGTATTTAGGGATTGTGTCATCTAAAAATGCTTTTTTGCAAAGCCTATAAATGAAGGAACTTTTATTTTCAACATTTTCAAAACTAGGTTTTTCAAATTCATGGAAACAAGCTAGTGGTTTGCTAATGTTTTTTGCACGTATTTTTTGGTTCACTTGTTTCATCAGAAAAACATCTCTTCTAAAGAAGGTTCTTTGACATATTGAACAATGAAAGATAGGTGTATCATTTATCTATGCTCAATATTTTTGTTCAGACATTGATAATTCTATTGAGTTGTTCCTTAATCTTTTTCTTGATTTTGACTGACACAAACCTTCTAGTACTACTTGTTGTTTCATTATTGTTGTATTATATGCAAGCTGTATTTTATTTGTTTTCGAGTTTCTTCAAATAACATCTTTAAGCAGATGCAAAGACAAGTTTTTCTTCTAATTGTTTAAAGAAGAGCATGGTTTGAATTTTCCTGCATTTAATTGATATATTGCTTCAGGCTTGTTCGCAACACTATTTTTCAAACACTGCATAGATTCAAAGATGACAGTATCGTCAGTGTCAATGTCAATTGGAACATGAGATGTTTTTGTGGATTGATGCTCTAAATATTTTAGCACTGTGTTGTTTCATTGTTTTTGTGTTATAGGCAAGTTTGGTTTTCTGTGTTTTCAACTTCCTTCGAATAATGTCTTTAACAAGACACAAAGATATACTTTTGTTTTACTTGTTTAAGCTACAAGATGCTTTGAATTGGGTTGCACCAAGATCAATTATTGCTTCAGATGCTTTGAATTCTGTTGCAACAAGTTCACCTATTATTTGAATTTCATTTTTGCCTATTTGTTGTAAAGGTTCATAGTATACATTAACTATACTTGTTTCAAATGGCAATATGTTCAAAGTTCTAAGTATTGTTTTTGAATTACATATTTTCCTGAACATGGACATTGTAACTGTAGACCAAATGACAAAATGTATGTTTAGAATTTTCCTTAACAAAGCAAAGACAAATAGATCACCTTCAATATTTCCTTTGTTATAGGGAAATGCTAATTGTTTTATGTATTCCTGCCAAGTAGTTATTTTTTTATACTTTTCTATACAACTAAAGTATATATGCTCTGCTATGCATCTAATTGCAAATGGGTCATTTTGAACAACTGCATTGCAAAATGTTTTTGCAATGATAAGTTGAAGGCATGGCACACTATACTCATTATCTAGAAGATAACAAATTGTTTCAAATGCACTCTCACCATATATGCTATTGAACATGGGCACTCTACTGAGGCTGGTCATGGGCCTAAATGTTTGATGTTCAAAGATGCATAAGTTTATTTGTTCATGCGCAGTGTTGGTTTGCTGCCAGAAGGCAAAATCCATGATATGGTCTTTCTTGCAAAGCAATGGATCAAAGTGGTCATTTATAGGATCTTCGTCATGAAATAGTATGTCATAAGTATTTGTTGCAATTTTGAATTAACGTGAAAATACATTTTCATTTTTGTTTTGGACCAATTTCTAATTGGAATTTTCAACCAATTTGATAACTAATATATACAAAAAATATCTCCCCATAGTCCTCAAGATTCTAGAGGTATATCAATTGATGTTGATCTAGACATTTTTGCTAAATACAAATCACGATTACTGATGATGTGCATTTTTGTTAATGATTCTTCATGGATTTCATGTTGATAAGACATAATTTCTTCCTTATATTTTTTTTCTAAACATTTTCTAAAACACTTCACTGATCCTTTTATTAATTCTATCGATGTATATGTATAATGAAGTATATGTACAATGTACAGTGTATATTTTGTACCTATTAAAATGCAAATGTTAATGTCTTCTAACCTGTTCCATCAAATCTTCAGCAAGTGTCTATTGAGTTTTTCTAGTAAGAATACATGAAAAAACAAAACAATAGATTTATTAGTATACAAATCTAAGAATAAGATGCATGCTTGTTAAAAAAAATGATGTTATTGCCATTTTTTTTACATATAAATCTGTATTAGAAATAGTTATTTAACACGTCTTAGTACACCATAACCAAAAAGAGGACAAAATCTTAGAAAATTAAACTAAATTTTGGAGGAGTGAAAATATATACTGATGCGGGAGGAGATTGAATCTTGGAGGGGTGAGCCAAATTAATGCCAGGTTGCTATAAAAAATCTAATTGATTTTGAAGGTTACTGATTCATTATCCATAGAAACAGTTGGCCAATTTCAATCAAAATTTCCATAGTGGAGGACAGTTGATCCTGTAAGAGCCATAAAAATGGAAGGCTTCATGCGTAGAGGCCTTAAGATCCTATTCATTTACAACTCCCATGACTAACCATTAATACTTTAATACTTTACCATATCTGCCACACTAGTGGGGTAGGAAAACCAATACTTCCTATGATAATCATCTTAAAGATAGCCACTATTCATTCTGTTGATCAAATCCATGAGGTGATTGTTCAAGTGCCCAAGTGATGTCCGATGATAAAATCATTTGTCATGACAGAAATTGCTATAGGGTTGGATGGAATAAGATGTGGTCATTTAGTTAATGTGGAAATACTTGGAAATAGATCTTGTAAGGAGAATGTTGAAGAAACGAACAACATCCCTGGTTTGTTTGATTGTGGTCGGATTGGAGGGACTGTACATGAAAAGGAAATGCATCAAACTTCATATTTTGATCTAGCAAACTTAGATTTTGATACGACACCTGATGGGCCTATTTCATTTGTAAGTACTTAGATATAAATTACTTGACGTCCTTGTTAGTGCCTAAATCTACCTCAGGTTGAGAAAGGCAGGACTAGGGTAACATCAAACCACGCTTAACCTGGTAGCTAGACCTACCAGGTCGGGGGAGGGCTCTCTCCTTATCAATCTCAGAAGAATATGGTCAATGAGGTTTGAGATGACTGATGTAAAGACTGATTTTAGGCTAGGTATATGCTCAAAGGAGTTTGATCGAATTTAATGTTGGTTTGTTGGCTCAAATGTGAAAGGCAGATTTGGGTCCGGGGAATGGACATAGTCTTGCAGAGGTTTCTGTGGGGCGAGGTAGGCAAATGGTTTAGTACTTTGAAATAAATGAGATGGAGAATCTTAAGATTGGTGAGGAGTTGGAGAGGGCATGAAAGTCTCAGGGATCCTCTTCAAACAGTTGAAAACATAAATAACTAAAAAAACCCTAGTTAGAGCATTGCAACATCAATGAATTCTACCTTTATCCTTGATTCATTTAGTTAAGCTGAACAGAAAGAGTGGATGGCATACATAAACACATGTAAACTTGCATTATAGAAGGAAAAACAATACCAAATCAAGTTGCCACAAGAATCCCACAAAATGCTGCAAACCCTGGTCTATTCCTTTGCCAAACTGCAGAGATGGATGTACAATAATGCTCAAAGCATTCACAAGAGTCCAACCTTTACCAATGACTGAAAAACTACCAGATATAGGAAAAAAAAAACTCATGCTAGGCTTTAGGGGTCGAATTCATGAGTTTAGGAGTTGTTTCAAAAGATCTAAACTAAGAACTGAAAAGTAGCCAGTGGAACAACTTGCCTCTAAAACCTAGGAAATTGATTCATTCAGTTTCAAACTACCTTTTCATGATGTATCTACCTACATGAGTGAATTTTTAGCATATTTACATCAAAGTCCATCAAGTTAGATAAAATTACATCACGAGTTTTACTGAGAGAGAGAAAAGTCAAACTGAGAAAAAACTAGGCGAAAAAACAGTTTTTTGGCAAAAAAGTCAATTTTCCATCCTGTGCGTCGCGCCACTGTCCTTGTGTGTAGCACCTTTTTGCAGCTGATTTTGGAGGCCTTCCGCTAAACTAAATTTGCTCCAAGTGGGATTGTTGGAAAGGTCTATCTGTCTAATTTCCAGAAAAAGTGGAATTTCTAAATTTGGTGTCCATTTGCCCCTCCAAAAGTGAGTTCTCCCAACACTACTTCCTATGTGGCCAAAAAGGGGCAGAAAGGGTATTTTTGAGGTGTTTTTAACCCTTTTGGAAGTTAAAAACTTGACAAAATTTCTTGGCCATTTGTGGGACTTCATATTTTTGCATGAGGAATCCAAAAATGCTGAGTTTTCCTCCAAAGGAGGTCCCTAGCAAAAGCGAACGCCAGGTGGTGTGGTGCACCAAGCAGAAAATTCTGTGTTTTGCTCCAAAAATTCAATATTGATAAAAAGTATCCCAAATTTCTTGAAATTTGGGCTGAGTGTCCTACATCAAGTGCTATGTTGGGCTAAGGAAGCTTCAGCCAAAATCTTGAGCTTGTCTTGCTCTTTCCTCTTCCTCAAAGCTTTCCTCAACTTAGCCTTCAAAATCCTAATTCTCGCTTTGAAAACTTTGTTTCTCGCCAAATAGTGATAGGCCATGTGACTCAGCATATTTTTCTCTTTGTTGGCCTTCTCTAGCATCTTTTCCAAATGCATTTTTTCCCTCTCAACCCAAGATTCACGATCAGCTTCAATTTCTTGTTCAAGTGGTGTCAACTCAATTTTCTTCCTCTTGGCAGCTTGCCGGTTTTCTCTTATGTTTTGGAGCTCCATAATAGTTTGCTGATCTTCTAACTATTTGTTCCTTTGCTGAAGATAGTTTATCGCCCACTTGGCTCTTTCCAGGTTGGGAGACAAGTCATGAATGTTAGCTTGTTGTTCTTGGATGATCTCCTTGAGCTTTGAGCTTTGGGAGCCCAAATCAGTGTCATCATCCTGAATGAGAATGAAATCTCTCTCTTGACCTTCTGAAGGCCCCTCATCATGCAATGGTTGCTTACCCTTCTCCTGTGCCTGCTTTGCTATTGAAGGAAACGAGACCCCTTCCACCTCGGGTGGAGATAGTACTCGTTTTGCTGCTGCAAACAATCTCCTTGTGCCCTTTTGGTAAGTGACAAACACTGGCACACTGATGGTTTGAGTCTCATGCACCTCTTGCTGATGTGAAGGCTCTCCTACCTCATGAAAAACTGATGGGGGCATTTGAGGACCTGTGAAGACCTCATGTGAAATGAAATCCTCCCATGTAACATTCAGTAAACTAAGCTGATGCAAAACCACAATCTTGATCAATGCAAAGTGATAGATGTTGTTATACTGCTGATGAGGAGGTTTCCTTTGCACCAATGTGGTCATTTTCTCAATATTCCGGCATATGAAATAGGGGATGTTCATCATCCTCACCCTAGTAAAATGCATCAACAATCCGATATGATAGGCGTATAAGCGAGAAAATCTGCCTTCACAGTTGAAATATTTAATTATGAGTTTCATAAGGGGAGCATATGTGTCCTGTAGGTACCTGAAAGGGAAGACCCTACTGATATGCCTCTGAAAACTAGCCTTTATGTAAGGCTCATAATGATCTTTGTCCACCAGCTGTCCCTTGTTCCATTGCTCACCCACATTCAGAATGCCTGTTGCTTCAACTATAGTCTCAGGTGTCAAGGTGAATGTCACACCTGCCAAATTGACCTGGCCATTGTGAAGATGGAGCACAAAAAGTCTAGCAAGATCATGGTGGTATTTGACTCTTTCCACCATCTCACAAAATTGGTAGCAAGATTGATGTTTGAAGCATGCTATAGCAAGAGGGCAAGACAACAACTCAGTAAGTGTAGTGGGCTCCTCCTGAATATGTTTTCCTCCCTTGTGAGGTCTCCTTGGTGCATGAATTTCTTTGGAGGAATCACTTACTATTTCCTCATTTCTGTCATAAGATGAATCTGACTCCATGTTTGCCATTGTTTGATGTTTCTTAGATGAGTATGAAGAGATTTTATAGGAACAATAGGTATTTGCTGCTAAATGACAGGGATTTGATGATGGGGATTGTGAATGAGGGGTTGGGATGCTGCTTGTAGGGTTTTTGGGAATGGCAGGGTTTTGGGGAATGATGTTTAGGGTTTAGAAATGTCAATTAGGGTTTGGGAGTAGTGGGATTAGGGATTAGGGTTTTTAGTTTTAGGGATAAGGGGATAGGTGAGTGTGAATGGAAGAGGAGAGGGAAAGTGATATGAGTGAAGTGTAGTGAGGATGTTAAGTTATGGTATGTTCTATGCTTATAACAGTTTACTTCTTTTTCTTATTATATTCCACCGATTAGAAATCACATGTACATAAATTAAAGTGCAGATAGAACATTAAACGATCGACAGAAAACAAGCCAAGACAAGAGACACAAGATGTGGCGGCTAGCCAGCGACAAACCCCACAATGTGTGGGGAAGCCCTTTGATCAAATCTTCTTCAATAATTCAGCAGAGAGAAATAGTACAATAAATCTGATTCATATCAACAGTAGCAAACCCTAGATCAGTAGCATCAGCATTAGCACCTTCATTATCAAACTAGGGCAGACCATATCTCACAAACCGACAGTCGGATTGACTTCATTCCACCACCAAAAGTTTCGGCTTCCAGAGGAGGTTCAGATGAACCTACAGCGCATTTCAGATGAGGAGATCTTCTAGGCCACGCAAGTCAATATTTACTTCTATAGTTGCAGCTTCTGTTTCAGCAGTTTCCGGCTTCAAACTAGGGCAGTCGATATCTTGCAAACCGTTCGTCGGATTGACTTCATTCCACCACCAAAAGTTGCGGCTTTCAAAGGAGGTTCAGATGAACCTACATCGCAGTTCCAAAGAGGAGATCTTCTAGGCCACGCAAGTCAATCTTTACTTCTGCAGTTGCAGCTTCAAATTCAACAGCTTCCGGCTTCACATGTGTGAGAGAGAGAGACCCATTTCAGCGCAGTAGAGAAGAGACTCATATCTGCGCAGTAGAGAGAGAGAGATGTGATGAGATGAGTGAGTCCAAATGAGGAAAAGTCCTATTATATTTATACACAACGTTGGTGGGTGAATAGATGCGACTGTTGCGCTTCTTAGCCTACATGAGTTGTAGGTCGGCTTGATAATAATTCCATAATCAAAATAAATTCATATCTCCATGAATACTTATCGGAATTGGATGATCTTTATATCAATCCTACACCTCTCGACGAGAGGAATCTAATAAAAATATTATTAGCCATGAATAAGATGACCCACATGAAGTTTTGCCCTGGTTGCCAATTTTAACAAAGGAAAAAATGAAAATGGGGGATGGGAATTAGACAGCAAAAACTGTAATTTTGCAAATCCTAGGCAACGTTTTCAATTGACTGTGCAAGGAACTAGGATTTTGTTTTTTTACCTGTTGAAACACCATAAAAGTTGATGAAAAACCCTCACAATGGCACTTGGGATTGTTAACTTGTGAAAGAGGAATTTTGCAAGTTTTGAAGGTAGATGAGGTGATTTGGATGAATTTCGAGCTCAGAAGACTGGTGCGCCACACCCTCTAACAGGTGTGTTGCGCCAGTTATAATTCCAGTGTAAAACCTGCGTTGCGTGCGCCGCGCTGGCCAGGTGTGGCGCGTCTCAAAATTTTCACGGTTTGGTTGCAAATTCGCTCCTTAGGCGAGAAACAACTAAGCTCTTGTTCTCATTCACTCTTTGGACACAAATGAGCTCTTTGACATGAAAAGGACTTTATATACAAAGGATTTTAATTTTTCACTTATAAAAACCCACTTTTCTAATGTTTGGGTTTTCACTTGCTTTTAAAACTCTATTTAGGCAGTTTGATTTGTTCTTTGCCTTTGATGGACTAAATGCTTTGAAATTTTGACTCTTTTGCAGGAGCTGGAGTGCAATATCTTGGCAAGGTGACCAGGGCTGCATCTCGAAATTACTACATATAGGAAAAATGAAATTACATGAAATCTTGTACATAAAACAATAAAAAATATGTTTTTAAATCAGTCACTGAGCATGTGATTATTGAAATTTTTGTTGCTGAGACTTTATTTGACCTCCTCATGTGCCTACTGACCATTATTGAGATTTTACAAGACCTTATTGACAAAACCCTAGACCTAATGAGACCTAAAACCCTAAAAAATGACTTTTGCAGATGTAAAGACAAAGAATGACTGCGAATGACCTAAATGTATGAAAATGGGCCAGCAGGTAAAGATCATGAGGGAAAATTTATAATATGCCACTACCATTAGAAGATCCATGATCCTAATGGAATGCAGATGATCATATGAGACACCTAACATGCAATGCAACAAGAGTATTTTGATCACTGACGGAGGGATGAAGATACCGACACTAACATTGGCTCCAATGGGGATGGTAGCTCCTTGGAGGTGCCAAGAACTACAAACCTCTGGAAAGAAGACAGTTCCTTCTTCCATTGGGCTATGGAGTCAATAACTTCGACAAACCAAAACCAACATCTTGACTAAATTTCAGGACTGAAATCCCACTAAAAACTAACTCAATTGCAAGACTAAAATCTGACTCAAAACTAACTCAAACAATCCACACCAAAACTGAAATCAAACCTTCAGTTTTATATCCTTCACTTCGGGCCCCAAACTGAATGAATGATAATAATACACACTTGCAATGAAGGAAATAAAATGGTATGTACAATGATACATATGATAGTAGAAAACATTTCAAAGATGGTACTGTTTCAACAGCCGACCATTGACCGACCCACCTGGACAATCTTCTCCATCCATTTCTTTCAGCAAGAAAGCATTTTGACCCTGATATACAACAATTCTGAAAGGTCCCTTCCATAGATTCTCTAACTTGCCATGCTTGCCTTTGTCTTCATTTCAAGCATCCCATTTCAGCACTATGTCTTCAATTTGAAACTTGTCCACCTTTGTCTTTCTATCATATATTTTCTTGATTCTCTCTTGCAGCTTGAAGGTATTCTGAAAAACCTCCTCTCTAGTCTGTTGTAAATGGATCATTAGATTGATTCTTCGCTGCAAATGATATTCCTCGTTGCCAGCTTCCTGCAAAAGTTTAACAACCGAGACTGCGAGAGGTGTCGGGAACACCATGTCAACACCATACACGATCTCGAAAGGGGACATGCCTATTGATTTTTTCTGGCTTACTCTATCTGCCCATAGTGCATTGACCAATTTATTATGTGAGCTCTTCTTGTTTGTTTCCAGCAGCTTTTTGATAATGTTGACTAATGATTTATTTGAGGATTCCGCCAATCCATTACCTTGTGGATAATATGCAGTTGAGTGCCCCAAGGTAATTTGATATTTATTACAAAAATCAATCATCTTTTTAGATTTAAAAGCTGCTGCATTATTTGTAATCAACTTGTTAGGAGAGCCAAAACATGACAAAATATTGTTTTGAAGAAACTGAATTATTGCCGAATCAGTGGCCTACTGAGTGAGAATCGCCTCAATCCATTTAGTGAAGTAGTCTGTCATTGTAAGGATCCACTTATGCTATGCTGAAGAAGTAGGGTGGATCTCGCCAATGAAATCTAAACCCCACTGCTGAAACGGAGCACTTACTTCAACCAGTTTGAGTGGCAGAGGCTGTAATTTTCTCTTACCTTGAAAAATTTGACATTAGTGGCAGCTTGTAATAGTTTTGTACACATCAAAAAAGAGGGTTGGCCAATAATATCCCGCTCTCAAAATTTTGTTGGTTGTTGTCTTCCAAAATAGATGACCTCCACAATCTCCCTTGTGAAAATCATCTGTGACTTGTTTTGCTTCTTCTTCAACCAAACAATTTAGTAAGACACCGTCGGGATCTTTCCAATAGAGTGCATTATTCATTATACAAAACATGGTAGCCTTTAATTTCAGGGTCCTACTTTTATTCTTAGGCATTCCAAGTGGCGGTGAAAGATGTTGGAGCACATAGACAATATCTGAATACCATGGAGAAAGAACAAACATTTCAGATACCTCAACAAGTGAACTTTCTTCATCTTCTTCGGACATAGCAGCAATTAGATTTATGTCCAAGGCATGCAAATTAGACTATGTCATCAGTTTGGCTATCCCCTGTCCTTTGATGAGATTTGTTGGTTTGATCTCCACATCATATTCTAACAAAGCTACGATCCATTTGCCTCGTCTCCCTTCCGGATCTGTTTGCACTAAGATATCTTTAACGACAGCGTTAGGGGCATAAGCAAGGATATGAGAATGCAGAATATAGACTAGAAAATCTTTCAATGCCTTTACCAAAGTGAGAGCTTGCTTTTCAATAATATTGTACTTTTAAGCTGCATCCCTTATTGTTCTGCTGAAAAAGCAATTGGTTTCTCAAGCTGGTCTCTTTTATGCATTAAGACCGCTGCCATAGTATGATTTGAAGCAAATGAAAACAAAATGAAATATTGGGAATAATCTAGGCTGATCAAAATTGGGGCTAAAGAAAGGGCCAAATTTACCGAATTAAAAGACTGGATGGCTTCCTTGGTCCACTTCACTACAATATCTTTCTTTAACATGTTTGTGATTTCCCTCAAATGTTCTGCAAGATTTGGCACAAAACGACGTAAGAAATTCATCTTACCATTGAATGCTTGGATCTCCTTTTTACTTCGTGGAAAATCAATCTTTTGAATGGCTTCCACTCGAGTTGGATCGATGTGGATGCCCTCCTTGGATATGATATGACCGAGAAGCTTGCCTTCATCCATGGCAAACAAGCTCTTCTTTGGATTGAGAGATATGCCATACTTTCTACACCGTTGAAATACAATCTTCAAATGATAAAGGTGCTCTTCATCTGAATTAGAAAAAATTGTCAAATCATCAAGATAAACAACTAAAAATACATCTTTCTCATTTGAAAATGCGATATCCATAGCCCGCTAAAAGGTTGCACCAGCATTCTTCAATCCGAAAGGAATCTTGGCATAATGGAAAGTTCCCCACGGAGTGGTGAACGTTGTTTTGTCTCTGTCATCCTCATGGACCAAATTTGGTTATAACCGGAATACCCATTGAGTAGCAACATGCGGGATGCTCCAACTACTCTTTAAAGTATGTGATCCATCTTGGGTAATGGATAGTTATCCTTCAAAGACACCTTATTCAGATTTCTGAAATCAATACATGAATCTCACCTGTTTTCTTGCGCATATACACCAAATTAGAAATCCAATCTGAAAATCTTATGGGAATGATTATACCATCTTTGTACAATCGATTCACTTCCTTCTCTATTGAGGGCAACAACTTGGGATTTATCCTTCTTAGCCTTTGTCGAAATGGCTTTTGATTTGTCTTGATTGGAATGATGTGCTGAATTATACTCTTATCATATGCCTTCAAATCTGAATAGTCCCATGAAAATACATCAATAAATGAAGATAATAAACTAATGTATTTTGCCTTTACTTGTGGAGGCAATGCTTTTGATAACTTCACCATTTTAGGATTTTCTGCTGATCCAATGTTTACATCCTCAACTCCTTTCTCGGTTGGCACCAAGCTCGATTTCCGGGCTACATCATCTTGATCAAACAACTCCTCTAAAGGTATTAGACCTTTAGGAATGACATTGTCCTTCAGCTGCAAAACTTCCATCTGATTTACTTCCATATCCGCTTCACCATCATCATGCTCTCCATCGATAGAAGTATCTTTGTATTTGCCTGCATTTTGTAGAAATGCTTCGATCTCTTTATCATCTTGAAACACCTGCCAATATCTTTGATTATCGGGGATAGCAGGGTGATGTTTCACATGAATTTCAAACTTATTGTTTGAATTCATAGGAATTTTCAAATTACTTTTAGCTATTGCAAGAGAATCTGCAATAACATTCTGTACACGAGGGACACATGTCAAAGTGTAATCTGGAAACAATCTCAAAATATCTAATACCGCATTACGATAAGCCTGCATGCGAGGATGCTTAGCTTGGTATTCACCTTTCACTTGCTTGATAACTAACTCGGAGTCACCATATACTGAAATTATTTTAACATTTAACTTCTTAAGGATTTTCAAACTAGCAATTAAAGCTTCATATTCAACCTCATTATTTGAACAATCAAAAGCCAATCTATACGAACAAACCCTTACATTACTTGGAACTTTGTTTGGAAGAAATGCAGGGTTGTGTATCCAAATGCCAATTCCATCACCTTCCCTACCTACTGCACCATCAAAATCCATGCTCCACAAACCAGCTTCGTCCTCCAAATGTTGAAATTTTGTTTGCTCTTCTTCTTTTGCTCACTATGTATCAATTTTTTGCTGTTGTCGGAAGGCTGATTGCTCAGCGGTACTATCAAGCTTTTTTCTTTCTTGATTTAGTACAACTCTGAAATTTTCAGTGATCTCTGGAATATATTCTATTTCAACTACTTGACTATTTACATCATTAAGACTATCAGAATATATAACAAAATATTCTAAATCAGTATGTACATAATTGATTGGATGACTTAGAGGTTTCTCCTTGCTAGTGATCATGTACTTCATCTTTTTCTCCCGGTATAATTTCCTCAATTGACCAAACATAGGAATAGTAGCATAGGAGAAATCAAGCTGCAATGTCCCTTTGAGTTTTTCTCACCAAGATTTGGAAAGAAGCATGCCAAATTTAGGAGGAATATTAGCCACAACCACATCCATCAAAACATTCTTCGCTGGAATCTGATCTAAAGTGACAACCAAATCTTTAATAAGCCCAATGCACCTGACCCTACTAGAATCAAAGGAATATAGATCATGGTATTTGCGAGTGATATCTAAAACCAATTTTTCCATGATTGCTTTAGGCATGAGATTCTGAGAGGTTCCTGAATCAAACATGGCGTTGTGCAATACATAATCATGCAATCTAAGGTTGATGCAAAAAGGAGCTACATCACTATCCTCAGACTAACCTTTAATGTTGGACCAAAGATAAGTTTGGACTACTCATCCTCCATATTTACCATATCAGATAATGGATCCAAATTCAAAATCTTTGACACATGACCTTTATAGCTGCTATTCTTCATTAATTCAGTCAAAGGAATTGACACTTTTAACTTAGCAATTTCATTTTATAAGCTAAAGGCTGATGTTTTCTCTACCTCTTTGACTGGAGCATCCTTCTTTTAGTCTTCTCCAGTGATACAATTGGCTGATTTGATCTTTCATTTGCTGATTGTGTTTTGCTAGTGGTAGGATCAGCTGCCTCCTTTCCCTTTTTTTGCACTATTGGAGAATCGTTCTTTGGCAGTGTCACTTCCTTCCTCTTCTGAATTGGATTGATAGGTACCTCTCTACTCCTGAGTGAATATTGTCACTGCTGGGCTGTCAAAGCATTCATGTATCCTCTTTGATATTCATCAGATTCTTCTTCAAGAATTGTTTCATTTGCCAAGATGAAATCTTCATCCTTTTGTACAGTTGGGCTTTCTGAATACTCTTCATCTTCGGTGATATAAATGGGCAGATCATCAGGTGTAAAGAAATGATTCTCCTCACCTATTATGTTCTCATCATCATCTAATTCCGGACCATGTACAAAATTCTGTTGTAAGGGTGTCTTTACTTGCTGTTGTGCTGCTTGGTCTTGTGCTCTTTGTTCTCGTTGCTTGATTTTGAATTATGGTTGCTGCTGACCACGGAAGTTTGGATTTCTGACTTGTGCTTCAGGCTTATTAGAAATTGTGAGTCTATCAAACATCTTCTCGATCTTGTGAAGCAAATGATCTGAGGAAGAAGCTTCTTCCTTTATGGTCACTTTCTTTTCGGCCTTTGCTCTAGCTCTCTTGGCAAGCAAATTTGCCTCAACTCTAACTGCAATTTTCTGCATGTCCTCCAATGTGGCTAGATCTCTTTCTCTCAATTGATATGCCATGTCGGGATCGAAGCCATCAGGAAATTTAATCAAAGCCGCCCCCATAGGTGACTTTATATCAGTAGGAATTGCATTGTAAACAGTATTGAATCTGACACAATAATCTTGGACACTCTCACCAACATTTCTCTTGATATTTTCATATTCAGAAAGAATTTGAAGAGGGTTTTTCTTTACCTCCCAGCGATCCAAGATTTGTCTCTGAAGAACAACCAATGTAGTGATACTCGCAGTCGGAAAAGCTCTGAACCACTTCTGCACTTCACCTCCAAAAGTTTGCACAAATAATCTCATGGTGACATTTTCTTCATCAATCTCATGAAGGTCAAAGAAATCAGTCATCCTATCCACATGTTGTTGAGCTGTGATAATTTCGGGGGTGCCATCAAATAAGGGAATTTTTCTTTGGTAGTCAGCGGGCATGGAATCCAAGTTTTGAGGCAACACAAGGGGTGCATATCGGGCAACCATTATTCTAGGTGTATTTGAAACTAGCCTTGGGGATGTAGGAGGAGTCAAAACAACGATATCAGTTGACGATGTAATTGGTGTATGACGTGTCAAAGTAGGAGAGGAAATATAAGATGTTTGGGGTGTTTATGGGGTTGATGGGGGAGATGAGACAGGAGGTCTATGATCTGATATATTGGGTTGCATGGGAATGGTGGGAATGAAAGGAGGTTCGGTAGGGATTTCTGAACCAGATGTAATAGCGGATGAATCGAGAGTTGCAGATGCGGCTTATAAGAACTCCGGAATGTTTGAAGCCACAATGGAAGTTTGAAGATTCAATATGTAACTGTTAATTGATCTATTGGACCTTTCAGTTTCAAGATCTTTAACAAACTCCAGATTTAGGACAGTAGAACCAACAACACTTTCAGATTTAGTCTCAAACAACGACAGATCAAAATGTTCGTCAAACTCAAGATCTTCAAGATATTCAAAAACAATAGGACATGAACGAGATATGAGCATAGGAATCACAAAACTTTCTGGTCAGAGAATTTTTGGGATGAGATTTGGGTTTTCATACACAGGAGGAGGATCAGGATTAAGATTGGCCATGGTGTATCGTCTAGAAGCCAGTGTTTTGAATTATTCCAAAAAATCAAACGGACATTATCAACTTGTTCAGCCTATCAAATTCTAAACTCATCATCCAAAGTCTAGAATTGCTTTATGATACTGGGGCAATCATTTAGATCAGATGTTCAGTTTATACACTAGACGGAGATTGACTAAAGCAACATTCATCTACTTGCACTAATGCAAAGCAAGAGCGTTTCGAAGGCTACCTGACTAACTTCAGGCTCCGTCTGTAGTCTACAGAGCAAAACAATGATAATAAAATTTTCTTCCCCAGTACGGTCGCCAATATGTTAGTGCCCAAAGCTACCTCAGGTTGAGAAACGTAGGTCTAGGGTAACATAAAACCACGCTTAACCTGGTAGCTAGCCCTACCAGGTCGGGAGAGGGCTCTCTCCTTGTCAATCTTAGAAGAATATGGTCAATGAGGTTTTAGATGACTGATGTAAAGACTGATTTTAGGCTAGGTATATGCTCAGAGGAGTTTGATTGAATTTAATGTTGGTTTGTTGGCTCAAATGTGAAAGGCAGATTTGGGTCCGTGGAATGGACATAGTCTTGCAGAGGTTTCTGTGGGGCGAGGTAAGCAAATGGTTTAGTACTTTGAAATAAATGAGATGGAGAGTCTTAAGACTGGTGAGGAGTTGGAGAGGGCATGAAAGTCTCAGGGATCCTCTTCAAACAGTTGAAAACATAAATAACTAAACAAACCATAGGTAAAGAACTACAACATCAATGAATTCTAACTTTATCCTTGATTCATTTAGTTAAGCTGAACAGAAATAGAGGACGGCATACATAAACACATGCAAACTTGCATTACAGAAGGAAAAACAATACCAAATAAATTTGCCACAAGAATCCCACAAAATGCTGCAAACCCTGGTCTATTCCTTTGCCAAACTGCAGAGATGAATGTACAATAATGCTCAAAGCATTTACAAGAGTCCAACCTTTACTAATGACTGAAAAACTGCTAGATATAGGCAAAAAACAACTCATGCTAGGCTTTAGGGGTCAAATTCATGAGTTTAGGAGCTGTTTCAACAAGATCTAAACTAAGAACTGAAATTTAGGCAGTGGAGCAACTTGCTTCTAAAACCTAGGAAACTGATTCATTCAGTTTCAAACTACCTTTTCATGATGTATCTACCTCCATGAGTGAATTTTTAGCATATTTACATCAAATTCCATAAAGTTACATCAAATTACATCATGAGTTTGACTGAAAGAGAGAAAAGTCAAAATGAGAAAAATTTAGGCAAAAAAAGTTAATTTTCCATCCTGTGCGTCGCGCCACTATCCCTGTGTGTAGTGCCTTTTTACAACTGATTTTGGAGGCCTTACTGTGCACCAAATTTTCTACAAGTGGGCTTGTTGGAAAGGTCTATCTGTCTACTTTCCATAAAAAGTGTAATTTCTGAATTTTGTGTCCATTTTCCCCTCCAAAAGTGAGTTCTTCCAACACTGCTTCCTGTGTGGCCAAAAAGGAGCAGAAAGGGCATTTTTAGGTGTTTTTGACCCTTTTGGAAGCTCAAAAATTGACAAAATTTCTTGGCCATTTGTGGGCATTAATATTTTTGCATGAGGAATCCAAAAATGTTGAGTTTTCCTCCAAAGGAGGTCCCTAGAAAAAGTGAGCGCCAGGTGGCGTGGCGCACCAGGCAGAAAATTCTGTGTTTTGCTCCAAAAATTCAAAATTGAAAAAAAGTATCCCAAATTTTTTGAAATTTGGGCTGAGTGTCCTACATCAAGTGCTATGTTGGGCTAAGGAAGCCTCAACCAAAATCTTGAGCTTGTATTGCTCTTTCCTCTTCCTCAAATCTTTCCTCAACTTAGCCTTCAAAGTCCTAATTCTCGCTTTGCAAACTTTGTTTCTTGCCAAATAGTGATAGGCCATGTGCCTCAACATATTTTTCTCTTTTTTGGCCTTCTCCAGAATCTTTTCCAAATGCATGTTTTCCCTCTCAAGCCAAGATTCACGATCAGATTCAATTTCTTGTTCAAGTGGTGTCAATTTGATTTTATTCCTCTTGGCAGCTTGCCAGTTTTCTCTTATGTTTTGGAGCTCCATGATAGTTTTCTGATCTTCTAACTGTTTTTTCCTTTTCTCAAGATATTTTATCACCCACTTGGTTCTTTCTAGGTTGAGAGACAAGTCATGAATGTCAGCTTGTTGTTCCCCGATGATCTCCTTGAGCTTTGAGCTTTGGGAACCCAAATTAGTGTCATCATCATGAATGAGAATGAAATATCTCTCTTGACCTTCTGAAGTCCCCTCATCATGCAATGGCTACTTACCCTTGTCCTGTACTTTCTTTTCTGTTGAAGGAAACGAGACCCCTTCCACCCCGGGTGGAGATAGTACTCCTTTTGTTGCTGCAAACAATCTCCTTGTGCCCTTTTGGTAAGTGACAAACACTGGCACACTGGTGGTTTGCGTCTCATGCACCTCTTGCTGATGTGAAGGCTCTCCTGCCTCATGAAAAACTGATGGGGGCACTTGAGGACCTATGAAGACCTCATGTGAAATGAAATCCTCCCATGAAACTTTCAGTAAACTAAGCTGATGCAAAACCACAATCTTGATTAATGCAAAGTGATAGCTGCTATTATACTGCTAATGTGGAGGTTTCCTTTCCACCAATGTGGTCATTTTCTCAATATTCCATCATATGATATAGGGGATGTTCATCATCCTCACCCTAGTAAAATGCATCAATAATCTAATATGATAGATGTATAGGCGAGAAAATATGCCTTCACAGCTGAAATATTTGATTATGAGTTTCATAAGGGGAGCATATGTGTCCTGTAGGTACCTGAAAGGGAAGACCCTACTGATATGCCTCTAAAAACCAGCCTTGATTTAAGGCTCATAATGATCTTTGTCCACCAGCTGTCCCTTGTTCCATTGATCACCCACATTCGAAATGCCTTTTGCTTCCACTATAGTCTTAGGTGTCAAGGTGAATGTCACACCTGCCAAACTGACCTGGCCATTGTGAAGATGGAGCACAAAAAGTCTAGCAAGATAATGGTGGTATTTGACTCTTTCCACCATCTCACAAAATTGGTAGCAAGATTGATGTTTGAAGCATGCTATCGCAAGAGGGCAAGCCAACAACTCAGTAAGTGTAGTGGGCTCCTCCTGAATATGTTTTCCTCCCTTGTGAGGTCTCCTTGGTGCATGAATTTTTTTGGAGGAATCACTTACTATTTCCTCATTTCTGTCATAAGATGAATCTGACTCCATGTTTGCCATTGTTTGATGTTTCTTAGATGAGTATGAAGAGATTTTATAGGAACAATAGGTATTTTCTGCTAAATGACAGGGATTTTTGTGAAAGTGTGTGCATACGTATACGCTCTTTTTGTTATGTTAACCCACGTGTATACGCTTCTTTGTCAAAGTGAACCTGCGTATACATCTTACACCATCCTTTTCCTTCAACTTCTTGATTTTGATCAGTAGACCTTTGTTCCAACTCCGTGTTCTTCTGTACCAATGTCATGTTACGTCTGAATTGACCTGTTACAATGTGATTTTCCTTTTATCAGCTCTAAACTGGCCTGTGAGTGAGTTGCCATCAAGGACAACACTTGTATCATAATGCCAACAATATCCCCCTTTGGACTTGATGGAAACCATATGGGTATTGATTGCTTCAACTTCTTGAACTTGTTAGAGATATCAAGCAACACCAAAATAATCTCCCCCTTTGACATCAAGGGCAAAGGGCGGACCAAGATATTCTCCCCCTTTTAGATACACTATGTTGTCCATGCTCCCCCTGAGTACATGCAGAGTCTGCAAAGATATTTTTCAAAAGAATAACATGACTCTATAACTCAACTATGTGAGTATGGCCTTCCTATCACTAATGACTCATACATACATCAATCTCCCAACCAAGTGGGGATACACCAAATTTGACTCAACCACTCTTCCAAGCGGGATTACATATTTGACATGGTCTCAAAAGGCCATACATAACTGAATATACAATATTTACATCATAGGTATTTACATTACCTTTACATTAAATTATATACATGACATTTATAACAAAGAACAAAGATATAAACAAGACCATGATAGTCATCAGCAATTATCATACATCATATATGATCTGCACCATAAGAACTTGTCTGCAACATCAAGAACATCAACCTTTATATGTCCATCACAATGTACCTTTAATATCATCAACCTATGACAAAGTATGCCTCATATAGACATCAACAAATCCTCTTGACCTCATCAAGATCAACTTGCTCTATTTCCTTAGTAGAAAGAGCCTTATCATAACCTTCCATGAATCAACTAAGCATATGTCATATCTCCAAGAAGTAACACAAAATCATTCACATATAATATGTATGTGAAAACACAGTAGTCATCATCTATGATCATAACATCATCATCAATAATTGCATGATCTTTCCATAAGAACCCTCAATATATCAACCATGTATCATCACTAGGGAACATCCCACATCTGATAAGCATCAACCAACATAAGTGAGTAGCAAACCTATCATCATAAAGTAATAAGTCATCATCATTATGTGACTAAGTAAGCCATGCCTCTGAATATCCATGTCTTCAAATAGCTATGTCTTCATGAGACCTGCAATAACACCATTCTCTTGTCCAACCAACAATATTTATCAATATGAAACTTAAGTAATCATCCATGTATCCAACAATATGTATCTAGAAAACCATAAGCTCATAGTCATTTGTCAAGCTTTCTCGATACCATCAACAACAACAATCCTCAACCATGTCAGAGCCAAGAACTATAGGAATCCTCATCTATAACTACACCATCTGAAGTTTATGCATCTTTGAAGGCATGATGACAACAACATAAAAGAAATGACACTTATCAAATAATGAAGTTGTGTACTCAAGATTTGTTCTTCTCCTAGTCCTTATGAGGATCACCATGTAAGAAACATACCATATTTACTATATGCATCATCAAAAGGGTCATCCACAATCATCCATAAATCTGATTTGAATAACAACTATATGGCTCAAGCAATATAAGTATCATATGAGATTTCATCATAGGCAACTCATGACCGCAGCATAGCATGATGTATCATTTAAACACTTCAACAACATAAGTACCAAAGACTTGTAAACATAATGCCAACAATGAATTTTTAAAATCATAGCATATTCTCCCCCTAAACCTGTGCCAACTATTCACTGTCAGATCTGATGATTGCATATATCAGTAAGAATCATCAAGGCATCATCATCAAATAGTTATACATCAAATCATCAACAACTTATGAGGGACAAAATAATTTCTACATATCATCAACAGACTGTAATCATCATCAATCGGAACAGAAAGGGGAATTGATAATTGACTTAACCCTATCAGACCCCTTTTCATGAGTCTATCTTACTTCTTCTACATCAAACCAACATATATGTGACTGTGCAGCTTCTAACTCACGTATATATGCAACTTGTCTTCATGATAATTGCGTATGAGAATTAGAACACTGAGATTTCATACTTTTAGTTCCTCCTGAGTCTATTCTATTTGTTCCTAGTCCTAGAACTTTTGCTAAAGCATCAGTTCCAAAAATATCATTACCATGATGGTTATTCATCAAAGACTTCATTGTACTCTTTATTACCAGTCATGTGATGAGCACATCCACTATCATCTTTGTCTTTGAATGAGCAGAGAGAAAGATCACACCTTATCTGATCTTCCTTTTCTTGATTCTCAATGGATTCATCTTTTTCAGATTTTTTGATATAAATCTTCTTATTTGATTACTTACCATATTGTCTACAACAATCCATAGACTTGTCCCTTGATTCTTTTGATATATGCCCAAACTTGTTACAAGCATAACATCTTATATGTTTCATATTCCTTCTATAACAATCAACGGCTTTGTGACCAAACATATTGCAAGAAAAAAATATCCCTGAAAGTACTCGGAAGATGATGATCTTTCTATGTGATGGTTTTAGCTTGAACCATTCTACTTCTGCATCTTGCTGCAACATGTCCAAAATTATGACGTATAAAACATTCAGCATTATTCATTAGAGGAAATAATCGATTAACACTTCTATAGTTAGGAGTAAGTGATTTTCTTTGAAGACTATCTTTCCTTGGTTGTTGACGGGGTTGACCTCTTATCTCCTTGTTGAGCATTTCATATTTTGCACTAGAGTTCCTTGTTTCAGTTTGTGAGCTAGATTCACCTTTAACAGTTTCAGGAAAGCCAAGACCAAATTTGATGGCACGAGACATTTGACTACTAAGAATATCATCCAAAATCTTAGTACTATCTTGAAATCATAAAATTTTATCCTTTTCTTCTAATTTACCTTTTAGGATATTTACCTCAACCTGATATTTCTCTTCCTTTTCAAGATACTACTTCTTCATGATTTCTTCAAATTTTCTTCCTTCTTCCACTTGTTGCCTTAGTTTGAGAACTTCATTTTCTTATTCTTCAAATTCTTGAAGTAGTTCTTCATTCTGCTTATTTGAATTTTTAAGATCTTCCTTTAGAGAAACGACCACAGCTTCAAGACCTTCACAGTAACTGGTTCTCTCTATAAGTTCCTTGGTTGTTGTGTCCTTTCCATTCACTTCATTTCTCAATGATGTCACTTCATCCTGCATCCTTTGACTTTGATCTTCCTTTTCTTTGTACTACTTCTTTATTTTGTTTCCTTCCTCCAATTGATCTTTTAACCTGGTAACGAATTAGACCTTTTTGATATCTAATTATGTCTGTGAGCTTTTTAAATTATGCCTCTATTTGATTTCTTTCTCTTTCACCCATAAGAGAAAATTCAGTTGTTTCATTGTCACATTCATTATCTTCAAATGAACATGGAAATGTATGGCCAAAGGACAATAAAATTGTACCTGATAGTTATTTTGCTTGTTCATCTTCATTCTGAGGTGATTCTGAATCTAAAGAGTAGCTTCCACATAATAGCCAATTGTCTCTCCCACGGTCACTGTTCCTTTGAGATGTATTCTTCTTTCGAGGTGCTTTCTTCCTTTGCTTCTTTCCCATTGATACTACAGGTCTCCTTCAAGCGATCAAGCTTTTGCCAAAGGACTTGCTCTGATACGGCCAATTATTGGGAATAATATTGAGAGGGGGGGTGAATCAATATTTACAAATCAATAATTTTTTCATTTCCATAATCAAATTTATATACACTACTTCAGTGAAGGAAACACACATGTGCATGCAACTGTTCTTAAGGAAACCAACATATATCCAGTGAACTTATGATTCAATTAATTCATCATATGTTGATCTTTAATCAGTGCATCAATACTTTATTAAACAATAACAGTAACCATGTGTAGTAATAACAGAATAAACCATCACACATAAGCAACACACATGAACACCAAGATTTAGGGTGGAAACCCATTGCGAGAGAAAAGCCACCTGTTGTTGTTGTCTCTGTCTTCTTTTAATATAAAGAATAATCTGTTTACAATCTTGAATAGGTGCAGACTCATACCAGTACACAGACACCCACCTGCAGAAGGCTACAACCTTCTCTTGTTTTCCAATTTCTACTGGAAGGGAGCTACAACCCCTTAGCTCTTGTACTAGCCGATATGTTTACAAGTATGTAGGCATTAGCCTATAGAAGGCTACAACCTTCACTCGTTCTCCAGCTTCTACTGGAAGGGAGATCCAACCCCCTGATCAAATCATGAACCACTACTGGCAGGAAGCTTCAACTTCCTTACTGAAGGCTCCAACCCTCAGTATCCTCCAGGGACCACGTTTCATAAATTTTTAAACTAGATGCTTCTAGTACACAACAACACAATATGAAGACCATGTTTCATCAAATTTTCATAATGAAGCTCAAAATCAATCACCACTACAATACATCCATCAAATACATCTGCATCAACTAATCACTGAAACTTAATCATCAATCTTTGATATAACTGATACCCAATCATTAATCTCTGAATCAACCATAACTGAATCAATCAATCACTGAAACCTCTGACATATTGAATCAAAAAATCACTGAACCTCTGACACAACTGAATCAAACAACCATTCAAACTTAATCAAATTCAACTGATCAATTGGAATAGACAAGTCACTGTAACTAGTACACATATCTGAACCCAGAACACTACATCAACAACCAGAAATAGCTATAACCTCAAAAGTCATGTGTGAGAATGTATATGCTTCTTCAATGAAGCCAACTTGCATGTATACACTACTTCCTTTAGCCCAACCTTCGTATACCTCTAAAGATACTGAATCATAAAACCTTTGAACCACATTTTTAAGATCTATTGTCATATTACAAAGTTCTAAACAGATAGAAACAAGGATCACCCTTCTTTCTCAATCAATCAATCAACCAGACTCAATCTCATTATACAATCAATTTTACTTTCATATCTAATGAAGACATCACTAAGAAACAATAGTACAATAGCAGCACTGATTAGATAGATCACTCATCCCTGAACAATAAGTGTTTCTTTTGCATACGCTATATGGAAATGTTGAACCAGCGTGTAAACGCGCCTTCACCACGACAAACCAACGTATATATCTACAATTACTTACTTATAACCTGGCAATCATTCCAGACTTTAGACATACCTAGATCGTGACATATAAAGGATAAAACATTCGTTAGCATTCAAATCTAGCCTATCCATTATCATATCACATAATGATAAGTCATTATGATCCTAATCCATTATTAGATCTCATCCATCATCAAACACTCAGGTGCATACTTAGTTCAGATCAAGCAAAGCATAAAAAACCCACAACATGCATAATTTATTTTGATCTAACACATCATAGATATTCATTACATGTGCACATAGCCCTTTGATCTTCTCCTCCTTATATAATTTTAGCCTTTCTCAATACCTCGGACCAAAACAACACTTAGAACATGTGGTATTCTTAGACGGGATCAAATAACCGTTACTCCACTTAATATTTTGGGCTAATAACATGGTATTGACCCTTGGTATTCTTTAATCTTGAATTTCCTTGATTTTCCAACCTATACGTGCTTTTCCTCTTGTGACAGTGCATGCATAGGTATACGCTCTTTTTGTTCTATTAACCCGCATGTTTACGCTTCTTTGTCAAAGTGAACCTGTGTATACATCTTACAACATCCTTTTCCTTCAACTTCTTGATTCTGATCAATAGACCTTTGTTCCAACTTCCTATTCTTTTGTACCAATGTCCTGTTACCTCTGAATTGACCTGTTACAATGTGAGTTGCCTTTTATCAAATCTGAATTGACCTGTGAGTGAGTTGCCATCAAGGACAACACTTGTATCATAATGGAAACAATTCTTTCTTCCCAAGTGAAGACAAGAATGATGTGTCTATCTTGTGTCTACATTTCACATGGCCTTCATCTAGACTTACAACTATTAGTCCTGGTCTAGTGCATGACCCATGAAATGGTAAACACAATTTTCACTCCTTTGTAATCAGGGGTGATCCAAAACTCCATATTGATCAGGGATTTGTCAGAGCTCCCTCTCAACTGGGGACTCCTTCCTTCATTAGAAGCTTCTTCTTCATGGGTCCTTCAACTGCTTGATCTCCTTCCTTTCTTAATGTCATGAAGTCTTCGATCAAACTTCTTCTCTGTAGAGCACCATCCATCGATCACTTTCCTTCTTGGTTTGTCATGTCATTGCCCCGTGGAAAGTGACTATCAGGTTCTTCTTGTCATCTTGGCTACTTCTTTTTCAACTTGTCCATGCTTCAGAATGCTTTCCTCATGGATGTTCCATCATACTTGCTAGGTTATATGATTTGACCTAATAGCTCATCATGATTTCATCCTGATATTGATTCAACATTTCTTTTCCTTTTGTTGGATGCCTTCTTCATCACGACATATTCATATAGTAGAATCAATTATCTGCACCTTTTATATTTCCAAGGCCTTCATAGTTGTCAAGGGTCCTTCCTTTATTAGAGTTTTCTTGCCTTCTTTCAGGAGATATATTTCAAGGAATTTTGTCAAATAGTGATCCTTGGTGATCATGGTGTTCTTCACATGATTGATCTCTTTCTTCATTTGCTTCTCCTCAAATATCTAGGTCAACCATCTAATGCTTCTTGTGAGATAATTTCTTCATTGCTTGCTTTCTAGACTTTTCAGCATGTCTTCTTGCTTCTTAGTCAGCAACCTTATGCTCCTTATGTGAGCATATTATTTTGTTTACCTTCATCTGTATTGTGGTACATGCCTTCGAGCATGTTCTTGGTGAAAGAGATTCTTTCATGCTTGATCATGTTATAGAACTATACCCATGACTTAATAATATACAAATGATAACATGCCTTAAACTTTGATGCATACATACCTCATCTTGATTCTCCTTTGATCATCCTTTGGTGTGGCCCTTCTTGCTTCATCTTATCTTGCGTTCATATCATCCTTTTCTTGAATCCCATGAATGGGATTACCAATGAGACATCTGCTTTCGTCCATGAACCTTGTTTTGAAGATTCCATCATAGGATCTTAAAGAGCCTTACCTTACAAATGTTTCCTTTCTTTTTGATGATGTAGGTTTTCTAAGATTTTTATCAAGATCAATTTTCTTTCATCATATATGAGGTCCTATACTAGGTATGCTTCTCCTACATGAATACCTTGAGTAATATTTGTCATGCTTCTATATTCTAGAAGATTTTTCTACTTATGCATTTTGCTCTTATCATAAATGCTACATCTACATGAGTGTCTAGAACTTTATGTACATTATGCTGCTAGATTCTAAAGGGTGATTCTAGCCATGCAATTTATTTTATTCCTACATGCGCCTATTCTACTCAAAACTTAGAAAGAAGTCTAGAAGAAAAGATTTCTACCTAGTCATAGTAGAGATCCGGAGGATCTTCCTTCTTTTGCTTCTTTCCTTCTTCTTTCATCTCTTGAGTTATGTGAGCTTCTTCCCTCTTCCTTTTTTTATTGTTGTCCTTCTTAAGCTTAGGAAAATTCCTTTCGTAGTGTCCATATTATTGACATCCAAAACATTAGATCTTGGACATGTCTTTATTGTTTGTTCTTCGTTGACCAAACTTGCAAAATTTACCCTTTCTTTTGGCCATGGTAGAAAATGCTTGCTCCTTTGATCCCACATCTTCTTTTGCCTTAAGTATGGTTTCCTTTGTTCTACATAGAGACCACATTTCACTGAGAGTGGTTGGTTTCTTCTTGGCATAAATGCTAGATGTGAAGTTTCCCCACTCCTTAGGTAGAGCATTGAGTACAACAGTTGTCATCTCTCTGTCAGACGTGACTTCCCCAAGCTCTTGAAGTTGATCTCTCATTTCAGAGATTTTCATGAAGTAGGGAGTTATTCCTTCCTTTGTTATCTTCATCTAGTATAATTCATTCCTAAAGGATATTACTTCACTGATTGTGGATATCGAGAATAGCTCTACTAGCATGTCATAAATTTCTTTTGATGTCTCAAACTTGGAGACATAAGGAATGAAAGAGTCCTTGATTGATTCTATCATAATCCTTTGAGCTATTGTCTCATCCTTTTTTTACTTGTCTAAGGCTTGAGTCTGTTCCTTAATATGGATAGTGATGTTCCCTTTGACATATTCTAGGAGTTCATTCTCCTTGAGAAGTAGATCATTCCTCTTCTTCCATGCAAGAAAGTTATTGGTCCCTACCAATTTATTTCTTTCCTTTCAAAAAGACATTGATGTATATTCAGAAGGGGACATGTACTTACTTGATAGATTTTGAGATGTAATGGAATTGCTTCCTCCTTGAAAGCTTGATGGCTTGTCTTCCCTGGATCTTGATTTCCTTCAAGTTGCCTTATTCAAGTGGACTTGCTTCGTGATGAGGTTTTCTTGAAGACTTGTAGCTTGATGTAGATATGTTCTTCTTTGCAGGTGCCTTTATATAAGGCTCTTCTTCTAGGTTTGCAGACCTCCCTGGTCAATGATGGAATGTAGACCCTTCTTGTCCTTGAAATGATTTGAGACTTCTAGGCTTGATGCTTCAACTTTGTAAATGTTTCTCCTTGATGAGTGTTCTTGAGTTTCCCTTTCCTTGATGTGTCACCTTAGCTCTGAAACCATGTTATAGAATCTAGGGAAAAGTAGTGTTGTGATGATTCTCCGAGACTTGATAACAAGTTGTGATGCAATTTTACAATTCATCTTCTTCTTATTATTAATGTGTGTGTTTCATCAAACTGCTACCAAAACAAAATAACAAGAACATAGAATTTGGCTCTCTGCCAAGGACAAACCCTCTCCACTCTTGTGAGGAAAACCCTTTGTAAGATTTCTCTTATTGAAGCTTCTTATTTGAACAACTGCCAAACCCTAGACCCTTGACTAGGATATCCTCCAAGCATAAGTCAAATCCTTCCTTCTTCTACATTGTCACTTACGAAACTTCTTCCGGCACTTTGTCTTCTAGGTTAGGAAACCCTAGAATATTAGGGCTTCTTTACTTCGTTATAGATAGAGGCTTCTTCACTTTTATTTGGATACCTTGTAGGCCTAACTATATATCTGAATGAGGGTATTCATGTTGTTGTCTTAGACTATTATCAAACCCTTCCTGCACCTCGAACGTGTGACTGTTTCTAGCCCTAGAAACAATCCTATCTTCTTCGATCTTGGTCCTTCTTCCTTCATAGATGAGGGCTTATTCTTCACTTGTAGAGAGAGGCCTAGTATACCTTGTTTACACCCAAAATAGTGAGATATGTTGACTTGTTCTTTTCAGTTGTTATGGTTGTAGTCAACCCTACCTTGACCTCACACGTGTGGTTGTAACTACTTCAGAAATGACATGCATACCTTTGTCTTGTCTTCTTACCTCATTGTCCTTGTAGCCCTCTTCCTTGCCTTCTATTCATCCTTTAATCCTTATTATTTCTTGTGGATTTTAGAGAGAACTTTCTTGTCCTTTTGAGGAGTGGAAAACCTCTATAAATAGAGGTATGTCCCTCCTCTTCAAGCCGACATGACAGTCCTTAAGGCTGACTTAAAATTTTGCTCTATAATTCAATTTTACCCATCGTTTTGCTACTTGTAGACTTCATTGCTACTAGGAGAGGATTTGACCATTCTTGGAGGTGTTCCCATGACTTTTTATGATGACTTACATGATGTAACATGCCCTCAAAGGGTCTTATCATAATTACATTTTGACTTTGACTCTCTAGAAGCACTTCAAAATGTGTTTGACCTATTTTCAATGAGAAAGAAACTCATTGACAAATAATACAAAAATAATTTGTCTTTTATCGAATAAGTTCAAATATCAAAATTACATTTATAAAGGCCGAACCTAGTTACATTTTCTCCAAAAATATCATCATATTGACGACCTATGATTGACCATCAATTTGGGGGTGGAATGAAGTCGCCTTGGTGAGCTTGGTGTCCAAAAATGACCAGAGGTTCGACTAGAATTCACTTAAGAACATGTTATCTCGATTTTATATAATGGTCTGCGGGATCCCAAAAGTCATTGACACTTGTTCGAAGAATATTTTGGCGGTGTCTTCTTCTATTATGATACTCTTCTTGTAGGAAGCCAATATGTCCATCTTAGAAAATCTATCAACAACCACAAATACATATTCATTACCATCCTTGGTAGAAGGAAGGTCAACCATATAGTCCATGATATGTATTCCCAAGGCTAGCTAGGAGTAGGTAGAGGAGTGTACATGCATTGCTTCTTAATGGTAGGCTTGGCAATGTCACAAGAAATGTAGGATTTGATATATTTTTTAACATCTTGTTAGATTTTTGGCCAACAAAAATACTTTTGTAGTACTTCCACTATCTTCTCCAAACCAAAGCGTCTTATGACTCGACTATAGTGCACTTCCCAAATCAGCTTGGCACACTCACTTGAAGGAAAAAAATTGGTGTCCCAAGTGGCACAACAATGCGCACTAGAGGTGGAAGTTTGTAACTTGCTTGCAATCCATTAGCATATGGTATGTGGTGGAAAATTTTGGATCATTTTTGTATAGTTGTAGTCATCCATGAGTCTCATGCCCACATGAGTTGAGAATAGTGGTTAGTGCCACAATATGGGGGCGAATGAGGCAATCTGCAACATTATTAGTGCTTACCTTCTTGTATTTAATGTTCAAATGGAATTTTTGTACATATGTGGACCATTTCTAATGGAGATCATTCTACAACTTTCCTTGTGTCTGCATAATTGAAGAGGTCAATGATCTATGTGGATGATTGTATCCTTATCCAAAATGTAGTGTTTTCACTGTCGGCAAGACTTCACGATGAAATACATCTCCTTGCTATAGGTGGGTTATTTCTAAGTAATATCAGAGAGTGTCTCACTATGATAGGCCACTAGATGCCCTTACTAGGTGAGAACTACACCAATAGCATAGTTAGAGGCATCTATCTCAATTTCAAGTGGTTGTTGCAAGTCTGGCAATGTGAGGACTGGCGTGGAACAAAGGTGATTTTTTAGCTCAACAAATGCATTCTATTGTGACTCGGGCCAAATTTTTTTTTTTTTTTGCTCTACCTTTGGTAACTTGAATCAAAGGCTGGGTGATATGAGAGAATCCCAACATGAATCTTCGATATAAAATGGCAAGGCACAAAAGTTGCAAAGCTCTAATAGATTTGTCGGGAATGGCCAATCCTAAATTACTTATATCTTAGCTGGATCCACATGCATTCCTTTCTCATCAATTATTTAGCCCAAATATTGGAACTAGTCCATGCCAAAGGAGCATTTCTCCGAGTTGGCACATAATTTGTGTCGCCACAGGATTAAAGGATCTATTGAATATGTTTCAAGTGCTCTACCCAACTCTTATTGAAGATGAGGATGCCATTCATATATACAACCATGAATGAGTTGGTGAAAGGCCACAATATATCATCCATCAGCCTCATAAATGTTACAAGGGCATTTTTCAACCCGAAGAGCATGACCAAGCACTTAAAGAGACCCTCCTTGGATTAGAAGCAAGTCTTCTATACATTTGTGGGTTCTTTTGGAACTTTGTGACAACCATAATTCAAATCAATCTTGTTGAATTACTTAGTCCCCTTGAGCAGGGGAAGAATATCATCAATCCATGGGATTAGGTACCTATTCCAGACAATGATTTTATTCAGTGCATAATAATCAATACAGAGCCTTTAGGTCCCATGTTTCTTCTGTATGAGTACAAATGGGCTACCATAAGGTGAGGAACATGGTTGGATGTGCCATTTTGTAGAAACTCCTGTACCTTTTGCTTTATTTCCTCATTTTCTAGAAGATAACAGTGGTAGATTGGCATATTAGGCAAAGGTGCTATGGGAGTCAAATAGATCAAATTCTTAACCTAAGAGTGCAAAGGTACCCCTGTGGGTGAAGAGAAGATGCCCAAGTACTCTTCCACAATGTGGCCATGATCTTCCCCTTACTTTGAGAGTCAATCAAGAATAAAACAAATTTCCCAGTTTGGGAGATAATCTTGCTGCATTGCTTAGTAGAGATGAATGAAATTGTTGTAGGCGAGGAAACCTTTGGTATCTTATATATTTTTTTTCCCAAATTAATAATAATAATACGAGGTCTGGACTCATACACAACATGATGCTTCCACAAGTATGGTTGGCCTAATAAAACATCACAAACTTAATGGGGAGCAATGTCACACAGTACCTTGTCCGCAAGAGCTTGATGTTATAGGTAAAATGACACTGCTGGATAACATGAAGAACTCACCCATGGTGGATCCACCCGATGGTGTATGGTTGCAAGTGTGGTGTTTTCGATAGGGCCAACTGTTTAATCACCTATACTGAGATGAGGTTCTTTTGACTCCCACTATCGAAAATGAATTGAAGCGGAGAACCCTTCACCCACATATGTGAGTCGAAGAGATGCTCACCCTCCTCTAGATATTCAAGCTCAATCTTCTAGAACTTAGTGGTGGAAATGGTGGCACTAGGTTTTGCATCAATGATTCATTTCTCCTTGTTGGGTTTTGGCTCATAGTTAGAAGATGCATTTGACTCTTACGATTTTAACTCGGCCACGAGTGACTGCTTTGTGCGACACTCATTTGTGTTGTGAGTGGAGCCCTTGTGAAACTTACACTGCTTTCATATGTCTTTATTCATATTCCCATATCTATTCTTCACCTATGACTTTGATGGGTTGTCTTGAGCCATCCCACCTTGGCTCTATTGTTTGTTATGTTTTGTTTAAGTTTTTGCTATATCTTAACAACATATCAGTACGTTATGCCAAGACAAAAGATGTACATGAACTCCATTTATTCCTAAATGTATTTGCGCAGACAACTATGGTACTTGAGTACTAAATGCCACTAAGAGTCCTTGTTACCCAACTTCATGCATAGGGTATGAAAAATATTCATAAACTTTGGCACGTCTTGGACCCTTTCCTACCGTAGTGTAGTCCATTTTATGTACTTGTCATCATAACTCCCAACAGGGTAATATTGTTCCTTAATGGAATCTCAGAAAGAATTCCAAGAGGATGATACTAAAAGTAGTGAGGGTTCTTCTGCGTCACTCTTCTCATGGTAAGTTTCCTACCATTCCTTGACATGGGGGTGACCTTGAGGAGTGCAAAAGTAATCTTTTCCCTATCAGAAAATTATGGACCCAAAAATATCATTCCAACAAATTTAACCGTCTATCTAGAACATCCGCATTTATCTGGCCTTCATATATAGGAATTTCAAATTTAACTTGTACCTTGAAGGGGGCAACGCCTCTGAATTGACTGTTGGATGAATATGCTTCACCCATTGGTATTTGCCAATGGATCTGGGAAATATTATCCATCATCTCATTCCTTTGTTGCTCAAGGGATTCTTTGAGCAACATTTTGAAAGGATCTCTTGCTACCTCATCTTTCTTTTCTTCCACCATGAGGGGTCGTCAAGGTCGGTGAGGCCGGTCTTGCAAGGGATCAACTAGCTCAAGTCCCAACTCCTTATACCCCGACTTTATTAGGGACATCCACAGACAAACATAGAAAGCGCAGACCGCTCTGATACCATTGATCTGAATTTATGAAGGAATGAAATGAAAATTAGAATTAAATAAAAACACATAGATACAACAAAATAGAACTTCAATTAATAAATAGAAAATGATGAAAATTGTTTACATGTGGAAAGGAAACAAACAAGCTCGAGTGATGGTATCTTATCTCTAAAAAGAGATATGATGGCTATATGTATTCTGAACTATGTTACAATGAAGCTTGGAGGCCCTTTTATCATGAAGAAACAATGAAAAACCTTGAACATCCAAAAACCTAACCCCAGGAGATGAAGTGCCAAAAGGTATAGGCCCCGATGGGGTTAGTTGGAACATAAACTTCCTGAGGTTGTAACTTTGGAATATACTATTTGTTTTGCACACACGAAACCCATTAGAAAGGTATATCTAAGGAAAAAAACTTTCAACTACAAACATCGGTCAAAGACTCACATTTTCCTGTTTCCCCAAAAAAACGTTGTTTAGGGCCTCAAAACAACTCCAAAAATTCAAGGCTCGAGAAAATAACAAAAATAGAAAACTACCGAGATAGGAAATTGTGCTAGAAATTAGGAAATTGAAAGGAAATAATGTTGGGGGTCCAAGTGGAATAGGTAGGTGGCCACCAATATCCACCTGGATCAAATTAATTGTGTATATGTGTGTTTTCTTTTTAAATGTTTAAAGTCTGAAAAACATGTGAAGAATTTAATTATCAGTACTTTGTTATTGGATAATGAAGGATTATAAATTTGTATTTATGATATTTTTGTTTTTATAAATAAAAAGGGTTGGATTATTAATTTTGGAGTATATGTGGTTGAATGAGATGAGACTGCAAATTGATGAAATTTATTAATTACCAATCAATAAGTCTTAGACATTTAATTTGTATGATTAGATTTATTGAGAAACTATGGAATTGTTCAATTAATTGTTTCCTAAAAGACAAGATGCTATCTTTGGGAGTGGGAAAAAAAATCTCATTAATGAGCTAGTAACTACCTGCCACCTGTTGGTGAGGTGGAGATAGTTACCAACCACCAAAAGAGTGGTAGATGGGACACACATAAAAGCCTTTTTTGTATGCTTTCTTGTGTCTCGTATTGTGAAAAAAATTAGAGACTGAAGAGAAGAAAGTATGTGAAGAAGACAAAAAGAGTTGCAGACCTGTGCTCAGGGAAATATCTTCAGGAGGAAGTATCAAAGCTAGGAGGATCGAAGTACTTAACTATTAATTTTCCATAATGTTATATTCAAGTCGATATTATTACTTACTACTACTGTGTTGATTTCTTTGAAATGAAAAAGGAATAAATGGCTATATTTTATTTCTTTATTTACAATTTATGTACAGTGAATTGTAAAAGCCTAAATTTAGAAATTATGTTGCATCAGAGAAAAAATTCAAAATATATGTCTTTTATTTTGTTAATACTATAGAATTAACTATAAATGAGTTTGTAATATTGGAAAGAAACTATTGTTACTACAAGAATTCATATATGTACCTACATTATATATTTATATATATATATACAACCATGCATAAAATATTTTTCTGTAAGCATGATAGGACTTGAGAAAAATTAGGTTATGTGTTTATAAATATATATCTATTACAATAACATGTATATATAAACTGTATAATACAATTCAAAATGCATGCAAGGTATTTGCGAAGAAAAAATTTAAGAATAGAGGTATTGTAAGGTTCCTTTTATGTAAATAGAGAACATACAAAGAACAATTTCATTCATGAACTCAACTATAAACAATAACATTCAGTGTAGGCAATTAATCATATTAATCATATTTTACATATTTTACAGTATATATTTTTGAAATAAAGGTCAATATGGAATGAAAATCTAGATTTCTGGAAAAAATAGGTAACGACAAAGCACATTAACTTTCTAGTTACATGTTTGCTCCAAAAATGATTTTAATTAAAACATAACTTGAACAAATTAAATAGTGGTAAATATTTAATAAAATTGGAAATATGAAAAATTAGTACAAACAAGACTGAGTATAATTTAAGTAAAACATTTAGTATTAAACATTTTTTCGAAATTACAAACAAAGATCAAATGACTAAAAGTCATTACTGGTTCTTTCTATATTGTATCTTAAAAATAATTCTTTGCATGAGGCATTTATAACCTCAAAGAGTCTTTACAATCAATAGAAAACATATAGAATTTGAGCATTTGTCTAGAAAAGATTAAAATAGAAATTATAATTACAATAGGCTTATAGCCACTTATAACATTGAAAGAAAACATGTCAAAACATATATAAGGAGAAATGATTAAATCCAACTTTTATATATATAGAGAGATTGTTATATGTGTGGACAATGTACACAATACATCTTCAACGTTGATTTAAAACATGAGAAAAATAGAAAAGTGAACCAAGAGGGAATTTGGCCTCTGTTGTTATAAATAAAAGAGTAAAGAGGGTAGAAACCATAAAAAAAAGGAAACAAACCAACCAATTTCTTTCGTAAACAAAAGAAACCAAAAAGTCAATAAAACTTAGAGGAAGATATTAATCACAGTAATCATAAAAATTTTGAGGCTTGTATTATTAAAAATTTTGAGGCTTGTATATGGCCGTAAGGACAAATTGAACAAATAGTACCAAAATAAAATTTAATTCGAACACCCTTCAAAATTTCCCATTAACCTTTCTTATTCTCAAACTAGTTAAAAGAAAAACCCTTGAAAATAATAAGAGTGTTCATAACCTTTCCAATTACAAAGAAGAAATTACTATATAAAGCTTTTGTTTTAGTAATTACCAATATTCAAGTGATTTAACTCATTGAACTATATTATTGTGTCAGCGTGTGACCTTATCTAATAATCAAAAGAACCAAACCAAACCTCCATACCTCAATGGTATAGTGTAAGGATTTATTTGTAAAACCTTGAATATCATGAATAAAATTACTCACGGGATTATATAACGAAATATTTCAATTAATTTAGAAAGAATAATGAAGCAAATAAAAATATCATTTCAAACTATAAAAACTATAACAAGGGATAAAAATTTACCAAAGTTATAAGTTCCAAATGGCTGAAAGAGGTATGCCGTCCTAACGTGTGAAAAAGGGTTCCAAAAACACCAGAAGGCAAGAGTTTAATAGTAATTTCTATGCACTTTAGAGTACCAAAATCAATAAAAAACCTCAAAATGAAAATAAGTTGCAAAGCCACAGAAAGCTTATTGGCAAGCAAACGAAATGAAAGAATAAGTGAAAATGACGGATGGGAAAGTCGTCATTGGTAAATGCTAGATCCCTTATTGCTTATGAGATGTTGATTGGGTACGATTAGATCCATGTTGTTGGTGTTAGGGTTGTTACCTATGGCAGCGGCTAATCAGTCTGTCATAGGGCATTAAATTCCGGGGAGATGCAGGCTGGATAACCCGCTAACACGCGAATTCGGAAATTGGGCATTAAATAATAAATGGGAATTCGCGTGTTAGCGGGCTATCCAGCCTGCATCTCCCCGAGCATTTAATGCCCTATGGCAGGCTGGTTAGCCGCTGCCGTCACCTATTGGTGAAACACGTGGAATAATGAGATGTCGCCATGTTCATGAAGTTTCGTGAAGGGATGTTGAAATATATATACCACATTTGTGTGGAATCTATAGTTTTGAAGGTTAATAAATCCCCAAACATTGCATGAATGAATAACAAATCTTAGTAACACAAAGATATATGTGTTTTAATATGGTTTAATACATAAGATTATATATGTAATAAAATAAGATCAAGGTCATGGGACATGTATTCCAAGTTGAATGTTAGGAAAAAAAAAATAATGATGGGTATCACTGGTGATTAATTAATAGCTATAGAAATTGGCAAAAGTATTGGCAAAGGAAAAGTGGTATTAATTGACATTTTATCTATGAAATAAAAGAAATAGGAGAAACGGAAGGTGAAGAGACATATATTTGCAAGAGAGAGAAATTGAAGTAAAAATGAAGGAAAATGAAGAAAATAGAGGTCTCATTGATAAAAAGGGTTATGAGGATCAATTGCTAGCCTTTTGACAGTTTTTGGGTGGAGCTCTCTTCCATTCTCTCACACTCTTGCACACTTAGAGAAATCTTGGAGCATTCTTGGAACATGCTTGGATCACTCTAGTATTCACTTGGATTGAAGAAAGAAGGCAAAGGAAAGAAGGAAAGTCCAAGGGAACAATTGGATCAACAACTATGGATGATTGCTTGGCAGGTAACAAGTTGCATGTGTGATTTCCTTATTGATTTATGGATGCATCGTATATGCATGTGATTTTTTAGTATGTGTTGTCATTGGCATGGATATTTTCTAAGATTGATAGTGGCTTTAACCTTTCCTTGTCATTTCCCGGATAGCCATAGTGTTGTTGGTTTTCCATTTTTTGTTTTTATGATTGGTGCTCAGGTTCCTTATAGTTTTGGGTTGGAACAAATACTCTAGAAGCCCTAGAACAATTTGGGTTGAGTTACTAGTCTTGGAGCCTAGGTTGGTACAAATCCTCTAGAGCCCTTGGTGGGTTGAGATACTAGTCCTCGCACTTGGGTGGGACAAACACTCTAGATCCCTAGAAGGTTGTGGGTTGAGTTATTAATTCTTGGAGCCCTGGACAGCTTTGGTATAGACTAATTTGGTTGTTGTTAGTGATGTCCGACCATAGAGGTGGAATCATTGATTAAGGGTTGATGTGGTTGGCCTCTAGAAGCCTTGGTTGGTTTTGTTTTGGTTTATTCCATGAGATCCCACATTCATGATTGGAATATGGCAAGGGGGTGATTGGTTGAAAGAGAGATTTAGTTTAGCTCATTTTATGGTCAGGTGGTACATGGAAGTCCCTGACTTGGTTGGTATTTTCACATATTAATAAGAGCTATTCTTCTACTATGATTCATGTATACTTATAGAGATTATGTTGGTGATATTATGGTTGATTTTCCATGGTTTCTATGTTGGTTATTTTTTGGTTATATGTTGGTTATATGATTAGTATTATCTATGGCTCTTGTCATGAATTTTTTAGTTATTGATTGGTTGATGTATGAGTGGACGTATCAATGTTGTTGCAAATATGTGGAGAGGGCATAGAGCCTTCTTCTTGGTGATTCTCATATGCATATCAAACTAAGATTAATCGACGTTTCAAACCTTCTTGTGAGGTGCATCTTCATGATGAGAAATGAATGTGAAAAAACCTAAAATAAAAATTTAATTGTTATTATAATTTTAATGTTGACTAAATAATTTTAAAGAAAATTTTATTAATTCTCCAATTTGGTTAATTAATAATAGGGAGAGAATGGTTAATTCTAGCAAAGATATGGACTATAGAGGAGTCTCTACAATGCCGGATAAAAACAAGGTCTGATTTCTTCTTAGCAATTTCTTATTTATTTCTACCTAGCTAGGTCATATTTCTTCACATTCATTTTTCATCTTGAAAAGGAACCTCACAAGAAGGTTCAAAACGTCGATTAATCTTAATTCTTATGCAATGAATCTTGAAACTAATCTCCAAAACTCAAATCACAGAAACCTCAATTTTGAAATATTTTCCCTATACATAAGGGTAATATTTAATGACGTTTGTATGTTCGAAAGACTTTGGTTACAAATTGCTAAGAAGAATTCCGACCTTGATTTTCTCCAACGTTGTAAAGACTCCTTTATATTCCATGTATTTGCTAGAATTAATCATTCTCTCCCTTTTATTAACTAACCAAATTGGAGAATTAATAAAATTTTCGTAAAATTTTATTAGTCAACATTAAGATTATAAATAATAATTAAATTTTGATTTTAGGGTTTCTACTTGTTTGACTTTTTTCCTCTACTTTTTCTTTTTTATTTCTACCTGCCTGGGTCATATTTCTTTACATTCATTTTACATCCTGAAGATGAGCCTCACAACAAGGTTTGAAACATCAATTAATCCTAATTATTATGCCATGAATCCTAAAACTAATCTCCAAAACTCAAATCACAGAAGCCTCAATACTGAAAGAATATCAAACTATTATGATCAGATATGCATTAATGACCTATAGCTTACATGTTTCCCATGTGTTTGATGAAATGTCTAGTGTGTTCTAGGCAGTCTAGTTCAAGTTCTTGATTTGAGTCTGAATGTTTAGCTTTTTCCTCATGTCAATAATGATTCTGGAAAGTCTCAGACAGTTATGGTCAGTGGTATGGAAGCTATCCTGGAATTGTGACTCAGATCTCGAGACCACACCCTCTGAACTAGGCAAGTTGGGGCACAACCGCATGGAGGCAGTGTTTTGCATGTGGTTGGAAGCCTATAACCATACCGAGGCGTTGTCATGAATGCAGTTGGGAGTTTAAGTTAGTGAAAAGAGCCCAAAATCATGGTTTGGTCACATAGGGTGGTCCTTTGTTCTTTGAGTGTCTTGTAGCCTTGAGGGATATTCTGAGTTGTCAGTTTGTGGTTAGTTTGTAGGCCCCACTTCCTCAACTAGAGCTTAGACATTTTTTCATGTCATAGTAACTCTTTGTCTCATGTTTACCCTAGCAGGTCGGTGAAATTGGGTAAATATGGGAGGGGTGGTTACAATATATATTGAACTCTTTCAAAGGTATAGCTAGAATTTAACTATATGACAAGCACTAGTAAAGCATGTTTTGTGATAATGTAGAGCAAACATAGATTTAGTTAATTATATATGTATATAGTAGGCTCGAATAAACATGTTAAGACTATATAGATTGAAGTGTTTCAACCAAGAGTATGATGGTTATAAATTTGTAAACTTTTGGCTATGAAATTATTAAACTATGTAATTATGCTTGGAAGAATTAAAGAAAGATGTATAAATAGGATATGTATACAATATTACATTTTTTGATTTTTTGTATAGCTTGGGAGGTACTCCAAGCCCTAGTGTTCAAGGTTTGGAGGGTAAAGCGCCACAAAGTAGGCTTTTGAGCTTGGAACCCAAGCATGGGGTTTTTCATCCATCAGGATTTGGGAAAAAAAAACATGACGAATTTTAGCATGAGAAAATTTGAAGTGATAGAGCTTGGCGTGCTAATTCCGACACTTCAAAAATCACCCAAATTGGAGCTATATAACTTGAAATATGAATTTTTGAAGTTGACAATTAATTATGGACAGTCAAGTCATGTAGGCTTGGTCCAATAGACATGTCTCTTCAAGGAATTCGTTGGAGCCCTTAGATTTGGTATATATAAAAGGTGAGTGATCATTCATTTGATCATCCATTATGTAACACATACACAAGAAGACTAACTCATTGGAGGAGGAAGATCATTGTCTTGGGCTACAACAAAGAAGTACAAACCAACGTGGAGAAATAGGGTTGTCTGAAGCCTATTTCAGGAGGCTGAGGTTGTGTTAGAGGGCCGTGGGACTTTACAAGAGGACCAAGACAGGGAGGACTTATTTTAGGGTCTTTTTGAGGGTGGACAGTCTTCAAAAGAGATTGTCGCAGGCTTGTCTAAAGTCTTGTAGGATGCTATTATAACTAAGGGAGGTCAGGTCCGTGTTAAGGGCTTGAAACGGCCTGAAACTTGCAGCGTGAAGGGGAAGCCTCTTGTTGAAGGACAGCTGTAGTCTTTAAGGAAAAAATTTGGGTAGTATTGGAGGGTCATAATGGCTGTAAAGTTTCCCTAACCAGGTCTAGGAGGACTACAGGAAATCAGACCTCAAACGATGGGTTGGAGGTATGCATGTTGATGCATCTTATTAGTGTTGGATTCGTGTTTGAAGGATCCATTTGGATCAGTCTACATTGCAGGTCGTTGGGAGCCATTTGTTGGAGTTTCCTTGGGCATGAAGGAGTTCCAATTAGGAGTATATCCCACTATGGAGTGATGTAGGTGTCCTAGTGTGGACAGAGTTTTTGCAGCCTGTGGAAGCCAACGAGGTAGAGCTGACGTGGCATGTTATAAGCCCTAACCAATGGGAAGTTTAACAGTGAAGTTGGGAGCCTAGGTTTGTGAAATAGCTCCTCTATTGCAGAGCAAAGGGAAGATGTGGAGAAGTCTGTTGGCATCTATGTGTAAGGGTCTCCTAGGTGTGGAGATGTCCTAACTAAGTGCAGATGCTACAACATGGACTTGGTCACTCATTGACTGTTTGAGGGAAGCGTGAGAGTGGAGCAAGTGTGGAGGTGGATTGGGAACTTATGGTTTGTTGAAGAATAGCGTGATAGTGTCCAAGTTAGAGCCCAATTTCCAACACCTTGATGGAGAAAGCTAGTTGATAAAGTGGCAGTTGATGAGCTCAAGGGTCTGATCAACCAGGAGAAGTTTGTGGAGCCCGAGACTTATGTGTAGAGAAGGACTTCTACAACAGATGATTGGAAGTTATCCTAACGCGTGTTCATTGTGGGAGATTGACAACTTGCAGTGATATGTGGCAACACTCCATGCCCTATGTTGGTCTTCATCGGAGCAATGCAGGAAGACCATAATAGGTTGAAGTCCCTAAGTAGTTGAGGAGAAGCAGTGGGAAAATAGAGAATTGTTCATGAATGGAGTTGTGAACAACTCAACAGGATTCTTGATGTGTTGTGCCCTTAATAGACTAAGGCACAACTAGTGAGCAAATTAATAACAGAGATTCAGTGGCCAAATGGATTTGGAGCATCGATAGAGGCAAGAGTTGCAGATCGAGAGCCAAAGAACTAGGCATGTACATGTTACGACTTAAGGGAGCTGAGAGAGTCAACTACATCAGCCATATGGTTAGAGTATCTTGTTGAGGGTAGATTGGATGTCGATGGACTGACACCAAGCCCAAGTTCTGTATATTGTACTAGTGGATGTATGAAGGCCATCGTCCCTAGTATGGGAGCCCTAGACTGTTGTAATATATGTTGTTTGCTATAATGAAGTTGGGTTGAAAATTGTAAAAAGTTGTTTATATTTTGTGCATGCGTGATTTACTATTGTTTATATTATGTTGTGCAAAGTAGTATCATTGAGATTCTTGATTTGGTAGTGTCATAGATTTTAAGATTCTATCCTAGATCAAAGATCATGGAAATTCAACATGGTATCAGAGCATATCTGAGCTACTTTGAGGGACATTGAATCAGAATGTGCATAGTGAAGCAACTCAGAGGAGTTGTGGGTGTCTAGATCATGGAGCAGAGGGTTCAACTGAAGACATGGAGATGTGGTCTTGACTAGCTTGGCAATGAGATTGCCTGGGAGTTTTGGTGGATTGGTGGTGAGCCCGGTGAAAAACAGTTTGTTGTAGGGAAGATTTCTTCATGTGGTGGACTTTGGATTGGCAGGCTAGAGTCTTCATCGAATCGTAATGTTTCATATCTGAGATTGGAGGGATTTTCACAATTGGTATTTGATCTAGGAGGATGAGTGATTACAAGACTGAGACAGTGGAGATCGTGTAGGCTTAGAGGGAGTATAGCCTCAGAGGGAGCATCCATATGGAGGTTTGGGATATTCATGTTTGGATGTGATGAAGCAGAGGCACTACCGAGATTTTCAAATTCAATCTACAAGGTATGTTGCAGTGATGGATGTTAGATGGGCTAGTGTCGCTGGATGATTATGGTTACTTCCTAGTCTACCTCCCTTGCTAAGAGGGAGTGTTTATTTTTTGTGTAGCTTGGGAGGTACTCCAGGTTGTAGTGTTCAGGGTTTGGAGGGCAAAGCACCAAAAGAAGACTTGTGGGCTTGAAACCCAACCATGGGATTTTTCACTCATCGGGATTTGGGCCAAAACCATGAAGAATTTGAGCATGAGAAAATTTTAGGTGATATATCTTTCCGTGCCAATTCCAATGCTTCAAAAATCACCCAAATTGGAGCTCGAGAACTTGAGATATGAATTTTTAAAGTTGACAGTTAATGATGAACAACCAAGTCATGTACGCTTGGTCCAAGAGACATGTCTCTTCAAGGAATTTGTTGGAGCCCTTGGATTTGGTACAAATACAAGGTGAGGGAGCATTCATTTGATCATCCATTATTCAACACATACACAATAATATTAGCTCATTGGAGGAGGAAGATCACTGTCTTGGGCCGCAACAAAGAAGTACAAACCAACGTGGAGAAATAGGGTTGTTTGAAGCCTATTTACAGAGGTCGAGGTTGTGTCAGAGGGACATGGTACTTTGCAAGAGGCACAATATAGGGAGGACTTGTTAGAGGGTCTTGTTGAGGGTGGAAAATCCTCAAAAGAGGTTGTTACAGGCTTGTCTAAAGTCCTTTAGGATGTCGTCGTACCTAAGGGCGGTCAGGTCTATATTAAGGACTTGAAACTACCCTAATCTTGCAGTGTTAAGGGGAAGCCTCTTGTTGAAGGAAAACCACAGTACTCAAGGAAGAAATATGGGAAGTATTGGAGGGACGTAATGACTATAAAGTTTCCCTAACCAGGCCTAGTATGACTCCAAAAAAATCAAACCTCAAATGGTGAGTTGGAGGTATGCATGTTGATGCATGTTGTTGGTGTTGGATCCGTGTTTGAAGGATCAGTTTGGATCAGTCTACATTGCAGGTTGTTGGGAGCCATTTTTTGTAATTGCCTTGGGCATGAACTAACTCTAACTAGGAGCAGATCCCACTATGGAGTGATGTAGGTGTCCTAGTGTGGATAGATTTTTTGAAGCCTGTGGAAGCCAAGGAGGTAGGCTGACATGGCATGTTAGAAGCCCTAACCAATGGAAAGTTTCACAATGAAGTTTGAAGCCTACATTTGTGCAATAGCTACTCTATTGCAGAGCAAAGGGCAGATGAGGAGAAGTTTGTTGGCAGCCGCATGTAAGAGTCTTCTAGGTGTGGGGATGCCCTAATTAGGTGCAGATGCTACAACATGGACTTGGTCACTCATGGACTGTTAGAGGGAAACGTGATAGTTGACCAAGTGTGAACGTGGATTGGGTACTTATGGTCTATTGGAGGACATCGTGATAGTGTCCAAGTTGGAGCCCAGTGTGCAACATCTTGATGGACAAAGGTATTTGCTAGAGTGGCAGTTTATGAGCTCAAGGGTTTGATAAATTAAGAGTAGTTTGTGGAGCCTAAGACTTGTGTGTAGAGAAGGACTTCCACAATAGATGATGGGAAATCCTCCTAGCCTATGTTTATTGTGGGAGATGGACATCTCATAGTCATAGGTGGCAGCCCTCCATGCCCTATGTTGTTCTTCATCGGAGCAGCACCAGAAGATTATAGTGGGTTGAGGTCCCTGAGTAGCAGAGAAGCGGCAGTGGGAAGATCGAGAGTTGTTCATAAATGGAGCTATGAACAACTCAACAAGAGTCTCAATGTGTTGTGCCCATGATAGACTAAGGCACAACTTGTGAGCAGATTGATAGCTGAGATTCAGTGGCTAGATGGACTTGGAGCATTATAGAGGCAAGAGCTACAGATCGGGAGCTGAAGAATCAAGAAGGTATAGGATACAACCGAGGGGAGCTGAGAGAGTTGACTACATCAGCGATATGGCCAGAGTATCTCGTTTAGGGTAGATTGGATGTTGATGGATTGACACCAAGCCCCAATTTTGTATCTTGTACTAGTGGATGTATGAGGGCCATTATCCTAGGTACGAGAGCCCTAGGCTGTTGTATTATATGTTGTTTAATATAACAGATTTCGGTTGAAATTTGTAAAAAGGTTTCCATATTCTGTGCATGTGTGATTTATTGATGTTTATATTCCGTTATGCAAAGTAATATCGTTGAGATTCTTGGTTTGGTAGCGTCAGATATTTTAAGATTCTATCCTAGATCTAAGATTGTGGAAATTCAACAACATTGAGGATTTGATATATATATATATATATATATATATATATATATATATATATATATATATATCTATATATATATATAGATATATATATATAGTATATAGGATATAAAATATATACAAAGAAGGAACAAAAGCAAAATGCAAGGTAGAACAAATCAAGTTGAGATTTCAAATACAGTCTTGGGTGTATCAAGAAAAAATTATCATTGAATTGATAGGGATGATTACAGTAATAAAGGGTTGACATTAATTTAAAAAAAAAAAAATTGTGTGGTAAATGAGGTACACTACAAGTGGTATCAGAGTTGTAGGTTACAACATTCAGGCTTTGTATGCTAGGTAATCGTGTAAATAAGAGCTAGAAATAAAGCCTACCAAGCTCATCAAAGGCCAGGGGTTGGCCAATATTTTATCTAAATCCAATTGCCAAGCTCTTGGGATAAACCTGATCACAAAGGAGGGCAGACCCAAGGATCACCAGAATGGAATTAAAACAGCCGAGCAGAAGATCTATGCCAGATATGAGGGATCGCCCTGGTATAAGAAAAATTTTCATTACCTCTTATTCGTAAGGTGCCCATTGGGGCTAGATAGATCCAAACACTGAAGTCTGAGATTGCAAGAACATAAATATATCATGTCCAGTGGCCAACACAAGTGGATACTGATAGCCATTGACTATTTCACCAAGTGGGTAGAGGCCATCCTAGGTAGAAATGATGCAGACTCAGTGATGATAAAATTCATGGACGAGAACATACTATCCCACTTTGGGTGTCCTTCCAAAATTATCACAGATAATGCTCAGGTATTCAAATCTGCCAAGTTCACCAGCTTCTGCCATAAATTCAATATCATTATTGGGCACTCCACTACATACTACCCTCAAGGTAATGGCTTGCCTGAGTCCTAAAAAAACACCGTGGTGAGGGTGGTGAAGAAGACCATCACTGAAAATCAAAGAAACTAGGACTCCCAACTGAAGTTTGATCTGTGGGCTAACCAAGTAACACCTAAACGATCCACTGGGAAATCACATATTGAGCTAGTGTACGACAAGGCCGTTGTCTTCCCGATCCAATTAGCAATGTCAGTGGCGAGATTACAACAAGAGGCAAAGGAAGAGTTGAATGCCTTAAATAGAAGGATAAATCAATTGGTGGACCTTCAAGAAAGAAGAGAACATATGGGGACCAAGTTGTCCAATTACTAATAAAAAATGAAATCTTTGTTCAACAAGAGGGCAAAGGACCGACCTCTTCAGCTAGGAGATTTAGTTCTCAGGTGTGATGTCCAACGGGAAGACAAAGGAAAACATGGGAAATTTGATCCGCTATGGTTCAACCCCTTCAAGATTGCAGAAGAGAGGGGAAAGAACACTTACCTACTTGAAAACTTAGATGGTGAATTAATGGAACTACCAGTAAATGGTCAATTCCTCAAATTTTATTTTCAAAACTAGACGTATCTATTTTATACTCATTGTAAATACTAGTGTGTGTATTGTCATTGTAATTTGAATTATTCAGTTTATGATTGAAAAAGTCCACTTTCAAAGACTTATATTTTGTTTAAGAATGACTCCATGCCCAATGGAAGGAAAGCTACTAGTCTTTAGGTTCTCAACACCTTTCTAGCAAGGCATTGTCTCCGGTTGGAGCCAATGTTGTCACTCACTGCATTGCGGGTATCAATTGGTCAAGGTTTCCCAAGAGTAGTGAAGTTTGAAGCCACATTCCTAGGCCACAGAAGATCTTAGGGCTTAATCGTACCCTCTCCATTCCACAGTGCTTGGAAAGAGCTTTCCAACAGTATATGGAAGTCCAAGATTGGACTTCTGGATCAGAAGTTAGAGCATGTTGAAGTTACCCTTGGAAAGCCCGAAAAACAAAGACAATGACCAAGTATAAAGGAAAATCACATATCGGGGGCACGTGGAACATAGTAGGTCAGGGGTTCGTAATGTGGATCACTGATATCGCATATCGGCGATCACAGAAACAAAGGGGTGCATACAAACACCGGATCATGAAGCTGTCGATGCTAATAACACTAAAAATCACTTAACTTTGGGCCTTAGTGTTAAAGGGCCAGGAGGGCCGAAATCTGATTAACAAAGGAAATGCATGAAAAATAGGAACGGGTGGCCCCCTTTATCTCTCCTCCACATGGCAAAACGACACATCAAGCATATCTGCGAAGTCCAGGATATCGCATATCAGTGATCTGAGGGACTACCATCCAAAAGAAAACCCTGCAAATTGACGATTTTGTGATCCAGTGTGAAAGCGCCGGGGAAGGCCGATATCAGTTTACAAAGGAATTTCATGAAAAAACCAAGGCCAAGCGGACCCTTTTTCTCTCCTCCATGTGGCGGTATGGAAGATGACGTGGCCATATGGGGGACATGTGTCACTCAGTTTCAGCATTTTCAAGGGTCCTATAGGGGCATTTTTTGGTGACACGTGGCAGTAATGACGTCACCCCTGCAGATTGGCGATCAACGATCAAAAAGGTTAAGGCACTCCTGCACCTCAATCCCTCCTGGCCTGGGTTTGCAATATGCAGGAAATCCTCTGGAATGCGATGTTTTATTTTTTCTACCTCATGAGGATTTTGTGTCCAGACATGTCGGCCTAAGCTATGGAAAAAAGGTAATGGGCCTTTCCCCTCCCGCAGTGCGATTGTGATACCTCCGGTGGGCCCAGCCCTACAGATTGGTGATCGCAAGGTTCAGAGGGAAGTCTTAGGGGCAAGCACTGTAAACTGTCGGGATTTGGGATTTTGCGCTACGAAGGAAACAGGCCCCTAAACTCAGGTCTAAAGGTCTCAGCGCCCAAAGGCTAGGCCCTTGGTCACGAGCCCCCTTGGTCATATAAAGAAAGCAACAGTGTGAGGGGCTAAGGGAGATCGAGATTCGTCTGTTTCACAATGCTTTTTTACATCCAAAGGCCAGTATGAGAAATTCCCCCATATTAACACCAAGAGAGCATCATCAAGTATATCAAAGCGTCGATAGTGCAGGACAAGGCTTTAAAGGCGTGATGTGTCGATAGCTGTAGCTTTAAGGTGAGAAAGTGGTGCATTCAAAGCCGAGATGGGCTAATTCAGAAAGGCTCACTGTGACATAGAAACGACGGGGTCAATGCCTAAAGTAGCCATGGCTTTCAATGAGGGAGATGGAGCATTCAAAACCAGGCATGGGCAGAGCCAAAAGGGCCTTTTGCGACACAGATTCAAAGGTCAGCACCAAATGTAATAAAGATAGAAATGACAGAAGTCGGCTAAGCATCACAAGAATCCATACTGTGAGAAGACTAGCTCTTGAAGCAGAGAAAATCACAGGATGGGAAAGGAGAGATTTTTATTTGATTGTTTACTTATTTATTGTACTGTAATGCACCTCCTTTCAAGGAGGCATTTAATTATGTAATTTTTTTGGGCCATAGAGCCATCTATGACAGAGACAGCTATGTTGACCCAACAGTTGAGACTAGGCCAGAGATATTTTGTAGTAATGAATGTTCTGGATCCCCTCTCTAGATAAATAGGGGAAAGCAAGACTTAAGAAAGGTTCAGAAATTCTAAAGAAAACACTACATGTTATTTTCAGACTGTATGGATTTATAATACAGATCTTTTAGAATATCAATGAAATGGTGGTGATGCCCCCTTCAAGTATTACAATATGTTATCCCTCTATTAAACCCATTTTATGTTCACACATCTTCTCTGAATTCATGCAATCATACTTGTTAGTAATATTTCAAGCCTTCCTCACATATTCATTTGTATCGATAAGTTAATGCAAGTTGTTGTAATTATATCACATATTCATTTGTATCGACATTGTTAATGCATGTTCCTGTATGGATTATTGAAATTATATCTTTAATAGTCGCGCTGCATGAATCATAGCACCCAGTCTCTTTGTTGTCCACTATATCTGCTTGTAACTCAAATAAGTATAGAAATTCTTAATGCCTCAAGCTCTATGTGTTAAGTGTAGAATTCTTGAAGCCTTATGCTCCATATGATGAGTTTCTCTTTCTTCTTATCCTCTATCATTTGCTCTACAAAGCTTATTAAACTATAAGTCCTTGAACTACTCAACCTCTATTATTTTAGGCATATTTCTGAGATTTGTACATGTGAATAAGTACCAGAAATTCATGCCTTACTCCTTTAGGTGAATGAACCAACCCAATATATATGTACAAACTATATGTGATGTCTCCATTTCTAGAAAATCATATGAGACACATAGAATCTAAGTGTGCCGAGGCACTGGTCTTGTAAGCAATCCAAGGTCGTCTCTAGGAGCTACAACAATACACATACATAATGTAACATTGGCTTATAATCCATCACAGCTAAAAGGAATAATCACAACACATATAGAAAAATATGCCTTCAATGCAAGCAATGTCACATTGCATTATGCATTCTATTTACCATTTAACAACAGTGATTGTTCTTCACTAAACAATGAAAATTTAGATACATTGTCAAAACACTTCGAACAACTTCGTGTAGTTCTTATAGATGAGGCATCACTTGTTGGTGCAACAACGCTTTATTAGATTGATAAGCGACTCCGCCAAATCCTGCATACACCAACTTCATATTTTGCTAATGTTGACATGATATTCTCTAGGGATATCTACCAAGTAAGCTCTGTAAGAGACTCTCTTATATTTTAAAACCCAAGAATCAACAAAAACATAATTCCATATAGATTTTGGACTGAGAAAATAAAATTCCATCAACTATATATATCAATGTATCAAAAAGACCCGATCTTCATCAATGTCCTAAATAGGATGAGATTAAACACACAAATTGATAAGGATATTGCATACATTAATGACAATTGCCATAGGCTGCCACCTTTAAATCCACTTTTCCCATACATTTTCTACCAAAATAAGGATATTCATAATCATTATACAAAAATGCTTTCACTGGCACATGGTCAATAAATAACACTGAATGTTATTGATGAGCATGAAATTGTTGGATCAAATTATTTTGATTTTGAAAAGACAATAGCATTGTCGTCAACAATAATAGTCAAACAAAACATGTTAGTTGAGTTATATGCAGGAAACCACAATACTAGTGATGGATTAGTCAATGACATTGAAGGCATTCTCATATGCTACTCATCCATTAACAATTGAAATGGCATTTTTTGGATAGAATTTCCAAATGTAAACATTGGAAAGCATCAAAGAAACAAATTCATAGAGTTGTATGAGATAAGTATCTTGTCATATGATGAAACATGGAGGAGATGGAGATGACACCTTCATGTACAAATTTTAGACACTAGTTCGCTATAATTGCAAAGATATTCTTTGAGGAACTTAGGGTTCCTGAATGCTTTTGAAAAATGCTTCATATAGGGTAGCCTAGGATTTTTGATATAACAATCTTGTTTTTATGTTTCAAAGTGTTAAATATAGTAGAGATAGAGAGGATATTTCTAGGTACCTATGGTATAAATTTTAGACATTTTTCACTACAATTTCGAAAATGCACTCTAAGGAAGTGAGGGTTCTTGAATGCTTTTGAAATATGCTTCAAACACATTAGCTTGAAAATTTTGATATAATTTTATTTATGAAATGTTTCATACTATGAAATATGGAGGAGATAGAGAAGAAATCACTATATACCTATGGTATAAATTTCATACCTTGGTTTGTTATAATTTGGGAGATATACTATAAGGAAGTTAGGGCTCCTAAATGCTCTAGAAATATGCTTCAGGTAGGTGAGCTTAACATTTGTTCTATAATCATTTTTCTGAGAGGTTTTAGACTTCAAAATATACAGGAGACAAAGAACAGATCACTAGGTACTTGTGTTAGAAATTTCAGACTTTGGTTCACTATACTTGTATATATATGTCATGTGGAAATTACAGTTACCTACTAGTCATTAAATCGGCTTCAAATAGGTTACCTTGGAATTTTTCCTACAACTTATTTTTAGGGTCTTTTCATATTATGAAATTTTCAAATATCTGAGGATATATACATAGGTGCCTTAGGTAAAAAATCCAAAATTAAATTTGCAAAACTGGATACATGAAATTGTGTACAAGTATTTTCTTGAGAAGTGACCAAGAACAACAAGTTTTGGGGAAAGTAGACTTGGTGAAGCCAAAAGAAGTTAACATACTTGGTGAAGGTAGAAGTATTTAGTAGAAATAGTGAAGCTAGAAGCAACAAGCAGGGATGGTGAAGGCAAAAGAAGTAAAAAAATCTAGTGAAGGCATAAGAAACTAATAGACCTATTGAAGGCGTAAGCAACTAACAAGACTGGTGAAGGTAGAAGTAGCAAGTATACTAAATGAAGTAGGCTGGTGCCCATGAATATTTGTAGCTTTGGGAATTGATGTCTCCTCTAGTTTGGTCCCTACAAAAGTGGCAACAAAGGGAATTGGTATCTCCTTTAAGTTGATGCCTACAAATCTTGCGACAAACGCGATTGGTGTCTCGTATAGATTGGTGCATATAAATCTTGCAAAAATTGGGATTAGTGTCTCTTGAAGTTTGGTGCATAAAAATATTGGAGAAAAAGGGATTAGTGTCTCCTATCTAGTTTGGTCCCTACAAATCTTGCAATAGAAGAGATTAAAGTCTCCTATAGGTTGGTGCCTACAAATATTTCAATAAAAGGGATTGGTGTCTCCTATAGGTTACTACATACAAATCTTGCAATAAAAGGGATTGGTCTCCTTTATAAGTTAATGCCTACAAATATCTTAGCAGGTGGGATGAATGTCTTATAGGTTAGTTCCTACAAAGTTTTTCATAGTAGGGTGGTGGCTACAAAGATTTGTTATAAAGAAATTCTCATTTATATCTTGTGCTTTGTATGTGAGATTATTTGTTATGACTCATGACTATTTAAATAAGATATAAATTTTCTTATACTAATTCATGCACACCCATTGTCCCTGGGTAAGTATAAGTGTGAATCCAATATTTGGTATCGAAGTAAGTTCCTTCAAATGTAGTACAACCACTATAACGGAGATATTAGAGGGACCATGATCAATGAAGAAGGTTCATTCACAACCAAAGCTCCATAGTTATATGGAACAAATTATGCCTTCTGAAGGGTAAGGATGAAGACTTATCTAATGTACATTGTTTTTTACATTTGAACATATATAGTGGATGGTTATAAAGCTCTAGCAACTTCTCCATCTAATCAAGGTGGTAAGAAGGCTTGCATAAATAATGAAAGGTCACGAATTCCATCTTGTATGGCCTATCTGAATAAGAGTTTGTCAAAGTAATGCATGTGAATATGGAAAGGACATTTGGGACAAACTTCAAAATAATTGTGAAGGAGATGAAAAGGTGAAGAGAGAAAAAATTCAAACCCAAAGAAGATAGTTCAAAAGATTGAATGTGAATGATAAAGAATATATTGCAGTCTACTTCCTTCCTGTGGATGAGATTGTTAATGCTTTCCGAGAACCTGGTGAAGAAGTTGAGGAATCAATGCTTGTATTGAAGGTGTTGAGATCTATCCCCTTAATATTTGATGCAAATATATCATCTACTAAAGAAATAAAGGATATGGAAAATATGAAGATGGATGAGCTATATGGGATTTTCACTACATATGAAATCAAGATAGAAAAAGGAAAGTAAACTTTGAAGGAAGTAGCTTTCAAAGTTTCAAAGAAGACAGAAGAACTTAAATTTAATGATTCTTCCATAAATGAATCAGATGTAGAAGAGTCACGATTTATGAGAAAGTTGAAAAGAAGATTTGGAAAATACCGAGGTAATCTACCAATCAAATGTTTTAATTGTGATAAAATAGAGTATTTTGTTGCTAAATGTCCATATGCAAAATGTGAGGAAGAAGAACATCAAAATAGAAGCAACTCATATAAACACAAAAGAGGAATGTATTCCAAGAAGAATGGTTTTTATTCCAGAGAAGATATTATCTCCTCAAAATAGAGTGATAAATATGCATCTAATATTAATAAAGAAGAGCTTCCTTTCTAACACAAATATTGTTGATAAAGAAGATGAATATAATCAAGAAGAGAGAATTGACTGAAAGGATGATAATATTGATAGGAAAGTAAACCTTGAGGCATAACTTGCTAGTGCCCTAGAAGAAAAAGGATCATGATCTTGATGAAATAACAATTTCTATCTTAAATACACAACTAGAAGATGCAAAGATGATAAAATAAGTAGTGAGAATCTAGTTGAAAGAAAATGAAGAAGATTATTAAAATCTACAAGAAAATTTTATTTCCTTGAGAATGGAACTACATAAATCAAATGCTCAATCGAATCAAAGCTTGAACTTTGGAAAGAGTGTCGAAATATTAGATGATATTCTCAGCCATCAAAGGTCACCTTTCATCAAATGGGTCTTTTATACAAGGAACGTCATAAGACCTTTTAGGAAGAATCAAGCACAAAGCCATAAGAAAAGGAAAATGAAAAAACCCCAAAAGTTATGCTAATTTTCTCAAGAGCCCCTTCAACAATAAACATGGCACCAGGAAAGGAGATGAACTTCATTCTAGATGTGATTTTCTAAATGGATTTGTTAACGATGAAAGCATAACAAGGAAAAGAGATGAAGACCAATAGAGAGTTGATTTTTCTCACAAGATCAACAAGAATGAATTTAAAATCTCTTCTTTGGATATTTCTTTCTTGTAATAATTCTTTTTTAAAATAAATAAATTGTAGAGCTTAGAGAAATAGAAATAGAAGAGCAGTGAAAACCTCAAAAAATAGTTTTATGAGCAACAAAACAAAAATCACAGATAATACAAATGATTTACTCACCTATTAAATCATATTGAAAGTCTCAAATATAATAATTATAAACCCAAAACATATAACTATACACATAGCAAAAAAGGTTTCCTAATAAATCATATTGAAAGTCTCAAATATAATAATTATAAACACAAAACATATAACTATACAAATAGCAGAAAAGGTTTCCTAATAAAAGAAAGAAAAAAGATATAATCACAAAGCATATGACTATACAAATAGCACAAAAAGGTTTCCTTAAAAGAAAGAAAAAAGTAATTACCAAACATAGAAAAAGAGGAAATTGGGAAGGAAGTAGGAAATTAGGAATATCTCCACGCACCACACCACTTTTTCTAACGGATTTGGCGCACCACATCACTTTTTCTAACGGATTTGGCATTTGGAATGTTCCAAACTATTTTACCTACGCGGTGAATATTAATCATTTCTCTACTGCCGCCCAGGATGGCACCCACCTGTCCATCGCTGTCACCACCTCCTCCTTCGCTTCCACAGCTCCCCCTACTTAAACCTCATACCTCTACTTTGCTCTTCAATCTCACAACCATCTTTTCTTCCCTGCTCTATCAATCTCACAACCATATTTTCTTCCCTGCTGTATCCCACTACCAGTAACTTCTTTTTTGATTGTAGCTTCTTTCTTCATTGTTTGATTCCTTTGGATTTCTTCTGATCGATCCATAGTGATAGTGAAGGTTGCAGGGTATTTTATCAGCTTGCCTTCAAATAGCTGCTTGTGGTTCGCGGCCTCGACTGTGTGATCCTGCAGATGGGCGCGTTTTATATCGCGATATTATGTGCATTTCCTGCTACTCCTGCTCCTGGACAGTCCAGGAAACTTGCTGCTTTGGTGGAGGAGGCATCTGTTGTTTTGACTTACCATGATGGTCCTCTGCTCTCTGCCAGTGGGGTGATCCCCGTCCATTTGATTTGGTATGGGCAGTTCACCCCCTTTCAACGCTCCATTGTGGGGGACTTTGTACAATCTCTTGGGGCAAAGATCTCAGAGGGAAAAGCAGCAGCCCACGCACAAGTACGAGGGCACCCGCTCTAACGACAAGGCCACCCCATCCACATCCACATCCAGTGTTGTAATGCTTGGAAAACATTGCCGCTGTTCAACACCGGCTACTTCCAAGGGGATGCCGCTGCACCTTTAGAGGCCGTCTCCGCCTCCTCTGGAATATATGGAAAGGGGGCTTACCCGGGCTTCCCCGGGGAGCTTCTGATGGATAAAACAAGTGGGGCGAGCTACAATGCCCGCGGAGTTAATGGACGGGCATATCTGCTGCCGGCTATGTGGGATCCGACTACCAAAACTTGCCATCCTTTGGTATAATCATTTTTGTGATCCTAATCCTACGGGCGTAGGAAGAAGACGGTGGTGCATCCACTATGCCTGTAGATGCGTCCCGACCTGTATATCTATTCTTTTATTCTTTTAAAAAGATATTATGACACATTTTTTCAATCTCTTTCACATAAAATTTTCCCCATACCTATTGAAACTTGTTTCAATTTGTTTGTTTCACAAAAAATGGAAGCTCTCCACCAAAATTTCAATCGGTTTCACATAAAAAAATTCCCGGTACCTACTGTTTCATTTTCCCGGTACCTTTTTCTCAGCAAGGAAAAAATACAGCTATCTTTCATTGTAAAATAAAAAGCAGTTACATAATTTGTAGTTCTATATCATCAGTCAATCTACTGGAAGCCTTTGTCCAGGTGTGAGGAAAACATTCTCACCCTTCAGAAATAATATCCTTCCCCTATCAAACTGTAAGCATAAAAAATAACAAACTGGAAGTATTAAAAAAGGTCACAAAAAACAACAGACTGAGATTAGATTCCAGGATCACCACCAAAACCTGTCCTCCTAGATATTTTGAAAGAAAACGCATCACAGCGCCCAGGGGACATGTAGGAATACTCATTTTCCCGGTACCTATCGTTTCAATTTGTTTCTTTCACAGAAAATGGGAGCTCTCCACCAAAGTCCCTCACTGTTCGGCAATTATCTCTTATGCATGTTCAAGCAATCCCTTTTAGTCCCTGCCATAAGGCAGCAGGGACTATTGTAATCCATATGAAGCGAATGTAATCAAAACTGAAGATTAATATTTCAACATTTTTCAATTCAGGTTTTGCATCTATTGTTCCCAGTCGTTACTGCTATACATCTTCACTCGTCTTCACTCTAGATGGCATCCCATCTCTTTACATCCTTATAGTACACTAGGTCATAATGCTGACGGCCTATTGGGTCATAACGTATTATGTTGCACTTCACAGTGTCATCCAATTTTGTTTGTTTCTCATCCATATTATGTGCATTGTGGAATTCCAAAGGTCCCTAAATGTTTTATTCTGAGCTTGTTTTCCATTTCCACGCCATATCCATTTCCACGCCATATCTCAAGGGGTTTTCTTCTGCATGGCTGAAGTGGGTAGCTTGTTCGGACATATGCTATGTCAGAAACTGCCTCTGCATGGAAGGAGTTCAACAATCCAGCACCCTTGAGCATGCACCTTGCACTCTCAACTAATTTTTGTTCTTCCTCTGTAATCGAATTCTGCTGCAGGGAATATAGGATAGTATACTTCAGCTTTACCCCTTAAAAGTGTGAAAAACTTCTGATGCATAAATCAATCAAAGCAGTGCTGGAAAATCCTGCTGCGTTTCTCAATCCATTTCAAGATTTGCTATATTTACAGTTTCTTTCGTCTTACATCTTCACTCGTCTTCACTCTAGATAACATCCCATCTCTTTACATTCTTATAGTTCACTAGGTCATAATGCTGACGGCCTATTGGGTATTAACATATTATGACAGCCTATTGGGTATTAACATATTATGACAGTGTCATCCAATTTTGTTTGTTTATCATCCATATTATGTGCACTGTGGAATTCCATAGGTCCCCAAATGTTTTATTCTGAGTTTCTTTTCCATGCCATATCTCAAGGGGTTTTCTTCTGCAATGCTGAAGTGGGTAGCTTGTTCTGAACATATGCTACGTCAGAAACTTTCGTCTGCATGGAACGAGTTCAACAATCCAGCACCCTTGAGCATGCACCTTGCACTCTCAACTGATTTTTATTCTTCCTCTGTAATCGAATTCTGCTGCAGCGAATATAGGATAGTATACTTTAGCTTTACCCCTTAAAGTGTGCAAAACTTCTTAAAAACTTTTGGTGCATAAATCAATTGAAGGAGTGCTGGACAATCCCGCTGCGTTTCTTCTGTTCACGTTGTCCAGGACTTGGACTGAAAATGGCAAGAGTTCATCTAAGTTATAAGAAGAGTTAACAGGTCGAAAGGAGCACTGTGCTGTTGCTTGAACAGATGAATGGTGGTTCATGCTCACAACACAGCCCACAATGGCAGAAAGCGAACTCGCGGGAGATGTTTGATAATTCGGGGCTGAATTAGTAGAAACCTTGTGAGATCATCAAACACATAATTTCCATTACCTTCTAATGCCATGATAACTAAATTCCTATCTTCTCAAACTCATAATACTAACATCACTGTCCTCAGCAGCAAGCCTATGGACCTTGGGTTGTGCTCAGCAACTCTTAATGGCCAGTCCCCAATACTAGAGCTGAATCAACATCCCACGGCAATTTGGAACAGAGTGTAATAAATGAAAAGCAGGGTATTTATTTAACAAATCAGAAGCAGACCGCGCAAAGAGCTTTCAGATGATTCTGCAGTCTGCTCATTGCCCACCTTGCGCTTGGCTCTTTGTCAAGGGCTGGCAAGTCTAATGGATATGCTGTTGAGGAATAGGATGAGATTTTCTATATTTACAATTCCTTTCGTCTTCGATAAGCATGCTGCAATAGACTAAAATGCTAAAATAGAAATATCATATTGAAAATTTAAGTCCTTGGCCTCCATTGTTTTAGGTATATTTATGAGATTTGTACATGTGAAAAAGTAGCAGAAATTCATGTCTTACTCCTTTAGGTGAATGAACCAACCCAATATATATATATATATATATATATATACAAACTAAATGTGAGAACCAACCCATATATATATATATATATATATATATATATATATATATACAAACTAAATGTGATGTCTCGACACACAGAATCTAGGTGTGTCGAGGCACTAGTCTTGTAAGAAATCCAACGTTGTCTCTGGGAGCTACAACATCTTTTGGTGTCATTGCCAGGGAACGTATTGAAGGATTTTTCCCTCGGGATACGACAAGTTGAGAACTCTTTGTGTAGGTGAGCGAAGTATGCTCTGATTGCATCCAAATCACCTTGGCGACTCCACACCACCCATTATCATTCATCATCCTGGGTTTTAAAAGACCTCACACTCGCTCAAATATATCTTAGCAGAAAGCCCCATTCGTATCTGACCCGGGAAAAATAATTTTCAAGAAAGTCTGGAAAGAGAAAACTCCCCCTGCTAATACTACCATCTCACTAGCCTTTGAAGCTTCCTCATCCAACTCTCAGCCCATTGTTACTCACTATTCAGGATTTGTTCCTAAGGCCCTGACATACCCTGCATTCAGTCTAGCCACTCCTACCACTGTGTTTTTCCGCCAAGTTCCTCAATCAAGTCTTACTCCCCCTCCATTAATCCAGATGGCTCTTCCAGTCTTTTTGCTAAATAAATATGCACCTCTTAATTTACCTCAACCTCTGAGTGCAATGCCCTAGGACTACCTAAAGCATCTGCCTAGGTTCAATGGGGAAGATGATAACACGACACATAGTCACATTGAAACCTTCAGTGCTTTTGCCAAGAACATAAACGTGGAACAACTGGATGGTGGTCATGAGACTTTTTGTACAATCCCTCATTGGAGAGGCTAGAAAGTGGTTCAAATCCCTTCCCAATGCCTCCATCACTACCTCGGAGGAACTTGAAAGCTATTTCACATAGAAATAGGGTGAAAAGAGAAACCATGAATACCTACTCACGAAGTTTAACACCATAAAGAAGAAGCCAAAAGAGGATATCTCAAAATTTATACAGAGGTTCAACAAGCAATACAATAACCTGCCAGCTAAGATAAAGCCACCTCCAGCTATTGCTCGAGTAGCCTTTTTGGGAGTATTTGAGTATGAATTTGGCTTTACTCTAAGGGAAAGGAAGTCTATCACTCTAGTTCAACTCCAAATCGATGCACTTGAGGTGGAGGAAAATTTCGCCTCAGCAAGAAAGTCAAGATAAAAGCAAGAACCTACTGAGAATAAAGAGGGAAAGAAGAGGCATCTTCCTCTGGTCGAGATAAGGAATCAGTAGACCTGAAGATGGATGAACTAGAAAAACTTATCAGCAATATATCATAGAAGGTTGGAAAGCTTGATATTGAAAACAAGAGCCTCTCCAAACAAAATGATCAAGTCAACAACCAGGGTTACAACCCACAGTATAGAAGACCTCCACTGAAAATACTTCCAAGGGAGAGAAAGGAGCAACTCGACCAGATCCCTCATCCTTCATACTTAGAAGATGGTCCCAATGAGCAATTTTTGGATACACATGAGATGCAGGGAAACTTATATTCTTCTTTCCTGAAGAAGGAAAGGAGAATATGGTTCACCAAGAGGTCAGTTGTGATGGAGAAGCAGCAAATGAGGAAGATATAGATTATTATTGCAAATAGTTTGCAGAGTTCATGCAAGCACAAGCACAACGTAAATATAATCTAATATCTTCAAAGAAGAGGTAAAGAGAACCAGAGCAATAGGAGGAAACTACTCCCCAAGTTATTCCTCTAGTACCAGACAAAGGGAAAGGCAAGCTAAATCCTGACCCTTCTAGGATGAAATTCTCTGCAAATAAGGAAATAAATACAACAAAGGGACACATTGACAAGGAAGCACTTGCTCCACTGAAAACTGCCACTGGTAATGAAGAAGGAACAGAGCCTGGAGGTTTAGAAAAATTCCAACCTACATTCAATCTCCAGAAGGAGCTTGAAAAGGTAAAGATTCTTGTCCCTCTGATTGAGCTTCTAAAGCAGCCTACTTATAAAGCTCAAGTCTCTCAATTCATGCATCCCTCTATCTCAGTACCAACCCATGATAGTTTAAACCTCCAAGAGGAGAGGCCAATGGTCGTTTTTGGGTCGCATGTAGAAGAACATGATCCTTTTATTGCACCTTTCTATGTGACTTTGGTGATCCATGATATTTTATTACACAACTACATGTTGGACTCTGGAGCCTCACAAAAACTCATGCTACTAGCGGTAATGGAATAGCTGGGCTTGGAGGTCACCATACCATACAAGGACATGTACTCCTTCGACTCCAAGAGAGTCAAGTGCTTAGGGATGATAAACGACCTGGTTGTGAACCTAGCTTAGATCTGAGTGAAGAGTGTGGTAATAGAGATAGTGGTGGCCAATATTCCTCCTCGGTTCGGAATGCTCTTATCAAGATCTCGGGGTTCCAAGGAGGGGGGCTCTATGAATAGATTTAACTTATGCCACAATTCCCACTTTTAGAGGTGAGCAAAGGAGGCTATACAGAGAATCCAGGTTTGTGAAAACTGTGACCCAAGCTAAAGGCTCAGAAAACTCCCCAGCTCATGGAGAAGAAAGCGACCTCTCCTGCCTATGCTTAGAAGAAGATGAGAACCTCTTAGAAGAAGCATCAATACACTTGACAAGGTAGTTGGCATACCTGCACTTAAATGAAAATGAAGTATGGAAATTGTACTTTGACGGAGAAAACTGAAAAGAGGGAAATGGAGCTGGAATATTGTTGGTATCTCCAGAGGGTAGCCCAATACCCCTCTCATTCAAGCTGGAATTTGAGATGACCAACAACGTAGTGGAGTATGAAGCATTGCTCCTTGGGTTACGAATGGCAAAAAAGATTAATATCGAATGCCTAGCGCTCTATGGAGACTCTGAGTTGGTCGTGAGGCAAATAAGAAATCAATGCCAGACCAAACACCCCAAACTGAGGATGTACTAGAATGAAGTGTGGGATCTAATCGATAATTTATTCCTGGCCTTTAATATCCAGTTTCTACCTAAGGAAGAAAACATGATTGCTAATTCTCTTTCGATAGCGGCAAGCACTTTCAGGCCCCCACAAAATCCACTCGTCATATATGAGGTGGAAGTTAGATACAGACTTTCAATACCTGATAATGTCAAACACTCGCAGGTATTCAGGGAAGCCGAGGAAGTGAAAAGATTCATAGAAGTAGATGGGGAGTTTTCCCACTCCACCATAGATCAAGAAGAAGAAGAAGATCAAGAAGCCACTTCGTGGAAAGACACAGTGGCCTGGGTGCAAAATTTTGCAATGGAAAGGGAATACCATCCCTCGCAGACTAGTCCCACTGCAAAGGATTTTTAATAAGGACGACATAGCCTCCAAACCAATGGCCTTGAAGATAGATGATCAAGTAGAAGACTGCAACATCAGATCAGAGGAGGAATCCCAAATGATCAAGCTATGAAAAGGAATCCCCTTGCAATACAGATAAAGGTATTTAAATCTATTCAAAATTTACAAGGACGTATTTTCTTGGTGTTATGAAGATTTGAAAGCATTTGATACTAACATCATTCAACATAAGATTCCTTTGAAGAGTGAAATGAAGCTTTGAAAACAGAAACTCAGGCTGATAAATCAACTCTTTCTCCCCTCCATTGAAAAAGAAGTGAGAAAGTTGCTACAGGCAAAGATTATAGTGCCTTTAAGGTACTCTGAATGTGTGGCCAACCTAGTCCATGTCCCGAAAAAGAGTAGAGAGATAAGGCTATGTGTTGATTTACGAAATCTAAATAGGGCATTGCTGAAAGATAACTACCCACTGCCCAAGATGGATCATATATTGTAGAAGGTGGTTGGTTCAGCCAAAATATCCATGATGGATGGATTCTTGGGCTACAACCAGGTGGTAGTACACCCTGAGGATCAAAAGAAAATTGCTTTCACCACCCCATGGGGAACGTTCATGTATGCCCACATACCTTTTGGGCTGATAAATGCAGGGGCCACATTTCAAAGAGCCATGGACATAGATTTCGTAGGAGAGCAAGACAAATTCATGGTGGTCTACTTCAAAGACATCACAGTCTTGTCCAAAACTAATGAAGAGCACATCCTCCACTTATAGCTAGTGTACGAGAAATTCTGAAGAAAACACTACATGTTATTTTCAGATTGTATGGCTTTGTAATACAGATCTTTCAGGATATCAGTGAAATGGTGGTGATGCCCCCTTCAAGTATTACAGTATGTTATCCCTCTATTAAACCCATTTTATGTTCATACTTCTTCTCGGAATTCATGTAATCATAGCTGTTAGTAATATTTCAAGCCTTCCTCATAGATTCATTTGTATCGATAAGTTAATGCAAGTGCCTGTAATTATATCACAGATTCATTTGCATCAACATTATTAATGCATGTGCCTATATGGATTATTGAATTATATCTTTAATAGTTGTGCTACATGAATAATAGCACCTAGTATGTTTATTGTCCACTATATCTGCTTGAAACTCAAATAAGTATAGAAACTTTTAATGACTCAAGATCTATGTGTTAAGTGTAGAATTCTTGAAGCCTTATGCTCCATATGATGAGTTTCTCTTTCTTCTTTTCCTCTATCATTTGCTCTAGAAAGCTTATAAAACTATAAGTCTTTGAACTACTCAACCTCCACTGTTTTAGGCATATTTCTGAGATTTGTACATGTGAAGAAGTACTAGAAATTCATGTGTTACTCCTTTAGGTGAATGAATGATGGGGCCAGCCCACGTGGTCCCGCCGTTCCAAAGCTGATGTGTAAATGCACTTATGAACCGGACGGTAATATAATTGATTTGGTAATAAATATGGTTTGATTTTCAATCTCCTTGGGTTACGGCATGGGTACTTTGATGGTCTATCGAGCGGACAACTGTCCCTCCTCGAGATCTTGGAAAGCTGCCTCGGTTTGGGTTTTACCCTGTTTGCGCCCCTTGGGTAGTCATTGTTACCCTAGTTGTTTAGCTTTGCAGTCTCTGGTGACTTTCTTTGTAACTATTGTAATGTCCGTGGTGAAATATGTGAACCTTGCCTGCCCGGTCGACTGTGTAGCAAGCGTTTGGTTGCGGTCGTGGTTTCTGTTGTTCCAAGTCTGGGCCTGTATGCTTTCGACTGTCTGGTGTCGCTATGGTAAGGTTCGAGCTATGGTTCTGTTTATATATATGTTTCCTCTGTCGTTGTGGTGTATTTTCCGGCTTTGATGTTTGTCACGATGCTTTTAGTTCACTGTCTGCTCGTATCTCACAAAAGTTCATGGTTATTCGAGAACTGTAAAGTTAATGGAACATTGGTTACAGTCCCGGTTCGTCAGCTTCCAAGGTCGATGGGTTGTGCGGCGTACTCTGTTCGTCCCTCTGCTATCTTAGCTGGTAAGCTCCCGTTCCTTGCTGGACTTTATTTTCGCTGTTTGTTTTGGGACTAATGGCCCGGCTCCTTTGTGAGCAGGGGATCGTCCGTTTGAGGGGTTTGTTTTGCAGCTACGGCTCACCTTCAGGTAATGTTCCTTGTTAACTTTCTCAATAGTCCCTTTCAAATTTTTCGCTTCTTGTTTTTCTTCGGTGGATGGTAACTGACCCTTTCTCTATTCGTCCCTATGCAGGTGGAGCTGTTCGTTAGGCTGAACGCTTTGGGCTTCCGGCCAATCTGGATAGTATACGGGTAGAATTGTTCTTCTACTTCAGTTGTATTAGGTTGGATTCTTGTATGGACTGTTGGTTTGTTTGTTGGGTACTAGGTTTGGTAACTTCTTATTGTGGGCTTTTGTTCATAACCCTGTCAATCCCCATGCCTACGAACTGGGTAGGGTTTGAAGTTATGTTGAACAGTAATTTGTAATGCTGAGACAGACTTTTAATAGTTATGTTTACCCCTTGAATTTATACAAAAAGAAATCTTGAATCACCCTTATGGTTTCGTTTGCATACCTGTTGAATATGTATTTGCCTGAGACGCTGTAATTGCGTGGCCTGTACCGGTTGGTGTAACCTTTCGTTTGTTTAATTGTCTTCCCGCTCGGGTTCGAAATTTGTCATGAAAATGTAACAGTGTTTGCAACATAAAATAAAATTAAAAAAAAAATAGCGTTGAATTGTACAGTCTTTGAGGACGCACGTAGGAACTGTTTGTGCACTGAGAAAAAATGAATATATTTCTTTCTGTTAATTATCTTTCACCCTCGAACCCGTATTGGGCTTGTTTTCCTCCTTTTTGTATCACTGTTCTCGAACAGTTGGATAACTGTTGTTAGTTGTTCTGTTGTCAGTTACATTAGTTATTTCATATTTGAAACTTATTCATAACTAGCATGTTTTCCTTTGCTTGTATTTACAACAGTATATAACTATTCGGCAACGAATGATTCTAACTAATACTACTGTTCCTAATTAGAACTCATTACATTATTCTAGGCATTTTAAACAGAAAAGTAAAATAAAAACAACATATAAAAAGTAAAGACAGACATGTTGTCCGTCCAGTGAGCTGTGTTCTCTGTCCTTCTCAGAAACCATGCCAACCTTCTTTCTATCTCCACCCTGTTAACCAGATGCTCCTGCATCAGGCTCCCGGGGTAAAAGAATTTCATGGCTCCGTTCCATGAGTTCCTCCACCGAATAATCAGCCTTCTGTATCTGTGCCGCGTAGAGCCATGAGTTGTCCTCCATTGGACGGTCTCTCCACTTGACGAGGTAACACAGATATTCCTTCCTGCGCGTCTTCTTGGTTACCTGGGTGCTGAGGATCCCTTCAATCTCATGGGTCCGGGCCGAAGGTAACTGTTTCTTCCAAGAACTGCCTCCAAATTGGGTGTCACGTTCTGGCTGAACCGCACTATCATCCTCTGCTTGGGCATTATATGGGAATAGATCCGCCACATTGAAAATAGGTGATATGCCTATGTCAGGTGGCAGCTGAATCTCGTAAGCGTTGGCTGAAAATTTTCGTAGGATCTTGCTTGGACCAATTTTCTTATATTTTAACTTATTATATGTGCCCTTAGGAAACCGTTCCCGGCGCAGATGTGCAAGGACCTCGTCTCCAACATTAAAATTCACCTCTCGTCGCTTTGAGTCTGCTTGCTGCTTGTATTTCTGTACGCTGTCCTGCAACCTTAGTTTGACTTTTTCATGAAGCTTGCTCATTGCTTCTGCAAAATCTTCCCCATCCGTGCTTCTTCGTTCCAGCTTTCCCAAATCTCGCAGTTCATGTATTCCCGGAGGATGCATGCCATACAAAATCTGAAATGGGCTAAGTCCGGTGCTACGATTGGGTGAATCGTTATAAGCGAATTCTGCCTGGGCAAGAGCTCGATCCCATAATCGTGAATTTTCTCCAGTCAAACTCCGTAATAAATTCCCCAAGCTCCTGTTCACCACTTCCGTTTGTCCATCAGTCTGCGGATGATACGCAGAGCTGAAATTCAATTGCGTGCCCAACTTTTTCCACAGGGTGCGCCAAAAGTGTCCCGTGAAATTTACATCCCTGTCTGAAATGATAGTTCTGGGTAGGCCATGTAATCTAACAACCTCTGTGAAAAACAGGTGTGCTTCATACGTGGCGTCACTAGTTTTTCGGCAAGGTATAAAATGAGCCATTTTCGAAAATCTGTCTACCACCACCATTACCGAATCATACCCCCGCTGTGTTCTAGGCAGTCCGAGAACAAAATCAATGCTGACCGAGTCCCATGGCCTGCTTGGAACAGGTAGTGGTGTGTAAAGTCCAGTATTCTGACTGTGTCCTTTTGACAGTTGGCAGACTTTACACCTGTTTACATATCTTTGTACATCCTTGCTCATTTTAGGCCAATAATAAAAATGTCCGAGTTGCTCCAAAGTTTTGTTGATGCCAAAATGTCCCGCTAATCCACCACTATGCTTCTCCCGTACTAAATTCTCCCTCATTGAACAGTCCGGGATACATAACTGCCCACCTCGGATCAATAATCCTTCTTGTAAATTATAGTCTAACCATGGGCTTGCATTCCTCAATACGGGATTTTGGCAGGCTTCAAAAGCTTTCTTGAAATCTGTGTCCGTCTGGTACAAATCCTTCAGATGTTCGAATCCCATCACCTGTATGCTACTTTCCTGTAAGAGCAAGGCTCTTCTGCTCAAAGCATCTGCCACTTTGTTGGCTTGCCCACTTATGTGTTTTAACACGAAAGTAAAACTTTGCAAGTATTCTACCCACTTGGCGTGCTTATGGTTTAACTTGTGCTGCTGCATTACATATTGTAATGCCGAATTATCAGAAAACAAAACGAACTCATTGCCCAGCAGGTAGTGTCTCCAATGTTTTAAAGCTTGGACCACTGCATAAAATTCCTTGCCATATGAGGAATATTTCTGCCAACTCTCATTTAGTTTTTCACTAAAAAATGCCACTGGTCTGTCTTCCTGACTGAGCACAACGCCAATAGCTGTTCCACTTGCGTCACATCGAACCTGAAAAAGTTTATTAAAATCGGGCAGCCTCAAGATTGGCCTCTCCGTGATCTTCCGCTTCAAAAGCTGAAAACTGTCTTCTGACACCTTGGTCCAACAAAAAGGCTGACTAGCCTTTTTGATGGTCTCTAACATTGGTGCGCAGATTTCACTGAAATTTCTAATAAATTTCCGATAAAAGCTTGCCAGTCCGTGAAAACTACGTACCTCAAATAAGCTCTTCGGTGACGGCCAATTTATAATTCTTGCAATCTTTTCTGGGTCCATCTTCAATTCATTTTCTGCAACTACAAACCCCAAATAGACCAGCTCCTTCTGCAGGAAAGTGCATTTCTTTAAGTTTATCAGCAGTTTGTTCTGTTGTAACTTCTCTAACACCTTTCGAACATGTTGAAGATGTTCCCCTTCGTTCTGCTGAAAATCAAGATATCATCAAGATAAACTATCACGAACTTGCCAATAAATTCCTTTAACATATCATTCATCAATCTCATGAAGGTACTAGGAGCGTTGCTTAATCCAAATGGCATGACCAGCCATTCGTACAGTCCTTCATTGGTCTTGAACGCTGTCTTCTACTCATCTCCTTCTCTAATCCTGATTTGATGATAACCACTCTTCAGATCTACTTTTGTAAAATAAGCTGCCCCACTAAGACAGTCCATCATGTCGTCCATCCTGGGTAAGGGAAATCTATATCGAATCGTGATTTTATTAATAGCCCGCGAATGTGTACACATTCGCCATTCTCCACCCTTCTTAGGTGCAAGTACTGTTGGTACTGCACAAGGGCTCAAACTTTGATCAATCCCTTATCCAGCAACTCCTGCACTTCTTTACGAATTTCTTCATTGTCTTTCGGACTCATCCTATACGCTTCCTTGTTTGGCAAGCTTGCTCCAGGTATAAAATCAATATGATGGTTAATACTCCTCTTGGGAGGCAACTTATCTGGCAGATCGTCAACTACAATGTCTTGGAATTCGTTCAACAACTCCTGAATTTCTATAGGCAATTCTGATTTTTCTGTGTTCAGCAACATCGGTCTTGTCCTCCTTACAATTGCATAATTGACCTCATTTTCCTCAATCTGCTTCACAAACTGTTTCCCTCCAATTACAGTGCCTTTGTTCCACTCGGTTCCACTGCATCCTCCTCCTTGATGGGTACAAGCGTATGTTTGATCCCATCTTTCACAAATTTATAACAATTTGTCTTCCCATCATGTGTCACCTTCCGATCATAGTGCCACAGTCTCCCAAGCAGTATATGGCACACGTCCATTGGCATAATATCGCAGACCACCGTGTCGTGATATTTGCCAATGTGAAATTCAACCTCGCACTATTCATCAACTAATAGCTGGTGGCCTTTCTGTAGCCACGACACCTTGTAAGGCGTGGGGTGTTTAAGCCGCTTCAGTCCCAGCTTTTCCACCATTTCGGTGGCAACCAAATTGTCTGTACTTCCACTGTCTATTATCAATTTACAGCACTTCCCATGTGATTTGCAAACTGGTCGGAACAATGCCTTTCGCTGGGTCTGTTCAGCCACCTCCTTGGCTGGTTTCAACAGCACTTTGTTCAAAATTAAAGCTTCCCATGTTTCTGCCATGTTTTCTACCTCCTAGGGTTGTGCTTCAGCTTCCTCAGGCTGCGCAACAAATGTTCCCCTCTGGCCAGCATGCTCAGCTTCCGGGCATTCGAAGGATCTGTGCCCCCACTTATGGCACCTGTAGCACTGGACATTGGTCCCTCTTCCGCGGCCATTTCCTCGTCCCCGCTGATATGGCCGACCTCCTCTGGTGCTTTCTCCCTTCTCTGCTGTCCCTGAAGCTCTGGAACTGCTGCCTTCTTCGCTGTTTGCGGCAATTCTCCCTCTGCCGTAGGACTGTCCTCGTCCTCTGCCATTTCCTCTCCCTCTCTTGTTGTTCTGTTTCCTGTTGATTTTTTCCTCCGCCTTTATAGCACTCTGAAAGGCTTCTTCAATACTTCGGGGAGAGAGAATGCTGATCTCGTCCAATATTTCCATCCTCAAGCCATTCACGTACCTCGCTGTTTTTTCGGGAGTATCATCTGTATAACCAGCACGTAAATTTACACGATAAAACTCTTTTGTGTACTCTTGTACAGTCATACCTTTCTTCCTTAAATTTTGTACTCGCTGATAAAGTTCAACCTGGTAGTCTTTAGACAAAAATCTACCCTTCAGTTTTGCCACCATCCTTGGCCACTTTCTTATCAGCAGTTTGTTCATCCGCCTTCTGTCCGCTTGGACACTATCCCACCATAGGGCAGCGAGTCCTTTTAGCTTGGTCGCAGCAAATCTAACTCTTTTGTCCTCACTGATCTCCTCATTTTCAAAATACTTGTCTAATTCACTTACCCAATCCAGCAAGACATCTACGGACAGACTGCCATCATAGTTAGGGATCTCCGGTTTGGGTTTGCTGCTGGCTAACAGAATTGATCGCAATAGCCTCAACTCTGGGGCTTCTTCCTCTGACCCATTTGTAACAGTTGCTACCTCATCTTCACTGTCATCCCCAAGTTCCGGGTCTCTTCGCCTACCCACCTCTACTGCTTCCAAGTGAGCTGTAAGGATTCTCAGCTATACTCTCAATCCTTCATCTGCTCCTCTGCGTGCACCTCTCCCACGTCCTCGTCTTTGTACTTCCATCTTCCTCTACTTCCTCAAAATGCTGCTCTGATACCACTTGATGGGGCCAGCCCACGTGGTCCCGCCGTTCCAAAGCTGATGTGTAAATGCACTTATGAACCGGACGGTAATATAATTGATTTGGTAATAAATATGGTTTGATTTTCAATCTCCTTGGGTTACGACATGTGTACTTTGATGGTCTATCGGGCGGACAACTGTCCCTCCTCGAGATCTTGGAAAGTTGCCTCGGTTTGGGTTTTACCCTGTTCGCGCCCCTTGGGTAGTCATTGTTACCCTAGTCGTTTAGCTCTGCAGTCTCTGGCGATTTTATTTGTAACTACTATAATGTCCGCGTGAAATATGTGAACCTTGCCTGCCCGGTCGACTGTGTAGCAAGCATTTGATTGCATTCATGGTTTCTGTTGTTCCAAGTCTGGGCATGTATGCTTTCGACTGTCTGGTGTCGCTTTGGTAAGGTTCGAGCTATGGTTCTGTTTATATATATGTTTCCTCTATCGTTGTGGTGTATTTTCCGGCTTTGATGTTTGTCACGGTGCTTTTAGTTCACTATTTGCTTGTATCTCACAAAAGTTCATGGTTATTCGAGAACTGTAAAGTTAATGGAACATTGGTTACAGTCTCGGTTCATCAGCTTCCAAGGTCGATGGGTTGTGCGGCTTACTCTGTTCGTCCCTCTGCTATCTTAGCTGGTAAGCTCCCGTTCCTTGCTAGACTTTATTTTTGTTGTTTGTTTTGGGACTAATGGCCCGACTCCTCTGTGAGCAGGGGATCGTCCGTTTGAGGGTTTGTTCTGCAGCTACGGCTCACCTTCAGGCAATGTTCCTTGTTAACTTTCTCGATAGTCCCTTTCAAATTTTCCGCTTCTTGTTTTTCTTCGGTGGATGGTAACTGACCCTTTCTCTATTCGTCCCTATGCAGGTGGAGCTGTTCGTTGGGCTAAACGCTTTGGGCTTCCGGCCAATCTGGATAGTATACGGGTAGAATTGTTCTTCTACTTCAGCTGTACTAGGTTGGATTCTTGTATGGACTGTTGGTTTGTTTGTTGGGTACTAGGTTTGGTAACTTCTTACTGTGGGCTTTTGTTCATAACCCTGTCAATCCCCATGCCTGCGAACTGGGTAGGGTTTGAAGTTATGTTGAACAATAATTTGTAATGCTGAGACAGACTTTTAATAGTTATGTTTACCCCGTGAATTTATACGAAAAGAAATCTTGAATCGCCCTTGTGGTTTCGTTTGCATACTTGTTGAATATGTATTTACCTGAGACGTTGTAATTGCGTGGCCTGTACCGGTTGGTGTAACCTTTCGTTTGTTTAATTGTCTTCCCTCTCGGGTTCGAAATCTGTCATGAAAATGTAACAGTGTTTGCAACATAAAATAAAATAAAATAAAACAGCGTTGAATTGTACAGTCTTTCTGTTAATTATCTTTCACCCTCGAACCCGTATTGGGCTTGTTTTCCTCCTTTTTGTATCACTGTTCTCGAACAGTTGGATAACTGCTGTTAGTTGTTCTGTTGTCAGTTACATTAGTTATTTCATATTTGAAACTTATTCATAACTAGCATGTTTTCCTTTGCTTGTATTTACAACAGTATATAACTGTTCGGCAACGAATGATTCTAACTAATACTACTATTCCTAATTAGAACTCATTACATTATTCTAGGCATTTTAAATAGAAAAGTAAAATAAAAACAACAGATAAAAAGTAAAGACAGACATGTTGTCCGTCCAGTGAGCTGTGTTCTCTGTCCTTCTCAGAAACCATGCCAACCTTCTTTCTATCTCCGCCCTGTTAACCAGATGCTCCTGCATCAATGAACCAACCCTATATATATATATATATATATAGATACAAACTATATGTGATGTCTCCATTTCTAGAAAATCATATGAGACACACAGAATCTAAGTGTGCCGAGGCACTAGTCTTGTAAGCAATCCAAGGTTGTCTCTAGGAGCTACAACAGTATGCATACATAATGGAACATTGGCTTATAATCCATCACAGCTAAAAGGAATAATCACAACGCATGCAGAAAAAGATGCATTCAATGCATGCAATGTCACATTGTATTATGCATTCTATTTACCCTTTAACAACAATGATTGTTCTTCACTAAACAATGAAAATTTAGACACTTTATCAAAGCACTTTATCAATTTAGGTAAAGTGGTATCTCCTTTAAGTTGATGCCTACAAATCTTGTAGCAAACACGACTGGTGTCTCGTATAGATTAATGCATACAAATCTTGCAAAAATTGGGATTAGTTTCTCTTGAAGTTTCGTGCATAAAAATATTGGAGAAAAAAGGGATTATTGTCTCCTATCTAAGTTGGTCCCTACAAATCTTGCAATAGAAGAGATTAATGTCTCTTATAGGTTGGTGCCTACAAATATTTCAATAAAAGGGACTGGAGTCTCCTATAGGTTAGTACATACAAATCTTGCAATGAAAGGGATTGGTCTCTTTTATAAGTTAATGCCTACAAATATCTTAGCAGGTGGGATCGATGTCTTATAGGTTAGTTCCCACAAAGTTTTTCATAGTAGGTTGGTGGCTATAAAGATTTGTTATATAAAAATTCTCATTTATATCTTGTGCTTTGTATGTGATATTATTTGTTATGACTCCTGACTTTTTAAATAAGATATAAATTTTCTTATACTAATTCATGCACACCCCCTCTCCCTAGGTTAGTATAAGTGTGAATCCAATAATTGGTATCAAAGTAAGTTCCTTCATATGTAGTACAACCACTAGAAGGGAGATATTAGAGGGACCATGATCAGTCAAGAAGGTTCATTCACAACCAAAGCTAAATAATTAGATGGAACAAATTATGCCTTCTGAAGGGTAAGGATGAAGACTTATCTAATGTAAATTGTTTTTTACATTTGGTCATAGATAGTGGATGGTTATAAAGCTCTAGCAACTTCTGCATCTAATCAAGGTGGTAAGAAGGCTTGTATAAATAATGAAAGGTCATGAATTCCATCTTTTATGGCCTATCTGAATAAGAGTTTGTCAAAGTAATGCATGTGAATATGGAAAGGAAATTTGGGACAAACTTCAAAATAGTTGTGAAGGAGATGAAAAAGTGAAGAGAGAAAAAATTCAAACCCAAAGAAGATAGTTCAAAAGATTGAATGTGAATGATAAAGAATATATTGCAATCTACTTCCTTCCTGTGGATGAAATGGTCAATGTTTTCCGAGAACCTAGTGAAGAAGTTGAGGAATCAATGCTTGTATTGAAGGTGTTGAGATCTATCCCCTTAATATTTGATGCAAATATATCATCTACTAAAGGATATGGAAAATATGAAGATGGATGAGCTACATGGGATTTTCACTACATATGAAGTCACGATAGAAAAATGAAAGTAAACTTTGAAGGAAGTAGCTTTCAAAGTTTCAAAGAAGACAAAAGAACTTAAAGTCAATGATTCTTCAATAAATGAATCAGATGTAGAAGAGTCACGGTTATGAGAAAGTTGAAAAGAATATTTGGAAAATACTGAGGTAATCTACGAATCAAATGTTTTAATTGTGGCAAAATAGAGTATTTTGTTGCTAAATGTCCATATGCAAAATGTGAGGAAGAAGAACATCAAAATAGAAGCAAGTCATATAAACAAAAAAGAGGAATGTATTCCAAGAAGAATGGTTTTTATTCCAGAGAAGATATTATCTCCTCAAAAGAGAGTGATAAATATGCATCTAATATTAATAAAGAAGAGCTTCCTTTCTAACACAAATATTGTTGATAAAGAATATGAATATAATCAAGAAGAGAGAATTGAATCAAAGGATGATAATATTGATAAGAAAGTAAACCTTGAGGCATAACTTGTTAGTGCCCTAGAAGAAAAAGGATCATGATCTTGTTGAAATAACAATTTCCATCTTAAATACACAACTAGAAGATGCAAAGATGATAAAATAACTAGCGAGAATCAAGTTGAAAGAAAATGAAGAAGATTATTAAAATCTACAAGAAAAATTTATTTCCTTGAGAATGGAACTACATAAATCAAATGCTCAATCGAATCAAAGCTTGAACTTTGGAAAGAGTGTGGAAATATTAGATGATATTCTCAGCCATCAAAGGTCACCTTTCATCAAATGGGTCTTTTATACAAGGAACGTCATAAGACCTTTTAGGAAGAATCAAGCACAAAGCCTTAAGAAAAGGAAAATTAAAAAAGTACCAAAAGTATGCTAATTTTCTCAAGATCCCCTTCAACAATGAACGTGGCACGAGGAAAGGAGACGAACTTTAGTCTAGATGTGATTTTCTAAATGGATTTGTGAACGATGAAAGCATAACAAAGAAAGGAGATGAAGGCCAATAGAGAGTTGATTTTTCTCACAAGATCATCAAGAATGAATTCAAAATCTCTTCTTTGGATATTTCCTTTCTTGTAATAATTCTTGTCTAAAAGAAATAAATTGTAGAGCTTATGTGAGAAATAGAAATAGAGGATCGTACAAGACCTCAAAGAATGCTTTTATGAGCAACAAAACTAGAAGTCTTAATGAAGGTGGTGCTAGATGATACAAATTATTTACTCACCTATTGGATCATATTGAAAGTCACAAGTGTAATACTTACAAGCACAAAACATGTGACTATATAAGTAGCACAAGAGGGTTTCCTAAGAAAAGAAAGAAAGAAGATATTACCAAACATAGAGAACAAGGTGCAAATGTATGGAAATGAATGCAACAATAATAGGAGTGTGGACTTGATCTATATTCTCAATGCAAAGTAAGAAAATGGTTTATTGATAGTGGATATTAAAAACACATGAGAAAGGATCATAGTAAATTTCTTACTCTAAAAGAAGGAAAAGGAGGCAGCGTTGCCTTTGGAGAAAATGCATCAACAAGGATAGTTGGAAAGAGCACGAGTCAGAGTTGATCATGAAAAAACCAAACCTCATAATATCTCGTATGTTAAACACAATATTCTAAGCTTAACAAACAAGAGAGTCTTAAAAAAATGATTTAACACACATAAAGTGAACATTGTTAAAAAGTTGGGAAAACCACCCATTTCTATGAAGAACCAAAGTGTTTTTTTGCACTTTGTGCTAGGTACAACATCAATTTTCATCCATTTAAATAGAAGATTTAGAAGCCATGGATATAAAATTAAATATAAGCCCTAAACATTAATTTTATAAAAATATTTATGTTTTGAGTAATAGGATGCTATATCGTTTATTTAGCGACACTTATTGTACATTATGATAGACAACTTAGCCCCCGCGCCTCCAGCTGCAGCTGCAGGGAACCCACGACCACTGAAAAAAAGGATGCGTTCATTATAATAATAGTTGTCTCCACAAGAGACACTCCTCATCGTTAGAAATATCTCTCTCCACTCACCTGTACGCACCAAATTAGGAATATCTCCATCCTCTCACCTCACCTGCACCCACCACATCACTTTTTCTAATGGAGGATTTGGCATTTGGAACGTTCCAAACCTCTTTACCTACGCGGTGAATATTAATTATTTCTCTAATGTCGCCCAGCATGGCACCCCTCTGTCCATTGCTGTCACCACCTCCTTCTGCGTAACCGCGTCCTCGCTTCCACAACTCCCCCTACTTAAACCTAATCCCTCTACTCTGCTCTTCAATCTCACAACCATCTTTTCTTCCCTGCTCTATCCCACTACCAGTTTTTGTAGCTTCATTCTTTCTCGATTGTTGTTATAAGCGAGTTCGATTCTCTTCTGATCGATCCATAGTGCCAGTGAAGGTTGCAAGGCAGTTTCTGTTCGAACTATCTGTCTATCTAGTTATATGTGTATGTCTTTATGAGGAAGCAAGAAAACCTTTTGGCCAGGAGGTAGAGGGGAGACATGAGAATGTCTATGATAACTTATAGTCTAGAAAATAGATAGCACATGTTGTTAATGATGTCAAGACAGAGACTACCTCTTCTGCATTCGGTAGTCTCAAGAAAGGAACCATGTCATATCTCAAAGGTCTCCAAGAAAGGAACCATGTCATCTCTCAAAGGCCTCCAATAAAAAAATGAGAATGGCAAGGAAGTAATTCCACTACCTGGGTTTGCTATTTTGTTTCTTCCACCTTGCAGAAATTAAATGATCAACATCGTTGTTTCATGGACTGTAAATAGGGAGCAGATCAAAGAGGCACCTAGAACTAGCTATCATGGGAATCCATAGATTGTGTCCTTACGAGCTTGGGTGAATATGGCTCAACTTAGTTGTTAGAAGAACATTTATTTTCTCGGCCAATGAGGTAAATTGGATTCACCTTTATGATAGCATGAATACTAGTATTATTTCAGTGATGTCTGAGGCATTTCCATCCATATTTTACGATAAATAAACGTCTTTCAACTATTTGAATCATGGTACAAGCACTACCTTGACTGCTTTAAAGGAAATTCACTACGAAAATGGATTTGGTTAGCCCTCCCTAAATACGATTGTGGGAAGATTTGCTTGGCATGAAGTAGGGTTAATTAATAATTCTTACTTCTAGCCTTAATGATCGCAGAACATGCCAAATTGCTATTGGCGTAGCATATCCAATCAAGGAAGTCCAAGCCATCAATTCTTCAAACTAGTACTGAATTGCACACAATGGTAGTGCCATGCTGAAAACTGCGACGAACATATTAGTTGGGTCCTATTTTTCTGTCTTTCTATATACTATGTTCATATAATAGAGATAAATATCGAAATAAATAGATTGATAATTGCTTCCGAGGACAACAAAAATTGTTGAGAGACCCCAATTCGCCACCCTAATTAGTTCATTGGTCCAACTTCGGGATTTTCCCAAGTTGCAGATTGTCATTCTGGGAATATAAATGATAAATTATAATTAAGAAAATGCTGGCACACATCCGACCATACTACATCAGTCCCTTTTTTCTGTTCCTCCATAAATAGTGCTAATATACTAAAGATAAAAATGAATATCAATAGGGTATTTATTACTTCCAAGGGCGGCGAAGAAACTTTTTAACGATTTATTGATTCCAAATGGAAATGGATACAATAAATATGTAGATGGATATCCAACTCTTTTCAAAGCAAAATAGCCTCCGAGCATGACCCGTACAAATACAAAAATTATTAGATACAACAATTGGTTGGTCAAGAAGATGTCAAATTGTGACTGCAACTCATTAATGAACGACCAAGCACTGATGACAAGGTTGGGACAGCAACATAGCAAAACAACGAGACAGTGAGCGTAGGAAACACAGAGTAAAGACACAGCTACCAGCCGACTCAGGACTGCACAGAATGAGGTTTTAATTCACAATCATTTATTTATGAGAGCCCTTGCTGCAAAAAACATTCAGAGGACCATATCTATTGAACGTCTCTGTCAAGATATCATCATCAATAAATACATTGAACCCTTTCCATTTGCAAAAATGGATAACAACCCTCAAAAGGAAATATTCTACTGGATCATCTTTTTGGAAAGATTAGATCTTATGTTATTCTTCTCTGTGTTAGGTAACTCTTTAGCATGGAAGATGCACAATGGGAGAAATGTAGATTATGGACGGAACGTTGGAGAGAGGAAAGGAGGTTTACAAAGTTTCAAAGGAATTGAAGACTCATCTATCTCAACAGGGTTATGAAACACTCGTTGATGATTGAGATGAGAACAAGGCATCTGTTTAGTCCATAGGTTGGACATCAAAGCGGAACTAGGGTCTCCAATGAAATCTTACAAAAGAATGAAGTGCTTAAGTGTGCAAGAAATAATGACTAATTACAAGGAGTAACCAGTTACCCTACTTATCCATATCTTCACCCTTTAGACAATAGTATACCATTATTCTATTGTTGTTAAGACACGTTGTAATATTAGTATCAGGCCTAAGTGATGAGGGAAGAAACAGGGAATTTTAAGAGCTTCAATCCTTCAATAGGAATAGACTATAGTACTTAGAATTAGATAATATCCTTATACTGACTCCTTTATCCTAAGTTGTTCACTAGACCCATTATAACTTGATACTAGTGCTAAACCAAGGCTCCTACAAGACTATTTACCATAATAGAAAATGTAAATTTGATTCTTTGTCTTACACTGTACAATAGTACATTAAGAGTCTTAGAATTGGATTCCTTATAAGATTCATCTAGCAAACCCCAACCCGAAGAGGACCCGTGGTGTAGTTGAGACCTATCAAAATTGAAAATGGCTCACACTCAAGCAAAGAAGTACCGGGTAAGTATGCAAGTAAAAAGTCAATTGTTGGCACTGCACCTATGTTCAACATTCATTTGTGTTACTTTGTACACAGTACAAAATTGTGAGAATAATGATGAAAGTTGACCAAGTCTCCAGTAAAACACATTAAAGTGGGTAAGTGATCAATTTAGACAACGTGTTCATACATGCTTACTAGATTAAGTCCCAATAGCCATGAATCAAGGATCCTCCTATACCAATATATATTTCAGCACAACCCTAAAAAAATTAAAACTGCAACTTTAAAAGAATATTTGTCACAAAAAATATGTCATAATTCCCTTATTTAGTGTTCATCCTCTATGTACATATAAAACTATGTTAATCATTCTTTTTGTGTCGAGTTATCTTTTAGTGCAAATCAATCATTTGGACAATACCCCATCTTTTGTATGTAGATACAAATGTAAAACACCCATCCCCCCCAATTAGGAACTCTTATGTAACTCTCACTGTTATTTGTCTTATGTAGATATACTTGCACGCATGACCTAGATTATCTTCATATTAGACAATTTTTATTATTAACATGTTGCTTTCAGATGCTGGATCAAGTCATGAAAAAAAAGGAACTGTGTATCCTACATAATAATTAGGGTTCAAAAATAAAAATAAGAGGGAAAAATGAACTAGATATTGTAGATGAGGACGTCAAGTAATTTATATCTAAGTACTTACAAATGAAGTAGGCCCATCAAGTGCCGTACCAAAATCTAAGTTTGCTAGATCAAAATATGAATTTTGATGCATTTCCTATTCGTGTCCATTCCCTCCAATCCGACCACAATCAAACAAACCAGGGATGTTGTTCATTTCTTCAACATTCTCCTTACAAGATCCATTTCCAAGTATTTCCACATTAACTTAATGACCACATCTTATTCCATCTAACCCCATAGCAATTTCTGTCACAACAAATGATTTTACCATCGAACATCACCTGGGCACTTGAACGATCACCTTGTGGATTCGATCAGCAAAAGGAATGGTGGCTCTCTTTAAGATGATTATCATAGGAAGTATTGGTTGTCCTACCTCACTAGTGTGGTAGATATGGTAAAGTATGAAAGTGTTAATGGTTAGTCACAGGATTTGTTAATGATTGGGATCTTAGGGTCTATTCGCATGAAGCCTTCCATTGCTATGGCTCTTAAAGGGGATCAACTGTACTCAACTATGTTTATTTTAATTGAGCTTGGCCAATTGTTTCTATGGATGATGAATCAATAGCCTTCAAAATCAATTGGAATTTTCCCAACAACTTGGCATTAATTTGGCTTACCCCTCCAAAATTCAGTCTCCTCCCTACTTAGTATATCTTTTCGCTCTTCCAAAATTTAGTTTAATTTTCTAGGATTTTGTCCTCTTTTTGGTTATGGTATACTAAGACGTGTTAAGTAACTATTTCTAATACAAATTTATATGAAAAAAAGGGCAATAAAATCATTTTTTAAACAACCATGCATCTTATTCTTAGATTTTTATACTAATAAATCATATGTTTTGTTTTTCATGTATTTGAACTAGAACAATTCAATAGACACTTGCTGAAGATTCGTTGGAATAGTTTAGAAGACATTGACACTTGCATTTTAACAGGTACACAATATACATGCCACCATTTACAATTACATTGACATAATAAATATCGCCATGTGTACATCATCTCGAAAACATAAATTGGCATTTGTCTTAGAAAAGAATAACTTGTTTCAAGTAAACAATTTCTCATATGTGATTGGAGATTATTTGTTTCATAGTTTACAACTTTTACTACATTGTACATATATATCAATAGAAATAAGAAAAGGAGCAGTGAAGTATTTTAGAAAATGTTTAGCAAAAAAAATATAAGCAAGCAATTATGTCTTATCAACATGAACTCCATGAAGAGTCATTAACAGAAATACACAACATCAGTAATCGTGATTTGCATTTTGCAAAAATGTCTAGATCAACTTCACTTGATATACCTCTAGAATCTCGAGGACTATGGGGAGACATTTTTTGTATACATTGGTTATCAAAATGGTTGAAAATTCCATTTAGAATTTGGTCCAAACCAAAATTGAAAATGTATTTGCACTTTAATTCAAAAATTGTAACAAATACTTATGATATACTATTTCACGATGAAGATCCTATAAATGGCCACTTTGAGCCATTGCTTTGCAAAAATGACCCTATTATGGTTTCTACCTGCTCGAAGCAAACATACATTGCATATGAACAAATTAACTTATGCATCTTTGAACATCAAACATTTAGGGCCATGACCAGCGTCGGTAGACTGCCCATGTTCAATAACATATATGGTGAGAGTGCATTTGAAACAATTTGTTATCTTCTAGATAATGGATATAGTGTGACATGCCTTCGACTTATCATTGCACAAACATTTTGCAATGCAGTTGTTCAAAATGACCCATTTGCAATTAGATGCATAGCATAGCATATATACTTTAGTTGTATATAAAAGTGCAAAACAATAGCTACTTGGAAGGAAGACATAAAACAATTAGCATTGCCCTATAACAAAGGAAATATTGAAGGAGATCTATTTGTCTTTGCTTTGTTAAGCAAAATGTTAAACATACATTTCGTCATTTGGTCTGCAGCTACAATGTCCATATTCAGGAACATATGTAATTCAGAAACAATACTTAGAACTTTGAACATATTGCAATTTGAAACAAGTATAGGTCATGTCTACTATGAACCTTTACAACATATAGGCAAAATTGAACGTCGAATAATAGGTGAACTTGTTGCAACCATGTTCAAAGCATCTGAAGCAATAACTGATCTTGGTGCAACCCAATTCAAAGCCTCTCGTAGCTTAAACAAGTACAAAAAAATTCTATCTTTGCATCTCTGTTAAAGACATTATTCGAAGGAAGTTGAAAACACAAAAAATGAAATTTTCCTATAACACAACAAAAATGAAACAATACATAGTCCTAGAATATTTAGAGCATCAGTGCACAAAAACATCTCATGTTCCAATTGACATTAACACTGAGGATAATGTCATCTTTGAATCAATGTGGTGTTTGAAAAACAGTGTTGTGAACAAGATTGAAGCAATATATCAACTAAATGCAGGCAAATTGAAAACATCTTCTTCCATAAAAAGCAGAAGAAAAACTTGTCTTTGCATCTGCTTAAAGGCGCTATTCGAAGAAACTCAAAAACACATAAAAGACAACTTGAATATAATCCAACAATAATGAAACAATAAGTAGTACTAGAAGATTTGTGTCAGTCAAGATCAACAAAAAGATTAAGGAACAGCTCAACAGAATTATCAATGTCTGAAGAAAAATATCTAGCACAGCTAAATGATACACCTACCTTTCATTGTTCAATATGTCAAAGAACCTTCTTTAGAAGACAGTATTTTCTGATGAAACAAGTGAACCAAAAAACACATGCAAAAAACATTAGGAAATCACTAGCTTGTTTCCATGAATTTGAAAAACCTAGTTTTGAAAATGTCGAAAATAACAGTTCCTTCATTTGTAGGCTTGAAAAAAATCATTTTTAGATGACACAATTCCTAAATACACAGTTCCTGCAAAAACAAGAAGAAATGAAGGCACTAGAACACTTAGTCAACTTACTAAACTAGAAGAAAGACTAGTGGCATTACGATTGTCTTTTTTTGCAAATAAATGAAATGAGCCATCGACATAAAAAACCACAACTAGGTTTAACTGGAGGAGTCACCAATGTCCCAACTAACATATGTGTAATTCAATCTCTGTTGCCTCGAAACATAAAAGACATTGACACAGTGGCAGTTGTGCTAAAAGAGCATTTAAAATTCAAAAGTGCCTATGCATTTGGTCGGGTTTGAGTTCACATAGTCATGAAAGCATTAAAACAATTATGCAAAACAACGCTTTACAAGTTAGAAAATGTTGCAATAGACGACAATTGGAAACAATTGTTCTTAGAAAACCAAGGAGCATATGAAAGTACATCTGAGATTGGAAATAATGAAAACGATAATCAGGGTTTTGATGAACCGATCACAAAAACATTGGTTCATGGTTTCACTGATCCGCATATTATCCATGACCTTGTAAATAGGCAAATTAATATTGCACCTGTTGCAAGTTATGTTTCATTAGGAATTTTCCAAGATAAATACCCATAAGAAATGAGTTTTCCATCATTGTTCTATGGAAAAAAATGGCCAAGTGATTTGTCGAAAAACTTTACATATCAAAAAATCTGTCAATGGTTAGTCCTACATAAAAATCACGACTTTTCTTACCATTATGCTAACTTATTTTATAAAGCAATTCGCATTATCATAAACCAAGTATTGAATGTTATGTAAATTAGAATTAGAAAAGCCCAGTTGAAAGGAAGATAACTACTTGTAAAAGATGTTAAATCCAAACCAAGTTTGGATTACATTTTGAAATCTGACATTGGTTACGTGAACTTAAAAAAATTCACACTTCACCTGACTACCATAAAAAAATACGAAAAAAACTATAAGCAATGATTCGACAACTAGGTCCACCTACTTTCTTCGTGTCCTTTAGTAGCGCAAAGCATCTTTGGGAGCCTTTGATGAATGCATTAAAACATATAAGGCAAAGCACTACAAGACCAAACAAAAATGAATTGCGCACTCATTAATAAGAAATGATCATGTAACTTGTGCACATTACTATAGATCTAGGATGGATTCTTTGCGTCAATTAATAGCTCATGATTACAGGTATTATGGAGAAATTAATGACTACTTCTACAACACAGAATTCCAAGACATAGGAAGTGAGCATGAACATGGCCTATTATGGATAAAATCTGCACCAATCTATGGTAAAGAAAAAAACATTCATGTTGAAAATTTTGTTGATAAATACTTGTCAACTGATTCATCGGTTCTACCAAAAGACCTTAGAATCGTCCAACATCATTGTCACACAAGAAATTGTAGGAAACATACAAATTCCAATTGCAGATTTGATTTTCCAATAACTCCAATGAAAACAACAAAAATACTTGAACCTCTTGAATTTGATAGCGCTAAAACAAAAACAAATTTAAAACTGATATTTGACACAATAAACAATGTCAATTATGATCAAAAGGATACATTTGATAGCTTATTGCATAGCATTGAATTAACAAACGATGAATACATACATGTTATCCAATGTACACTAAATCATACAACTTTATTGCTTTCCTCAACACATCCCAACAATTTGGATTGCAAACACTGACTCTCAATTTGTACTCAATTCATATGCCGTTGCGATGTGTTTTTGTTCCTATATGACAAAAAAAGATAAAACACATACATCTACCTTCAATAAGATACACGAAGATCACCTTAAAACAAAATTTGATATCATGAACACTATTAATTGTCTAGGAAAAGCTTTAGTAAACATGCAAAAAATGTTTGCACAATAAGCAGTGCACATTGTGTTATCACTTCCATTAAACTGTAGTTAACGAAAATGTATTTTCATTAACTCATCTCCTATAGAGAAATATGCATTTGTTTTGAAAATAAAAAACACTTGCTAAAGGAACCAGACAACTTTGAATACATGCTGTGTCCACAAATGATTGACTATTATATTCTACAACCTATAGCTATTAATGCTATATGTTTAGCAAAACTTGCATCTAGTTATATAAACAAAGGACACAAATGCAAACAACCAAATAATCCATATGTGATTAGGTGCGTGAGATATAACAAATACAAATACATTGAATTTTTTTGTAGAGAACAATTAATGTTATAATATCTGTGTCGAGTCAATGAGACCACGATCAAGCAACATCACCCAAGTTGACAATATGCATATGTTGCATTGGAAAAAAAATTAGGCAAAATGAACGAAAAATTAGATTTGTTACAGGACCTACATGGGGTGAAATAGATGATGCAGTCAATGCAATAGAAATACAAACTGAACAATTATAAGACATAGATAGTCTAAAACCAAACGAAACAAAAAATACGAGATTTGATAAATCCATCAATGAAAAATACAAAGCATATGATTTCCAAAGTGTTTTGTAACATTTTCAACATACAAAGAACTTGACTTTACTATCTACAAGGCCATATGAAATTGTCAATCAACCAAAATATACCAGAAGGCATAGAGTATTATGAGTTAATGTGACAATTAAACCCAAAACAGGCAAAATTATTAGTTGGCGTGATAGCAAGAAAACTTTATAGGCCAGATGAACCAATTCATTTGTTCTTGACAAGAGGTGTGGGAAGAGGAAAAACATTTATAGCAGTAACAATTTTCCATTCCTTAGTACGTGTTGTCACTCACTGCATTGCGTGTTTCTGTTGGTCAAGGTTGCCCAAGAGAAGTGAAATTTGAAGCCACCTTCCTAGGCCACATAATATCTCAGGGCTTAATCGTACCCTCTCCATTCCATAGTGCTCAGAAAGAGATTTCCAATGGTATATGGAAGTCCAAGATTAGACTTCTAGATCAGAAGTTAGAACATGTTGAAGTTATCCTAGGAAAGCCCAAAAAACAAAGAAAATGACCAAGTATAAAGGCAAATCGCATATCGGGGGGCCGTGGCACATAGCAGGTCTGGGTTTTGCAATGTGGATCGGTGATATCACATATCAGCGATAACAAAAACAAAGGGGTGCATATAAACGTAAGTTTATGAAGCTGTCGATGCCGATAACACTAAAATCACCAAAATCTGGGCCTTAGTGTTAAAGCACCAGGAGGACCAAAATCCGATTAACAAAGGAAATGCATGAAAAACAAGAACGAGTGGCCCTCTTTCTCTCTCCTCCACGTGGAAAAATGGTGCATCGGGCATATTGGCGAAGTCGAGGATATTGCATATCGGTGATCTGAGGGACTACCATCCAAAAGAAAACCATGCGAATTGTCGATTTTGCGATACAATGTAAAAGCGTCGTGGAAGGCTAAAATCAGTTTACAAAGCAATTTCATGAAAAAACCAAGGTCGGGTGGACCCTTTCTGTCTCCTCCACGTGGCAGTAGGGAAGGTGACATGGCCATACGGGGGACACGTGTCACTCAGTTCTGGCGTTCTCAGGGGTCCTATTATCTATAGGGACATTTTCGTGTGACACATGTCACAACTCACTGTGACACAGAAACGATAGGGTTGGCATTGAAAGTAGCGTGGATTTCAATAAGGGAGATGGAGCATTCAAAACCAGGCATGGGAAGACCCAAAAGGGCCTTTTGTGACATAGATCTGGAGGTTAGCACCGAATGCAATAAAGATAGAAATGACAAAAGTCGGCTAAGCATCACAGGAAGCCATACCATGAGGAGACTAGCAGAGACAATCACACGATGGGAGAGAGTTTTTATCTGATTGTTTATTCATTTATTGTAATGTAATGTTCTTCCTTTCAAGGAGGCATTTAGTTCTATAAGGTTTTTGGGCCACAGAGCCATCTACGAATAAGACAGTTATGTCGACCCGATAACTGAGACTAGGTCATATATAATTTGTTGTAATCAATGTTCTGGCTCCCCTCTCCAGATAAATAAGGGAAAGAAAGACTTAAGAAAGGTTCAGAAATTCTAAAGAAAACACTACATGTTATTTTCACACTGTATGGCTTTGTAATACAGATCTTTTAGAATATCAATGAAATGGTGGTGATTACCCCTTCAAGTATTACAGTATGTTATCCCTCTGTTAAACCCATTTTATGTTCATACTTCTTCTATGAATTCATGCAATCATAGTTGTTAGTAATATTTCAAGCCTTCCTCACATATTCATTTGTATCGACAATGTTAATGCATGTGCCTGTATGGATTATTGAAATTATATCTTTAATAGTTGTGCTTCATGAATCATACTATCCAGTCCCTTTGTTGTCCACTATATTTGCTTGTAACTCAAATCCATATAGAAATTCTTAATGCCTCAAGCTTTATGCATTAACTGTAGAATTCTTGAAGCCTTATGCACCATATGATGAGTTTCTCTTTATGCTTATCCTCTATCATTAGCTCTACAAAGCTTATTAAACTGTAAGTCCTTGAACTACTCGGCCTCCATTGTTTTAGGCCTCTTTCTGAGATGTGTACATGTGAAGAAGTACCAGAAATTCATGTCTTACTCCTTTAGGTGAATGAACCAACCCAATCTATATATATATATATATATATATATATATATATATATATATATACAAACTAAATAAGATGTCTCCATTTCTAGAAAATCATATGAGACACACATAATCTAGGTGTGCTGAGGCACTGGTCTTGTAAGAAATCCAAGTTTGTCTCTGGGAGATACAACATCTTTTGGCATCGTTTCCAGGGAATGTATTGAAGGATTTTTCCCCCGGGATACGACAAGTTGAGAACTCTTTGTGTAGGTGAGCGAAATATGCTCTGATTGCATCCAAATCACCTTGGAAACTCCACACCACCCATTACCATTCATCATCCTGGCTTTTAAAAGACTTCAAACTCACTAAAATATATCTTAGCAGAAAGCCCCATTCGTATCTGACCCGTGAAAAATAATTTTCAGGAAAGTCTGGAAAGAGAAAACTCCCCCTACTAATACTACCATCTCAATAGCCTTTGAAGCTTCCAATCCAGCTCTCAGCCTGTTGTTACTCACTACTCAGTATTTGTTCCTAAGGCCTTGACATACCCTGCATTCATTCTAGCCACTCCTACCACTGTGTTTTTCAGCCAAGTTCCTCAGTCAAGTCTTAATCCCCCTCCATTAATCCAGATGGCTCTTCCGGGTTTTTTGCTAAATAAATATGCACCTCTTAATTTACCTCAACCTCTGAGTGCAATGTCCTAGGACTACCTAAAGCATCTACCTAGGTTCAATGGGGAAGATGATAAAACGACACATAGTCACATTGAAACCTTCAGTGCTTTTGCCAGGAACATAAATGTGGAACAACTGGATGTGGTCATGAGACTTTTTGTAAAATCCCTCGATGGAGAGGTTAGAAAGTGGTTCAAATCCCTTCCCAATGCCTCCATCACTACCTGAGAGAAACTTGAAAGTTATTTCACATAGAAATAAGGTGAAAAGAGAAACCATGAGTACCTACTCACAGATTTTAACACCATAAAGAAGAAGCCAAAAGAGGATATCTCAAAATTTATAAAGAGGTTCAACAAGCAATACAATAACCTGCCAGCTAAGATAAAGCCACCTCCAGCTATTGCTCGAGTAGCCTTTTTGGGAGTATTTGAGTCTGAATTTGGCTTAACTCTAAGGGAAAGGAAGTCTATCACTCTAGTTCAACTCCAAATCGATGCACTTGAGGTGGAGGCAAATTTCGCCTCAGCAGGAAAGTCAAGATAAAAGCAAGAACCTATTGAGAATAAAAGAGGGAAAGAAGAGGCATCTTCCTCTGGTCAAGATAAGGAATCAGTAACCTGAAGATGTATGAACTAGAAAAACTTATCAACAGTATATCATAGAAGGTTAGAAAGCTTGATATTGAAAACAAGAGCCTCTCCAAACAAGATGATCAATTCAACAACCAGGGTTACAAACTGCAGTATAGAAGACCTCCATTGAAAATACTTCCAAGGGAGAGAAAGGAGCAACTCGACCAGATCCCTCATCCTTCATACTTAGAAGATGGTCTCGATGAGAAATTTTTGGATACACATGAGATGCAGGGAAACTTATATTCTGCTTTCCCTGAAGAAGAACAGGAGAATATTGTTCACCAGGAGGTCAGTCGTGATGGAGAAGCAGCAGATGAGGAAGATATAGATTATTATTGCAAATAGTCTGCAGATTTCATGCAAGCACAGCCACAACGTAAATATAATCTAATATCTTCAAAGAAGAGGTAAAGAGAACCAGAGAAATAGGAGGAAACAACTCCCCAAGTTATTCCTCCAGTACTAGACAAAGGGAAAGGCAAGCTAAATCCTGACCCTTCTAGGATGAAATTCTCTGCAAATAAGGAAATAAATAGCAAAAAGGGACACATTGACAAGGAAGCACCTGCTCCGCTGAAAACTGCCACTGGTAATGAAGAAGGAACAGAGCCTGGAGGTTTAGAAAAATACCAACCTACATTCAATCTCCAGAAGGAGCTTGAAAAGGTAAATATTCTTATCCCTCTGATTGAGCTTCTAAAGCAGCCTACTTATAAAGCTCAAGTCTCTCAATTCATGCATCCCACTATCTCAGTACCAACCCATTATAGTTTAAACCTCCAAGAGGAGAGGCCAATGGTCATTTTTGGGCCGCATGTAGAAGAACATGATCCTTCTATTGCACCTTTCGATGTGACTTTGGTGATCCATGATATTTTATTACACAACTGCATGTTGGACTTCGGAGCCTCACACAACCTCATGCTACTAGAAGTAATGGAATAGCTGGGCTTGGAGGTCACCAGACCATACAAGGACATGTACTCCTGCGACTCCAAGAGAGTCAAGTGCATAGGGATTATAAAGGACCTGGTTGTGAACCTAGCTTAGATCTCAATGAAGAGTGTGGTAATAGAGATAGTGGTGGCCAATATTCCTCCTCGGTTCATAATGCTCTTCTCAAGATCTCGGGGTTCCAAGGTGGGGGGCTCTATGAAGCTAGATCTGACTTATGCCATAATTCCCACATTTGGAGGTGAGCAAAGGAGGCTATACAGAGAATCCAGGTTTGTGAAAACTGTGACCCAAACTAAAGGCCTAGAAAACTCCCCAACTCATGGAGAAGAAAGTGACCTCTCCTGCTTATTCTTAGAAAAAGATGAGAACCTCTTAGAAGAAGCATCAGTACACCTGAAAAGGCAGTTGGCATACCTGCACTTAACAAAAAATGAAGTATGGAAATTTTACTTTGACGGAAAAAACTGAAAAGAGGGAAATGAAGCTGGAATATTGTTGGTATCTGCAAAGGGTAGCCCAATACCCCTCTCACTCAAGCTAGAATTTGAGATGACCAACAACGTAGCGGAGTATGAAGCATTCCTCCTTGGGTTACGAATCGAAAAAAAGATTAATATTGAATGCCTAGCGCTCTATGGAGACTCTGAGTTGGTCATGAGGAAAATAAGAAATCAATGCCAGACCAAACACCCAAAACTGAGGACTTACCAATATGAATTGTGGGATCTAATCGATAATTTATTCCTGGCCTTTAATATCCAGTTTCTACCTAAGGAAGAAAACATGATTTCTAATTCTCTTTCGATAGCGGCAAGCACATTCAGGCCCCCACAAAATCCACTCCTCAGATATCAGGTGGAAGTCAGATACAAACCTTCAATACCTGATAATGTCAAACACTAGTAGGTATTCGCGAAATTCAAGGAAGTGAAAAGATTCATAGCAATTGTTGGGGAGTTTTCCCACTCCACCATCGATCAAGAATAAGAAGAATATCAAGAAGCCACTTCGTGGAAAGACACAGTGGCGTGGGCACAAAATTTTGCAATTGAAAGGGAATACCATCCCTCGCGGACTTGTCCCACTACAAAGGATTTCTAATAAGGACGACATAGCTTCCAGAACAATGGCCCCGAAGATAGATGATCAAGTAGAAGACTACAACATCAGATCAGAGGAGGAACCCCAGATAATCAAACTATGAAAAGGAATCCCCTTGCAATACAGATAAAGGTATTTAAATCTATTCAAAATTTACAAGGACGTATTTTCTTGGTTTTATGAAGATTTGAAAGCATCTGATACTAACATCATTCAACATAAGATTCCTTTGAAGAGTGAAATGAAGCTTTGAAAATAGAAACTCAGGCTGATAAATCCACTCTTTCTCCCCTCCATTGAAAAAGAGATGAGAAAATTGTTACAGGCAAAGATTATAGTGCCTTTAAGGTACTGTGAATGTGTGGGCAACTTAGTCCATGTCCCTAAAAAGAGCAGAGAGATAAGGTTGTGTGTTGATTTACGAAATCAAAATAGGGCATTGCTCAAAGATAACTACCTACTGCCCAAGATGGATCATATATTGTAGAAGGTGGTTGGTTCAGCCAGAATATCCATGATGGATGGATTCTTTGGCTACAACCAGGTGGTAGTACACCCTGAGGATCAAAAGAAAATTGCTTTCACCACCCCATGGGAGCGTTCATGTATGCCCACATGCCTTTTGGGCTGATAAATGAAGGGGCCACATTTCAGAGAGCCATGGACATAGATTTCTTAGGAGAGCAATACAAATTCGTGGTGGTCTACTTCAAAGACATCACAGTCTTCTCCAAAACTGATGAAGAGCACATCCTCCACTTATATCTCACCTTTGAAAAATGCAGGAGGTATGGTCTCTCTCTGAATCCTAAGAAATGCTAGTTCGCCCTGAGTGAGGGGAAGCTACTTGGACACATAGTAGCACAGGAAGGAGTAAATATCGATCCTAAGAAAGTCAAAGCCATCAACCTTATTCCCCTGCCCAAAAATAAGAAAGAAGTTCAAGCCTTTCTCTGGAGAATAAATTTCTTGAGGAGGTTCATACCCAACTACGCAAAAATTTTCAAGGGTATTATGAATATGCTCAAGAAGGAAAATGAGGTTAGGTGGAGCTCTACCCCTAGAGATTTTTTCATCACAATCAAAGAAGCTTTGGCTGAGGTCCCGATACTAGCCATCCCCGACTATTCAATACCTTTCTATATCTTTTCTTTCGTCTCTCCACATAGTGTCATTGTTGTGCTGCTATAGAAAAACAAAGAAGGTTATGAGCAACACATCGCCTTTTTCAGTCAGGTCTTAAGGGATGCTAAGCTGAAATATAATATAGTGGAGAAACAAGCCTATGCACTGGTCAAGGCTCTGAAAGCATTTTGTATGTATGTGTTGCAATTAGAAATCACAACATTTCTCCCAACGACAATAGTCAAGGACATCCTGGTGCAAGGAGACAACGAAGGAAAGAGGGGTAGGTAGATAGCTAAAATTCAAGAATATCAGCTAGAAATAAGACCTACCAATCTCATCACAGGCCAGGGTTTGGCCAATATTTTATCTGAATCCAACTTCCAAGCTATTGGGATAAACCTGATCACAAAGGAGGGCAGACCCAAGGATCACCAAAACGGAATTAAAAAAGCTGAGCAAAAAATCTATGCCAAATATGAGGGACTGCCTTGGTATAAGAACATTTTTCATTAACTCTTATTTGTAAGGTGCCCATTAGGGTAGGACAGATCCAAATACCGAAGTCTGAGATTGCAAGTGCATAAATATATCATGTCTAGTGGCCAACACAAGTGGATACTGACAACCACTGACTATTTCACCAAGTGGGTAGAGGCCATCCCAGCTAGAAATGCTACAGACTCAGTGGTCATAAAATTCATGGACGAGAACATACTATCCCGCTTTGGGTGTCCTTTCAAAATTATCACGGATAATGCTCAGGTCTTAAAATCTGCCAAGTTCACCAACTTCTGCCATAAATTCAATATCATTATTTGGCACTCCACTACATACTACCCTCAAGGTAATGGCTTGGCTGAGTCCTAAAAGAAAACTGTGGTGAGGGTGGTGAAAAAGACCATCACTAAAAATCAAAGGAAATGGGACTCCCAACTGAAGTTTTCTCTATGGGCTAACCGAGTAACACCTAAACGATCCACTTGGAAATCACCTTTTGAGCTAGTGTACGACATAGCTGTTGTCTTCCCGATCCAATTAGCAATGTCGGTGGTGAGATTACTATAAGAAGGAGAGGAAGAGTCAAATGCCTTGACTAGAAGGATAAATCAGTTGGTGAAGCTTCACGAAAGAAGAGAACATGTGGGGACCAAGATGTCCAATTACCAATAGAAAATGAAATCTTTGTTCAACAAGAGGGAAAAGGATTGACCTCTTCAGCTAGGAGATTTAGTTCTCAGGTGGGACGTCTGATGAGAAGACAAAGGCAAACATAGGAAATATGATCTGCTATGGTTTAACCCCTTCAAAATTTGTAGAAGAAAGGGGAAGGAACACTTACCTACTTGAAGACTTGGATGGTGAATTGCTGGAACTACCAGTAAATGGTCAATTCCTCAAATTTTATTTTCAAAACTAGAGCTGTCTGTTTTACACTCATTGTAAATATCAATGCGTGTGTATTGTAATTGTTATTTGAATTTTTCAGTTTATGATTGAAGAAGTCCACTTTAACATACTTATATTTTCTTTAAGAATGAGTCCATTCCCAATGGAAGGAAGACTATTGGTCTGCAGGTTCTCAGCACCTTGCCAGCAAGGCATTATCTCCAGTTGGAACCAATGTTGTCACTCATTACAATGCGGGTATCAGTTGGTCAAGGTTTCCCAAGAGCAGTGAAGTTTGAAGCCACCTTCCTAGGCCACAGAAGATCTTAGGGCTTAGTCGGATCCTCTCCATTCCATAGTGCTCGGAAAGAGATTTCCAACGGTATATGGAAGTCCAAGATTGGACTTCTGGATCAGAAATTAGAGCATGTTGAAGTTACCCTTGGAAAGCCCAAAAAACAAAGAAAATGACCAAGTATAAAGGCAAATTGCATATCAGGGGCACGTGTAACATAGCAGGTCGAGGGTTCGCAATGTGGATCGCTGATATCGCATATCGGTGATCACAAAAATAAAGGGATGCATACAAACACCGGATCATATAGTCGTCGATGCCGATAATACTAAAAATTGCTGAAATCTGGGCCATAGTGTTAAAGCGCCAGGAGGGCCGTAATCAGATTAACAAAGGAAATGCATGAAAAACAAGAATGAGTGACCCCCTTTCTCTCTACTTCGCGTGGCAAAACAGCGCGTCAGGCATATCGGCGAAGTCTAGGATATCGCATATCGAGGATCTGAGGGACCATACAAAAGAAAACCATGCGAACTGTGGATTTTGTGATCCAGTGTGAAAACCCTAGGGAAGGCCGAAATCAGTTTACAAAGGAATTTCCTGAAAAGACTAAGGCCGAGCAGACCCTTTCTCTCTTCCACGTGGAAGTACGAAAGGTGGCATGGGCATATGGAGGACACGTGTTACTCAGTTTCGACATTTTTAGGGGTTCTATAGAGGCATTTCCGGGTGACACATGGCAGTAATTATGTCACCCCCCGCAAATCGGTGATCGATGATCACATAGGTTAAGGCACTCCTATACCTCAGTCCCTTTAGGCCTGCGATTGCGATATGAAAGAAATCCTCTTGGATGCGATGTTTTATTTGTTCTACCTCATGAGGATTTCGTGTCCAAACAAGTCTGCCCGCACTATGAAAAACGGGTAATGGGCCTTTCCCCTCTCGCAGTGCGATTGTGATACCTCCAGTGCGCTAGACCCCGCAGATTGGTGATCGCAGGGTTTAGAGGGAAGTCTTAAGGGCAAGCACTGTAAACCACCGCGATGCAGGATTTTGCGCTACAAAGTAAACAGGCCCCCAAACTCAGGTCTAAAGGTCTCAGCGCCCGAATGCTAGGACCCTGGTCATGACTCCCCTTGGTCATATAACGAAAGCAACAGTGTGAGGGGCTAAGGGAGATCAAGATTTGTTTATTTCACAACGCTTTTTTACAGCCAAAGGCTAGTATGAGAAAGTCCCCCATATTGCCACCAAGAGAACATCACCAAGTACATCAAGGCGTTGATAGTGCAGGACATGGCTTTAAAGACATGATGTGTCGGCAGTTGTGGCCTTAAGGTGAGAAAGTGGTGCATTCGAAGCGGACGATGCCAAAAGTAGCCGTGGCTTTCAATAAGGTAGATGGAGCATTCAAAACCAGGCACGTAGAGACCAAAAAGGGCATTTGTGATACAAATCTAGAGGTTGGCGCCGAATGGAATAAATATAGAAATGACAGAAGTCGGCTAAGCATCACAGAAATCCATACCGTGAGAAGACTAGCTCCTGAAGCAGAGACAATCATAGGATGGGCAATGAGAGATTTTTATGTAATTGTTTACTTACTTATCGTACTGTAAAAGGAGGCATTTAATTTTGTAATGTTTTTGGGCCACAAATCCATCTATGTTGACCCGATAGCTAAGACTAGGCAAGAGATATTTTGTTGTAATGAATGTTCAGGCTCCCCTCTCCAGATAAATAGGAGAAAGAAAGACTTAAGAAAGGTTTAGAAATTCTAAAGAAAACACTACATGTTATTTTCAGATTGTATGGCTTTGTAATACAGATCTTTCAGGATATCAGTGAAATGGTGGTGATGCCCCCTTCAAGTATTACAACATGTTATCCCTCTATTAAACCCATTTTATGTTCATACTTCTTCTCGGAATTCATGCAATCGTAGCTGTTAGTAATATTTCAAACCTTCCTCATAGATTCATTTGTATCGATAAGTTAATGCAAGTGCTTGTAATTATATCACAAATTCATTTGTATCAACATTGTTAATGCATGTACCTATATGGATTATTGAATTATATCTTTAATAGTTGTGCTTCTTGAATCATAGCACCTAGTCTATTTATTGTCCACTATATCTGCTTGTAACTCAAATAAGTATATAAAATTTTAATGACTCAAGATCTATGTGTTAAGTGTAGAATTCTTGAAGCCTTATGCTCCATATGATGAGTTTCTCTTTCTTCTTTTCCTCTATCATTTGCTCTACAAAGCTTATTAAAATAAAAGTCCTTGAACTACTCAGCCTCCACTATTTTAGGCATATTTCTAAGATTTGTACATGTGAAGAAGTACTAGAAATTCATGTGTTACTCCTTTCGGTGAATGAACCAACCCTATATATATATATATATATATATATATATATATATATATATATATATATATATATATATATGTGTGTGTGTGTGTGTGTGTGTGTGTGTGCTGTCTCCATTTCTAGAAAATCATATGAGACACACAAAATCTAAGTGTGCCGAAGCACTGGTCTTGTAAGCAATCCAAGGTTGTCTCTAGGGCTACAACAGTATGCATACATAATGGAACATTGGCTTATAATCCATCACAACTAAAAGCAATAATCACAACGCATACAGAAAAAGATGCATTCAATGCAAGCAATGTCACATTGCATTATGCATTCTATTTACCCTTTAACAACAGTGATTGTTATTCACTAAACAATGAAAATTTAGACACTTTATCAAAGCACTTTATCAATTTAGGTAAATTGGTATCTCCTTTAAGTTGATGCCTACAAATCTTGTAACAAACACGATTGGTGTCTCGTATAGATTGGTGCATACAAATCTTGCAAAAATTGGGATTAGTTTCTCTTGAAGTTTGGTGCATAAAAATATTGGAGAAAAAAGGGATTAGTGTCTCCTATCTAAGTTGGTCCCTACAAATTTTGCAATAGAAGAGATTAATGTCTCCTATAGGTTGGTGCCTACAAATATTTCAATACAAGGGATTGGTGTCTCCTATAGGTTAGTACATACAAATCTGGCAATGAAAGGGATTGGTCTCTTTTATAAGTTAATGCCTACAAATATCTTAGCAGGTGGGATCGATGTCTTATAGGTTAGTTCCCATAAAGTTTTTCATAGTAGGTTGGTGGCTATAAAGATTTGTTATACAAAAATTCTCATTTATATCTTGTGCTTTGGATGTGATATTATTTGTTATGACTCCTAACTATTTAAATAAGATATAAATTTTCTTATACTAATTCATACAAACCCCCTGTCCCCAGGTTAGTATAAGTGTGAATCCAATAATTGGTATCAAAGTAAGTTCCTTCAAATGTAGTACAACCACTAGAAGGGAGATATTAGAGGGACCATGATCAGTCAAGAAGGTTCATTCACAACCAAAGCTAAATAATTAGATGGAACAAATTATGCCTTCTAAAGGGTAAGGATGAAGACTTATCTAATGTAAATTGTTTTTTACATTTGGACATAGATAGTGGATGGTTATAAAGCTCTAGCAACTTCTCCATCTAATCAAGGTAGTAAGAAGGCTTGTATAAATAATGAAAGGTCATGAATTCCATCTTTTATGGCCTATCTGAATAAGAGTTTGTCAAAATAATGCATGTGAATATGGAAAGGAAATTTGGGTCAAACTTCAAAATAATTGTGAAGGAGATGAAAAAATTCAAACCCAAAGAAGATAGTTCAAAAGATTGAATGTGAATGATAAAGAATATATTGCAGTCTACTTCCTTCCTGTGGATGAGATGGTCAATGTTTTCCGAGAACCTAGTGAAGAAGTTGAGGAATCAATGCTTGTATTGAAGGTGTTGAGATCTATCCCCTTAATATTTGATGCAAATATATCATCTACTAAAGAAATAAAGGATATGGAAAATATGAAGGTGGATGAGCTACATGGGATTTTCACTACATATGAAGTCACGATAGAAAAAGGAAAGTAAACTTTGAAGGAAGTAGCTTTCAAAGTTTCAAAGAAGACAAAAGAACTTAAAGTCAATGATTCTTCAATAAATGAATCAGATGTAGAAGAGTCATGATTTATGAGAAATTTGAAAAGAATATTTGGAAAATACCCAGGTAATCTACGAATCAAATGTTTTAATTGTGGTAAAATAGAGTATTTTGTTGCTAAATGTCCATATGCAAAATGTGAGGAAGAAGAACATCAAAATAGAAGCAAGTCATATAAACACAAAAGAGGAATGTATTCCAAGAAGAATGGTTTTTATTCCAGAGAAGATATTATCTCCTCAAAAGAGAGTGATAAATATGCATCTAATATTAATAAAGAAGAGCTTCCTTTCTAACACAAATATTGTTGATAAAGAATATGAATATAATCAAGAAGAGAGAATTGACTCAAAGGATGATAATATTGATAGGAAAGTAAACCTTGAGGCATAACTTGTTAGTACCCTAGAAGAAAAAGGATCATGATATTGATGAAATAACAATTTTCATCTTAAATACACAACTAGAAGATGCAAAGATGATAAAATAAGTAGTGAGACTCTAGTTGAAAGAAAATGAAGAAGATTATTAAAATCTACAAGAAAAATTTATTTCCTTGAGAATGGAACTACATAAATCAAATGCTCAATCGAATCAAAGCTTGAACTTTGGAAAGAGTGTGGAAATATTAGATGATATTCTCAGCCATCAAAGGTCACCTTTCATCAAATGGGTCTTTTATACAAGGAACGTCATAAGACCTTTTAGGGAGAATCAAGCACAAAGCCTTAAGAAAAGGAAAATGAAAAAAGTCCCAAAAGTTATGCTAATTTTCTCAAGAGCCCCTTCAACAATGAACGTGGCACAAGGAAAGGAGACGAACTTCAGTCTAGATGTGATTTTCTAAATGGATTTGTGAACCATGAAAGCATAACAAAAAAGGAGATGAAGGCCAATAGAGAGTTGATTTTTCTCACAAGATCATCAAGAATGAATTCAAAATCTCTTTTTTGGATATTTCCTTTCTTGTAATAATTCTTGTCTAAAAGAAATAAATTGTAGAGATTGTGAGAAATAGAAATATAGGATCGTAGAAGACCTCAAAGAATGGTTTTATGAGCAACAAAACCAGAAGTCTTAATGAAGGTGGTGCTAGATGATACAAATTATTTACTCACCTATTGGATCATATTGAAAGTCACAAGTGTAATACTTACAAGCACAAAACATGTGACTATACAAGTAGCACAAGAGGGTTTCCTAAGAAAACAAAGAAAGAAGATATTACCAAACATAGAGAACAATGTGCAAATGTATGGAAATGAATGCAACAATAATAGGAGTGTTGATCCAGGTGGATATTGGTGGCCACCCGCCAAGTCCACCTGGACCCCCACCATTGTCTTTCTCAGCATTTTCAGTTTCCTTAATTGTAGCACAACTTACTATTTTTAGCAGTTTTTCGGGTCCTGAACTTCTGGAGCCGTTTTGAGGCCCTAAACGACGTTTTTTTGGGATTCTGGGGCAACATGGTCCATGTTGCCTCCCAAAGTGGTAGTACTCGGATAGATCTTTCTAACGAGCTATCAAACGTGTCAAACGGAGATCGTATGCCAAAGTTACGACCCCGGGAAATTGATGTACCAATTTACCCAAACGGGGCCCACAATTTGGCGTTTCATCTTCTAGGGTTAGGTTTCGGGATGTGAAGGGTTTTCCATTGTTTCTCAATAATAAATAGGCCTTCGAGCCTCATTGTAATACAGTTCAGAACAATTCAGAGGCATGTAGCCATCACATCTCTTCTCAGAGATAAGCTACCATCGCCCTAGTTGGTTTATTTCCATTTCTGGTGGTAAGCATATTTCAGTATTTTCCATTAATGAAATGAAGTATTATTTCCGCTGCATCTTTGTGTATATGGTTATCTCTGTGATTTGTTGCGTTCTTGTTTAAATCCGGATCAATGGTATCAGAGCGGTCTGCTTTTTCTCTGTTTTTCTTTGCATGTCCCCAACAAGGTCGGGATATAAGGAGTTAGGGCTTGAACTGGTTGAACCTTTGCAAGACCAGCCTCGCAAATCCCGACGGCCTCCCATGGCGGACGAGAAGAAAGACGAGGGGGCAGGAGATCCCATCAAAATCTTGCTCGAAGAAGCCCTCGAGCGACAACGGAACGCGATGATGGATAGCTTTGCCCAGATCCTTCAGTGGCTACCCAGAAGCAACGCATCGGCTTCCAGCAGCTACTCTGGAAACGCCACACCCTTTAAGGTACAAGTTAATTTTGAAATCCCCATATTCGAGGGTCAGATAGACGCAGATGCCGTAGATAAATGGTTAAATCTGCTAGAGGGTTATTTTTCTGTTCATGAATTTGTGACACGGAAATGATAGGGCTGACGTCAAAAGTAGCCGTGGATTTCAATAAGGGAGATGGAGCATTCAAAACGAGGCATGGGAAGACCCAAAAGGGCCTTTTGTGACTTAGATCCGGAGGTTGGCGCCGAATGCAATAAAGATAGAAATTACAGAGGTCGGCTAAGCATCATAGGAAGCCATACCATGAGGAGACTAGCAGAGACAATCACACGATGGGAGAGAGTTTTTATCTGATTGTTTATTCATTTATTGTACTGTATTGTCCTTCCTTTCAAGGAGGCATTTAATTTTGTAATGTTTTTGGGCCACAGAGCCATCTATGACTAAGACTGCTATGTCGACCCGATAACTGAGACTAGGCCATATATAATTTGTTGTAATCAATGTTTTGGCTCCCCTCTCCAGATAAATAGGGGAAAGAAAGACTTAAGAAAGGTTCAGAAATTCTCAAGAAAACACTACATGTTATTTTCACACTATATGGCTTTGTAATACAGACCTTTTAGAATATCAATGAAATGGTGGTGATTCCCCCTTCAAGTATTACAGTATGTTATCCCTCTGTTAAACCCATTTTATGTTCATACTTCTTCTCTAAATTCATGCAATCATAGTTGTTAGTAATATTTCAATCCTTCCTCACATATTCATTTGTTTCGACATTGTTAATGCATGTGCCTGTATGGATTATTGAAATTATATCTTTAATAGTTGTGCTTCATGAATCATAGCGTCCCGTCCCTTTGTTGTCCACTATATTTGCTTGTAACTCAAATCCATATAGAAATTCTTAATGCCTCAAGCTCTATGCATTAAGTGTAGAATTCTTGAAGCCTTATGCTCCATATGATGAGTTTCTCTTTATGCTTATCCTCTACCATTTGCTCTACAAAGCTTATTAAACTGTAAGTCCTTGAACTACTCGGCCTCCATTGTTTTAGGCCTATTTCTGAGATTTGTACATGTGAAGAAGTACCATAATTTCATGTCTTACTCCTTTAGGTGAATGAACCAACCCATATATATATATATATATATATATATATATATATATATATATATATATATATATATATATATATATATATATACAAACTAAATGTGATGTCTCCATTTCTAGAAAATCATATGAGATACACAGAATCTAGGTGTGCCGAGGCACTGGTCTTGTAAGAAATCCAAGTTTGTCTCTGGGAGCTACAACATCTTTTGGCGTCGTTGCCAGGGAATGTATTGAAGGATTTTTACCCCGGGATACGACAAGTTGAGAACTCTTTGTGTAGGTGAGCGAAGTATGCTCCGATTACATCCAAATCACCTTGGCGACTCCACACCACCCATTACCATTCATCATCCTGGATTTTAAAAGACCTCACGCTCGCTCAAATATATCTCAGCAGAAAGCCGCATTCGTATTTGACCCATGAAAAATAATTTTTAGGAAAGTCTGGAAAGAGAAAACTCCCCTTGCTAATACTACCATCTCAATAGCCTTTGAAGCTTCCTCATCTAGCTCTCAGCCTGTTGTTACTCACTACTCAGGATTTGTTCCTAAGGCCCTAACATACCCTGCATTCAGTCTAGCCACTCCTACCACTGTGTTTTTTGGCCAAGTTCCTCAGTCAAGTCTTAATCCCCCTCCATTAATCGAGATGGCTCTTCCATGTTTTTTGCTAAATAAATATGCACGTCTTAATTTACCTCAACCTCTGAGTGCAATGCCCTAGGACTACCTAAAGCATCTGCCTAGGTTCAATGGGGAAGATGATAACACGACACATAGTCACATTGAAACCTTCAGTGCTTTTGCCAGGAACATAAACGTGGAACAATTGGATGTGGTCATGAGACTTTTTGTACAATCCCTCGATGGAGAGGCTAGAAAGTGGTTCAAATCCCTTCCCAATGCCTCCATCACTACCTAGGAGGAACTTGAAAGCTATTTCACATAGAAATAGGGTGAAAAGAGAAACCATGAGTACCTACTCACAGAGTTTAACACCATAAAGAAGAAGCCAAAAGAGGATATCTCAAAATTTATAAAGAGGTTCAACGAGCAATACAATAACCTGCCAGCTAAGATAAAGCCACCTCCAGCTATTGCTCGAGTAGCCTTTTTGGCAGTATTTGAGTCTGAATTTGGCTTAACTCTAAAGGAAAGGAAGTCTATCACTCTAGTTCAACTCCAAATCGATGCACTTGAGGTGGAGGAAAATTTCGCCTCAGCAGGAAATTCAAGATAAAAGCAAGAACCTATTGAGAATAAAAGAGGGAAAGAAGAGGCATCTTCCTCTGGTCGAGATAAGGAATCAGGAAACCTGAAGATGGATGAACTAGAAGAACTTATCAGCAGTATATCATAGAAGGTTAGAAAGCTTGATATTGAAAACAAGAGCCTCTCCAAACAAGATGATCAAGTCAACAACCAGAGTTACAACCCGCAGTATAGAAGACCTCCATTGAAAATACTTCCAAGGGAGAGAAAGGAGCAACTCGACCAGATCCCTCATCCTTCATACTTAGAAGATGGTCGCGATGAGCAATTTTTGGATACACAGGAGATGCAGGGAAACTTATATTCTGCTTTCCCTGAAGAAGAACAGGAGAATATGGTTCACCAGGACGTCAGTCGTGATGGAGAAGCAATAGATGAGGAAGATATAGATTATTATTGCAAATAGTTTGCAGAGTTCATGCAAGCACAACCACAACGTAAATATAATCTAATATCTTCAAAGAAGAGGTAAAAAGAACCAGAGCAATAGGAGGAAACTACTCCCCAATTTATTCCTCCAGTACCAGACAAAGGGAAAGGCAAGCTAAATCCTAACCCTTCTAGGATGAAATTCTCTGCAAATAAGGAAATAAATAGCACAAAGGGACACATTGACAAGGAAGCACCTCCTCCGCTGAAAACTGCCACTAGTAATGAAGAAGGAACAGAGCCTGGAGGTTTAGAAAAATTCCAACCTACATTCAATCTCCAGAAGGAGCTTGAAAAGGTAAAGATTCTTGTCCCTTTGATTGAGCTTCTAAAGCAGCCTACTTATAAAGCTCAAGTCTCTCAATTCATGCATCCCTCTACCTCAGTACCAACCCATGATAGTTTAAACCTCCAAGAGGAGAGGCCAATGGTCATTTTTGGGCCGCATGTAGAAGAACATGATCCTTCTATTGCACCTTTCTATGTGACTTTGGTGATCCATGATATTTTATTACACAACTGCATGTTGGACTCCGGAGCCTCACACAACCTCATGCTACTAGTGGTAATGGAATAGTTGGGCTTGGAGGTCACCGGACCATACAAGGACATGTACTCCTTCGACTCCAAGAGATTCAAGTGCATAGGGATGATAAAGGACCTGGTTGTGAACCTAGCTTAGATCTCAGTGAAGGGTGTGGTAATAGAGATAGTGGTGGAAAATATTCCTCCTCGGTTCGGAATGCTCTTATCAAGATCTCGGGGTTCCAAGGTGCGGGGCTCTATGAAGCTAGATCTGACTTATGTCACAATTCCCATTTTTGGAGGTGAGAAAAGGAGGCTATACAGAGAATCCAGGTTTGTGAAAACTGTGACCCAAGCTAAAGGCTCAGAAAACTCCCCAACTCATGGAGAAGAAAGTGACCTCTCTTGCCTATTCTTAGAAGAAGATGAGAACCTCTTAAAAGAAGCATCAGTACACCTGAGAAGGCAGTTGGCATACCTGCACTTAAATGAGAATGAAGTATGAAAATTGTACTTTGACGGAATATTGTTGGTATCTCCAGAGGGTAGCCCAATACCCTTCTCATTCAAGCTGGAATTTGAGATGACCAACAACGTAGCGGAGTATGAAGCATTGCTCCTTGGGTTACGAATGGCAAAAAAGATTAACATTGAATTCATAGCGCTCTATGGAGACTCTGAGTTGGTCGTGAGGCAAATAAAAAATCAATGCCAGACTAAACACCCCAAACTAAGGAGGTACTAGAATGAAGTGTGGGTTCTAATCGATAATTTATTCCTGGCCTTTAATATCTAGTTTCTACCTAAGGAAGAAAACATGATTGCTAATTCTCTTGCGATAGCGGAAAGCACTTTCAGGCCCCCACAAAATCCACTCCTCAGATATCAGGGGGATGTCATATACAGACCTTCAATACCTGATAATGTCAAACACTCGCAGGTATTCACGAAATTCGAGGAAGTGAAAAGATTCATAGCAGTTGTTGGGAAGTTTTCCCACTCCACCATCTATCAAGAAGAAGAAGAAGATCAAGAAGCCACTTTGTGGAAAGACACAGTGGCTTGGGCGTAAAATTTTGCAATTGAAAGGGAATACCATCCCTCGCGGACTGGTCCCACTGCAAAGGATTTCTAATAAGGACGACATAGCCTCCAGACCAATGGCCCCGAAGATAGATGATCAAGTAGAAGACCGCAACATCAGATTAGAGGAGGAACTCCAGATGATCAAGCTATGAAAAGGAATCCCCTTGCAATACAGATAAACGTGTTTAAATCTATTCAAAATTTACAAGGACGTATTTTCTTGGTGTTATGAAGATTTGAAAGCATTTTATACTAAAATCATTCAGCATAAGATTCCTTTGAAGAGTGAAATGAAGATTTGAAAACAGAAACTCAAGCTGATAAATCCACTCTTTCTCCCCTCCATTGAAAAAGAGATGAGAAAGTTGTTACAGGCAAAGATTATAGTGCCTTTAAGGTACTGTGAATGTGTGGCCAACTTAGTCCATGTCCCGAAAAAGAGTAGAGAGGTAAGGCTGTGTGTTGATTTACGAAATCTAAATAGGGCATCGCTGAAGGATAACTACCTGTTGCCCAAGATGGATCATATATTGCAGAAGGTGGTTGTTTCAGCCAAAATATCCATGATGGATGGATTCTTTGGCTACAACCAGGTGGTAGTACACCCTGAGGATCAAAAGAAAATTGCTTTCACCACCCCATGGGGAACGTTCATGTATGCCCACATGCCTTTTGGGCTGATAAATGAAGAGGCCACATTTCAGAGAGCCATGGACATAGATTTCGTAGGAGAGAAATACAAATTCGTGGTGGTCTACTTCAAATACATCATAGTCTTCTCCAAAACTGATGAAGAGAACATCCTCCACTTATATCTCACCTTTGAAAAATGCAGGAGGTATGGTCTCTCTCTGAATCGTAAGAAATGCTAGTTCGCCCTGAGTGAAGGGAAGCTACATGGACACATAGTAGCACAGGAAGGAGTAATGATCGATCCTAAGAAAGTCAAAGCCATCAGCCTTATTCCCCTGCCCAGAAATAAGAAAGAAGTTCAAGCCTTTCTCTGGAGAATAAATTTCTTGAGGAGGTTCATACCCAACTACGAAATCAAGGGTATTATGAACATGCTCAAGAAGGAAAATGAGGTTAGGTGGAGCTCTTCCCCTAGAGATTTTTTCATCACAATCAAAGAATCTTTGGTCGAGGTCTCGATACTAGCCATCCTCGACTATTCAGTACCTTTCTATATCTTTTCTTTCGCCTCTCCACATAGTGTCACTGTTGTGCTGCTATAGAAAAACAAAGAAGGTTATGAGCAACCCATCGCCTTTTTCAGTCGGGTCCTAAGGGATGCTAAGTTGAAATATAATATAGTGGAGAAACAAGCCTACGCACTGGTCAAGGCTCTGAAAGCACTTTGTATGTATGTGTTGCAATTAGAAATCACAACATTTCTCCCAACGACAATAGTCAAGGACATACTGGTGCAAGGAGACAACGAAGGAAAGAGGGGCAGGTAGATAGCTAAAATACAAGAATATCAGCTAGAAATAATACCTACCAATCTCATCATAGGCCAGGGGTTGGCCAATATTTTATCTGAATCCAACTACCAAGCTATTGGGATAAACCTGATCACAAAGGAGGGCAGACCCAAGGATCACCAAAACGGAATTAAAAAAGCTGAGTAAAAAATCTATGCCAGATATGAGGGACCGCCTTGGTATAAGAACATTTTTCATTAACTCTTATTTGTAAGGTGCCCATTACGGTTGGATAGATCCAAATACCGAAGTTTGAGATTGCAAGTGCATAAATATATCATGTCTAGTGGCCAACACAAGTGGATACTGACAACCACTGACTATTTCACCAAGTGGGTAGAGGCCATCCCAGCTAGAAATGCTACAGACTCAGTGGTGATAAAATTCATGGACGAGAACATACTATCCCGCTTTGGGTGTCCTTTCAAAATTATCACAGATAATGCTCAGGTCTTAAAATCTACCAAGTTCACCAACTTCTGCCATAAATTCAATATCATTATTTGGCACTCCACTACATACTATCCTCAAGGTAATGACTTGGCTGAGTCCTAAAAGAAAACTGTGGTGAGGGTGGTGAAGAAGACCATCACTGAAAATCAAAGGAAATGGGACTCTGTTGAAGCCCCGAAAATCGGGTCGACAACAAGGGTGATACCCGCCCGGTCCGGACCTTGGTTGGCAGCTCCTTATCTGTTTGGTATAGCGGGTCCGACTGGGGATAATGGGACCAGTTTCCCAATCTATGAGTGTGTGTGTGTAGAATTTGATGTTGCTGATCTAACAGTTCCTATTTAAGATATTCTAATTCTAACTCTAATTTAATTCTATGCTACTGTAATCTAATAAACAACACATCTAAATCTATACTAACCCGGGATGTAATTCTTCTATTATGCGATCTAAAGAGATTTCAAATAACAATTGGTAATAAAGATCATTCAGCGATTATAAGAAAGGAAATCAATCAAGATGAACCACTTCGCATAAAAAGTTAGACGAAACAGTTGTGAAAAACATATCGCATAATGAGCTATTCATACATTAGGCATAAATAAATAGCTATCACCGTACAAAAGTGCCAAATGATAACTCAAGCATTCATGCAATAATACATAAACAACTAAAAACTGTATATCACTTTAACATATAAGCAGAAATGGTCAAGAGATAAAAGTACCATTTATGACTAGTCCTACTCATAAGCTTCAAGCGACAATGATTTATCTCTCCTTGCTCTAACATCCACTAAGAGTACAGAAGTGCAACATCAGTAGCAGATATCAAATGCAAACATCAACAAATCTTGATCCATTCATTCACCAAAACCTCCTCGGAGGGTGCAAAAGTGCATGTTCTGAGGACAAGTTTTTGATAAATTTCTAGACCCTTATCTAAATGCATGAGAAGGGTTTAAATACTACTTACTAAATCTAATAATAACTTATTTACAGAAATTCAGGATGCGGTTTAAATGACCGCCCTTTTTCTAAGCAAAATTAAAATGAAAATTGAATCCAAAATTAAACTATTTATGTATCTGGTCTTTAAAACTGCATGTATGCAGCATCGGTTTAAGGAGAGTCGGCTGGCTGACTTCTGCTTTTAACTGCGCTGAGAAAACGGAATCGATGAGAGCTGGTACCATCTTTTCGGCCGCATTTATGATACACTTAACAGTCATCCACTGGCTATGCGGCTTCACCAAGTATGCCCAGTAATATTCCCAATTTAACCTGTTCAGCGCTTGAATTGCTTTTGCCTTTTCTTGCGCTCTCTGTTTCCATTCCGCCTCTAGTTGTAGTTTGTTCGGTAAATATCCTGGGGTGGTTTCTGCGATCAAATTTGCCCTGTGCAAATTCTCATTTACACAATCAATAAGACTGCTTGCTGCCGTGGCTGCTGTTTCTGCTGCTTGTTCTGCCTCCCTGATTTGATCGTCCCATTTGTTAAAGAGCAGTTCTTTGTGGTTCTCATTTATCTTTGGTGCGCCTGCTCTTTTTCCCTCGTCTTCATCCTGCCAAGCCAGGTACTCAGTCACCCGTTTATCAATCAGATCATAGTCACTTCGTAAGTCGACCACTTGATTAGTGATCTTATCACTAATTTCACAATAATAACTCCACTGTGATATCTTTTGGCCCAACACTTCTTGCTGATGTAGTAATTGTTCAGTCAAGGAAATAGATTCTGAAATAAACTATGTAAGCTTAGGGTCTTCTTTGTGCATCTCTTGCAAATCCTGTAACTGCTTTCCTTTCTCTTCCAAACTTTTCTGATATCCTATCTGCATTTGCTGGAAGTCCTACTGCAACCTTTCAAGCTGTTTCAGTGCTTCATTATTGGTGTTGGCTTGTTGCAATTGTTGTCGCAGTACTTGTATATGATCTTCCCATTCTTTTAACAACTGTTGTACTTCTGATCCTTTATCAATAGTCGCAGAGGCATATGCTCCTGCGATCTGAGATAGTTTGGTGAGATTTTCAGTAGGATTGCTAGTGGGATCTTTCCATAAGATGTCTAATTGTTCTGCGTCTTGAGAGAGTGTATTTTCCAATTTCCTTTTCTTTCTTTGTCTTCTTACCACTGCTTTATGTTGTGGGCTATAAAATATATCCAGAGGGGGAATTTCTTCTATGTTAAGTATAAGCTCAGAATATGGGGCAACAGGAATATGCTCCGTATCTGAGACATCGTTGACTATTGTTGTGACTACTTCTTGTGCTACCTGTGTATTGCTCACAGGTGTTTTTAGGGCTTGTCCTTCAAGATTGATCAATTCGTTGAAGGTTTCCCATTCTTTATCTAATTCGGTTGTGACTAGTGGTGCTTCAATGATGAGAGGAGGATCTCTTTGCGGGGAGGCAATAACCTGTTGTTGTAGAAGTTCCATTGACTGAGCAGTATCTTTAGCTGACTCTTCGGTCCTATCTTGGTCATTTCCGGATCTTTTAGAGTGTTCGGGCATTTCTTGTTAAGATTTAGCTTTAGATCCGTTAGTGCTTGAACTCCCACTAAGACTAACGCTTGGAGTTGGTTCTCTTGCAGACAGTCATAGTTTCTCTAGAGGAATACTGGTTAATATTCTTTCTCTGTATACCATGAACTTTTGAAAGTCTTCTGGAGACAATTGCACTTGGGCTTCGTGCAAAATCTCTTGAAGTGTGCTTTTCTGTTGGAATATATCATCAAATAAATCCTTTTTCCCAACGAACACTTTTATCTTGACTGTAGTTGTGAAATTATGGGCAACCTCATTCGGGTCAAATGGTCTTCTCGGGAATTTGAATAGTTGTAAACACGTCATATTTTGTACCTCAGTGAACGCGTGACCTACATCAAATAGCGAAAAGGCCCCACAAGCTATAGGAAAATGTGGCCATATAGCCTTCTTTTTGTCCTTTAAGTATTTAGTTAGGCCACCTTCTCCACAGGTTTGATATGCAATTTCTCGAGCTAAGAGTTTATCATGGATATACAAAGGTAGAACATGAGGGGGTGCAGTACTTCCAAATACCCTAACATAAGTGAACAATTCCTCCCCGAACCATCTTGCGATGGGGAGGATGTCTACCTGTGCTTCAAGTGAGCACCTCAGGGGGTCTTTATCATAAAAATTTTATACAAGGGCAACATAATTCCATGACAAATTTAGTAGAAGTATGGAGTGAACTGAGAGTCCCACAATTCCTTATGATAGACATGGATGGGTAAGGGGTCTTGAGTTGTCCACTTCCAACCCATAACAGGGAACTTAGAAACATAACATATTGAATGCATAATATATGCAGCTAGGTAAAAAGGAGGATAAATCCTTTGAGACGTAGCTATTTTGGACCGGTAACTGACAATAGCCGTGATTAGGTTATCAGATAAAATTTTGGCCCAATCTACAATAGTGGCATTTGTGGCAGCATCAAGTAATGGTAACCATTCAGATGAAAATTTGTTGATATCTTGCATTCCAAATATTCTACAGAGCATGGCAGCAGCGAAGCAATATGGGGAGGTAAGGGAACTAGTACTGTACATACCATGTTTATCTTTCTTGAGCGGTTCGTCTTTCCTGGACCAGTCTTTGGTGGTTTCTGACAGGTTCTGGTTCTCCTTCACGAATTTCTCTATGAATTGCGTGTTATAAGTTGCCTATGGATCAGGCAGATGATACATGATCTTTAAATCCTGCGCAGCGAATGAACCGATGAGTTTAGAGAGAGAATCTTCGGCGAAAATCACATGGAAAATCAATTGTCGACGCGTTTCGAACCAACAAGTGTGGTTCATCATCAGGACAGGTTGAAGAAACAGATCCATCTGAGCAAGTTAAATAGGCAGAGCAGAGACTCCTGACTAACGACTAGAGTTTAACGGTAAGTTTCGCTGGGTGAAACCCACGAGACCGAGGTTCAAATCTCGTTGAGTATATGGCCTGTTGTGTCTTGGCTAGAAGAGTAGGCGACCCCAGAGTGGACGTCTCGGCTCTTGTTGAGGCATAAGTTAATTGCTATGTGTGGCTTGCAGGTTGTTGCACCTAGCCTAGGTTTATATTGGCATCCAGTTGAGGTAAAATCTTGATTGGTGGCTTGCAGGTTGTTGCACCTAGCCTAGGTTTATAGTGGCAGCCAGTTGAGGTAAAAAATTCATTATATTTTTTCAACTAGCCGTTAGTCAGGAGTCTCTGCTCTACCTATTTAACTTGCTCAGATGGATCTGTTTCTTCAACCTGTCCTGATGATGAACCACACTTGTTGGTTCGAAACGCGTCGACAATTGATTTTCCATGTGATTTTCGCCGAAGATTCTCTCTCTAAATTGATATGGATCACAGAAGCCTGAACTCTATTATTGAACCGATGAGTCCTTGACCATGAACCTTGAACTGTCTATTTTTTATTTCTGCGCTATCAAGTATCCACTTGACCATATCTGTGTATGGGAGGATTTTTGGCCTCGCTGTTATCCAATGTAGGAATGAGCAAGCTAGCTCTGTTAGGGTTGCTTCAGAAGAACTCTGTGAGCCCGCAACAGCAGTAACTTCCATCACTCTGGGGTTCTCCTCTTCGAGTAGCCTGTACATGCCTTCCCACGTAGCTATTCCCGTGTCTCTGTTACAAGCCGTGTCTGTATACAAAGGTGCCATTTCCTTTTCTTCGAAGCTCGGGGCTTTGTTTTTCTTTCCCATTTCAACCTACGTATTGCTTTGTATCATCCTCCGTCCTCCGTTCCTGCAATTCGCAAGTGCAGTAGAAATGAATGACCAGGAAGGGTGATGGGAGAGTTTTAAATGCCGCAGACATACCAAATACACCACCTTACGTGAAGTGATTCTTTGAAAAGCACGTGTTCATATTTTATTAATAACTGACAACTAACTCCTTTATTAGCATTTAAAGCGCATAATCATGTGTCAGCTTATGGAAAATAGCTTTTCTTGAATATCGTGCTCCGAAAGATCTGCGATGGAGCGATTTTGTGATTTGCTTCGCAACATCGCAGATCGCACCATCGCATCATCGCAACGTCGCAACATCGCAAAATTGCACAAACATAACATCGCAGCGTTGATCTGGCCTAACATCGCAACCATCGCTTTATCGCGATATCGCAATATCGCATATCGCAGAAGTTTTATGTATGACAAATTTCATTAACCTGTTTCCTACGATATGCAATCGGTGTCATCGCAAATCGCTAAATTCTAAAGTATTTCATATAAGTTTTACTTAATGCGACGCGATATTTGTTCAATGCCACGATCTCGCACATGTCAGGATTGCACTTGAATGGTGGCATCCTACTACCGTTTTACGAATCGATTTTTAAAGATTTTTCCCTTATCATAAACTTAGATTTTAAGTATTCCAAGGAGTTTCCTAAGCTTATGATGGTAACTTTTTTTCTTTTTCTTTTTTGCGGAAAAGGAATTTAAGCACTACTTTTGCTTTTCCTAAATTTTAACTAAGGGTCCCCACACATTTAGTATTTCTGATGACACTTAAATGAGAGGGGGGTTGTTGCTGGTCACAACAGACTCCCAACTGAAGTATTCTCTGTGGGCTAACCAAGTAACACCTAAACGATCCACTTGGAAATCACCTTTTGAGCTAGTGTACGACAAGGATGTTGTCTTCCCGATCCAATTAGCAATGTCGGTGGTGAGATTACTATAAGAAGCAGAGGAAGAGTCAAATGCCTTGACTAGAAGGATAAATCAGTTGGTGGAGCTTCACGAAAGAAGATAACATGTGGGGACCAAGATGTCAAATTACCAACAGAAAATGAAATCTTTTTTCAACAAGAGGGAAAAGGACTGACCTCTTCAGCTAGGAGATTTAGTTATCAGGTGGGACGTCTGATGAGAAGAAAAAGGCAAACATGGGAAATATGATCTGCTATGGTTCAACCCCTTCAAAATTTGTAGAAGAGAGGGGAAAGAACACTTACCTACTTGAAGACTTGGATGGTGAATTCCTGGAACTACCAGTAAATGGTCAATTCCTCAAATTTTATTTTCAAAACTAGAGCTATCTGTTTTACACTCATTGTAAATATCAGTGTGTGTGTATTGTAATTGTTATTTGAATTTTTCAGTTTATGATTGAATAAGTCCACTTTCACATACTTATATTTTCTTTAAGAATGAGTCCATTTCCAATGGAAGGACAGCTATTTGTCTGCAGGTTCTCAGCACCTTGCCAGCAAGGCACTGTCTCCAGTTGGAGCCAATGTTGTCACTCATTACATTGCGGGTATTAGTTGGTCAAGGTTTCCCAAGAGCAGTGAAGTTTGAAGCCACCTTCCTAGACCACAAAAGATCTTAGGGCTTAGTCGGATCCTCTCCATTCCACAGTGCTCGGAAAGAGATTTCCAACGGTATATGGAAGTCCAAGATTGGACTTCTGGATCATAAATTAGAGCATGTTGAAGTTACCCTTGGAAAGCCCGAAAAACAAAGAAAATGACCAAGTATAAAGGCAAATTGCATATCGAGGGCACGTGTAACATAGCAGGTCGAGGGTTCGCAATGTGGATCGTTGATATCACATATCGGCGATCACAGAAATAAAGGGACACATACAAACACCGGATCATATAGTCGTCGATGCCAATAATACTAGTCGTTAAAGGGCCAGGAGGGCCTTAATCCGATTAAAAAAGGAAATGCATGAAAAACAGGAATGAGCGACCCCCTTTCTCTCTCCTTCGCGTGGCAAAACAGCGCATCGGGCATATCGGTGAAGTCCAGGATATCGCATATCGAGGATCTGAGGGACTACCATACAAAATAAAACCATGCGAACTGCGGATTTTGTGATCCAGTGTGAAAACCATAGGGAAGGCCGAAATCAGTTTACAAAGGAATTTCATGAAAAGACTAAGGCCGAGCAGACCCTTTCTCTCTCTTCCACGTGGAAGTACGAAAGGTGACATGGGCATACGGAGGACACGTGTCACTCAGTTTTGTCGTTTTCAGGGGTTCTATAGAGGCATTTCCGAGTGACACATGGCAGTAATGATGTCACCCTCCGCAAATCGGTGATCGATGATCACATAGGTTAAGGCACTCCTATACCTCAGTCCCTCTTGTCCTGCGATTGCAATATGCAAGAAATCCTCCAGGATGTGATGTTTTATTTGTTCCACCTCATGAGGATTTCGTGTCCAGACAAGTCTGCCCGCGCCATGAAAAAGGGTAATGGGCCTTTCCCCTCCCGCAGTGTGAATGTGATACCTCCAATGGGCTAGACCTCACAGATTGGTGATCGCAGGGTTCGGAGGGAAGTCTTAAGGGCAAGCATTGTAAACTGCCGTGATGCGGGATTTTGCGCTACAAAGGAAACAGGCCCCCAGACTTAGGTCTAAAGGTCTCAGCGCCTGAAGGCTAGGCCCCTAGTCATGACTCCCCTTGGTCATATAAAGAAAGCAACAGTGTGAGGGGCTAAGGGACATCAAGATTTGTTTATTTCACAACGCTTTTTTACAGCCAAAGGCTAGTATGAGGAAAGTCCCCCATATTGCCACCAAGAGAGCATCACCAAGTACCTCAAGGCATTGATAGTGCAGGACAGGGCTTTAAAGACATGATGTGTCTGCAGCTGTGGCCTTAAGGTGAGAAAGTGGTGCATTCGAAGCCGAGATGGGCTAATTCAAAAAGGCTCACCGTGACACCGAAATGACGTGGTCGACGCCAAAAGTAGTCGCGACTTTCAATAAGGTAGATGGAGCATTCAAAACCTGGCATGCACAGACCCAAAAGGGCCTTTGTGACACGGATCTAGAGGTTGGTGCCGAATGGAATAAATATAGAAATGACAGAAGTTGGCTAAGCATCACAGGAATCCATACCGTGAGAAGACTAGCTCCTGAAGTAGAGACGATCATAGGATGGGCAAGGAGAGATTTTTATCTGATTGTTTACTTATTTATTGTACTGTAATGTGCCTGCTTTTAAGGAGGCATTTAATTTTGTAATGTTTTTGGGCCACAGAGCCATCTATGTTGACCTGATAGCTGAGACTAGGCAAGAGATATTTGTTGTAATGAATGTTCAGGCTCCCCTCTCCAGATAAATAGCGGAAAGAAAGACTTAAGAAAGGCTTAGAAATTCTAAAGAAAACACTACATGTTATTTTCAGATTGTATGGCTTTGTAATACAGATCTTTTAGGATATAAGTGAAATGGTGGTGATGCCCCCTTCAAGTATTACAGTATGTAATCCCTCTATTAAACCCATTTTATGTTCATATTTCTTCTCAGAATTCATGCAATCATAGTTGTTAGTAATATTTCAAGCCTTCCTCATAGATTCATTTGTATCGATAAGTTAATGCAAGTGCCTGTAATTATATCACAGATTCATTTGTATCAACATTGTTAATGCATGTGCCTATATGGATTATTGAACTTATATCTTTAATAGTTGTGCTTCATGAATCATAGCACCTAGTCTGTTTATTGTCCACTATATCTGCTTGTAACTCAAATAAGTATAGAAACTTTTAATGACTCAAGATCTATGTGTTAAGTGTAGAATTCTTGAAGCCTTATGCTCCATATGATGAGTTTCTCTTTCTTCTTTTCCTCTATCATTTGCTCTAAAAAGCTTATTTAACTATAAGTCCTTGAACTACTCAGCCTCCACTGTTTTAGGCATATTTCTGAGATTTGTACATGTGAAGAAGTACTAGAAATCATGTGTTACTCCTTTGGGTGAATGAACCTACCCAATATATATATATATATATATATATATATATATATATATATATATATATATATATATATATACACACACACACACACAAACTATATGTGATGTCTCCATTTCTAGAAAATCATATGAGACGCACGGAATCTAAGTGTGCCGAGGCACTGGTCTTGTAAGCAAACCAAGGTTGTCTCTAGGAGCTACAACAGTATGCATACATAATGGAACATTGGCTTATAATCCATCACAGCTAAAAGGAATAATCACAACGCATACAGAAAAAGATGCATTCAATGCAAGCAATGTCACATTGCATTATGCATTTTATTTACCCTTTAACAACAATGATTGTTCTTTAATAAACAATGAAAATTTAGACACTTTATCAAAGCACTTTATCAATTTAGGTAAATTGGTATCTCCTTTAAGTTGATGCCTACAAATCTTGTAGTAAACACGATTGGTGTCTCATATAGATTGGTGCATACAAATCTTGCAAAAATTGGGATTAGTTTCTCTTGAAGTTTGGTGCATAAAAATATTGGAGAAAAAAGGGATTAGTGTCTCCTATCTAAGTTGGTCCCTACAAATCTTGCAATAGAAGAGATTAATGTCTCCTATAGGTTGGTGCCTACAAATATTTCAATAAAAGGTATTGGTGTCTCCTATAGGTTAGTACATACAAATCTTGCAATGAAAGGGATTGGTCTCTTTTATAAGTTAATGCCTACAAATATCTTAGCAGGTGGGATCGATGTCTTATAGGTTAGTTCCTACAAATTTTTTCATAGTAGGTTGGTGGCTACAAAGATTTGTTATACAAAAATTCTCATTTATATCTTGTGCTTTGATTGTGATATTATTTGTTATGACTCCTGACTATTTAAATAAGATATAAATTTTCTTATACTAATTCATGCACACCCCCTCTCCCTAGGTTAGTATAAGTGTGAATCCAATAATTGGTATCAAAGTAAGTTCCTTCATATGTAGTACAACCACTAGAAGGGAAATATTAGAGGGACCATGATTAGTCAAGAAGGTTCATTCACAACCAAAGCTAAATAATTAGATGGAACAAATTATGCCTTCTAAAGGGTAAGGATGAAGACTTATCTAATGTAAATTGTTTTTTACATTTGGTCATAGATAGTGGATGGTTATAAAGCTCTAGCAACTTCTGCATCTAATCAAGGTGGTAAGAAGGCTTGTATAAATAATGAAAGGTCATGAATTCCATCTTTTATGGCCTATCTGAATAAGAGTTTGTCAAAGTAATGCATGTGAATATGGAAAGGAAATTTGGGACAAACTTCAAAATAGTTGTGAAGGAGATGAAAAAGTGAAGAGAGAAAAAATTCAAACCCAAAGAAGATAGTTCAAAAGATTGAATGTGAATGATAAAGAATATATTGCAATCTACTTCCTTCCTGTGGATGAAATGGTCAATGTTTTCCGAGAACCTAGTGAAGAAGTTGAGGAATCAATGCTTGTATTGAAGGTGTTGAGATCTATCCCCTTAATATTTGATGCAAATATATCATCTACTAAAGAAATAAAGGATATGGAAAATATGAAGATGGATGAGCTACATGGGATTTTCACTACATATGAAGTCACGATAGAAAAAGGAAAGTAAACTTTGAAGGAAGTAGCTTTCAAAGTTTCAAAGAAGACAAAAGAACTTAAAGTCAATGATTCTTCAATAAATGAATCAGATGTAGAAGAGTCACGGTTTATGAGAAAGTTGAAAAGAATATTTGGAAAATAGCGAGGTAATCTACCAATCAAATGTTTTAATTGTGGTAAAATAGAGTATTTTGTTGCTAAATGTCCATATGCAAAATGTGAGGAAGAAGAACATCAAAATAGAAGCAAGTCATATAAACACAAAAGAGGAATGTATTCCAAGAAGAATGGTTTTTATTCCAGAGAAGATATTATCTCCTCAAAAGAGAGTGATAAAAATGCATCTAATATTAATAAAGAAGAGCTTCCTTTCTAACACAAATATTGTTGATAAAGAATATGAATATAATCAAGAAGAGAGAATTGACTCAAAGGATGATAATATTGATAGGAAAGTAAACCTTGAGGCATAACTTGTTAGTGCCCTAGAAGAAAAAGGATCATGATCTTGATGAAATAACAATTTTCATCTTAAATACACAACTAGAAGATGCAAAGATGATAAAATAAGTAGTGAGACTCTAGTTGAAAGAAAATGAAGAAGATTATTAAAATCTACAAGAAAATTTTATTTCCTTGAGAATGGAACTACATACATCAAATGCTCAATCGAATCAAAGCTTGAACTTTGGAAAGAGTGTGGAAATATTAGATGATATTCTCAGCCATCAAAGGTCACCTTTCATCAAATGGGTCTTTTATATAAGGAACGTCATAAGACCTTTTAGGAAGAATCAAGCACAAAGCCTTAAGAAAAGGAAAATGAAAAAAATCCCAAAAGTTATGCTAATTTTCTCAAGAGCCCCTTCAACAATGAACGTGGCACGAGGAAAGGAGATGAACTTCAGTGTAGATGTGATTTTCTAAATGGATTTGTGAACGATGAAAGCATAACAAAGAAAGGAGATGAAGGCCAATAGAGAGTTGATTTTTCTCACAAGATCATCAAGAATGAATTCAAAATCTCTTCTTTGGATATTTCCTTTCTTGTAATAATTCTTGTCTAAAAGAAATAAATTGTAAAGCTTATGTGATAAATAGAAATAGAGGATCGTAGAAGACCTCAAAGAACGGTTTTATGAGCAACAAAACCAGAAGTCTTAATGAAGGTGGTGCTAGATGATACAAATTATTTACTCACCTATTGGATCATATTGAAAGTCACAAGTGTAATACTTACAAGCACAAAACATGTGACTATACAAGTAGCACAAGAGGGTTTCCTAAGAAAAGAAAGGAAGAATATATTACCAAACATAGAGAACAATGTGCAAAGGTATGGAAATGAATGCAACAATAATAGGAGTGTGGACTTGATCTATATTCTCAATGCAAAGTAAGAAAATGGTTTATTGATAGTGGATATTAAAAACACATGACAAAGGATCATAGTAAATTTCTTACTCTAAAAGAAGGAAAAGGAGGCAGTGTTGTCTTGGGAGAAAATGCATCAACAAGGATAGTTGGAAAGGGCACGAGTCAACTTTGATCATGAAAAAACCAAACCTCATAATATCTCGTATGTTAAACACAATATTCTAAGCTTAACAAACAAGAGAGGCAAAAAAAATGATTTAACACACATAAAGTGAACATTGTTAAAAGTTGGTATTTCAATTACATATGGCATACTATTTAAAGGAGCCACAAAAATAGATTAAAATGTCTAAAAAAATTTCAAACGAAAAACCACCCATTTCTCTTGTATAGGGATGAACCAAACCAAAGTGTTTTTTTGCACTTTGTGCTAGGTACAACATCAATTTTGATCCATTTAAATAGAAGATTTAGAAGCCATGGATATAAAATTAAATAGAAACCCTAAACATTAATTTTATAAAAATATTTATGTTTTGAGTAATAGAATGCTATATCTTTTATTTAGTGGGACTTATTGTACATTATGATAGACAACTTAGCCCCGCTCCTCCCGCTGAAGGGAACCCACGACCACTGAAAAAAAATGCGTTCATTATAATAATAGTCGTGGAGAATAGTTGTCTCCACGAGAGACACTCCTCATCGTTAGCGGCGGGATAGTTGTCTCCACTGAAGCATAGTGGAGACGCACGCGCATCCATGAGGAAGAGGAAATTGGGAAGAAAGTAGGAAATTAGGAATATCTCCATCCTCTCCCCTCACCTGCACGCACCACATCACTTTTTCTAACGGAGGATTTGGCATTTGGAACGTTCCAAACCTCTTTACCTACGCGGTGAATGTTAATTATTTCTGTAATGCCGCCCAGCATGGCACCCCTCTGTCCATTGCTGTCCCCACTCGTCCTCGCTTCCACAACTCCCCTTACTTAAACCTAATCCCTCTCCTCTGCTCTATCCCACTACCAGTTTTTGTAGCTTCATTCTTTCTCGATTGTTGTTATAAGCGACTTCGATTCTCTTCTGATCGATCCATAGTGTCAGTGAAGGTTGCAAGGTATTTTACCAGCTTGCCTTCAAAATTCAAATGGCTGCTTTCGGTTCGCGGCTTCGACTCACTGTGATCCTGCAGATGGGCGTGTTTTGTATGGCGGTATTGTGGGCATCTGCTGCTGCTGGTGGACAGTCCAGGAAACTTTCTGCTTTGGTGGAAGAGGCATCTGTTGTTTTGACTTACCATGATGGTCCTCTGCTCTCTGCCAGTGGGGTGATCCCTTTCCATTTGATTTGGTATGGGCAGTTCACCCCTTCTCAACGCTCCATTGTGGGGGATTTTGTACAATCTCTTGGGGCAAAGACGTCAGAGGGAAAGGCAAATCAGCCCTTCGCCTCCACTTGGTGGAAGACCACGCACAAGTACGAGGGCACCCACTCTAACAACAAGGCCGCCCCATCCACATCCACATCCACATCCAGTGTTGTAATGCCTGGAAAGCAGAAGGTGGACCAACAATACTCCCTCGGCAAGTCACTCAAGAGGACTGACATTGCTGCTCTGGTTGAAGCTGCCCTCAAGTCTGGTGCTCTGCCACCGAGGAAATCACCCGGAAATGCCAATGCTGTGTACTTGGTGCTCACCTCCGAGGATGTCACCGTGGAGGGTTTCTGCATGAGCTCCTGCGGATTCCATGCCAATCTCAATCTCAATGTATTATCAAGTACAGGAAGCCGAATGATGCAAGGGGAAGGAGCAGAAGCATGAGCAGCTTATTCCATACGCGTGGGTTGGGAATTCTGCGAGTCAGTGTCCTGGACAGTGCGCGTGGCCGTTTCATCAGCCCATGTATGGACCCCAGACTCCTCCCCTGGTGGCACCAAACGGAGACGTGGGCATCGATGGCATGATCATCAACATTGCCGCTGTTCTGGCAGGAGCAGCCACTAATCCATTCAACACCGGCTACTTCCAAGGGGATGCCGCTGCACCTTTAGAGGCCGTCTCCGCCTGCTCCGGAATATATGGAAAGGGGGCTTACCCGGGCTTCCCCGGGGAGCTTCTGATGGATAAAACAAGTGGGGCGAGCTACAATGCCCGCGGAGTTAATGGACGGGCATATCTGCTGCCGGCTATGTGGGATCCGGCTACCAAATCTTGCCATCCTTTGGTATAATCATTTTTGTAATCCTAATCCTACGGGCGTAGGAAGAAGACGGTGGTGCATCCACTATGCCTGTAGATGCGTCCCGACCTGTATATCTATTCTTTTATTCTTTTCAAAAGATATTATAACACATTCTTTCAATCTCTTTCACATAAAATTCCCCATACCTATTGAAACTTGTTTGTTTCTCATCCATATTATGTGCATTTGGGAATTCCAAAGGTCCCTAAATGTTTTATGCTGAGCTTCTTTACCACGCCATATCTGAAGGGGTTTTCTTCTGCAATGTTGAAGTGGGTAGGTTGTTCTGGACATATGCTATCTCAGAAACTGCCTCTGCATGGAAAGAGTTCAACAATCCAGCACCCTTGAGCATGCACCTTCTCACTCTCGACTAATTTTTATTCTTCCTCTGTAATCAAATTCTGCTGCAGGGAATATAGGATACTATACTTTAGCTTCACCCCTTAAAGTATGCAAAACTTCTTAAAAACTTTTATGCATAAATCAATCGAAGGAGTGCTGGACAATCCTGCTGCGTTTCTTCCGTTCAGATTGTCCAGGACTTGGACTGAAAATGGCAAGAGTTCATCTAACTTATAAGAAGAGTTAACAGGTCGAAACGAGCACTGTGTTGTTGCTTGAACAGATGAATGGTGGTTCATGTTCACAACACAGCCCACAATGGCAGAATGCCGACTCGCAGAAGATGCTTGATAATTCGGGGCTGAATTAGTAGAAACCTTGGTATAGTTTGTGAGATCATCAAACACATAATTTCCATTACCTTCTAATGCCATGATAACTAAATTCCTATCTTCTCAAACTCATAATAATAACATCACTGTCCTCCGCAGCAAGCCTATTGACCTCGGGTTGAGCTCAGCAACTCTTAATGGCCAGTCCCCAATACTAGAGCTGAATCAACATCCCACGGCAATTTGGAACAGAGTGTAATAAATGAAAAGCAGGGTATTTATTTACCAAATCAGAAGCAGACCGCGCAAAGAGCTTTCAGATGATTCTGCAATCTGCTCATTGCCCACCTTGGGCTTTGCTCTTTGTCAAGGGCTGGCAAGTCTAATGGATATGCTGTTGAGGAATAGGATGAGATTTTCTATATTTACAGTTCCTTTGGCCTTCGATAAGCATGCTGCAATAGACTAAAATGCTAAAATAGAAATATCATATTGAAAATTTGAAGTTTAAAATTTAGCTAAGTAGTAAACAAATTGGGATATCTGAGGCATTTCTTCCCGTGTTTCCACTGTTGCCTGGGGCGGTGTTGCAAATTTTGGGGATGTATACAGTAGCATTACCGTTAGTTGTCATGCTGGAGGGTTTTCAATAACTCGAACAATCGTTATGGCAAACATCTTAATAGCCTAATTCAATTGCCAACTTCTAATCACAGCTCCAAGAGCTGGGAACAACCTAGTAAAGCCATTCAGGAACAAATAGCTGGTGCATATTTTTATATTAAAGGGATGGGCCGTCAGAGGATTGTTATCCATATGTACAATTTTTTGTTTGAATCCAACCGAAAAGCTTGAATCAAATTATTTGTGATATATTATAGAAACTTAAAAGAAATGAAAATCTTAGAAACACATGGCTTTGGAAAGAAGGGTTGTTTTTTCAGGATGGGAAAACTCGCTTTAAACTTTACAAAATACATTAAGGCAGTTTCTGTTCGAACTATCCGTCTATCTACTTATATGTGTATGTCTTTATGAGAAAGCAAGAAAACCTTTTGGCCAAGAGGGGAGACATGAGAATGTCTATGATAACTTACAGTCCAGAAAATAGATAGCACATGTTGTTAATGCGGTCAAGACAGAGGTTACCTCTTCTGCATTCGGTAGTCTCAAGAAAGGAACAATGTCATCTCAAAGGCCTCCTCCAAGAAAGGAACCATGTCATGTCTCAAAGGCCTCCAATAAGGAAGTAATTCCACTACCTGGGTTTGCTATTTTGTTTCTTCCACCTTGCAGAATAGGGAGCAGATCAAAGAGGAAGAGGAATTCTTTAACTGTTCCTGCAACTATTGCATGGGCACCTAGAATTAGCTATGATGGGAATCCATAGACTCTGCTTGGGTGAAGATGGCTCAACTTAGTTGTTAGAAGAACAATTGGGAATCCATAGACTCTGCTTGGGTGAAGATGGCTCAACTTAGTTGTTAGAAGAACAATTATTTTCTCAGCCAATAACGTAAATTGGATTCACGTTTATGATAGCATGAATACTAGTATTATTTCAGTGATGTCTGAGGCATTTCCATCCACATTTTACGATAAATAAATGTCTTTCAACTATTTGAATCATGGTACAAGCACTACCTTGACTGCTTTAAAGGAAATTTACTACGAAAATGGATTTGGTTAGCCCTCCCTAAATACGATTGTGGGAAGATTTGCTTGGCATGAAGCAAGGTTAATTAATAATTCTTACTTCTAGCCTTAATGATCGCAGAACATGCCAAATTGCTATTCAAGGAAGTCCAAGCCATCAATTCTCCAAACTAGTACTGAATTGCACACAGTAGTAATGCCATGCTGAAAACTAAATTATAACTGAAAACTGCGACGAACATATTAGTTGGGTCCTATTTTTCTGTCTTTCTATATACGATGTACATATAATAGAGATAAATATCGAAATAAATAGAGACAACAAAAATACAAAAATAGTTGAGACCCCAATTCGCCACCCTAATTAGTTCATTGGTCCAACTTTCGGGGTTTTCCCAAGTTGCAGACTGTCATTTTGGGAATATAAATTATAAATTATAATTAAGCAAATACTGGCACACATCCGACCATACTATATCAGTCCCTTTTTCTGTTCCTCCATAAATAGTGCTGATATACTAAATATAAAAATGAATATCAATAGGGTATTTATTAAAACTTCGAGGGCGGCAATAAAACTTTTTAACGATTTATTGATTCCAAATGGAAATGGATATAATAAATCTGTAGATGGATATTCAACTCTTTTCAAAGCAAAATAGCCTCCGAGCATGACAAATATAAAAAATATTAGATACAACAGTTGGTTGGAATGAATTAAATTGGAATCTAGCAAAATACATAATCTTGTTAAGAGAACTTGACTAGTTTCTGACCTTAACATGCATGAAAAAGTTCATCATATACTTCATTGGTTGTTATCAAAGTTCTTCAACTATCCTAAAAGGCCACCTCATGCAAAGTCCGAAGACTGCACAGAATGAGGTTTTAATTCACATTCATCTATTTAGGAGAGCCCTTGCTGCAAAAAAACATTCAGAGGACCATATCTATTGAACGTCTCTGTCAAGATATCACCATCAAGAAATACATTGAACTCTTTCCATTTGCAAAAATGGATAACAACCCTCAGAAGGAAATATTCTACTGGATCATCTTTTTGGAAAGATTAGCTCTTGTGTTATTCTTCTCTGTGTTAGGTAACTCTTTAGCATGGAAGATGCACAATGGGAGAAATGTAGATTATGGACGGAACCAGTTACCCTACTTATCCATATCTTCATCCTTTAGACAATAGTATACCATTATTCTATTGTTGTTAAGACACGTTGTAATATTAGTATCAGGCCTAAGGGATGAGGGAAGAAATAGGGATTTTTAAGAGCTTCAATCCTTCAATAGGAATAGACTATAGTACTTAGAAATAGATAATATCCTTATACTAACTCCTTTATCCTAAGTTGTTCAGTAGACCCATTATAACTTGATACTAGTGCTAAACCAAGGCTCCTACAAGACTATTTACCCTAATAGAAAATGTAAATTCGATTCTTGGTCTTACGCTATACAATAGTACATTAAGAGTCTTAGAATTGGATTCCTTATAAGATTCATCTAGCAAACCCCAACCTGAAGAGGACCCGTGGTGTAGTTGAGACCTATCAAAATTGAAAATGGCTCACACTCAAGCAAAGAAGTACCGGGTAAGTATGCAAGTAAAAAGTCAATTGTTGGCACTGCACCTATGTTCAACATTCATTTGTGTTACTTTGTACACAGTACAAAATTGTGAGAATAATGATGAAAGTTGACCAAGTCTCCAGTAAAACACATTTTATTTTTTTTTCTGAATATGCTTAAATCTATTATCATACAAATCAAAAATACAAAATAGAGTACAATGGGCAAGGCTGAGAAATTTTGCCTGTCAGCCCTTGCCTTGCCCTGTTATCTGATCCAAAATTGAAAGGATTCAAAATTGGAATTGTAGCCGACACAGTTACATAACATAGAATGACTGGAACAACACCAAGACACCAGGACACTAGGACACCAGGACCATGAACTGGCCCGGACAAAGACAAACAGACATCTGGACAAAGACAATGACACCTGAACCATTACAGTTAACACCTGAACATTACATTCGACACATTGACAGAGATAATGCCGCCACATAGCCGAGATACACATCGAGATCCCAACAAAAATAACAGAGATTACCGGGACGAGTTCAATCCTCATCAGTAGTCTGGGGCGCCTCTGCAATTCGACACCCAAAGCGGAGCGCGTCCTCTGAATCTGAAAGCTGGATGACCGCATCTGGGCTTCCCTCTCGGGCTGGCCTGCTCGGACCAGCATAATCAGCATGCGTAGAAGGGCCAGCATCCGGGTCATAGTTGATGGCAGGGCGCTCAAGATCCAGCCCGCGTTCACGACCAGACGCATACCAACTCGGCCCAGGTTCTCGTCCATGTGCCGACCAGCCCGTTCCAGCTCCAACCGGAAGGCACGCAATAGGGGAATTCTCCCTGCTGGAGCGCTGCCCTTCCGGCGGAGGCGCATCCTCTACATTCTGAGTGAGTCCAGGCTCGACCTCGATCGAAATAACCAAAGTGGAATTGACTTGAGGGCAGGGGAGCCGATACCTGAGCATGGGGGGCTCCCGCTGCCCTTCTTCAGAATTCGGGCCTATGCCATGATGCCCTCCCTCCTCCTCATTGCTGCCCTGAAATCTCTGAGGCAGCGAAGTGACCTCGAGTGAGGAAGAGGGCGAATAGTAATCGGTCTGCGGGAGGGCCCTGCCCTGAATTCCCCCTCTTCGGCTGCCCATACGCGGTCTTGCTCTCGGCATTTCTGCGCTCCCTCCTACACAGGCACTCTGAACTTCAACAGCGACCAGAATTAATATCAGCCCCAAGAACCAACACCAGCGCCAAGAACCGACCCCGGCTCCCAGAACCAACACCAGCGGCAAGAACCAACACCAGCGCCAAGAATCTACACCAGGCTTGCAAACCGGCAGCACATCTCTCAGCTCCTCCTTCCCATTTCCGTCTGAGCGGAGCAGGGTCTCCTTACTATGCTCACTCATACTCGCCTGCCGAGCCATCCTACACAGTTTAAACCTCATCACAGCGTCGAACTCCAACGTTCTCCCTCGAGCCGAATAGACAGGCATTAATGCCTTCCCTTTATTGCATTCAAGCGGGTTAAAGGCCCGCTGCGCGTGGTACCGACGGACGCCATGGGCATGCCACCTGCCCACGTGATGGCGCGTGCCATTCCCACAGCTTTTATGCACCCGCATCCGGGATCCAGTAAAACACATTAAAGTGGGCAAGTGATCAATTTAGACAACGTGTTCATACATGCTTACTAGATTAAGTCCCAATAGCCATGAATCAAGGATCCTCCTATACCAATATATATTTCAGGACAACCCTAAAAAAATTAAAACTGCAACTTTAAAAGAATATTTGTCACACAAAATGTGTCATAATTCCCTTATTTAGTGTTCATCCTCTATGTACATATAAAACTATGTTAATCATTCTTTTTGTGTCGAGTTATCTTTTAGTGCAAATCAATCATTTGGACAATACCCCATCTTTTGTATGTAGATACAAATGTAAAACACCCATCCCCCCAAATTAGGAACTCTTATGTAACTCTCACCATTCTTTGTCTTATGTAGATATACTTGCACGCATGACCTAGATTATCTTCATATTAGACAATTTTTATTATTAACATGTTTCTTTTAGATGTTGGATCAAGTCATGAAAAAAAAGGAACTGTGTATCCTACATAATAATTAGGGTTCAAAAATAAAAATAAGAGGGAAAAATGAACTAGATATTGTAGATGAGGACGTCAAGTAATTTATATCTAAGTACTTACAAATGAAGTAGGTCCATCAAGTGTCGTACCAAAATCTAAGTTTGCTAGATCAAAATATGAATTTCGATGCATTTCCTTTTCGTGTCCATTCCCTCCAATCTGACCACAATCAGACAAACCAGGGATGTTGTTCATTTCTTCAACATTCTCCTTACAAGATCCGTTTCCAAGTATCTCCACATTAACTAAATGACCATATCTTATTCCATCCAACTCCATAGCAATTTCTGTCATGACAAATGATTTTACCATAGAACATCACATGGGCACTTGAACGATCACCTTGTGGATTCGATCAGTAGAAGGAATGGTGGCTCTCTTTAAGATGATTATCATAGGAAGTATTGGTTGTCCTACCTCACTAGTGTGGCAGATATGGTAAAGTATGAAAGTGTTAATGGTTAGTCACAAGATTTGTTAATGATTGGGATCATAGGTCCTCTTCGCATGAAGCCTTCCATTGTTATGGCTCTTAAACGGGATCAACTGTCCTCAACTATGTAAATTGTAATTGAGCTTGGCCAATTATTTCTATGGATGATGAATCAGTAGCCTTCAAAATCAGTTGGAATTTTCACGACAACTTGGCATTAATTTGGCTCACCCCTCCAAAATTCAGTCTCCTCCCTCCTTAGTATATCTTTTCGCTCTTCCAAAATTTAGTTTAATTTTCTAGGATTTTGTCCTCTTTTTGGTTATGGTATACTAAGACGTGTTAAATAACCATTTCTAATACAAATTTATATGAAAATAAGGGCAATAAAATCATTTTTTAAACAACCATGCATCTTATTCTTAGATTTTTATACTAATAAATCATATGTTTTGTTTTTTCATGTATTTGAACTAGAACAATTCAATAGACACTTGCCGAAGATTCGCTGGAATAGTTTAGAAGACATTGACACTTGCATTTTAACAGGTACACAATATACATGCCACCAATCACAATTACATTGACATAATAAATATCGCCATGTGTACATCATCTCAAACACATAAATTGGCATTTGTCTTAGAAAAGAATAACTTGTTTGAAGTAAACAATTTCTCATATGTGATTGGAGACTATTTGTTTCATAGTTTACAACTTTTACTACATTGTACATATATATCAATAGAAATAATAAAAGGAGCAGTGAAGTATTTTAGAAAATCTTTAGCAAAAAAAGATAAGCAAGCAATTATGTCTTATCAACATGAACTCCATGAAGAGTCATTAACAGAAATACACAACATCAGTGATCGTGATTTGCATTTTGCAAAAATGTCTAGATCAACTTCACTTGATATACCTCTAGAATCTCGAGGACTATGGGAAGACATTTTTTGTATACATTGGTTATCAAATTGGTTGAAAAATCCATTTAGAATTTGGTCCAAACCAAAATTGAAAATGTATTTGCACTTTAATTCAAAAATTGCAACAAATACTTATGATATACTATTTCACGATGAAGATCCTATAAATGGCCACTTTGAGCCATTGCTTTTCAAAAATGACCCTATTATGGTTTCTGCGTGCTTGAAGCAAACATACATTGCATATGAACAAATTAACTTATGCATCTTTGAACATCAAACGTTTAGGGCCATGACCAGCGTCGGTAGAGTGCCCATGTTCAATAACATATATGGTGAGAGTGCATTTGAAACAATTTGTTATCTTCTAGATAATGGATATAGTGTGACATGCCTTCGACTTATCATTGCACAAACATTTTGTAATGTAGTTTTTCAAAATGACCCATTTGCAATTAGATGCATAGCATAGCATATATACTTTAGTTGTATAGAAAAGTACAAAACAATAGCTACTTGGAAGGAATGCATAAAACAATTAGCATTGCCCTATAACAAAGGAAATATTGAAGGAGATCTATTTGTCTTTGCTTTGTTAAGCAAAATGCTAAACATACATTTCGTCATTTGGTCTACAGCTACAATGTCCATATTCAGGAACATATGTAATTCAGAAACAATACTTAGAACTTTGAACATATTGCAATTTGAAACAAGTATAGGTCATGTCTACTATGAACCTTTACAACATATAGGCAAAATTGAACGTCGAATAATAGGTAAACTTGGTGCAACCAAGTTCAAAGCATCTGAAGCAATAACTGATCTTCGTGCAACCCAATTCAAAGCCTCTTTTAGCTTAAACAAGTACAACAAAATTCTATCTTTGCATCTGTTGTTAAAGACATTATTCGAAGGAAGTTGAAAACACAGAAAATCAAATTTTCCTATAACACAACAACAATGAAACAATACATAGTGCTAGAATATTTAGAGCATCAGTGCACAAAAACATCTCATGTTCTAATTGACATTAACACTGAGGATAATTTCATCTTTGAATCAATGCAGTGTTTGAAAAACAGTGTTGCGAACAAGCCTGAAGCAATAGATCAACTAAATGCAGGCAAATTCAAAACATCTTCTTCCCTAAATAAGCAGAAGAAAAACTTGTCTTTGCATCTGCGTAAAGGCACTATTCGAAGAAACTCAAAAACACATAAGAGACAACTTGAATATAATCCAACAATAATGAAACAATAAGTAGTACTAGAAGATTTGTGTCAGTCAAGATCAACAAAAAGATTAAGGAACAACTCAACAGAATTATCAATGTCTGAAGAAAAATATCTAGCACAGCTAAATGATACACCTATCTTTCATTCTTCAATATGTCAAAGAACCTTCTTTACAAGATATTCTTTTCTGATGAAACAAGTGAACCAAAAAACACATGCAAAAAACATTAGGAAACCACTAGCTTGTTTCCATGAATTTGAAAAACCTAGTTTTGAAAATGTCGAAAATAACAGTTCCTTCATTTGTAGGCTTTGCAAAAAAGCATTTTCAGATGACACAATTCATAAATACACAGTTCCTGCAAAAACAAGAAGAAATAAAGGCACTAGAACACTTAGTCAACTTACTGAACTAGAAGAAAGACTAGTGGCATTACGATTGTCTTTTTTTGCAAATAAATGAAAAGAGCCATCGACATAAAAAACCACAACTAGGTTTAACTGGAGGAGTCACCAATGTACCAACTAACATATGTGTAATTCAATCTCTGTTGCCTCGAAACATAAAAGACATTGACGCAGTGGCAGTTGTGCTAAAAGAGCATTTAAAATTCAAAAGTGCCTATGCATTTGGTCGGGTTCGAGTTCACATAGTCATGAAAGCATTAAAACAATTATGCAAAACAACCTTTACAAGTTAGAAAATGTTACGATAGACAACAATTGGAAACAATTGTTCATAGAAAACCAAGGAGCATATGAAAGTACATCTGAGATTGGAAATAATGAAAACGATAATCAGGGTTTTGATGAACTGATCACCAAAACATTGGTCCATGGTTTCACTGATCCGCATATTATCCATGACCTTGTAAATAGGCAAATTAATATTGCACCTGTTGCAGGTTATGTTCCATTAGGAATTTTCCAAGATAAATACTCATAAGAAATGAGTTTTCCATCATTGTTCTATGGAAAGAAATGGCCAACTGATTTGTCGAAAAACTTTACATATCAAAAAATCTGTCAATTGGGAGTCCTACATAAAAATCATGACTTTTCTTACCATTATGCTAACTTATTTTATAAAGCAATTCGCATTATCATAAACCAAGTATTGAATGTTATGTGAATTAGAATTAGAAAAGGCCAGTTGAAAGGAAGAAAACTACTTGTAAAAGATGTTAACCAAACAAAATTTGGAATACATTTTGAAATCTGACATTGGGTACGTGAACTTAAAAAAAAATCACACTTCACCAGACTACCATTAAAAAATACGTAAAAAACTATATGCAATGATTCGACAACTAGGTCCACCTACTTTCTTCATGTCCTTCAGTAGCGCAGAGCATCTTTGGGAGCCTTTGATGAATGCATTAAAACATATAAGGCAAAGCACTACAAGACCAAACAAAAATGAATTGTGCACTCATTAATAAGAAATGATCCTGTAACTTGTGCACATTACTATAGATCTAGGATGGATTCTTTGCGTCAATTAATAGCTCATGATTACACGTATTATGGAGAAATTGATGACTACTTCTACGACACAGAATTCCAAGACATAGGAAGTGAGCATGAACATGGCCTATTATGGATAAAATCTGCACCAATCTATGGTAAAGACACAAACATTCATGTTGAAAATTTTGTTGATAAATACTTGTCGACTGATTCATCGGTTCTACCAAAAGACCTTAGAATCGTCCAACATCATTGTCACACAAGAACTTGTAGGAAACAGACAAATTCCAATTGCAGATTTAATTCTCCAATACCTCCAATGAAAACAACAAAAATACTTGAACCTCTTGAATTTGATGGCACTAAAACAAAAACAAATTTAAAACTAATATTTGACACAATAAACAATGTCAATTATGATCAAAAGGATACATTTGATAGCTTATTGCATTGTTGGCATTATGATTCAGGTGTTGTCCTTGATGGCAAACCCATTCAGGTGATAAATCAAGAAGGACGCAGGAAATATGTTCAGCAAGTGCGTCCCCGCAGGTATACCATACAGAACCCGCGTCCAGGGACGCTGGCCAGCCGTTCAGGAGGTGCGTCCGCCCAGTGCACACATTTCAAGGCAGAGAAAAGCACGTGGGGGTTTCTTGCGTGGTATCTAGCCGACGGTTTTGTGTTTCTATGGTGTCGGCTCGTGGTATTGTTCCATGTTTTGGGGAGAAGCTTGCCTATATAAAGCAAAGGAGTTCATTTGGATTAAGCATCATCTTGGTTGAATATCTTTTGGTGAGATCTAGTCCAGATCTATGAGGGCGAATCTTCTAATGGACTGTGATCTCTATGGCGCATGATCAGATCTGTGGATCTGAGTGTTTGGGTTGGTTCTGAAGTCCTCATATCTTTTATATCTGAAGGGACGCAGGTTCAGTGAAGGACAAGTGCGCCGGGACGCAGTACAGTAAAGGCTCAGGGGCGTCTCTGAAGCAAAAGACGTGGCGCGATAGTGTTTCGGGGTGCGCCGGTCGCAGCAAAGCATAGAGGAACAGTGCGTCTGCACGCAGAACAGCGGAGGGTAGACTGCGTCCAGTCGCAGGCCACAGAAAGAAAATATGCGTCCCTGTCTTAAGATGATCTGTTGACTGTATATTTCTGTTCATAAAGTGTTCTGGGTTATTTCTGTAATTACTGATCTGATATCTGTAGTGGACTGTATCTGTTATATACTTGTTGATCATTTGATTCTTCATGAAAAGAAGTAGGGGGTTGTAGCTCCCTTCCAGGAGAAACTGGAAAACGAGAGAGAGTTGTAGCTCTCTGCAGGTTGCAGCCTGCGTGCTGGTAAAGGACTGCACCAGTACAAAATCATTGTAAAAGAATTTCTTGAAAGAAGATAGAGACATATTGCAGCAGGTGGTTTTCTCCCGCATTGGGTTTCCACCTTACATCTTGTGTTCTTTGGTGTGACTGTCTATTTTCTTTATTCAAGCTCATTATTTTATGGTACTGATATGCAAGAATAATTCAAAAGATCAAATAAGGAAGATTTGGTAAATTGCTTAATAATACTGATTCACCCCCCCTCTCAGTATTATTTCCAACAATTGGTATCAGAGCAGGTCCTTCAGAAAAGCTTGATCGCTTGAAGGTAGATCGTTCATCATGAGCAACTACGAGAGAGAAGCATCAATCAGGCCACCAGTTTTTGATGGGACAAACTTCAATTATTGGAAGGTAAGAGTTACTGCATATCTTCAATCTCTTGGTACTGAAGTTTGGGACATTGTAGAAACAGGCTATGCTTTTCCTTCAGCTACTCCTACAGATCCAGCTGAGAAAAAGAAGTATGAAACAAATGCAAAAGCAGTCAGTACTCTATTAGGAAGTATATCCCAAACAGAATTCATGAAGGTAATGCACTTCAAATCAGCAAAAGAAATATGGGACAAAATGATCACAAGCTATGAAGGAGATGAACAGGTAAAACAAGCTAAACTTCAAACTCTCAGGATTCAATATGAGACTCTCAAGATGTATAATGATGAAAGTGTGGCTAATTATTTTCTTCGGGTAGATGAGATTGTAAATTGTATGAAAAATTTGGGTGAAGAAGTAAAGGAGTCCATAGTAGTTCAAAAGATTCTAAGATCATTATCCCCCAAGTTTGAATCCAAAGTATCTGCAATAGAAGAAAAAGAAAATCTCCGTGTTCTTACTATGTCTCAGCTACATGGAATTCTAACTGCTTATGAAATGAGAAAGGGAGGACCATCAGACAGAAGGGAGGCTGCTTTTAAAGCATCAGGCAAAGAAGATTACTATGAAGCAAGCCATGATCCAGAAGAAGAGGAAGAAGAATCAAATTTTGTCAGAAATCTTCAAAGAGGTTCTGGAAGGTTCAGAGGTAAGCTACCTTTCAAATGCTTTGCTTGTGGAAGAGTAGGTCATTATGCTGCAAAATGCTCTTATAAGGATAAAGGAAAGGAACCAGTTAGATGGAACAAGAAACAAAGCGCAAATAAGAAAAGCTACTACACCCATGAAGATAGTGATGGCTTATCAAACAGTGATGAAGATGAACAAGGTAATAAATATAGGTTGTTAATGGCATTTGAAGATGATGATTATGAGGATGCTGTAGATGTGGATAACCTTTATGATGAAATTACTAGACTCAAGAGATGCATAGAAGAAAAGAACATGATTATTGATACTCTACAATTCCAAATTGATGAAAAGGAAAAACATCTTGAAAAATTAGAAGGTGAAATTGTTGGTCTTAGAAACGAAATTGAGAAAACAAAAACTATTAATCTCAAGTTTGTCAAAGGATCTGAAACTTTGGATGAGATTATCAGTGTGCAGCGGTCTCCACTAAATAAGACAGGTTTGGGCTATAATGAAGAAACTTCTCAAGCATCCACTTCAAAAAGTTATCTTGATGCAGCAAGAAGAAATGAGCAAGAGCACAAGGAAGATCATCAGGTAAAGCAGGGACAAATGTCAAACAGAAACTATCAGGGGCAATCCAGCTTAAGGGTGAACAAAAGCCACAACCAGCCACAGGTAAAATCTTCTCAATTTGGTTCAAGAATAGATGAAAATAGAAATTACAATCAGTTGGCTGGTAGATCCAATAATCGCAGAAGCTTCTTCAATGGACAATGCTTTTCTTGCCATAACTTTGGTCACAAAGCAGCTCAATGTGTTGCGTATAAAACAATCATGACTAGGGAAGCTCAAAAACAAAGAAGTATGACAGGGATTACGAAAAGGACCTATAACAACTTTTCAGCTCTTGAAAATGAAGTTGAATGTTCTATTTGCAATAATTTTGGACATAAAGACTTTGAATGCAGAAGCAGGTTTCCGGAAAGAAAGGTACAAGAGCAGAAAAAGGAACAAGCCTCAGGCACCAAAACATGGAGAATAAAGGAACCTCAAACAGAAAGATGTGGGATAGCATTTTATGCAGAAGGACAAGAAAATCTATGGTACATTGACAGTGGATGCTCGAAGCATATGACAGGTGATAAAGAAAAACTTGAGTCTTATTCTAATTTAGAAAAGGGAAAGAAAATCTCTTTTGGAAATGATACTCCTGCAACTATAAAAGGAAAAGGTATTGCTCCTTTAAAAGAAGATGTTAAGGCTGGAAATGTTTTGTTTGTTGATGGATTGAAGCATAATCTACTAAGTGTCAGCCAAATGTGTGATCAAAGAACCGAGGTTATATTCAGATCAAATGGATGCCTTGTTCGTGATCTTGATACAGGTAAAACAGTTCTCAAAGGAAAAAGAACTCCAAATAATCTATACATATTTGATGAAGGACAACAACAATGCTATCTAAGCAAGGATGAAGAGCACTGGCTATGGCATCGAAGGTTGGGACATCTAAGCTTCTCACAAATAAGGAAAGCTTGCAAATATCAGGCAGTTCACGATCTTCCAGATATCAAAATTCCTGACAACACCATATGCAGATCATGTCAGTTTGGAAAACAAACCAGAACTAACTTTCCAGAGAAAGAAGGATCAGCCAGCATGCCTCTTGAGCTAGTACATACAGATGTATGTGGACCATTCAGAAAAAGAACACCTAGAGGAGAGGAATACTTGATATTATTTATTGACGATTTCTCCAGGTTTGTTTGGTTAGGACTTATGAAGCACAAAGATGAAGCATTCGAAAAATTCAAATCCTTCAAAGCCTTGGTTGAAAATGAATCAGGTCACAAAATTAAGTGCCTCAGATCTGACAGAGGTGGGGAATTTACTTCAAATGAATTTTTCGATTTCTGTGATGAACATGGGATAAGGAGAGAATTTTCTACAGCTAGAACTCCTCAGCAAAATGGAGTGGTTGAAAGAATGAACAGAACAATCCAGCAAATGGCTCGTGCTATGCTTGATGAATCAGGAACCCCTGCAACCTTCTGGGGTGAAGCTGCACATGCGGCGGTTATTATTCTCAACAAGACAAATGTCCGAGTGAGCGCTCAAACTCCTCATGAGCTCTGGAGTGGTAAAACTCCTTCGGTAAAGCACTTCAAAATCTTTGGGAGCAAATGCTATATCAAGAATACTGAGGAGCAGCTTGGTAAACTTGATCCTAGAGCAGATGAAGGTATTCTTCTTGGCTACTCTCCACATAGCAAAGCATACAAATGCTACAATAAAAGACTTGGCAAAATTGTTGACAGCATTGATGTAGTGGTTGATGAGAAGGGATACATTCCTAGGCAAATACATCGTGAAGACATCGAAGAAGATGAAAGTCACCCTCAAAGACAGAATGATGAAGAAGAAGAACCGCAAGAAGAATCTCAAGAAGAACCTCACGAAGAAGCAGAAGAACGAACAAGAATAGAAGAAAAGACTCCATCCAGATATGTTCAAAAGAACCATCCAGAATCTCAGATCATGGGACAGAAAGAAGCAGGTATACAAACTAGAAGAACAGTTGCAGAAGCTTCAAGTTATTTGGCATTACTCTCCTCTACTGAACCACAAAATGTGAAAGAGGCATGCAAAGATGAATGTTGGGTGAAAGCAATGGATGAAGAACTTGAGCAAATCGAAAAGAACAACACTTGGGAGCTGGTTCCTAGACCAAAGGATAAGAATGTTATCGGAACAAAATGGGTCTTCAAAAATAAATTGAATGAAAATGGAGAAGTAATTAGAAACAAAGCCAGACTTGTTTGTAAAGGATATGCACAGCAAGAAGGAATAGACTTTGAAGAAACTTGTTGCAATACTTGAGGCCATCCGAATGTTCCTTGCTCTCTCAAGTTCTCAGAATTTCAAAGTATTTCAAATGGACGTAAAATCAGCCTTTCTGAATGGAGACTTGGAAGAAGAAGTGTACATTGAACAGCCAGATGGGTTCATTCTTGGAAATGATCCAAATCTTGTATGCCGATTGAAAAAGGCTCTCTATGGTCTCAAACAAGCCCCAAGGGCTTGGTACTACCGGTTGGACAAATATCTTCATCAACAAGGTTTTTCAAAAGGTTCAGCAGATAGCAATCTATATATAAAAATTGAAAATGACAAATTGCTAATACTTGTTGTGTATGTAGATGACATTATTTTTGGCAGCAATGAAGAAGCTATGAGTCAAAGCTTTGCCTCAGTCATGCAGAAAGAATTTGAAATGTCCTTGCTAGGAGAACTGACATACTTTCTTGGTTTGCAAATCCAACAAAAGGAAGGAGGAATCCTTTTATCTCAAACCAAGTATCTCAAGCAGATTTTGAAGAAATATGGCATGGAAGATGCAAAACCAGTATGTACACCCATGGTCACAGGATGCAGTCTCAGTGCAAATGATGAATCTGCAGCAGTACATCAACCAACCTACAGATCTATGATTGGAAGTTTACTATATTTAACAGGTACCCGACCAGACATCATGCATGCAGTTGGAATAGTTGGAAGATTTCAGGCAAATCCGAAGGAGACTCATCTTCAAGCAGTGAAGAGAATTTTCAAATATCTTCAAGGGACTCAAAATTATGGCTTATGGTATCCTAGAAATACAGATCTTACTCTTCATGCCTATACAGATGCAGATTGGGCCGGAAGCGTGGATGACAGGAAAAGCACAAGTGGTGGTGCGTTCTTTATGGGTCCCAGACTGGTCTCTTGGTTCAGCAAGAAACAGAGTTCAATTGCCTTGTCTACAGCTGAAGCAGAATATGTTGCTGCTGCATCTTGTTGCACCCAACTCCTTTGGATGATGCAGACTTTGCAGGATTATCAAATCACTTGTACACCTCCAATCTCTATCTTATGTGACAACACAAGTGCAATCAGCATCTCAAAGAATCCGGTTATGCATTCAAAAACCAAGCACATACCAATCAAGTACCATTTTCTCCGGGAACAAGTACTTGAACAGAAGGTCAAGTTGGAGTATGTTCCTTCTAAGAAACAAGTTGCTGATATTTTCACCAAACCATTGCCCAGGGACACTTTTGAATACCTCAGGCAAAAGCTGGGGGTTGTTGATGCATCATCTTACTGTTGATCATCTTCCTATTGGTGGTATAGGCTCAAGGGGAGCACATAATGCATTGTTGGCATTATGGAGAAGGAGATCTTGGAAATAGCTGCAATATGTCTCTATCTCCTTCATGATGGATTTCTGGTTACAGATCTGGAGATGCATGAGCATAGGGGGAGCATACCCTTTGCTCTTGATGTCAAAGGGGGAGAATGAAGCTGAAGATTATGTGGTTGCCATCAAGTCCAAAGGGGGAGATTGTTGGCATTATGATTCAGGTGTTGTCCTTGATGGCAAACCCATTCAGGTGATAAATCAAGAAGGACGCAGGAAATATGTTCAGCAAGTGCGTCCCCGCAGGTATACCATACAGAACCCGCGTCCAGGGACGCTGGCCAGCCGTTCAGGAGGTGCGTCCGCCCAGTGCACACATTTCAAGGCAGAGAAAAGCACGTGGGGGTTTCTTGCGTGGTATCTAGCCGACGGTTTTGTGTTTCTATGGTGTCGGCTCGTGGTATTGTTCCATGTTTTGGGGAGAAGCTTGCCTATATAAAGCAAAGGAGTTCATTTGGATTAAGCATCATCTTGGTTGAATATCTTTTGGTGAGATCTAGTCCAGATCTATGAGGGCGAATCTTCTAATGGACTGTGATCTCTATGGCGCATGATCAGATCTGTGGATCTGAGTGTTTGGGTTGGTTCTGAAGTCCTCATATCTTTTATATCTGAAGGGACGCAGGTTCAGTGAAGGACAAGTGCGCCGGGACGCAGTACAGTAAAGGCTCAGGGGCGTCTCTGAAGCAAAAGACGCGGCGCGATAGTGTTTCGGGGTGCGCCGGTCGCAGCAAAGCATAGAGGAACAGTGCGTCTGCACGCAGAACAGCGGAGGGTAGACTGCGTCCAGTCGCAGGCCACAGAAAGAAAATATGCGTCCCTGTCTTAAGATGATCTGTTGACTGTATATTTCTGTTCATAAAGTGTTCTGGGTTATTTCTGTAATTACTGATCTGATATCTGTAGTGGACTGTATCTGTTATATACTTGTTGATCATTTGATTCTTCATGAAAAGAAGTAGGGGGTTGTAGCTCCCTTCCAGGAGAAACTGGAAAACGAGAGAGAGTTGTAGCTCTCTGCAGGTTGCAGCCTGCGTGCTGGTAAAGGACTGCACCAGTACAAAATCATTGTAAAAGAATTTCTTGAAAGAAGATAGAGACATATTGCAGCAGGTGGTTTTCTCCCGCATTGGGTTTCCACCTTACATCTTGTGTTCTTTGGTGTGACTGTCTATTTTCTTTATTCAAGCTCATTATTTTATGGTACTGATATGCAAGAATAATTCAAAAGATCAAATAAGGAAGATTTGGTAAATTGCTTAATAATACTGATTCACCCCCCCTCTCAGTATTATTTCCAACATGCATAGCATTGGATTAACAAATGATGAATACATACATGTTATCCAATGTACACTAAATCATACAACTTTATTTCTTTACTCAACACATCCCAACAATTTGGATTGCAAACGTTGACTCTCAATTTGTACTCAATTCATATGCCGTTGCGATGTGTTGTAGTTCCTATATGACAAAAAAAATATAAAACACTTACATTGACCTTAAATAACATACGCGAAAATCACCTTAAAACAAAATCTGATATCATGAACACTATTAATTGTCTAGGAAAAGCTTTAGTAAACATGCAACAAATGTTTGCACAATAAGTAGTGCACATAGTGTTATCGCTTCCATTAAACTGTAGTTAACGAAAATGTATTTTCATTAACTCATCTCCTATAGAGAAATATGCATTTGCTTTGAAAATAAAAAACACTTGCTAATGGAACCAGACGACTTTGAATACATACTGTGTCCACAAATGATTGACTATTATATTCTACAATCTATAGCTATTAATGTTATATGTTTAGCAAAACTTGCATCTAGTTATATAAACAAAGGACACAAATGAAAACAAGCAAATAATACATATGTCATTAGGTGCGTGAGATATAACAAATACTAATACATTGAATTTCTTTGTAGAGAACAATTAATGTTATAATATATGTATCGAGTCAATGAGACCACGATCAAGAAACATCACCCAAGTTGATAATATGCATATGTTGCATTGGAAAAAAAATTAGGCAAAATGAACGAAAAATTAGATTTGTTACAGGACCTACATGGGGTGACATAGATGATGTAGTCAATGCAATAGAAATACAAACTGAACAATTATAAGACATAGATAGCCTAAAACCAAATGAAATAGAAAATACGAGATTTGATAAATCCATCAATGAAAAATACAAAACATATGATTTCCAAAGTGTTTTGTAACATTTTCAACATACAAAAAACTTGAATTTACTATCTACAACGCCATATGAAATTGTCAATCAACCAAAATATACCAGAAGGCATAGAGTATTATGAGTTAATGTGACAATTAAACCCAAAACATGCAAAATTATTAGTTGGCGTGATAGCAAGAAAACTTTTTAGGCCAGATGAACCAATTCATTTGTTCTTGACAAGAGGTGTGGGAAGAGGAAAAACATTTATAGCAGTAACAATTTTCCATTCCTTAGTACGTGTTGTCACTCACTGCATTGTGTGTTTCTGTTGGACAAGGTTGCCCAAGAGAAGTGAAGTTTGAAGCCACCTTGCTAGGCCACATAATATCTCAGAGCTTAATTGTACCGGCTCCATTCCATAGTGCTCAGAAAGAGATTTCCAATGGTATATGGAAGTCCAAGATTAGACTTCTAGATCAGAAGTTAGAACATGTTGAAGTTACCCTTGGAAAGCCCAAAAAACAAAGAAAATGACCAAGTATAAAGGCAAATCGCATATCAGGGGGCCGTGGCACATAGCAAGTCAGGGTTTTGCAATGTGGATCGCTGATATCGCATATCAGCGATAATAGAAACAAAGGGGTGCACATAAACGTCAATTCATGAACCCATTGATGCCAATAACACTAAAAATCACCAAAATCTGGGCCTTGTGTTAAAGCGCCACGAGGACTGAAATCCGATTAACAAAGGAAATGCATGAAAAACAAGAACGAGTGGCCCTCTTTCTCTCTCCTCCACGTGGCAAAACAGTTCATCAGGCATATCGGCGAAGTTGAGGATATCGCATATCAGTGATGCGAGGGACTACCATCCAAAAGAAAACCATGCGAATTGTCGATTTTGCGATTCAGTGTAAAAGCATCGTGGAAGGCTAAAATCAATTTACAAAGCAATTTCATGAAAAAACCAAGGTCGGGTGGAGCCTTTCTGTCTCCTCCACGTGGCAGTAGGGAAGGTGAGATGGCCATACGAGGGACACGTGTCACTCAGTTCTGGCGTTCTGAGGGGTCCTATTATCTATAGGGACATTTTCGTGTGACACGTGTCACAACTCACAGGGTGACACGTGGCAGTAATGATGTCACCCCCTGCAGAGCGGCGATTGGAAATCACACAGCTTAAGGCACCCCTACACCTTAGTCCCTTCCGACTTGTGATTGCGATATGCGGGAAATCCTCCCAGATGCGATGTTTTATTTGTTCTACCCCATGAGGATTTCACGTCCAGACAAGTCAGCTCGCGCTATGGAAAAATGGTAATGGAGCTTTCCCCTCCGGCAATGCGATTGTGATACCTCCAGTGGGCCTGACCTCGCATATCGGCTATCGCAGGGTTCTAAAGGTCTCAGCGCCTGAAGGCTAGGCCCCTGGTCGCAACCCCCCAAGTCATATAAAGAAAGAAACAGTGTGAATGGTTAAGGGATATCGGGATTCGTCTATTTCATGATGTTTTTTTACAGCTAAAGGCCAGTATGAGAAAGTCCCCCATATTGCCACCATGAGAGCATCATCAGGTACATCAAGGTGTTGATAGTGCATGACAGGGCTTTAAAGGCATGATGTGTCAAGAGTTGTGGCTTTAAGGTGAGCAGGTGGTGCATTCAAAGCCGGGATGGAATAATTCATATAGGCTCACTGTGACACGAAAATGATAGGGCTGGCGTCGAAAGTAGCTATGAATTTCAATAAGGGAGATGAAGCATTGAAAACTGTTGAGAATGCAACAAGATGATGGAACTTAGTGGAAAGGAGTCGCCTTCACTAAGTGGGCCCGCAAGCTATTTTTGGCACAAAGTTTATTTTTAGACATATGGATCATGGTCTATGAGTTGCAGGATGCTATTTGTGGATGATTGGTCATGTTGGTAAAAATAGATGGACTTCTATTTTTAGACATATGCGCGGAGTCTATTTTTAGACTGCCAGGCTAAAAATAGAAAAATCGAATATTATTAACTCATAATAATATTTGGACTATAAACATTATCTTATCCTCTTGGAGCACTTTAGTTTGAGCTACAGATGTGGCACGTGCAACTGTCAGAAGGAAATACGCTTTTCTTATGGGTCAGTTGAGATATTTCATGATGGACTTCAGTTAGAACTCAAGTGATTGAGCTTGGTGGAGTTGATTGAGGAGTTGATGGAGTTGTGTTCAGTTTGACTTGGTTGAACTAGTTGTATTTAGTTTAACTGCAAATACACTAGTGATGAGTGATGTGAATTAATTTTTAATTAATTCACTAATTATTAACTCATAAAGCAACTAAAGAATACATCAGTTAACTCAGTCCATGGATAGTTCAGTGGAGACAGGTGTTAGAGGTTGAGATTGCTATCAGTTGTGACTATAGTTGTGCATGAGATTTGCACAATCAATTGATTGAGTATTGCCAATGAGGATTGCATAGTTCAGCCAAGGGAAATATGAGTTTGGATCAGCCATACTACCCTATTCTCATGCAGGATTGAACAGTGGAGGCAGGCAAGAAGTGGAGGAGATTTGAACTTGTGATTGATTCAGATCTGAGCTAGTTTGTGTGTAACAGGTGGAGATAGTACTGAGTACTTGTGAGGAGTATTGTACTATGTATTGTTACATGTTCTCAATCATTATAATATATAGATAGTGTGGGGTTTTCAGCTGTATGCTTTCCTCGGGTTACATACTGTGTTGATATGTGTTATTGATGTGTTTCAATGTGCGCATGCAAATGTTTTGATTCTGCAAATTGATGATCAACGTAGAGGAGGTTATGTATTATGCATGCATTCTGCAATAGTGTATAATCAGGATAATCTCTATAAATAAGTGTCATATTATTCAAAATTTCGACATGGTATCAGAGCCAGGTTGATCATCAGATCTATTATTTAGAAAGTGTTTACATTTTATTTCTTCAGGCAGAGTCTGTAGTCGAGCCAGATAGCCTCTGGATTCATCCTTCCTTTGGAAGGTGAGATATCCAGTAAAAGCCCATATAGTCAATCTCTGTACGAGAAATACTTTGTTCTCACGAATCTTAGATCAGAAGCGGTTGAGTTTTGAGCTGGTGGAATTCGAATTTGCAGCAGTGTTTTCTTGGTGTCAAAGTTGAAATGTCTTTCAACGGATTGCGATTGGAGTATGCTCTTGAGGGCAGCTCGAATTATATTGCATGGAAAGAAAGGATGGAGGCGGTGTTAGATGACAATGGGCTAAAGGAGTTCATAGAGGCTGAGGTCCTAAAGCCTACTGATACTGCTCAAGTTGAGGCTTGGCAAAAGAAGACGACAAAGTGTCGAAGGATTCTGTTGGAGGGCGTGAAGGATCACATTGTGTCTAGCCTGCATGGAAAGGCTTCTCCATACTTGATGTGGAAAGCATTGACAAATCTATTCCAAAGCAAGAGTGACCAAAGGAAGTTGGTGCTGAAGGATAAACTTAGAAACATTAAGTGTGAGAAAGGAGACAGTATGCCCAAGTATCTCATGAAGTTCACTCAGTGCAGGGATGAGCTGGGAAGTGTGGGGGTGACTGTCGATGATGAGGACTTTGTGAGCTTGGCTCTCCTTGGTCTTCCGAAGAGTTGGCATTCTTATCAGGACTCTGTCAATGGTCGAGAGAAATTGCCAGGATGGGAGAGACTTTGGTCGGATCTTGTGCAGGAGGAGATCAGGCGGAATACCAGGGACAGATCTTCATCAAAGGCACCTGAGGAAGAAAATTGTGCTTTGGCTACCAAAGCAAAGAAGGGGAAGAACAAGAAAGCTTCTCATTCTGGTGAGAAAGACAAGAATCAGGACATGTCCAAGGTGAAGTGATTTCACTGTCACCAGCACGGACACTATGCCACAAACTGTCCGCAAAAGAAGAAAAATAAGCAAGCTACTGCATCTGCAGCAGGAGAGGCCTTAGCCTCGCAGTTTGAGCTTGATTTTTCGTTGATCACATGCTTGGTATCAAGTGTGATGGGATAGGTGTGGTTCTTGGAAAATGGTGCATCTTTTCACATGACAGGAGATCGAGCTTTGTTTTTTGATCTGGGGGAGAAATATCTTGGAGTGAACATCGAGATGGGCGATCGATATTAGTACCATTTCCTTTGAGAGGGAGTCTGGTAAATCCTTCGTATTGAAGGAAGTGATGCATGTTCCAGGATTGAAGAAGAATCTTATCTCTGTGGCGATGTTAGAAGACAAGGGATATGATGTTGTTTTCAGCGAGGGAAAGGCTTTCCTCCGCAGTAAGACAACTGGAGAAACCCGGAAGATAGGGGTTCGAGTCAGGAACCTTTTTCAGTTGCATGTAGATGGCTGCGCAACAATGGAATTCAAGGCAGAAGGATTGGTGAGCCGGGATGATGGTGAGTTGTGGCACAGGAGATTGGGCCACCTTCACCATGGAGCCTTGAAGATACTGTAGCAGATTACTACTGGGCTTCCTAAAGGCACTCTCGCGTAGTCAGATCAGTGCAAGGGGTGTACTTTGGGAACATTTGTGAAAGCCACCTTTCACGAGAAGGATAGTCGCGCCACGACGATCCTTGAGAGAATTCACACAGACGTGTGTGGACCTTTCTTAGTAGCTTCGACAACAAAGCACAGGTACTATGTGATCTTTGTTGATGATTTCTCTCGAAAGTGCTAGATCTTCTTCATGTAGAAGAAGAGCGAGACATACTCAGAGTTCTGTGAGGTCAAAGCACTGTTCGAGAAGGAATCAGGGAAGAAGGTGAAGGCTCTTAGGAGTGACAATGGTGGTGAATTCATCTCTGGCGAGTTCAATGACTTCTGCGGTGCAGAAGGGATTCGAAGAGAGCTCATAGCTCCCAATAACCCACAACAGAACGGGGTTGTTGAGTGGAAGAACAGAATGATCGTGGGTGCTTCACGAGCGATGTTGCATGATCAGGGCCTACCCCTTCACTTATGGGTAGAAGCATGCAATACTACAGTATATGTGTAGAACCGTTGTCCTCAAAGGATACTTGGAATGAGTACACCCAAGGAGGCTTATTCTGGTAAGAGGCCTGATATTTATCATTTGAAGATTTTTGGTTCTAACGTTTACATGCATGTGACGAAGGATGCCAAGAAGAAGCTGGAGCCGACCGCAGAGGTTGGGATATTTGTGGGGTACACTGATACGCCCCACAACTATCGTGTGTATTTTCCAGACAGTCGCAAGACTGTTGTGCGACGGGATATCAAATTTCAGGAGGAGAAAGCCATGAAGTGTTCGCTTGAGAGGGAGCCACACTTGCATGCAGATAAGGAGCTATTAGTTCCTAAGGATGAGCTTCAGGACGTGGATCAGCCACAAGATGAAGTTCATGGAGTGGAAGAGACCACTCATGCAGCACCAACCATCAGAGGGCAAAAGTGAACTACAGAAGCTGAGCGATTGGCTCAAGATGCAGAGAAGGTTGTAGGACCACCTATAGCTCAATGCAGACAGAGACAGTCACCTGATCGGTACACTGGATACATGGCTCTTGTGAGCAAATGTGTTGTGACTGAGCCATCCTCTTTCGAGGAAGCTGTGGAGGATCCCACATGGGTAGATGCCATGGTGGAAGAGTATGATTCGATTGTCAGAAACTGTGCATGGAAGATTGTCCCAAGACCGGAAGGGAAATCAGTGGTGGGTTCGAGATGGATCTACAAAGTGAAGCAGGCAGCTGACGGGAGTGTTATCACCGAAAATGCTGTAGTAAAATTTTTTTTAGCCTGGCTTAAAGAGTGGGTGTTTTCGCAGCGCCTGAATTATTTTTAGCAGTTTCGCAGCGCTACCTGTTTGCGTGGTTTCGTAGCGTGCTACGAAACTGGGGATTTGTTTGAGTTTTCAGTGAAGGTCTAAATCCTAGCATGCTTATTGTACAGAGTTCTACTTCCCTCCAGGAATGTTGATGAGAATAGTGGCAGTATGTTCAAGGAGACACCTTATGATGATGCAGCTATTGTGGGATTGCCATCAAATACATTAAGGGAGTTATCTCTGAATTCTGGCTCATGGGTGATCGTGAAAGATGATGATAATGATGTGGAGAGACCTGCAAGTCTACAACCAATTCAATGCAGTTGCTTGGGCAATTCATGCGAAGGATCTGATAGCCCTTATTGCTTTTTCTTGCACTTCGTGTCTATTCCTCTGCGCACAAAAATTCTCATATCTCCCACTTTACTCCTATATAACAAGAACACCTTAAGTCTTTGAAGCCATGCAGGTGTTTGTGATTAATAAAGGGTTAAAAAAAAAGGCAGGAAGGAGACTCGAGTGAGTAAAGTAATAGAAAAGCTAGGTAAAAAGAACAGCCAAAAAGCCTAAAGACAGCCTGACAATGTCCTAGATTATGTTACCCCCATTATTGTTTATTATGATTTAAAATACAGGTAGAATGATTGCATACTTTGGAATCTAGATAAAGGTAAAAGGTGTTGAGAGGAAAGGAATAGAAGCACGTGCTGGCCTCTCTGGCTAGTCAGCTGTGCCCCAACGCCGAAGGAAAATCTTGTCAAAAAATTATCACTGCTGCACAGAAAAGGATATATAAGAGCACTTAAAAGAAGCTGATCAAGTTTTGGTTAAATATGAGGCCAGATTGGAGGACGTAACTGCTATATCAAAAACAGTGAAAGGATGCCAAGAAACAAATCATTAAGTGGGCATTCAAGGCTCCGGCTGAGTTACTTAAAGTATGCTTTTGTCTTATGACGTGTTTTCAAGAAGAGTGGTATTGATGCATTGAAGGAATTATTTTTAATTAGTTTGCTGCCAGATAGGAAACTGATGTATTTTGGCCAGCAATCACTCCATGACTTATTAAAATCAAAGGATGCAAATTCACTTTTTCTATTTTGGTATTGGGAAGATTGTCTAAAGCAGAGGTTTGAGCGCTCTGTCGTTGCATTGGAAGATGTTTCCAAAGATGCGCTACCTTTCTTAAAAGATAAAGCCTTGAAGACAATGTTTGATCTTCTTATGGATAAAATCTGAACAATAACGCAAGCTCTTGTCGACACTTGTAAACGAGCTTGGTGATCCAGAAAGGAAAGTGACCTCAAACGCTGGGTATCCCCTGTCATGTCTAATAATTGCTCACTCAAATATGAAGGCATGGCGTGGTTGATGAAGTTGTTGTTTTTATGTTTCGTCCCCATGTTGGATTGCGGGCAAAATATTTTGCTGTCATTTTTTAAAATCAAATCCTGTTAAGTAATCATGCTGATGGATTTAACATTAGCAGAGAATTTGAGTAAGTAGATTGGGTAGCGTTTCAGTGAAGAGCAGGTTTGTCAGATTGATCATTGCATGGGAAAGGAATTAGCGCAGAATTTGTTAGTAGTTCAGTGCGCAAACAGACTCTTTTTGTCCCTTTCGGTATCGAGATAACATTGTTTATGTTCAAGATTGTCTTTAGGGAAGCTATGAAACAGAAAGGTATTATGGTCGCAGTTACATTCATTGATGATGTGGCATAAAGGCTGGAATTATATTGACAGATGTCATTAAAGATAAGTTTGCATCTAATAAAATAAATGAAAGCAGGTTCTAAAGTCGGTGCCTTCCATTGCAAAGAAGATGAAGAGTTTTTTATTTTGGAAGAGCCGTGTTCCACTGGTGTTATGATTGCAATCGATCTGGTTGGCAATTTATATTCTGCATTTGGTAATTGTTTTCCTGTTTCGAAGCCGCTTCTCTCGACCCAAATCATGAACAAAATAATGAAGTAATAGCTTGATGTATGGGCGCAAGTGTTTGAAGTCACTTCAGGTAGAGTATTTGCTGCTTGGAAGAGATCACAAGGTTGAATACAAGCTGCAAATGAATCACCTAACAAGACAGTTCCAAAGGCGCAGAGGATTTTTCAAGCATGAGCATGTATTAGAGCAGAAAAAGATGCTCGTTGATCGAGATTTGCAAGGGGTGATCAATAGATGAATCAGTTTAGATCTTTTCGATTCCTTCTTCATTTAACATAAGCTCGAGCTCATCATGTCAGCTCATAGAAGAACTCTGTTAAAGGCTGTCATCCTTGGCAATAGTGCGGTGGGTAAAAACTTGATGATGAATTAATATATAAATAAGATTTTCAGTATGAGGATGGATTGTTCACGTTGCAAATATGGGATAACGCTGGCCAGGAAGGTTTTCAGAGCTTGGGTGCTGCCTTCTACCGTGGTACCGATGCTAAAATTCTTAGTTTATGATGCTAATGTGCTAAAATCATTTGATAACAAATCATTTGCAGTTGTCAAGCAGCTGATGGCAGGGGTTATCTTAATATTGCTTTTGCATCTCCATTCAGTGTCGTGGTCACTGATAAATTTATTGTGAAGGTTGCATTGCCAGAAGGATCTAAAGATCTTTATGCTTCTGTTCCCTTTTCTACAGATTGACATTATAAAATCTATGCACCTCGTTGTCTAGAAAATTCGAGAGCAGGGGCAAGAGGTTAAGTATGACTATGAGGAAAGGATTAGCACAGTTGTGTTCCTTGGTCTTCAAGGTGGTTTTCACAATCATACCATAACTGGCTTAGCTGATTGCTTTTAAATAAGTAACTCCCTCAGAGTATAAGACATATCAAGGGCAGGTTCTCAGTAATTGTGCTCATTTTTGCTAAGTGTTTAAGTGAAAGAGGTTATGGACTTGTTTCTAAGATTCATTCCAGGGGCAACGGCCTATTTCACAGGCTTGGCAATACCACTTCTATTTCACAAGTTCAGCATGTAATTCAAGTTGTTGATAAAGTAAAAGGGATGGAGTGACCTCTTGATGTGTTACAAGTTTCATTGGATGCCACTGTTGGAAACCAATACAGCCATAAGCACAGTGTTAGCAGAAACCATTGAAGAAGACTGTGTTTTCTAAACCACACAGCAGTTTCGTAGCGCGCTACGAAACTGCTGTAGGTGATGATTTTAAAAGCGCAGAGCAGCTAGTGTGACACGGTGAGCGGGGGTTTGAGGAAAAGGAACAGATGTCTATCAAAGACCACCTACAGCACATCAGAAACCTGGCATCACTCCATACTTGGGGTCATTAAAGGATTTGGGAGCAGGCTGCTATATTTTAGGAGAATGTTGGGAGACAAAAGGCCGACAAACAGGAACAGCTCCCTATATTTCAGGGCGATGGAAAACATATTATGTTAAGGGCCAACAAACAACTGCAGACACCTTTTCAGCTCATAAAGTTTCCAGCTCATTTGAAAGGTGTGGTGATATGCGGTGTTTGGGAAGAATTAAAGAACAGCAGACTTGTTTTTAAATGATGAAGAGGAATGGAAGACAGGGGACCGTGGATATAGGATGATTAGTTTTATCAATTAATAGGCTGTCTTACAGCTAGCATCCGAGACCAGCTTGCTCGGTGAATGCTCCCTTAACATATCTTAGCCATAATGGAAATCATACAGCTGTCCAGCATCCAAGAAAGCATCAAGCCTGCGAGGAGAATGAAATTAGTATTTTAGTTTGATTAGGATTGTGTGTAATTATAGTTCAGCATGTTTGTAATTAATGCATTAGTTAGTAGCATATAGGAATAGTTAATAGCCACCTTCGAGGCTCCCCTCATGCTGGAGGAGGAAGCTCGAGGTGTTTTAGTTTGCTTGCCTATATATGGGCCAAGGTTAGATGTAGAAAGGGTTGGATACTTAATAGAAAAAGTGTGTTGTTTTGGGCCACTGTAAGATCTTTTTTGACAGTAATAGTTAAACAGAGTTATTCTCTTCTCAAGATTCTCGAAGGATTGTCATGGTCAAATGAAGTGATGATGTGTTATACCTTATGTTATTTTATGGTTTTGTTGTATGCAATCACTCAGAATTCATACTTATATGCTCTGACTTCCTGTGTATACAGCAAGCTATGTGTGGTGGAATATGTTTGACTTGTAATGCTAAGAGCCTTGATTTCTATGAGTTCACTGTGTTTTTCTTGTTTACTTGATATTATAGACTCCATAGCCCAATGAGATATCTTTTGGTGTGTTTCCAACCAGTTATGCTTTCATTAAATCTATTGTACAAGAGTTAGCCCTCTTATCAACATTCAAAATCAATAACCTTTTCTTGAGAGAGCCCTCTCAGGCTAGGGAGGCTAATCCTTAGTCAAAAGCTTGGTCTGAAATAGTTACACAGAGTCTACCTGATCAGCAGCCCTTCAGTGCTTGATTTTGTGATAACAGGGAGTGTGGAGAAGTACAAGGCAAGATTTGTTGCTCGAGGCTTCTCACAGATAGAGGGGTTCGATTATGAGGAGACCTTTGCACCTGTCACAAGGTATTCTTCCATACGGATGATTCTTGCTCTCTCAGCGCAGATGGGGTGGCACATTCATCAGATGGATGTGAAGACTGTGTTCCTCAACAGAGTCATTGATGAGGAGGTGCACATAGAGTAGCGTGAAGGTTTCGAGATCTTCAGCAGCGAGTCGCATGTGTGCAGGCTCAAGAGAGCGCGGTATGGGTTGAAACAAGCACCACATGCTTGGTACACACAGATAGACAGTTATTTCAGTGGACTTGGATTCTCCAAGAGTGAGGTGGATCCTAACCTATACCAGATTGTGGTGGAGGGTAAGTTGCTTATCATTGTACTTTATGTAGATGATTTGATTCTGACAGGTGATGAGTTGTTGATACTTTCATGCAAGGATGATCTTGTTAAGGAGTTTGAGATGAAGGACTTGGGCCTCCTTCATTATTTCTTGGGATTGGAAATTTGGTAGCGCGGTGATGAACTATTTGTTTCTTAGGGTAAGTATGCTTGGGAGATACTGGAGAAGTTCAACATGCATGGCTGCAAGCCTGTTGATACTCCTCTTCCTGGAGGTTGGAGGAAGGAGGATGCTACTTCAGTAGAAGTAGTGGATGCCACTGTTTATCGATAGTTGGTGGGGTCGCTTATGTATCTGGTCAATACACGACCCGATATATGCTATGTTGTTAACCATCTTCCACAAGCTATGGTTAAGCCAACCAAGCTCTTCTGGAAGGCAGGCAAGCATGTATTGCGTTATCTCAGAGGCACATCGGGATATGGATTGTGGTACAGACGGGAGGATGAGGTGAAGCTATGTGGCTTCACAGATGCAAATTGGGCAGGGAGCAAAAAGAGCACATCTCGAGGGATTTTCAGTATCGGGTCGACAGCAATTTCTTGGTACAGCAGGAAGCAGAGATTCGTGGCACTCAGTTCAGTAGAGGCCGAGTATATGGCAGCAAGTTTGGCTGCATGCGAGGCTATATGGATGAGGAAAATCCTGGTCAGGTTGTTCGGTTCATACATGGAGCCTACTGTGATTTATTGTGATAACCAGAGTTGCATTAAACTCTCAGATAATCCAGTATTTCATGATAGACCTAAGCACATTGACATCAGGTACCATCATATCAGAGATTGTGTGGAGCGAAGAATCATGTTACTTTCATACATTCCAATGGAGGATCAAGATGCTGATATCTTGACGAAGGCGCTCACCAGGAGAAAATTCGAATACCACTGAGGCAGGATAGGGGTTGCTGATAATCCATATCTTGTTTAGAGGGAGTGTTGAGAATGCAACAAGATTATGGAACTTAGTGGAAAGGAGTCGCCTTCACTAAGTGGGCCTGCAGGCTATTTTTGGCGCAAAGTCTATTTTTAGACATATGGATCATGGTCTATGAGTTGCAGGATGCTGTTTGTGGATTATTGGTCATGTTGGTAAAAATAGATGGACTTCTATTTTTAGACATATGGGCGGAGTCTATTTTTAGACTGCCAGGCTAAAAATAGAACAGTCGAATATTATTAGCTCATAATAATATTTGGACTATAAACATTATCTTATCCTCTTGGAGCACTTCGGATTGAGCTACAGATGTGGCACATGCAGCTGTCAGAAGGAAATACGCTTTTCTTATGGGTCAGTTGAGCTATTGCATGATGGACTTCAGTTAGAACTCAAGTGATTGAGTTTGGTGGAGTTGATTGAGGAGTTGATGGAGTTGTGTTCAGTTTGACTTGGTTGAACTAGTTGTATTTAGTTTAACTGCAAATACACTAGTGATGAGTGATGTGAATTAATTGTTAATTAATTCACTAATTATTAACTCATAAAGCAACTAAAGAATACATCAGTTAACTCAGTGCATGGACAGTTCAGTGGAGACAGGTGTTAGAGGTTGAGATTGCTATCAGTTGTGACTATAGTTGTGCATGAGATTTGCACAATCAATGGATTAAGTATTGCCAATGAGGATTGCGTGGTTCAACCAAGGGAAATATGAGTTTGGGTCAGCCATACTCATCTATTCTCATGCAGGATTGCACAGTGGAGGCAGGCAAGCAGTGGAGGAGATTTGAACCTGTCATTGATTCAGATCTGAGCTAGTTTGTGTAACAGGTGGAGATAGTACTGAGTACTTGTGAGGAGTATTGTACTATGTATTGTTACATGTTCTCAATCATTATAATATACAGATAGTGTGGGGTTTTTAGCTGTATGCTTTCCCCGGGTTACATACTCTGTTGATATGTGTTATTGATGTGTTTCAATGTGCGCATGCGAATGTTTTGATTCTGCAAATTGATGATCAACGTAGAGGAGGTTATGTATTATGCATGCATTCTGCAATAGTGTATAATCAGGATAATATCTGTGAATAAGTGTCATATTATTCAAAATTTCTACAAAAACCAGGCATGGGAAGACCCAAAAGGGCCTTTTGTGACATAGATCGGAGGTTGGCGCCGAATGCAATAAAGATAGAAATGACAGAAGTCGGCTAAGCATCACAGCAAGCCATACCATGAGGAGACTAGCAGAGACAATGACACGATGAGAGAGAGTTTTTATCTGATTGTTTATTCATTTATTGTATTGTAATGTTCTTCCTTTCAAGGAGGCATTTAATTATGTAATGTTTTTGGGCCACAGAGCCATCTACGACTAAGAGAGCTATGTCGACCCGATAACTGAGACTAGGCCATATATATTTTGTTGTAATGAATGTTCTGGCTTCCATCTCCAGATAAATAGGGGAAATAAAGACTTAAGAAAGGTTCATAAATTCTAAAGAAAACACTACATGTTATTTTCACACTGTATGGCTTTGTAATACAGATCTTTTAGAATATCAATGAAATGGTGGTGATTCCCCCTTCAAGTATTACAATATGTTATCCCTATGTTAAACCCATTTTATGTTCATACTTGTTCTCTGAATTCATGCAATCATAGTTGTTAGTAATATTTCAAGCCTTCTTCACATATTCATTTGTATCGACATTGTTAATGCATGTGCCTGTATGGATTATTTAAATTATATCTTTAATAGTTTTGCTTCATGAATCATAGAATCCAGTCCCTTTGTTGTCCACTATATTTGCTTGTAACTCAAATCCGTATAGAAATTCTTAATGCCTCAAGCTCTATGCATTAAGTGTAGAATTCTTGAAGCCTTATGCTTCATATAATGAGTTTCTCTTTATGCTTATCCTCTATCATTTGCTCTACAAAGCTTATTAAACTGTAAGTCCTTGAACTACTCAGCCTCCATTGTTTTAGGCATATTTCTAAGATTTTTACATGTGAAGAAGTACCAGAAATTCATGTCTTACTCCTTTAGGTGAATGAACCAACCCAATATATATATATATATATATATATATATATATATATATATATATATATATATATATATATATATATATAGATACATACAAACTAAATGTGATCTCTCCATTCCTAGAAAATCATATGAGACACACAGAATCTAGGTGTGCCGAGGCACTAGTTTTGTAAGAAATCCAAGTTTGTCTCTGGGAGCTACAACATCTTTTGGCGTCGTTGCCAAGGAACGTATTGAAGGATTTTCCCCCGGGATACGACAAGTTGAGAACTCTTTGTGTAGGTCAGCGAAGTATGCTCTGATTGCATCCAAATCACCTTGGCGACTCCACATCCCCCATTATCATTCATCATCCTATATTTTAAAAGACCTCACACTCGCACAAATATATCTCAACAGAAAGCCCCATTCGTATCTCAACCAGGAAAAATAATTTTCAGGAAAGTCTGGAAAGAGAAAACTCCCCCTGCTAATACCACCATCTCAATAGCCTTTGAAGCTTCCTCATCCAGCTCTCAGCCCATTGTTACTCACTACTCAGGATTTGTTCCTAAGGCCCTGACATACCCTGCATTCAGTCTAGCCACTCTTGCCACTGTGTTTTTCGGCCAAGTTCTTCAGTCAAGTCTTAATCCCCTTCCATTAATCCAGATGGCTCTTCCAGGTTTTTTGCTAAATAAATATGCACCTCTTAATTTACCTCAACCTCTGAGTGCAATGCCCTAGGACTACCTAAAGCATCTGCCTAGGTTCAATGGGGAAGATGATAACATGACACATAGTCACATTGAAACCTTCAGTGCTTTTGCCAGGAACATAAACATGGAACCACTGGATCTGGTCATGATACTTTTTGTACAATCCCTCAATGGAGAGGCTAGAAAGTGGTTCAAATCCCTTCCCAATGCCTCCATCACTACCTGGGAGGAACTTGAAAGTTATTTCACATAGAAATAGGGTGAAAAGAGAAACCATGAGTACGTACTCACAGAGTTTAACACCATAAAGAAGAAGCCAAAAGAGGATATCTCAAAATTTATAAAGAGTTTCAACAAGCAATACAATAACCTACCAGCTAAGATAAAGCCACCTCCAGCTATTGCTCGAGTAGCCTTTTTGGGAGTATTTGAGTCTGAATTTGGCTTTACTTTAAGGGAAAGGAAATCTATCACTCTAGTTTAACTCCAAATCGATGCACTTGAGGTGGAGGCAAATTTCGCCTCAGCAGGAAAGTCAAGATAAAAGCAAGAACCTACTGAGAATAAAAGAGGGAAAGAAGAGGCATCTTCCTCTGGTCAAGATAAGCAATCAGCAGACCTGAAGATGGATGAACTAGAAAAACTTATCAGCAATATATCATAGAAAGTTGGAAAGCTTGATATTGAAAACAAGAGCCTCTCCAAACAAGATGATCAAGTCAACAACCAGGGTTACAACCCGCAGTATAGAAGACCTCCATTGAAAATACTTCCAAGGGAGAGAAAGGAGCAACTCGACCAAATCGCTCATCCTTCATACTTAGAAGATGGTCCCGATGAGCAATTTTCGGATACACAGGAGATGTAGGGAAACTTATATTCTGCTTTCCTTGAAGAAGAACAGGAGAATATGGTTCACCAGGAGGTCAGTCATGATGGAGAAGTAGCAGATGAGGAAGATATAGATTATTATGGCAAATAGTTTGCAAATTTCATGCAAGCACAACCACAACGTAAATATAATCTAATATCTTCAAAGAAGAGGTAAAGAGAACCAAAGCAATAGGAGGAAACTACTCCCCAAGTTATTCCTCCAGTACCAGACAAAGGAAAAGGCAATCTAAATCTTGACCCTTCTAGGATGAAATTCTCTGCAAATAAGGAAATAAATAGCACAAAGGGACACATTGACAAGGAAGCACCTGCTCCGCTGAAAACTGCCACTGGTAATGAAGAAGGAACAGAGGCTGGAGGCTTAGGAAAATTCCAACCTACATTCAATCTCCAGAAGGAGCTTGAAAAGGTAAAGATTCTTGTCCCTCTGATTGAGCTTCTAAAGCAGCCTACTTATAAAGCTCAAGTCTCTCAATTCATGCATCCCTCTATCTCAGTACCAACCCATGATAGTTTAAACCTCCAAGAGGAGAGGCCAATGGTCGTTTTTGGGCCGCATGTAGAAGAATATGATCCTTCTATTGCACCTTTCTATGTGACTTTGGTGATCCATGATATTTTATTACACAACTGCATGTTGGACTCTGGAGCCTCAAACAACCTCATGCTATTAGCGATAATGGAATAGCTAGGCTTGGAGGTCACCAGACCATACAAGGACATGTATTCCTTCGACTCCAAGAGAGTCAAGTGCTTAGGGATGATAAAGGACCTGGTTGTGAACCTAGCTTAGATCTCAGTGAAGAGTGTGGTAATAGAGATAGTGGTGGCCAATAATCCTCCTCGGTTCGGAATGCTCTTATCAAGTTCTCGTGGTTCCAAGGTGGGGGGATCTATGAAGCTAGATCTGACTTATGCCACAATTCCCACTTTTGGAGATGAGAAAAGGAGGCTATACAGAGAATCCAAGTTTGGGAAAACTGTGACCCAAGCTAAAGGCTCAGAAAACTCCCCAGCTCATGGAGAAGAAAGCGACCTCTCCTGCCTATTCTTAGAAGAAGATGAGAACCTCTTAGAAGAAGCATCAGTACACCTGACAAGGTAGTTGGCATACCTGCACTTAAACGAAAATGAAGTATGGAAATTGTACTTTGACGAAAAAACTGAAAAGAGGGAAACAGAGCTGGAATATTGTTGGTATCTCTAGAGGGTAGCCCAATACCCTTCTCATTCAAGCTGGAATTTGAGATGACCAACAACGTAGCGGAGTATGAAGCATTGCTCCTTGGGTTACGAATGGAAAAAAGGATTAATATTGAATGCCTAGCGCTCTATGGAGACTCTGAGTTGGTCGTGAGGCAAATAAGAAATCAATGCCAAACCAAACACCCCAAACTAAGGACGTACCAAAATGAAGTGTGGGATCTAATCGATAATTTATTCCTGGCCTTTAATATCCAGTTTCTACCTAAGGAAGAAAACATTATTGCTAATTATCTTGCAATAGCGGCAAGCACTTTCAGGACCCCACAAAATCCACTCCTCAAAATCAGGTGGAAGTCAGATACAGACCTTCAATACCTGATAATGTCAAACACTCGCAGGTATTCGCGAAAGTCAAGGAAGTGAAAAGATTCATAGAAGTTGTTGGGGAGTTTTCCCACTCCACCATCGATCAAGAAGAAGAAGAAGATCAAGTAGCCACTTTGTGGAAAGACACAGTGGCTTGGGCATGAAATTTTGCAATTGAAAGGGAATACCATCCCTCGTGGACTGGTCCCACTGCAAAGGATTTTAAAAAGGACAACATATCCTCCAGACCAATGGCCCCGAAGACAGATGATCAAGTAGAAGACTGCAACATCAGATCAGAGGAGGAACCCCAGATGATAAAGCTATGAAAAGGAATCCCCTTGCAATACAGATAAAGGTATTTAAATCTATTCAAAATTTACAAGGACGTATTTTCTTGGTGTTATGAAGATTTGAAAGCATTTGATACTAACATCATTCAACATAATATTCCTTTGAAGAGTGAAATGAAGCTTTGAAAACAAAAACTCGGGCTGATAAATCCACTCTTTCTCCCCTCCATTGAAAAAGAGGTGAGAAAGTTGCTACAGGCAAAGATTATAGTGCCTTTAAGGTACTCTGAATGTGTGGCCAACTTAGTCCATGTCCTGAAAAAGAGCAGAGAGATAAGGTTGTGTGTTGATTTACGAAATCTAAATAGGGCATCGCTGAAAGATAACTACCCGCTGCCCAAGATGGATCATATATTGCAGAAGGTGGTTGGTTCAGCTAGAATATCCATGATGGATGGATTCTTTGGCTACAACCAGGTGGTAGTACACCCTGAGGATCAAAATAAAATTGCTTTCACCACCCCATGGGGAACGTTCATGTATGCCCACATGCCTTTTGGGCTGATAAATGAAGGGGCCACATTTCAGAGAGCCATGGACATAGATTTTGTAGGAGAGCAATACAAATTCGTGGTGGTCTACTTTCAAGACATCACAGTCTTCTCCAAAACTGATGAAGAGCACATCCTCCACTTATAGCTCACCTTTGAAAAATCCAGGAGGTATGGTCTCTCTCTGAATCCTAAGAAATCCTAGTTCGCCCTGAGTGAGGGGAAGCTACTTGGACACATAGTAGCACAGGAAGGAGTAAAGATTGATCCTAAGAAAGTGAAAGCCATCAGCCTTATTCCCCTGCCCAGAAATAAGAAAGAAGTTCAAGCCTTTCTCTGGAGAATAAATTTCTTGAGGAGGTTCATACCCAACTATGCAAAAATTGTCAAGGGTATTATGAACATGCTCAAGAAGGAAAATGAGGTTAGGTGGAGCTCTGCCCCTAGATATTTTTTCATCACAATCAAAGAAGCTTTGGCTGAGGTCCCGATACTAACCATCCCCGACTATTCAGTACCTACTTGAAGACTTGGATGGTGAATTGCAGGAACTACTAGTAAATGGTCAATTCCTCAAATTTTATTTTCAAAACTAGAGCTGTCTGTTTTACACTCATTGTAAATATTAGTGTGTGTGTGTATTGTAATTGTTATTTGAATTTTTCAGTTTATGATTGAAGAAGTCCACTTTCACATACTTATATTTTGTTTAAGAATGAGTCCATTCCCAATGGAAGGACGGCTATTGGTCTGTAGGTTCTCAGCACCTTGCCAGCAAGGCACTGTCTCCAGTTGGAACCAATGTTGTCACTCATTACATTGCGGGTATCAGTTGGTCAAGGTTTCCCAAGAGCAGTGAAGTTTGAAGCCACCTTCCTAGGCCACAGAAGATCTTAGGGCTTAATCGGATCCTCTCCATTCCACAGTGCTCGAAAAGAGATTTCCAACGCTATATGGAAGTCCAAGATTGGACTTCTGGATCATAAATTAGAGCATGTTGAAGTTACCCTTGGAAAGCCCGAAAAACAAAGAAAATGACCAAGTATAAAGGCAAATTGCATATCGGGGGCACGTGTAACATAGCAGGTCAAGCGTTCGCAATGTGGATAGCTGATATCGCATATCGGCGATCACAAAAATAAAGGGACGCATACAAACACCGAATCATATAGCCATCGATGCTGATAATACTAAAAATTGCTGAAATCTGGGCCTTAGTGTTAAAGCGCCAGGAGGGCCGTAATCCGATTAACAAAGGAAATGCATGAAAAACAGGAACGAGCGACCCCCTTTCTCTCTCCTTCGCGTGGCAAAACAGCGCGTCGGGCATATCGGTGAAGTCCAGGATATCGCATATCAACGATCTGAGGGACTACCATACAAAAGAAAACCATGCGAACTGCGAATTTTGTGATCTAGTGTGAAAACCCTAGGGAAGGCCGAAATCAGTTTACAAAGGAATTTCATGAAAAAACTAAGGTTGAGCGGACCCTTTCTCTCTCTTCCACGTGGAAGTACGAAAGGTGACATGACCATACGGGGGACACGTGTCACTCAGTTTCAGCATTTTCAGGGTTCTACAGAGGCATTTCCAGGTGACACATGGCAGTAATGATGTCACTCCCCGCAAATCGGTGATCGATGATCACATAGGTTATGGAACTCCTATACCTCAGTCCCTCTCGCCCTGTGATTGCGATATGCGAGAAATCCTCCCGGATGCGATGTTTTATTTGTTCTACCTCATGAGGATTTCGTGTCCAGACAAGTCTGCCTGCGCTATGAAAAAAGGGTAGTGGGCCTTTCCCCTCCCGCAGTGCGATTGTGATACCTCCAGTGGGCCAGACCTTGCAGATTCGTGATCGCAGGGTTCAGAGGGAAGTCTTAAGGGCAAACACTGTAAACCGCCGCGATGCGGGATTTTCGCTACAAAGGAAACAGGCCCCCAGACTCAAGTCTAAAGGTCTCAGTGCCCGAAGGCTAGGTGTTGTTGGGAAAAGTATCTATTCAGAACGCCCCTATCCCACTCTAAGGTGTGATAGTGCCTTAGCAACAAACAAGGAAAACTACTTGAGTATTCTTCTTTATGAAATGTAAATGAAGAGGAAGGATGTAACTAACCTGTGCCTTTCGCTAGTTTGTTGATCCAATCGCTCCTCTCTTCAATAGCTCCCAGCTCCCTGCTCCCTTACCGGCCCAGCTTCACCGAATTCCTGCAAGATCACAGAAGAGAGAAACTACACGAAGATATAGATTTACATTCATAAAAAGCTCAGGATCAGATTAAGCTAAACATGCAAATATAACAAAACATCACTAATATACAAGCATGTAGAAGAAACTCAAATAATTTTATTGATATGATAAGAAAGTCCAAGAGGAGATACAACCAAATGAGTCCCGATCCAGCATCTACCTCCCAGCAAAGGAATCCCTTCCTCTCCTCCAACAAAGCATAAATCACCCAATGTACTAATCTCAATCTCAAACCAACAACAATTCTCTGCAAAGTACAAAATTCCAGCCTCTGGATCTCTGGGATGAGGGATCCATATATAGATGTAAGCAGAGAGGATGAGTCAGCTTATGTTTTGACTTGTGGCTTCTCTCTGTCAGTTCTTGCTTCCACTTGGAGACTGAGAGCCTCTTACTCATCACTGGTCGAATTCAGTGAGGCAAGTGTCATTGGAGAAGATTCTAGAAGCTTCCATTGTCTCTCCACCTCGTTGAATGACTCTTCCACTTGTCATTTCCCGCTCAGCGCACCTAGGTAGTGCATTCAAGTGCGTTGCAACGCACCTAGCCAGTGTATTTGGGTGCTTTGCAACGCAGGCAGCTAGTGGAGCTTCTGAATTGATCTTGATTTGACTAGTTTTGAGCAGTTTCAGGTGGAGAACTTATGGGAGAAGCTGTCATTGGTTGACCTTGTTCCTTTAGGGGCAGGAACAACACTTTTAGGGACTTTGGATCCCTTGGATTATGGACATTTCATGCTCAAAGTTGTGACGCACAAAAATGTCTATAACAGTTGCCCCCTAAAGTATGAGGCCGTTTATCGGGTGAAATGCTTTATTAGGAGGATCCGAAGTTCTTTCAATGCTGGGAGGAGACCTGTGTAGAGCCTCTACTCTACACCTACTTGTCTACCATTTCCCTCAGTTTTTCCTCATCTTTTCTTCACTTTTGCCTCATTTTCACTGTAAAACCACCCAGATCATTACATTAGGTGTCATTAAGCATGATCAAGTAAGTTTTGCTAATGGATGACTGTTTTGTTTAGATTTTGACTTACTTGCAGGAATTCCGCAGCTGTTTGGCAATCCCGCAGCCATTCAGCGATCTCGCAGCCATCTGATGATCCTGCAGCCTTTTTGTTAAACTCAAGGTTCCACGTGTCAGTTTGCTAAATGAGGCACATGGGCACTTAGGTATCAACGTGCTCGAGGTTCCTATGCCATTTGTCAACCATCCACGTCATCCGTACCGCCGGTCAAAACTGGTCAAGTTATGGTCAAATAAAGGCAGCTCAACGGTGATTGTAAGCTGTTAGGTCACGTCAGCTCAAACGGTGACTTGTCCGCGTTTTGCAGGTGGTAGGGGACATGATCCAACATGGGATTCATTGCCCATGACGACAGAACCTCCAGCTCATCCACGCAGCCTTATGATGTGTCAATGAACCTTAAATATGCATTACAGTTAGTTGTTTTTCAGTTATTAGCTGTACGTGTAGACCATCCTTCAGATGCTTATATATACCTGCGTCTGCGTACGCTTATTTTACTTTTTAGTGGTTGTACTTTCTGAACTTGTGATAATTTTAAGAGCTTTTGCAAACTCTGTTTTTATAGTGCTGTTCTAGCACTCTGTTTTGTATATTTCTGCAAATGGAGCAATAGAAATAGTGCTGTTTTGAAGCTTTCAGTTCCTTAAGTCTTCTTGTGGCTGAATGAATGGAGGGCCCCTGTTCATGTTAGCCTCTGTAAAGTATTTTATGTTCAGCATTTCTTTATTTTCTCATTCAGCATTTCTTTAAACATGTATAGTTTGATTTATTTGATTTCTTTTCTTTCAAGCTGATCAGTATTGTTTCCTTGCAGATTTTTAGCCCGGGATTTGTTTTTATGTTTGTGTATTTGCTTTACAAACTAATGGTATTTGAAGTTGACAGGTTCAAGTTGCTGCCTTTGTTCTTATAGCTGATTTTTAGTCTTATTTCTCAAAGTTCTACTAACACATGAATGATCTTTTATCATAAATTGCTATCTTTTAAGGATCAGAATACCACTAACTTGCAGTTGGCTTTGAGTGCTTTTTAGACTAATCTTTCACTACTTTCTAATCATACTTTGCATAGTACATATGGCAGAAGTAGAGAGTTAGAAAGAGCAAAACGTTATCACTAGTCTTTAAAGTATATTTTTCTTATTTTTAATCACTTTTCTAATTCAACTTGAGCTACTTCTTAATCGTACTTTACACAGCACTATGTGTTTGAAGTAGGGAGTTAGGGAGAGATAATCATTATCTTTGGTTTTAAAAGTGACTTTCTTTTCTTTTATTTGCAGCAGCATGAATGGTGTCTAGTGCCATTGGAAGTGGTTATTTGCTTTTAAGTTATTTCAAGTTACTTATTTCTTTCAAGCATTTACTTTCAAGCAAGTAGTTAGAGATCACTAATCACACACCTGTTTATAAATCACCACTCCATCTAAGAAAGATAAATTAACCACAAACAACACCCCCAACGATAAAAAAAAAAACTCTAAGAGGTTGCTTAAGTACATATAGTACACCTTCACTTCATCAGCTTACGAGCCCCGGGTTGACAATTAATACTAGCAATTTAGGTAACACTAAATTGACTAAACATTTTGGCGCCGTTGCCGGGGAAGTGAAATTAAGTAGCCATATTCTTAGAGAGAAAAAAAAAAAACATAAAATTTCAAGAAAAGAAGTTAATAGCCTATCTAAGTATGCTCTCCTCTTGCACTTTGAAGTGATCTGGAGGATCAGAAAGGAGAAAGTTATTGATTTAATAGTTTCTTGAGTATGCTCTCTTCTTGCACCTAGAGTGACCTGGAAGATCAGAAAAAGAACTATTAACTTGACTTGAAGATAAAATAAAAAATGACATGCATAGAGCTAGAGATTCTAGGGGAAGGTTTTTAGCTAGAGCTCGAAGTTCAATTTTTACAAGTCCATCTGCTTCAAGAGATAGACAAGAGACACCTCCCTTATCTCCAACCGAAACTCCTAGTCCTAGAATTCCTGAAATTCAAGAGCCAAGAGTTGACTCTCCTACACCTTCTATTGAGTTTGAACCAGGAAGAGACTCTTCTCTTTCTCCTACAAGAAAACCAATTGTAATTGAGGAAATAGACTCACCTGAAGAAGAAGGAGAAATCTCTTCTCATTCACCCTTCGTAGAAGAACCAGAAGATTTTGAAATCCCTAGGAGAATCATCATGGCAGAGGAAGAAGGAGGTGGTAGAGGTAGAGGTAGAGGAGGAGGAGGAAATAACAATAATAATGGAGGAGGTAGAGGTCCCATTGGAGGAAATAGAGATGGGGATAACTCATTTGGGTTTCCCATTGTTAATGAGGATTCCCGAGCCACCATGAAAAACATATCACCATCCGTCCTCCCAAATTTTCATGGGTTAAGAACTGAGGACCCTGAAACATTCTTGTTTGAATTTGAAGTTGTGTGTCGAACCTATGACTATCTGGATGATACTCAGAAACTCAAACTGTTCCCATCAACATTAAAAGATCAAGCTTTGAAATGGTTCATGGGGTTACTTACTCAATCCATTAGGACTTGGGATGAAATGAAACAAACCTTTTTGGATAGGTATTTGGACTATTGTATGCCTACTAATCACAAGGAAGAGGTTTTTAAAATGATGCAAAAAGAAGATGAGAGCTTAGAAGATTTACTTGAGAGATTTCAATATAACTTAAAAAGAGCAAAAATGAGTACCTTGGATGAAGAGACCTTAAAAACCCTCTTATTAAAAGCCATTAGGGATGAATGGATAGATATCTTAAACATGATGGGGAAAGGGGATATTTCTCAACTTTCTCTCAATGATATAGCAGAACTTTGTATCCATCTCTCAAGGGGCAAATCAAAAACTCAAAAAGGGCCTAGAGATCCTTCTCTCCTTAAGGCAAATAAATCTGCAACAGGATCAGTGAGTAGGGCTGAAATCGGTAATATGCTGGATGAATTTAAAACTGACATCTTAGGAAGTCTTAGTGAACAAATTGATACCCTTAAGATTCAAAATAAACAAAAAGCAGAAGCCGAGGCTATGACTATCTTTTGCCCGAAGTGTAGAAAGAAGCATGCTTTAAGGGAATGTCCCTTGGAAGCACAAGTTGTGGAAACCTGTGTAATTTGCTCAGAAACTCATGAGACCAAGGATTGTCCTTCAATCCCTGGGCTCAAAGCAGTCTTTCAAGAAGATCCAAGCACGCTTGAATCTCTTTGTCTTGTTGCAAGAAGACCTTGGCAGGGGCAGCAAAATCAAGGGTTTAACAACTCTATGAATTTCCAACCCCCACCAAATTGGAATCCTTGGCAACAACCTTGGTCACAACCACAAAATCCTTTCCAAGCATGGTTGCAAAGCATGCAAATGCAAAATCCTTATGGGAGATTTGCCCAATTCTATCAATATCCTCAATCCTTTTAGAATCAGCAAGCTCCCCAACTTCCAAATCAAGGTCAACAACTGTCATTGCCATTCCCTCAACAACAACAACAACCTCCTCCGCAAAATCAAAATTCTCAACTCTTGCTACAATCTCAACAGAGGCCAAATCAACTTCCTTCTCAGCCTCAACCAAACCCCAATAATAGGAATCCTCAAAATGCTTATGTGATGGAAGGTCAACCACTCATGGAAGGACAACCATTCCCTACCTATATGGTTGTTCCTCTCAATGAGGTACAACTCAGATCAGGTAGAATCCTAGACCAACCTTCTACAAGTGCTCAACAACCAAGCATTTCCGAGGAAGAATCTCTCAAAATCAATAAGGGTTCTGAAGCATCCCTTCAAAACCCAAGCATTCAAGAAAAAGAAAAAGAATCAACTCCCATAGTTGAGCAACCTACATCTTCAACTACACCTCCTTTCCCTGAAAGGTTACAAATTGACAAGGGGGTGGAAAAACAAATTTGGTTGCCTGACTATGACTTTCTAGATGAATTGAAAAATGTCTGTATCAAGATTCCCTTGTTAACAGCCATTAAGGAAATTCCCATCCTAGCAAAGACAATAAAGGAGTTGAGTTTGAAAAAAACAGGAAAGAAAACCAGAGATACCAAAAGGATACATCTAGTTGGAAAAATTGCAGACATTATGATGGGTAAGATTACCATGCAAAAGTATGTGGATCCCGGTAGCCCTATTGTTAAAACTCATATTAATGGGGTTGAAATCCCAAATACTTTGATTGACTTAGGAGCCGCTATCAACATCATGAGTAGACAGACCATGGATCAGTTAAAGCTTCCTAACCTTCTCTTTACACCTACTTTGCTGCAACTTGCAGATAGATCAATCATCAAACCTGATGGTGTATTGGAAGATATTCCAGTCTCACTAGACTCTTGGGAGTATCCAGTTGATTTTATGATTTTAACTCCCAAGAAAAATCTAGGAGGACATCCTCTTATTTTAGGAAGACCTTGGCTGGCCACAGCTGATGCTTTCATAAGTTGTAGGTCTGGAGACATGTATATATCAGATGGTAATTCTACCAAGAAATTCAACTTGTATCCTCCTGCAAAGGCAATAACAGAAATAGGAGAAGATGAGTGGGTCGATGATGAGGATACTCTTCAACCTGTTCTAACCATCTCTGAGATTAGTGAGGACAGTCAAATTCTAAATACATTAGAAAATTTTGAAACACCTTTAGAATATGACTCTACACAGTTTCAGTTAGATGCAGACATTGAATATCTCTCCTCTAGACAGATGTCTCTCTTCTCAATGGAAGAGTTTGGTAGTTCTACAGTTGAAATCTTTCCAGGAAAAACATTGAACATTAACAAGAACTTAGAAAGACCACAACGAGAAGAATTAACTAAACTGTTGCAAAAACATTCCACTGCCTTTGCATGGGAATTTGACATGAAAGGAATCGACCCTAAGACTTGTATTCATCACATTTATATTGAAGAAAACAGCAGACCTATTAGGCAGCCACAAAGACGGATGAATCCAAATCTTAGGGAAATTGTGAAAGAAGAACTTCAGAAATTGCTCAAGGTAAACTTCATTTACCCCATTTCAGATAGCCAATGGGTTTCTCCCTTGGTTATAGTGCCCAAAAAGAATGGTAAATGGAGAGTTTGCATTGACTATCGAGAATTGAACAAGGCAACCTTAAAGGATCATTTCCCTCTACCTTTTATTGATCAGGTACTAGACACTTTAGCAGGTAAAAAGTATTTCTCATTCTTGGATGGTTTTAGTGGTTACAATCAGATTCAGGTAGCACCTGAAGATCAAGACAAAACCACCTTTACTTGTCCTTGGGGAACTTTTGCCTACCGAGTACTCCCTTTTGGATTGTGCAATGCACCCGCTACATTTCAAAGGGCTGTACTAGGAATCTTCTCAGATCTGATTCATGATTGTGTAGAGGTATACATGGACGATTTCACAGTTTATGGTAATACATTTGAAGAAGCTTTGGAAAATTTGGAAAAAGTACTGGTAAGATGTAAGGAAACAAATCTTTCTTTAAGTCATGAAAAGTGCTTTATGATGTTTACTGAAGGGATTGTTTTAGGACATCATATTTCAAGAGATGGAATCAAAGTTGATAGATCTAAAGTCGAAGTCATCTCTAAGTTACCTGTTCCAAATTGCCAAAGAGATGTTAGAAGTTTTCTTGGGTTTACTGGTTATTACAGAAGATTTATTGAAAACTTCACTAAGATAGCATCCCCTCTTTTCAAACTACTTACTAAAGATTGTGAATTTAAGTGGGATCCTGAATGTCAATCTGCCTTTGAAGCTTTAAAGACTAGAATATCTGAAGCACCCATTTTAAGGGGTCCAAATTGGAAACTCCCTTTCCACATTTCTACTGATGCTTCAGATACAGCTTTAGGAGCTGTTTTGGGACAAAAGGATTTGATCCCTTATGCCATTTATTACACAAGTAAGAATTTGACTCCTACTGAGTTAAATTACACTGTTACTGAAAAGGAATTTCTAGCCGTTGTTCATGCTATAAACAAGTTTAGACATTATATAACCGGCTATGAAAGCTTTGTCCATACTGATCACTCTGCCATTAGATACCTCATGAACAAACCAGTCACTAATGGTAGAGTTACAAGATGGCTTTTGCTTTTACAAGAATTCAACATAACTGTGTTAGATCGACCAGGTAAATAGAACACAGTAGCTGATTTCTTGTCTAGAATTCAAAACACTAATGAGGATTCTCCTGTAGAGGATAAATTTCCAGATGAGTATTTGTTTGCAGTAACTACCAAAACTCCTTGGTATGCTGATATTGCTAATTATTTAGTTACTGGAAAGCTACCTTTACATTTATTTCCTAATGAGAAAAGGAAAATCATTCAGGAGAGTTCACATTATTCTTGGATTTCTAATGAATTGTTCAAAACAGGGCCAGATTGTATGATCAGAAGATGTGTACGGGAGGATGAAATGCCTGACATCCTTAAGGCATGTCATGACGAACCTTATGGCGGACACTTTGCTGATAAGAGGACAGCCTATAAAATCCTTTCTTTAGGATATTATTGGCCTTCTCTCTTTAAGGATGCAAAGCAATATGTTAGAAGGTGTGACAGTTGTCAGAGAGTTGGGAGACCAACTCTTTCAAATGAAATGCCACTACAGCCACAGGTATGCATCGAACCTTTCGAGAAATGGGCTCTAGATTTTGTTGGACCAATTAATCCGCCATCCAAGCAAAAGAGATATATATTGGTTTGTACTGATTATGTTACTAAGTGGGTAGAAGCTAAAGCATTGACTTCTGCTACTGAAAATTCAGTTGTTCAATTTCTTTTTGAGGATATTTTCACTCGTTTTGGTGTCCCAAGAGAAATTGTAACAGATCAGGGGAGCCAATTTACATCAAGGATGATGGAGAAGCTGATGGAGGAGTATAAGATCAAGCATAGAACATCTACTCCATACCATCCGCAAGCGAATGGTCAAGTAGAATCTACAAATAAAGTTCTTGAAAGCATCATCACAAAGACTGTTCATCTTCATAGAAGAGATTGGGCAGAAAGGCTTCCTGAAGCCTTATGGGCCTATAGAACTACATGGAGGAACACCACAGGACATTCTCCCTATGCACTTGTTTATGGGAAGGAAGTCCTGTTTCCCATTGAGTTCCAAATCAAGACCTTCAAGACAACAGTTCAATTGGGGATGAGCTTATCAGAAGCCCAGAAGCACAGAATGGACCAGTTAAATGAACTAGATGAAATGAGACAAGATGCAATTCTAAGGACCGATCTAGTTCAGCACCAAAGAATCAAATGGCATGATCGAAATATCAAAGAAAAGAAGTTTCAAAAGGGTGATTGGGCACTCTTGTTTGATTCCAAATTTAAGGACTTCAAGGGAAAATTTCAAACTCATTGGCTTGGGCCATATGAGATTGATGAAGTCTTTAATAATGGAGCAGTTAGAGTGAAGACTATTGATGAACTTCAAACTCCCTTTATTGTGAATGGCCACCGGTTGAAAGTTTACCACAAGCCACTCTCAAAAGAGGAGTTTGTTAAGTTGTTCCAAGGTGATTCTGAAATAAGGCTGGTGGAGAAGAATTCTTCTCCTCCATTAGCCTAATCTCTGTTTCTTTCAATTTCAGTTCAATAATAAAAAATAAAAAATAAAATAAAAAAATAAAAAAAAATAAAAAAAATAAAAAGAGAAAAAAAAAGAAAAGAAAAAATAATAAATGTATGAGCCTGAAAACCAATCTCTGATTGGCAGTCTCATGCAGAAAACCTGAGGTGAAAATCAGGGTCACCTGACACCTCATGTTTTCCAAAAAAAAAAAAATCTCTCTCTCTCTCTTTCATCTCATTTCGCCATTTCATCCATTCCATTTCACCATCTCATTCCATCTAACCATTCCTACTTCACCTCACTGCTTTCCACCCATTCATCCATTCATTCCATTTCATTTCATTAATAAAAGTTTTTTTTAGGCAACTAAGGTTATTTTGTGCAGCTGAAGGACACCATTGCAGTTCCCGCAGCTATTTGGCAATTCTGCAGCCGTTTAGCCTTTCTGCAGCCCTCTGCACCTGCACAAAGAAACACAGTCTGTTTGAGAAATTTTTACAGTTCAAAAATCACCAATAACAAGGAGGAAAGAGTCATGTAATAGCAATGAGTTAACAAAGGGTTAATGGCAAATCATTGAAAGGCAAACCAAACGCGGATCTGAGGTATGTTTTAATCTTAAACCTACAGTTATTTTCGTTACGCAAAGTTTGCTGGGTCATGTCTTTTTGCCACTAATTGTAATGATTACCCATTTTCCCTACCATGCGACCATATACCATGCGTATCTTCCAAGTCCATCAGTCTTTGATTATCACGATTTTGGAAATCACTTACGGCTGCTTCTGTCATTAAGGCTTTCGTACCCTAATGACGTAGCCTAATGTACTACGACTCTCTAAGTCCTCATTCCGCAGCCATGTGTAAATCTACCGCCGAAATCTAAGGATCTAGCCGTTCCCATTCATTATTTCGAAATCCTCCTACGCTCATAACACTCCATTTCACGCTGTTCCATTCTCTCATTTCCTTCATTTCGTTCCACTCACTACGCTGTCTCCATAAACCATACTCTGTTTTTCCTCTCTGCTAATTCTGAGAAACATTGAATACATATAACCAGTGAACGTATGTTACGGTTGTATTACGACTGTTAAGCCACCGTTCCACTGTGTTAAAGCTGTAATCCACCATTTCACTGTGTTCAAGCCGTAAATTCACCGTGTCTAAGGCTATTGTTGAAGCCATACAACCTCCTCTCCACAAAATTCTGGAACAGAGCCGAGAAATTACTGTGTAAAGCCACCATTGAAGTCGTGTTTTAGAACAAGAGCCGTGGAGTCAATGGGGAAACTTTTAAGGGCTGAACCAGAAGGTTCAAAATTCCTGGAAGCATACCCTCAAGTTAAGGAGGCATTGCAGAAAGCCAACTGGCTACAGTGCATCAAGAAATTTAAAGGCTACCACAAGGAGGTTACTAAGGCCTTTGCAAGGTCATTCAGAGATAAAGACAGTCAAGTGGAGGTGGGTGATTTAACGTTTACAGTCTCAGAGGGCAGCATAGCACAAGCTACATCTCTCCCACAAACCGGTGAAAGGTGGTTTAAGAACCGGTCAGTTCAAGATCAACAATGGAAGCAGATTTTTAAAAACCCAGGTATGGATACAAGTATCTTCACAAAAGGAATTCCTGTCACTCATGTTAAGGAAGAATGGAAAATTTTACTGTTGTTAGTGCAAAAATTTTTCACTTGTGAAGGGAGATTTGGGGTATTATATGTTTATCATGGTAAAATTATGCTGCAATTTCAAGAAGAACATGATATAAATCTTCCCTACTTTCTATTCCAAAGCCTTAGAAAAATGTGTTCCATGGCCCAAAGGAATCCACGAAACATTGAAGCACATCTCTGTCATCATAGTCTTGTTAAGATGTTAGTGGAGGAACAATTAAAAGCAAAACGAGACACATGGGAGAAATTTCTTGTGAGAAATCATTTTGAAGAACCTGGAGAAACCTCTGTACCTAGAAAAAGTAGAAGGAAAAGAAAAGAGGATACCCCTGAAACTGATATCTTAGAGGGAACTGTCCAAGGACAGATTGAAGAGGAAACTGAAATACATCAGTCTGAACATGAGATGGAGCCTGAACCTACTGTGGACAGTGATCCAATAGCTCAAGGGATTATCACACAAACCCTCTCAGAACTTGCCCAAGAAGCTGCCCAGAAGATAAAAGAAAATAGGAAGAAACAAAAGCAAGACAAGGGAAAATCCATAGTTCAAGAAATTTATCAAACTCCAGAGACTTCTAATGAGGAAGATAGTCAACCCTTAGCACAAAGGTTGGCCAAACTCCATGCAAAAACTGCCCTTTCCAAGAAAGTAAAAGTGCAGAAACCAAGGAAAAAGGCACAAAAAGAAACACAGAGTGTTACCAATGTAAGAAGGAGCAGCAGATTGCAGAATAAAGGGAGAGCCACAAGGACACTTTTCATTGATCTAAGCACACCTGAGAAGGGTGCTATAAAATCAGACCTTGAGGATAGTCCACAACGTGATGCAGCTACTCCTCCAAGGGAGGACAGTCCATTTCAGCCGGAGTTTGAAACTGAAATTGAGCATGAACACAGTCCAAGGAAGTCACCAATTGTTGACCCAGCTCAGCAAGAAGTGTACAACTATTTTGAAACATTGGAGCAGAACACTGCTGGCCCAAGTAATATCATACCTCATGAGCAGCAAATAGACATACTCAAACAAGAGATCTATGAACTTGAGGTGCTAAATCGCCACATTAAGCAGGAAAATGAAAAAATGAAGCAGCAAGCTGATATTGACAAAGCGATCCAAGATAACACCATGCTTCACATGGGCATGTGGCAGAAGAAAAACAACAGACTCAAGAAGAAATGTAGAAGGCTAAACAGAGCCTTAATCAATTTGAAATTCAGATGCATGTTCAAGAGACCAAAAGTCAATGTCTCCACACAGAGGAAGAAGAGGAGATTGGATGTCTTAGCAGAGGCATCCCAGCAGGTGGATTGAGCTGTGTTTTCATTACATGAGGACATGCAATACCCTCGTAGTGGGGGTATGTAGAGCCTCTACTCTACACCTACTTGTCTACCATTTCCCTCAGTTTTTCCTCATCTTTTCTTCACTTTTGCCTCATTTTCACTGTAAAACCACCCAGATCATTACATTAGGTGTCATTAAGCATGATCAAGTAAGTTTTGCTAATGGATGACTGTTTTGTTTAGATTTTGACTTACTTGCAGGAATTCCGCAGCTGTCTGGCAATCCCGCAGCCATTCAGCGATCCCGCAGCCATCTGATGATCCTGCAGCCTTTTTGTTAAACTCAAGGTTCCACGTGTCAGTTTACTAAATGAGGCACATGGGCACTTAGGTATCAACGTGCTCGAGGTTCCTGTGCCATTTGTTCAACCATCCACGTCATCCGTACCGCCGGTCAAAACTGGTCAAGTTATGGTCAAATAAAGGCAGCTCAACGGTGATTGTAAGCTGTTAGGTCACGTCAGCTCAAACGGTGACTTGTCCGCGTTTTGCAGGTGGTAGGGGACATGATCCAACATGGGATTCATTGCCCATGACGACAGAACCTCCAGCTCATCCACGCAGCCTTATGATGTGTCAATGAACCTTAAATACGCATTACAGTTAGTTGTTTTTCAGTTATTAGCTGTACGTGTAGACCATCCTTCAGATGCTTATATATACCTGCGTCTGCGTACGCTTATTTTACTTTTTAGTGGCTGTACTTTCTGAACTTGTGATAATTTTAAGAGCTTTTGCAAACTCTGTTTTTATAGTGCTGTTCTAGCACTCTGTTTTGTATATTTCTGCAAATGGAGCAATAGAAATAGTGTTGTTTTGAAGCTTTTAGTTCCTTAAGTCTTCTTGTGGCTGAATGAATGGAGGGCCCCTGTTCATGTTAGCCTCTGTAAAGTATTTTATGTTCAACATTTCTTTATTTTCTCATTCAGCATTTCTTTAAACATGTATAGTTTGATTTATTTGATTTCTTTTCTTTCAAGCTGATCAGTATTGTTTCCTTGCAGATTTTTAGCCCGGGATTTGTTTTTATGTTTGTGTATTTGCTTTACAAACTAATGGTATTTGAAGTTGACAGGTTCAAGTTGCTGCCTTTGTTCTTATAGCTGATTTTTAGTCTTATTTCTCAAAGTTCTGCTAACACATGAATGATCTTTTATCATAAATTGCTATCTTTTAAGGATCAGAATACCACTAACTTGCAGTTGGCTTTGAGTGCTTTTTAGACTAATCTTTCACTACTTTCTAATCATACTTTGCATAGTACATATGGCAGAAGTAGAGAGTTAGAAAGAGCAAAACGTTATCACTAGTCTTTAAAGTATATTTTTCTTATTTTTAATCACTTTTCTAATTCAACTTGAGCTACTTCTTAATCGTACTTTACACAGCACTATGTGTTTGAAGTAGGGAGTTAGGGAGAGATAATCATTATCTTTGGTTTTAAAAGTGACTTTCTTTTCTTTTATTTGCAGCAGCATGAATGGTGTCTAGTGCCATTGGAAGTGGTTATTTGCTTTTAAGTTATTTCAAGTTACTTATTTCTTTCAAGCATTTACTTTCAAGCAAGTAGTTAGAGATCACTAATCACACACCTGTTTATAAATCACCACTCCATCTAAGAAAGATAAATTAACCACAAACAACACCCCCAACGATAAAAAAAAAAACTCTAAGAGGTTGCTTAAGTACATATAGTACACCTTCACTTCATCAGCTTACGAGCCCCGGGTTGACAATTAATACTAGCAATTTAGGTAACACTAAATTGACTAAACAACCTGTAATAAGATACAATACAATACATTATTTTTCATACTGTTTTCATGATCTAGCTGAGGCGGCCATTCCCATGCTCAGCTTTATAGATTCATTTTTATGTACATAGGACAGACAATCGTCTGATGGTAGACTGATGATTCTGATGAAATCATCATCCTTTTGGTAGGATGATCATATGTTCTGCAATGCTGTACATGTCAATGTCTTTATTTTTCCTGAATATATATCGCAGCCCGGATGGATGAACCTAGACCCGGGGTCTTCAATCTCGTCCGATCTTCACTCTAAGTACAAGTCGATCCATGTGATAAATGTTTTGAAGTCGAACATGGAAAGACATCTCTTGATTACCAGTCAATGATGTAAAATGTTAACAAGCGCAAGAGGAATCACCGATAATGATAATGACCCTCAAGGTACTGCAGTACAATTCACGCGGTGTGAATAAAGGACTTGGCGTCGAACACCACGCAAAATCTTTCGGTCGAAGGTCATTGATGTATACCTGTCGCCGGAAGTGAGAAACTTGCCATTGAGGCATGCAAGCTTCAAAGTGCTGAAGGGGGTGTCTAGATCAACTTCTTGGATAATGAGCTGATGTCGACAAGAAGCGATCTGTCAAAGGAGGGCCTTAATGTATCCCACATCAATGACATGGAACGGAGCAAATGATTTTGATGGAGGTGAAAATGATCTGATGATATATGGTTCAGGGTGGCGGTCATGAAAGAATGAAGTATAATGTATGGTAGTGGATGGGACACGGTTGACTTCTCTGGATGACTCCTCTTGAACATGTCGGCGACACTTATGTGATGGATTGGTAGCATTTACCCTAAAGGTGGATGGTATGGCGAGACCATGGTGATGTGACCGGTGAATGAAACAACCCAACCCGACTTAGGCACAGAGTGGAAGTGTCATGTTCAAGAGCGACTTGCTACCAGTAAAGGTTCTTTGAGTTTCTTCCAAATTTTTCCCCAGTCATTGCTGACCAATACCTCTTTATTTTTGTCAAGCTTGAGGAGGATAACATATGCTTTTTCTATAATTTTCCCTTCGGGAAAACCCATCACTATGTTTTAACGAGCCTAGCGATAGTGAAACTCGTTCTCGTCTAAAGACAAGTTTGTCACTATTAATTTTTTTAACGAGTCTAACGACAAAGATAACTCGGTCCTTTTCATTTTTAGAGAGTCTGAAAAGGTACGTAAAGTTAACTCCGAAATTCCTTTTTTGTCATCTAATCCCTTAAGTTCGAAAAAGTATAAAATAATACAGAAGGGATGAATTTTCAATAGTTTTAACGAGCCGAACAAAACAAGCGCTCGATCTTTTTGTGCAATAATCCCTCAAGTCCAAAAAGATTAAAATCTAGAGGAGGGATAGCACTTCCGGTCGCTTTAACGAGCTGGAAGGCCAAGACTCGGCAATCTTTTCATATTTTACAAGTCAGATGAAAAGAGCTTAAAGAAGACTCGTCTTTTGAGGAACGAGTGATAAAACGGGTAGCAGCTGATTCCAGGTAAGGGTTGGAATTTTCCAAGCACGGCAGTGTCACAAGGATGGCTAGTGAAATCACTCTTCGCAGCTGTTCCTCAAAATGGGTAAACAATCAAATGGAGGTGAATGATCGGCCAATGGAAAAGTGGAGGTGACGGTGCAAACACGACCAAGGCTTTAATGGCTGATCATGTTACATTCACGGTGGTTATTTACCGGAGGATAGTTCATTTTTTAACGAGCTTAAACTCGGATTGAAACACTTGCTCGATCTTATGTTTATTTTTTAACGAGCATGAACTATGTGCTAAAACTGCTCGATCTTATGTTTATTTTTTAACGAGCATGAACTATGTGCTAAAACTGCTCGATTAATCCAGTCATATGATAAGAATGTCTCATGTAAGATGCCATTTTTTATGGAGCTTGCGCCTTACAAAGCTATGCCCCGCATCCTTTCGTTATGCAAGTTCGGAAACTACTAATCCTACGAGTTTAAAGGGTTAGACCTACGGGTTTAAAGGGAGGACCTAAAAATTTAAAAAATAAATAGCCGCCCCTTGCTTGCACTTCAAAAGGTTTGCATGCCCCCAGGTATAAAATAGAGTTTCAAGGTTACCCCTCAATTTGCAGATAAAACATTTGTTCTACCAGGAAAGGCCTACCTCTTTCAGGTTACCAAAGATTGTTCTATTAATCTTTTAAAAAAAACACTTCTTCAGCGATGTCTACCGAGATAGACAAAGGTGAGTGACAACGAGCACCAAACACATAACTTTGACAAAAGAATCTTATTCTAGAACAACCCCTCTTCCAATCACGGACGAGGTACGGACTAGTCATATTCTCCCGCGGAAACCTACCCTATACCCGAAGTTTTCCTGCCGAAGCAGACCAGGACGCATGCCCCCTGGGTTCCAGTCATATCCTTCCGAATCACTCGCGCTCATCGGGAGGACGGACCGTAGGTTGAGACATTTCTTGCGTGAAGAGACCATTTAGGGACGGTATATGACTATTTGCGATGCGTGATCCAGGAAATGAAAGCTGGTCCACGAGCTTGACCACTCTTCCTTCGTGCGGAAAACACATTACTCTAAAGAGTGAGGAGACGATGGCTCCCATGCAATAAATATAGTCTCGTCCAAGGAGTAGGTTATAATCCAATGGTCCTTGAACGACCATCACGTTCATTTGAACGGTCTTCCCTTTCAATGTTATGGGCACATTGGGGAGGATCCCTAAAGGTCGACTGGTTCCTTTATCAAAGCCTGTCAGATTTCTCATTTCAGGCAAAAGCGATGGCGAACCAAGCGCTTTCCAAGCAATAGAGGAAAGGATACTCACAGATGCCCCCTCATCAATGATGGTGCCAGCCATGACCATTCTGTATATTTGGACGATAATTCGGAATGGTATGCTTGCTGGCAAACGGGGTCTACCTAGTTGGTTCCAGTCGAAGGATACAACTAGGTTGCTTGGTGGTGGGACCGAGTAGACGGCCGGGTACGGCTCTGACGAACTTCCTTCCTGCGATAAAGGAATGGGTGGATTGCCCTCGTGTTCATCGGAGTCTGTGTTGATGAAGAGAATTTGGATGGTGTCATCTTTATCCTCTTCAGTGACTGTATCATTCAAAGATAAAACCTCTGAAGGCAAGATCGGGTCAACTGCCGCCTCGACCTTTTGACTTTCGTCGGGTATGGATTCAACTAGTTCATCTTCAATGACAGGCGCTTCAGCTGACCACTTGATCGGGCCAGCTGGATTCTCAACTAACGAAGGACTCGGCAAGAGTCTTTTATATCCAGGAGGGAGTCGTAACGGTGAAACCGGACGATCATCCAAGACTCTTTTAGCCTCGTCTAAGAAGGGACAATGGTGGAGGGCATGGCTGCCTTCGCACAGTCTACAGGGAGATCTAGCTCTCCCTTTTTGTCCTGGGACTTCACTTTCGCTAGTTGACGGTGTGCTTTCAACATGGCTATCAGAGGTTGACGCCACCGGATTGTGCAAATGGGGAGACCAGTCCCTTAGTATCCGAGGGATGCAGGGACAATCTCTGTGAAAGTGGTCTCCCTTACAAACGACACATGGCGATTTAAGCCTGGTCAGTGCAGTGTGTGGATTTTCGTTAGACGACACTCGTTTGCCCCCAGTCGCTTTTGGCTCCTTCTTCTTCTTCTCTTTCTTCTTCTTTTCCTTCTTCTCCTTAGGAACTTGACTTTTGGCTTTGCCAGCCCCATCAAGCGAAGAGGAAGGAGGAGAGGAAGAATTAGAGGAAGTAGAAGGCTGGTGGGTAACTCTGGACTGGTCTAACTGCTGATTCGACTATTCAGGAATAGTGGTGTTCTGAACGACATTGGTTGAGAAGAGCCAGACCGACAAGCCAATTATCAGTCCTGGAAGCGACAATGTGGCTATATGGGGCGCACCAACATCTCCCCAAGAGGAGAAGGGACTAGGATTTCCACCAAGGGGATTTCCTTGGTTGGTAGGCTCCATTTTCTCAACCTAAAGATCAACGCAGGAAAAAGGGTATGAATATTCCGTTTAAAATAAATTTTAACGACGCTTGGACACAACTTGCTTTTTCAATTTTAAAGAGTCGAGAAAAAGCAAAAGATGACTCTAGTCTCCTTCGATTTTTAATGAGCCTGAAGTGACAAGTGCTCAGATGGACCTTTTCCGTTAAGGAGTTTGAAAAGGAACGAAAGGGACTGCTCTGGAGTTCTAGGTAGATGGTGTGCCAAACCAATCGCAAAACCACAGAATACTTTTTAAGGTACGGGCAGTCAATCTTCCCGAATGCTATGTTCAGTGCATTGCGATCAGTAGGGCAGCCGACACGGCTTCCTATGGATAAAGGTTTTATGCCTATAAGGGTCTCCCAATATATACTCGACGGTACGTGGGAGCACAATCCGTACTGGCGCTTATCGTCTCTCAGGAGGAATCACCCAACCATCAGTGAGGCCGACAGTCACCAGGTTTTACGACGCCGGAACACGTCTCTAGCCTAGACCTCTATGTTGTGCGTTAAGTTCCAATGCGTTGTTAAGTTCATTCAATTTATTTTAGGTTGATCTTTCTTAGAAGTTTGCCTTTTTGGATCACCACGAGATGTAGATACAATTCCTAAATGCAATCTAAAGATGATAAGCAAGCATTTATCTCTTTTCAACAAGGAAAATCCTAGCTACAAGGGGAAAAGAAAGACACAATCTTTTCTCAAAGAGCAAAGAGCACACTGTAAATGCACTTTTCCTAAATCAAACCATACAAACTATCAATATGCAAATGCACAAATGCATGTATTTGTTTTCACTTTCTTAATATTGATGCCTAAAAAGAAAGCTGTTGTACAAATTTGAATTCGATTTCAAGTGAAAACACAAACAAGTTTCTTTTTAAAATAAAAATGACGATTACGACACTTTATGATTTTGAAGTAAACACTTGTTTCGACACTAGAAATTCACAAATTCAAACCAAAAGACAAAAGTAAAAGTGTAATCAACTGTCAACAGCAAACAAACTTACTCCTAAGATCAAAACGACACTTACGACAGGTCTAGATCTAAGGGCGATAGTATGACTAGTTTACTTTTGTAATGGGAAACTGCAAATGATGTAACAAATACACAAAAACAAATACAGTTTCTTTTATACAACTGAGGCGGAATTAAGGCAAAGAAAAGGGGTTTTCAGATAGGTACACTCACTGATAACAGGCTGCAAAAATCAGAGATAAAACTGAACAAAATGAAGCAAAGAACCACAGCTGCACAGGGCAAAGGCTGATCAGCGCACCTGTTGCACAGAGAAACTGAATTGCAGCGCAGGTAGCCCTCTCGGGACCTGCGTTGAAATGCAGAACCTCTTCACAGAGCCTGTGCTGAAGCAGAAACGAGAATTGTCTCTGGGTTCTGGGTCACGGTTTGCAGTTTAATCTATGGTTTTTGGCCGGATAAAAGCTATCAATAAGGTACAATTAGAAGGATGATTTAAAGGAGGACTAAGAGCTATCACAAAGGGCAGTTAGAGAATTTGTGGATCAACTGTTCAGATCATAAACAGGCCCAGTGAATGGACTAGAGTAGCAGATCTCTAATTTGCATTTGTAAATGGCAAATGCAGTTCGATTCGCCACTCCTAAGTTTATGAGAAGAACAACAATAGAAACACAAATACACTAACTAGATACGATCCCCAGCGGAGTCGCCAATTTGTTGTTGGGAAAAGTATCTATTTAGAACGCCCCTATCCCACTCTAAGGTGTGATAGTGCCTTAACAACAAACAAGGAAAACTACTTGAGTATTCTTCTTTATGAAATGTAAATGAAGAGGAAGGATGTAACTAACCTGTGTCTTTCGCTAGTTTGTTGATCCAATCGCTCCTCTCTTCAATAGCTCCCAGCTCCCTGCTCCCTTACCGGCCCAACTTCACCGAATTCCTACAAGATCACAGAAGAGAGAAACTACACGAAGATATAGATTTACATTCATAAAAAGCTCAGGATCAGATTAAGCTAAACATGCAAATATAACAAAACATCACTGATATACAAGCATGTAGAAGAAAATCAAATAATTTTATTGATATGATAAGAAAGTCCAAGAGGAGATACAACCAAATGAATCCCGATCCAGCATCTACCTCCCAGCAAAGGAATCCCTTCCTCTCCTCCAACAAAGCATAAATCACCCAATGTACTAATCTCAATCTCAAACCAACAGCAATTCTCTGCAAAGTACAAAATTTCAGCCTCTGGATCTCTGGGATGAGGGATCCATATATAGATGTAAGCAGAGAGGATGAGTCAGCTTATGTTTTGACTTGTGGCTTCTCTCTGTCAGTTCTTGCTTCCACTTGGAGACTGAGAGCCTCTTACTCATCACTGGTCGAATTCAGTGAGGCAAGTGTCATTGGAGAAGATTATGGAAGCTTCCATTGTCTCTCCACCTCGTTGAATGACTTTGCCACTTGTCATTTCCCGCTCAGCGCACCTGGGTAGTGCATTCAAGTGCGTTGCAACACACCTAGCCAGTGTATTTGGGTGCTTTGCAACGCAGGCAGCTAGTGGAGCTTCTGAATTGATCCTGATTTGACTAGTTTTGAGCAGTTTCAGGTGGAGAACTTCTGGGAGAAGCTGTCATTGGTTGACCTTGTTCCTTTAGGGGCAGGAACAACACTTTTAGGGACTTTGGATCCCTTGGATTATGGACATTTCATGCTCAAAGCTGTGAGGCACAAAAATGTCTATAACACTAGGCCCCTGGTCATGACTCCCCTTGGTCATATAAAGAAAACAACAGTGTGAGGGGCTAAGGGAGATCAAGATTTGTTTATTTCACAACCCTTTTTTACAGCCAAAGGCTAGTATGAGAAAGTCCCCCATATTGCCACCAAGAGAGCATCACCAAGTACATCAAGGCATTGATAGTATAGGACAGGGCTTTAATTACATGATGTGTCGACAGCTGTGGCTTTAAGGTGAGAAAGTGGTGCATTCAAAGCCGAGATGGGCTAATTCAAAAAGGCTCACTGTGACATTGAAATGACGTGGTCGACGGCGAAAGTAGTCATGGCTTTCAATAAGGGAGATGGAGCATTCAAAACCAGGCATGCACAGACCCAAAAGGGACTTTGTGACATAGATCTGGAGGTTGGCGTTGAATGCAATAAATATATAAATGATAGAAGTCGGCTAAGCATCATAGGAATCCATACCGTGATAAGACTAGCTCCTGAAGGAGAGATGATCGTAGGATGGGCAAGGAGAGATTTTTATCTGATTGTTTACTTACTTATTGTATAAAAGGAGGCCTTTAATTTTGTAATGTTTTTGGGCCATAGAGCCATTTATGTTGACCCGATAGCTGAGACTAGGCAAGAGATATTTTTTTGTGATGAATGTTCAGGCTCCCGTCTCCAAATAAATAGGGGAAAGAAAGACTTAAGAAAGGTTCAGAAATTCTAAAGAAAACACTACATTTTATTTTCAGATTGTATGGCTTTGTAATACAGATCTTTCAGGATATCAGTGAAATGGTGGTGATGCCCCCTTCAAATATTACAGTATGTTATCCCTCTGTTAAACCCATTTTATGTTCATACTTCTTCTCGGAATTCATGCAATCATAGCTGTTAGTAATATTTCAAGCCTTCCTCATAGATTCTTTTGTATCGATAAGTTAATGCAAGTGCATGTAATTATATCACAGATTTATTTGTATCAACATTGTTAATGCATGTGCCTATGTGGATTATTGAATTATATCTTTAATAGTTGTGCTTCATGAATCATAGCACCTAGTCTGTTTATTGTCCACTATATTTGCTTGTAACTCAAATAAGTATAGAAACTTTTAATGACTCAAGATCTATTTGTTAAGTGTAGAATTCTTGAAGCCTTATGCTCCATATGATGAGTTTCTCTTTCTTCTTTTCCTCTATCATTTGCTTTACAAAGCTTATTAAATTATAAGTCCTTGAACTACTCAGCCTCCATTGTTTTAGGCATATTTCTGAGATTTGTACATGTGAAGAAGTACTAGAAATTCACGTGTTACTCCTTTAGGTGAATGAACCAACCCAATATATATATACAAACTATATGTGATGTCTCCGTTTCTAGAAAATCATATGAGACACATAGAATCTAAGTGTGTCGAGGCACTAGTCTTGTAAGCAAACCAAGGCTGTCTCTAGGAGCTACAACAATATGCATACATAATGGAACATTGGCTTATAATCCATCACAGCTAAAAGGAATAATCATAACGCATACAGAAAAAGATGCATTCAATGCAAGCAATGTCACATTGCATTATGCATTTTATTTACCCTTTAACAACGGTGATTGTTCTTGACTAAACAATGAAAATTTAGACACTTTATCAAAGCACTTTATCAATTTAGGTAAATTGGTATCTCCTTTAAGTTGATGCCTACAAATCTTGTAGCAAACACGATTGGTGTCTCGTATAGATTGGTGCATAAAAATCTTGCAAAAATTGGGATTAGTTTCTCTTGAAGTTTGGTGCATAAAAATATTGGAGGAAAAAGGGATTAGTGTCTCCTATCTAAGTTGGTCCCTACAAATGTTGCAATAGGAGAGATTAATGTCTCCTATAGGTTGGTGCCCACAAATATTTCAATGAAAGGGATTGGTGTCTCCTATAGGTTAGTACATACAAATCTTGCAATGAAAGGGATTGGTATCTTTTATAAGTTAATGCCTACAAATATCTTAGCAAGTGGGGTCGATGTCTTATAGGTTAGTTCCTACAAAGTTTTTCATAGTAGGTTGGTGGCTACAAAGATTTGTTATACAAAACTTCTCATTTGTATCTTGTGCTTTGTATGTGATATTATTTGTTATGACTCATGACTATTTAAATAAGATATAAATTTTCTTATACTAATTCATGCACACCCCCTGTCCCTGGGTTAGTATAAGTGTGAATCCAATAATTTGTATCAAAGTAAGTTCCTTCAAATGTAGTAGAACCACTAGAAGGGAGATATTAGAGGGACCATGATCAGTCAAGAAGGTTCATTCACAACCAAAGCTAAATAATTATATGGAACAAATTATGCCTTCTGAAGGGTAAGGATGAAGACTTATCTAATGTACATTGTTTTTTACATTTGGACATAGATAGTGGATGGTTATAAAGTTCTAGCAACTTCTCCATCTAATCAAGGCCGTAAGAAGGCTTGTATAAATAATGAAAGGTCATGAATTCCATCTTTTATGGCCTATTTGAATAAGAGTTTGTCAAAGTAATGCATGTGAATATGGAAAGGAAATTTGGGACAAACTTCAAAATAATTGTGAATGAGATGAAAAAGTGAAGAGAGAAAAAATTCAAACCCAAAGAAGATAGCTCAAAAGATTGAATGTGAATGATAAAGAATATATTGCAGTCTACTTCCTTCCTGTGGATGAGATGGTCAATGTTTTCCGAGAACCTAGTGAAGAAGTCGAGGAATCAATGCTTGTATTGAAGGTGTTGAGATCTATCCCCTTAATATTTGATGCAAATATATCATCTACTAAAGAAATAAAGGATATGGAAAATATGAAGATGGATGAGCTACATGGGATTTTCACTACATATGAAGTCACGATAGAAAAAGGAAAGTAAACTTTGAAGTAAGTAGCTTCCAAAGTTTCAAAGAAGACAAAAGAACTTAAAGTCATTGATTCTTCAATAAATGAATCAGATGTAGAAGAGTCACGGTTTATGAGAAAGTTGAAAAGAATATTTGGAAAATAGCGACGTAATCTACCAATCAAATGTTTTAATTGTGGTAAAATAGAGTATTTTGTTGCTAAATGTCCATATGCAAAATGTGAGGAAGAAGAACATCAAAATAGAAGCAAGTCATATAAACACAAAAGAGGAATGTATTCCAAGAAGAATGGTTTTTATTCCAGAGAAGATATTATCCCCTCAAAAGAGAGTGATAAAGATGCATCTAATATTAATAAAGAAGAGCTTCCTTTCTAACACAAACATTGTTGATAAAGAATATGAATATAATCAAGAAGAGATAATTGACTCAAAGGATGATAATATTGATAGGAAAGTAAACCTTGAGGCATAACTTGTTAGTACCCTAGAAGAAAAAGGATCGTGATCTTGATGAAATAACAATTTTCATCTTAAATACACAACTAGAAGATGCAAAGATGATAAAATAAGTGGTGAGACTCTAGTTGAAAGAAAATGAAGAAGATTATTAAAATCTACAAGAAAATTTTATTTCCTTGAGAATGGAACTACATAAATCAAATGCTCAATCGAATCAAAGCTTGAACTTTGGAAAGAGTGTGGAAATATTAGATGATATTCTCAGCCATCAAAGGTCACCTTTCATCAAATGGGTCTTTTATACAAGGAACGTCATAAGACCTTTTAGGAAGAATCAAGCACAAAGCCTTAAGAAAAGGAAAATGAAAAAAATCCCAAAAGTTATGCTAATTTTCTCAAGAGCCCCTTCAACAATGAACGTGGCACGAGGAAAGGAGATGAACTTCAGTGTAGATGTGATTTTCTAAATGGATTTGTGAACGATGAAAGCATAACAAAGAAAGGAGATGAAGGCCAACAGAGAGTTGATTTTTCTCACAAGATCATCAAGAATGAATTCAAAATCTCTTCTTTGGATATTTCCTTTCTTGTAATAATTCTTGTCTAAAAGAAATAAATTGTAAAGCTTATGTGAGAAATAGAAATAGAGGATCGTAGAAGACCTCAAAGAACGGTTTTATGAGCAACAAAACCAGAAGTCTTAATGAAGGTGGTGCTAGATGATACAAATTATTTACTCACCTATTGGATCATATTGAAAGTCACAAGTGTAATACTTACAAGCACAAAACATGTGACTATACAAGTAGCACAAGAGGGTTTCCTAAGAAAAGAAAGAAAGAATATATTACCAAACATAGAGAACAATGTGCAAAGGTATGGAAATGAATGCAACGATAATAGGAGTGTGGACTTGATCTATATTCTCAATGCAAAGTAAGAAAATGGTTTATTGATAGTGGATATTAAAAACACATGACAAAGGATCATAGTAAATTTCTTACTCTAAAAGAAGGAAAAGGAGGCAGTGTCGTCTTGGGAGAATGCATCAACAAGGATAGTTGGAAAGGGCACGAGTCAACTTTGATCATGAAAAATCCAAACCTCATAATATCTCGTATGTTAAACACAATATTCTAAGCTTAACAAACAAGAGAGCCAAAAAAAATGATTTAACACACATAAAGTGAACATTGTTAAAAAGTTGGTATTTCAATTACATATGGCATACTATTTAAAGGAGCCACAAAAATAGATTAAAATGTCCAAAAAAATTTCAAACGAAAAACCACCCATTTCTCTTGTATAGGGATGAACCAAACCAAAGTGTTTTTTTGCACTTTGTGCTAGGTACAACATCAATTTTGATCCATTTAAATAGAAGATTTAGAAGCCATGGATATAAAATTAAATAGAAGCCCTAAACATTAATTTTATAAAAATATTTATGTTTTGAGTAATAGGATGCTATATCTTTTATTTAGCGGCACTTATTCTACATTATGATAGACAACTTAGCCCCGCGCCTCCAGCTGGAGGGAACCCATGACTGCTGAAAAAGAAGATGCGTTCATTACAATAATAGTTGTCTCCACAAGAGACACTCCTCATTGTTAGAAATATCTCTCTCCACTCACCTGCACGCACCAAATTAGGAATATCTCCATCCTCCAGATATTCCTAATGGTACATAATGATGACAAGTTAGGCTCGCGCCTCCAGCTGAGGGAACCCACGACCGCTGAAGAAGATGCGTTCTTTATACTGAATCTCACCACAAGAACCACTCTTTCCATCATCAACCGGGGATAGTTGTCTCCATTAAAGACTAGTCAACACACATGCGCATCCATAAAATTATAAAAAGTTATATCAACATTACATAAAATTCTAAATTATAAATTGAGATATCAACGTTATATAAAATTATAAACTATATAAAAAAAATTTACAAAAGTATACCATTGTTGTGAAAATAATTTTTCACTTTTGTTGGGTTTAAAAGGGATAAACAAAATCAATTTTCATCCATTTAAATAGAAGATTTGGAAGCTATCGGTATAAATACAAATTAATTTTATACAAGGATAATATATCTCAACACCCTATGTTTATAACAATATATTTATGTTTTGAGTAATAGGATGCTATATCTTTTATTTGACAACACATTAAAATGACAACTTAGCCCCCGCGCCTCCAGCTGGAAGGAACCCAAAATGCGTTCATTATAATAATTATAATAGTTGTCTCCACCAGAGACACTCCTCATCGTTAGCGGCGGGATAGTTGTCTCCACTGAAGGATAGTGGAGACGCACGCGCATCCATGAGGAAGAGGAAATTGGGAAGAAAGTAGGAAATTAGGAATATCTCCATCCTCTCCCCTCACCTGCACGCACCACATCACTTTTTCTAACGGAGGATTTGGCATTTGGAACGTTCCAAACCTCTTTACCTACGCGGTGAATATTAATTATTTCTCTAATGCCGCCCAGCATGGCACCCCTCTGTCCATTGCTGTCCCCACCTCCTTCTGCGTAACCGCGTCCTCGCTTCCACAACTCCCCCTACTTAAACCTAATCCCTCTCCTCTGCTCTTCAATCTCACAACTATCTTTTCTTCCCTGCTCTATCCCACTACCAGTTTTTGTAGCTTCATTCTTTCTCGATTGTTGTTATAAGCGACTTCGATTCTCTTCTGATCGATCCATAGTGTCAGTGAAGGTTGCAAGGTATTTTACCAGCTTGCCTTCAAAATTCAAATGGCTGCTTGTGGTTCGCGGCTTCGACTCACTGTGATCCTGCAGATGGGCGTGTTTTGTATGGCGGTATTGTGGGCATCTGCTGCTGCTGGTGGACAGTCCAGGAAACTTTCTGCTTTGGTGGAAGAGGCATCTGTTGTTTTGACTTACCATGATGGTCCTCTGCTCTCTGCCAGTGGGGTGATCCCTCTCCATTTGATTTGGTATGGGCAGTTCACCCCTGTTCAACGCTCCATTGTGGGGGATTTTGTACAATCTCTTGGGGCAAAGACGTCAGAGGGAAAGGCAAATCAGCCCTTCGCCTCCACTTGGTGGAAGACCACGCACAAGTACGAGGGCACCCACTCTAACAACAAGGCCGCCCCATCCACATCCAGTGTTGTAATGCTTGGAAAGCAGAAGGTGGACCAACAATACTCCCTCGGCAAGTCACTCAAGAGGACTGACATTGCTGCTCTGGTTGAAGCTGCCCTCAAGTCGGGTGCTCTGCCACCGAGGAAATCACCCGGGAATGCCAATGCTGTGTACTTGGTGCTCACGTCCGAGGATGTCACCGTGGAGGGTTTCTGCATGAGCTCCTGCGGATTCCATGCCAATCTCAATCTCAATGTATTATCAAGTACAGGAAGCCGAATGATGCAGGGGAAGGAGGAGAAGCATGAGCAGCTAATTCCATACGCGTGGGTTGGGAATTCTGCGAGTCAGTGTCCTGGACAGTGCGCGTGGCCGTTTCATCAGCCCATGTATGGACCCCAGACTCCTCCCCTGGTGGCACCAAACGGAGACGTGGGCATCGATGGCATGATCATCAACATTGCCGCTGTTCTGGCAGGAGCAGCCACTAATCCATTCAACACCGGCTACTTCCAAGGGGATGCCGCTGCACCTTTAGAGGCCGTCTCCGCCTGCTCCGGAATATATGGAAAGGGGGCTTACCCGGGCTTCCCCGGGGAGCTTCTGATGGATAAAACAAGTGGGGCGAGCTACAATGCCCGCGGAGTTAATGGACGGGCATATCTGCTGCCGGCTATGTGGGATCCGGCTACCAAATCTTGCCATCCTTTGGTATAATCATTTTTGTAATCCTAATCCCACGGGCGTAGGAAGAAGACGGTGGTGCATCCACTATGCCTGTAGATGCGTCCCGACCTGTATATCTATTCTTTTATTCTTTTCAAAAGATATTATAACACATTCTTTCAATCTCTTTCACATAAAATTTCCCCATACCTATTGAAACTTGTTTGTTTCTCATCCATATTATGTGCATTGTGGAATTCCAAAGGTCCCCAAATGTTTTATGCTGAGCTTCTTTACCACGCCATATCTGAAGGGGTTTTCTTCTGCAATGTTGAAGTGGGTAGGTTGTTCTGGACATATGCTATCTCAGAAACTGCCTCTGCATGGAAAGAGTTCAACAATCCAGCACCCTTGAGCATGCACCTTCTCACTCTCGACTAATTTTTATTCTTCCTCTGTAATCAAATTCTGCTGCAGGGAATATAGGATACTATACTTTAGCTTCACCCCTTAAAGTGTGCAAAACTTCTTAAAAACTTTTGATGCATAAATCAATCGAAGTAGTGCTGGACAATCCTGCTGCGTTTCTTCCGTTCAGATTGTCCAGGACTTGGACTGAAAATGGCAAGAGTTCATCTAACTTATAAGAAGAGTTAACAGGTCGAAACGAGCACTGTGTTGTTGCTTGAACAGATGAATGGTGGTTCATGTTCACAACACAGCCCACAATGGCAGAATGCCGACTCGCAGAAGATGCTTGATAATTCGGGGCTGAATTAGTAGAAACCTTGTTATTCATGTTCACAACACAGCCCACAATGGCAGAATGCCGACTCGCAGAAGATGCTTGATAATTCGGGGCTGAATTAGTAGAAACCTTGTTATAGTTTGTGAGATCATCAAACACATAATTTCCATTACCTTCTAATGCCATGATAACTAAATTCCTATCTTCTCAAACTCATAATAATAACATCACTGTCCTCCGCAGCAAGCCTATGGACCTCGGGTTGAGCTCAGCAAGTCTTAATGGCCAGTCCCCAATACTAGAGCTGAATCAACATCCCACGGCAATTTGGAACAGAGTGTAATAAATGAAAAGCAGGGTATTTATTTACCAAATCAGAAGCAGACCGCGCAAAGAGCTTTCAGATGATTCTGCAATCTGCTCATTGCCCACCTTGGGCTTTGCTCTTTGTCAATGGCTGGCAAGTCTAATGGATATGCTGTTGAGGAATAGGATGAGATTTTCTATATTTACAGTTCCTTTGGCCTTCGATAAGCATGCTGCAATAGACTAAAATGCTAAAATAGAAATATCATATTGAAAATTTGAAGTTTAAAATTTAGCTAAGTAGTAAACAAATTGGGATATCTGAGGCATTTCTTCCCGTGTTTCCACTGTTGCCTGGGGCGGTGTTGCAAATTTTGGGGATGTATACAGTAGCATTACCGTTAGTTGTCATGCTGGAGGGTTTTCAATAACTCGAACAATCGTTATGGCAAACATCTTAATAGCCTAATTCAATTGCCAACTTCTAATCACAGCTCCAAGAGCTGGGAACAACCTAGTAAAGCCATTCAGGAACAAATAGCTGGTGCATATTTTTATATTAAAGGGATGGGCCGTCAGAGGATTGTTATCCATATGTACAATTTTTTGTTTGAATCCAACCGAAAAGCTTGAATCAAATTATTTGTGATATATTATAGAAACTTAAAAGAAATGAAAATCTTAGAAACACATGGCTTTGGAAAGAAGGGTTGTTTTTTCAGGATGGGAAAACTCGCTTTAAACTTTACAAAATACATTAAGGCAGTTTCTGTTCGAACTATCTGTCTATCTACTTATATGTGTATGTCTTTATGAGAAAGCAAGAAAACCTTTTGGCCAGGAGGTAGAGGGGAGACATGAGAATGTCTATGATAACTTACAGTCCAGAAAATAGATAGCACATGTTGTTAATGCGGTCAAGACAGAGGCTACCTCTTCTGCATTCGGTAGTCTCAAGAAAGGAACCATGTCATCTCAAAGGCCTCCTCAAGAAAGGAACCATGTCATCTCAAAGGCCTCCTCCAAGAAAGGAACCATGTCATGTCTCAAAGGCCTCCAATAAAAAAAATGAGAATGGCAAGGAAGTAATTCCACTACCTGGGTTTGCTATTTTGTTTCTTCCACCTTGCAGAAATTAAATGATCAGCATCGTTGTTTCATGGACTGCAAATAGGGAGCAGATCAAAGAGGAAGAGGAATTCTTTAACTGTTCCTGGCACCTAGAATTAGCTATGACGGGAATCCATAGACTCTGCTTGGGTGAAGATGGCTCAACTTAGAATTAGCTATGACGGGAATCCATAGACTCTGCTTGGGTGAAGATGGCTCAACTTAGTTGTTAGAAGAACAATTGGGAATCCATAGGCTCTGCTTGGGTGAAGATGGCTCAACTTAGTTGTTAGAAAAACAAATATTTTCTCAGCCAATGAGGTAAATTGGATTCACGTTTATGATAGCATGAATACTAGTATTATTTCAGTGATGTCTGAGGCATTTCCATCCACATTTTACGATAAATAAACGTCTTTCAACTATTTGAATCATGGTACAAGCACTACCTTGACTGCTTTAAAGGAAATTCACTACGAAAATGGATTTGGTTAGCCCTCCCTCAATACGATTGTGGGAAGATTTGCTTGGCATGAAGCAGGGTTAATTAATTAATGATCGCAGAACATGCCAAATTGCTATTGGCGTAGCATATCCAATCAAGGAAGTCCAAGCCATCAATTCTCCAAACTAGTACTGAATTGCACACAGTGGTAATGCCATGCTGAAAACTAAATTATAACTGAAAACTGCGACGAACATATTAGTTGGGTCCTATTTTTCTGTCTTTCTATATACGATGTACATATAATAGAGATAAATATCGAAATAAATAGAGACAACAAAAATAGTTGAGAGACCCCAATTCGCCACCCTAATTAGTTCATTGGTCCAACTTTCGGGGTTTTCCCAAGTTGCAGTGTCATTCTGGGAATATAAATTATAAATTATAATTAAGCAAATACTGGCACACATCCGACCATACTACATCAGTCCCTTTTTCTGTTCCTCCATAAATAGTGCTGATATACTAAAGATAAAAATGAATATCAATAGGGTATTTATTACTTCCGAGGGCGGCGATAGAACTTTTTAACAATTTATTGATTCCAAATGGAAATGGATATAATAAATCTGTAGATGGATATTCAACTCTTTTCAAAGCAAAATAGCCTCCGAGCATGACCCGTACAAATACAAAAATTATTAATACAACAGTTGGTTGGAATGAATTAAATTGGAATCTAGCAAAATACATAATCTTGTTAAGAGAACTTGACTAGTTTCTGACCTTAACATGCATGAAAAAGTTCATCATATACTTCATTGGTTGTTATCAAAGTTCTTCAACTATCCTAAAAGGCCACCTCATGCAAAGTCCGAAGACTGCACAGAATGAGGTTTTAATTCACATTCATCTATTTAGGAGAGCCCTTGCTGCAAAAAACATTCAGAGGACCATATCTATTGAACGTCTCTGTCAAGATATCATCATCAAGAAATACATTGAACTCTTTCCATTTGCAAAAATGGATAACAACCCTCAGAAGGAAATATTCTACTGGATCATCTTTTTGGAAAGATTAGCTCTTGTGTTATTGTTCTCTGTGTTAGGTAACTCTTTAGCATGGAAGATGCACAATGGGAGAAATGTAGATTATGGACGGAACCTTGGAGAGAGGGAAAGGAGGTTTACAAAGTTTCAGAGGAATTGAAGACTCAGCTATCTCAACAGGGTTATGAAACACTCGTTGATGTTTGAGATGAGAACAAGGCATCTGTTTAGTCCTTAGGTTGGACATCAAAGCGGAACTAGGGTCTCCAATGAAATCTTACAAAAGAATGGAGTGATTAAGTGTGCAAGAAATAATGACTAATTACAAGGAGTAACCAGTTACCCTACTTATCCATATCTTCACCCTTTAGACAATAGTATACCATTATTCTATTGTTGTTAAGACACGTTGTAATATTAGTATCAGGCCTAAGGGATGAGGGAAGAAATAGGGATTTTTAAGAGCTTCAATCCTTCAATAGGAATAGACTATAGTACTTAGAATTAGATAATATCCTTATACTAACTCCTTTATCCTAAGTTGTTCACTAGACCCATTATAACTTGATACTAGTGCTAAACCAAGGCTCCTACAAGCCTATTTACCGTAACAGAAAATGTAAATTCGATTCTTGGTCTTACGCTGTACAATAGTACAATAAGAGTCTTAGAATCGGATTCCTTATAAGATTCATCTAGCAAACCCCAACCCGAAGAGGACCCGTGGTGTAGTTGAGACCTATCAAAATTGAAAATGGCTCACACTCAAGCAAAGAAGTACCGGGTAAGTATGCAAGTAAAAAGTCAATTGTTGGCACTGCACCTATGTTCAACATTCATTTGTGTTACTTTGTACACAGTACAAAATTGTGAGAATAACGATGAAAGTTGACCAAGTCTCCAATAAAACACATTAAAGTGGGCAAGTGATCAATTTAGACAACGTGTTCATACATGCTTACTAGATTAAGTCCCAATAGCCATGAATCAAGGATCCTCCTATACCAATATATATTTCAGTACAACCCTAAAAAAATTAAAACTGCAACTTTAAAAGAATATTTGTCACACAAAATATGTCATAATTCCCTTATTTAGTGTTCATCCTCTATGTACATATGAAACTATGTTAATCATTCTTTTTGTGTCGAGTTATCTTTTAGTGCAAATCAATCATTTGGACAATACCCCATCTTTTGTATGTAGATACAAATGTAAAACACCCATCCCCCCAAATTAGGAACTCTTATGTAACTCTCACCATTCTTTGTCTTACGTAGATATACTTGCATGCATGACCTAGATTATCTTCATATTAGACAATTTTTATTATTAACATGTTGCTTTCAGATGCTGGATCAAGTCATGAAAAAAAAGGAACTGTGTATCCTACATAATAATTAGGGTTCAAAAATAAAAATAAGAGGGAAAAATGAACTAGATATTGTAGATGAGGACGTAAAGTAATTTATATCTAAGTACTTACAAATGAAGTAGGCCCATCAAGTGTCGTACCAAAATCTAAGTTTTCTAGATCAAAATATGAATTTTGATGCATTTCCTTTTCGTGTCCATTCCCTCCAATCCGACCACAATCAGACAAACCAGGTGTTGGGCTTCAGTTTTGATCTCATTTTGCTTTGATAAACTTATCTAGTTATCCATTTATCCCTCATTTTCACCTCATCCATCTCATTTTAATGAATATTTGATGTCTAATCAGGTATTTAGCTTTAATTTATCAATTTCTAAAGTTTTTATTAAAGTTTGATTTTAAGTGCAATTTTGGCAATTTCAGAAATTCTCGTAATCACTTCATGTTGGATATGGATGCAGGCCACTTCAGCACGAATGGGATGCATGAATAGGAAGCTTGGGAACTAGGACCAAGCCACCTATGCTTGGTTCCAACAGAACGAGTTTTCTTATGCCTTTTTGGAGCTAGTCAATCATGACTAGTCATCCAGAAATCCCATCTAAATAGGGCTGTTTTGGGATTCCATGATATTAGTCATATTTCTTGGGATGATGGAGTTGGATTCGACTTGAATAGGTGGACTAAAGTAGATATGATTGTTAGAGTGATTTTAGATCAGTTGGTTCATGAACTCATTATTTAAGAGCCACACTTTGATGGCTCAACACACTTGACATATGATACTATTATGCTGTAATATTTTTGGTTTGAAGACTTGAGTTGGAGACTTATGTTACTTTCATTTTGCTGATCAATACATGGATGTTTTGCTGATCTAAAGCTTCTGATATCATCTTCATAAGTGTGCAAGGCAAGGGTGGAGGGCCCCCACTCCAAGCTAAGTACACTTCCAAGTTAGACTAGTTTTATTTCATTGCAAATCTGGTTGATGATAGCTTTAGTTTTTCAAAGTCTTATTTCAGATTGTATCATGGTTATGAATAGTGATTGATTTCATTTGTTAATGGTTTATTCATCATCTAATTGAGTTGGGAAACAAATGTTCAAGTTGGGCATTCTCTCTATGAAATGGTGAATTAGAATTGGTCTCTTTCATTTACATGCAAGTGGTTTGTTTTCATTTAGATTTATATCTTGAGATGAATGAGTTACTATGGAAAGCTTTGAGTGTCTCTTAAGTTAAGAGCCTTTTTCATGTATGATTTATGCATCTTGAGTCTTTGATTGTAATCTCTAATTCATTGAAGTAATACTTGAGGTGGAAGTAGATTTCTTGAGTCAAGAACTCTTCCAATGTTCCCTCTTTTAAAGCTGATTGAATCAAGAGTTTTAAGATATATTTCTTCTTAGTTTTTAATCATTTATCTTTCAAGCATTGATTATATTAGATCTTCACAAATAGTGGTTTGCCTCCAAGAATAAAACAACCCGGATTGATAGTAAATACTTGTGTTAATTTAAGAACATAAATTAGCTCAACATTTTGGCGCCGTTGCCGGGGAGGCAAATATCAACATAGTCAATAGAGAGATAAAATCCAAAAACATTAGTTACATTTCATTTCTTTAATTATGTTTCTTTATGCCTAGAGTTAGAGATCCTCAAGGTAGATTTATCAAAAACCCCCCACAAGTAGAGATAGGATCATCACATACACCTGTTACTGGTAATCCAATCATTGAAGAGCTGATTGAAAAACAAAGGAGTGGCCAAAGATTAACCTTGATTGAAAGGCAAACTTTGTCAGCTTGGGAAGCAAAGCAAAAACTCTCCACTTCCGGAAAACCAAAAGAGAAAGGAAAACAACTTGTCTTTCCACCCATCAATCCTCCTATCTTCCCACAACTTGAATCTCCACTTGAAACTCCACCTGAAATTGAAACAAATCAAACAATGGCAGAAGGACATGGATCAGTTCATCTTAATGATAATGAACAAAGAGCTGAAAATGAAAGACAAGAAAGAGAATGGAGGAGGAAGAGAGAGGAAGACATGAAAAATGAAAATGATAGGAAGCTAGAAAATGATAGAAAAAGACAAGAAGATGGACTTGACCAAGAATCAACATTTGGTTTCCCAATAATAGATACAAGTGCAATACTAGGAGAAGAAGTAAAGATGAAAAACATTCCACCTTCTGTGTTGCCAAACTTCTATGGAATGTCTACAGAAGATCCGGATTCATTCATGTTTGAATTCGATATCTTATGTAGAACATATGGCTATACTGATGATGTCCATAAGCTTCGTCTTTTTCCTGCAACATTAAAAGCAGCAGCATTAAAATGGTTTATGGGGTTAGGAGAACAAACAATAGCCTCTTGGGATGATATGCGAACTGTCTTCCTTAAGAAATACCAACCTTATTGTAGATCTAGAGATTCAAAGGAAGATGTGTTTAGAATGACACAGCAAGAAGATGAAAATCTAGAAGAATACTTAGAACGGTTTGCATATAATCTTCAGAAGTCTAAACAACATTCCCTAAACCAAGAAACTGTTCGCACAATCTTCCTCAAAGGCATAAGAGATGAATACCTTGACATTTTAAATGTAATGGGTAAAGGAAATATTTCAAATCTTCCATTTGATGAAATTGTCGAGTTATGTCAGAAATATTCTAGAGGAAGATCAAAAACCGGAAGAAGAGAAGTAAGTTCTAAGGCAGCAAAGTCAGCTGCAGGAGGGATAACAAGGGCTGAAATAGGAAGTCTATTGGAAAATTTTAAAACAGATCTTTTGAGTACATTAGGGACACAAGTAGATGTGCTAAAGGCAAACAAGAACAAGCCTTAGCAATATTTTGTTCAAAATGTAAAAAGAAACATCCTCTAAGAGACTGTCCTTTAGATAGCATTCAAGTGTGTGGTCTTTGTACAGGCAATCATTCCACTGAAAATTGTGTAACATTGAAAGAATTGCAAACTCCTTCCATGGATGACATGCAAGGAGCAGAAGGTTTCTATTATGTTGCACCAAGAAGACCATGGCCACCTAGAATGCCTCAGCCAAATCAACAACAAATCCCTCAGCAAAATTATGCTTATCCATCTTATAATCCTTGGGCCCCTCCTATGCCATGGCAAGCTTGGCCTCCACAACAATATCCACAACAACCTGTACAAGGTTGGAGAGGATATGGTTATGGAAACCAACAGCCACAACAGTCTCAACAATATCAACAACCTTACCAGCAACAATACCAACAATCATTTCCATATCCTCCATCCATGCCATTTCCGCAACAAAATTCTGCATATCCATTCCAGCAGCAGAATCCACCACCATTATTCCCACAACAACAACAGTTACAGTTACCTTCGAATCAACCCAGACCAACACAATTGCCAGCTCAACCGGTTGCCAATCCAAATAACAAAGTGGACAAATCAGCATACATTGTAGAAGAAGCAGCATATTTTCCAACTTATTCTATTCTTCCTTTGAATGATGTCCATCTAAGGTCTGGAAAAGTAGTTAAAAAGGATTCTCCTCCAATAGTAGAAGAACCAAATGAACAAGGAGAGTCATCTGAAACATCACAACCAAAGATACAAAATCAGAAAGGAACAAATGTTACAACACAAACACCACCTTATCCTGAAAGGTTGGTAGAACAACAAAATCAAAATCAAATAACCCTTCCTAAATTTGATATCTTAGATGAGTTAAGAAATGCATATGTAAAGATTCCGTTGTTTAAAGCTATTAAAGAAATACCCATATATGCAAAAACAATAAAGGAATTATGCATTCGAAAAGAAAGAAAGAAAAAGGATCCTACAACAGTCCAAGTCATTGGAAAATTAGCAAGTCTCATGTCTACTCAACCTATGGTAGAAAAATATATTGACCCTGGTATTCCAATGGTTACCATATCAATAAACAATTTCTCTGTACCAAACACTTTAATAGACTTGGGAGCAGCTATCAATGTAATGACAATGGAGACAATGAAAACTTTGCAATTAAACAACATTAGATCAACTTCAACAGTTTTGGAATTAGCAGATAGATCTAAAGTTGTTCCTGAAGGAATGTTAGAAGATATCATAGTCTCCTTGGACTCATGGGAATATACTGTTGACTTCCTGATCCTGCAACCAAAGACAAACTTGGGAGGACATCCTTTAATTTTAGGCAGACCATGGTTAGCCACTGCTGATGCCTTCATAGGATGCAGATCTGGAAGTATGATAATTTCACATGGAGATGAAAAGAAACATATCACTCTTTATTCACCTGCACAATCCACTTCTTTAGAATCAATACTTGAAACCGAAGAAAAGCAACAAACAAAAGCAGTTTTAAGTATAAATCAATTCTTTGATTTTAGAGAAGAAGAAGAGAATGAAGATTTGATGGATCTTTTTATCTCAGAGCCAAGTATTTCAGAGCAGCTTAGAAAAGTTCAATATGAAGCTGCAAATGAACTTCTGAATCAATGTTTTCAGGAAACATGTACTATTCGAACAATGCAAAACTCTTTGGTAGACATCTTTCCTGTAAACACAATCAACAACCCAACCATTAAAACAATTGAGATATATCCTGGAAAACATTTAAATATTGGAACCCAGCTGCAATCACAACAAGAACAAGAGGTAATTGCATTACTACAGAGATACTCAAAAGCATTTGCCTGGGATTACACTGATATGCAAGGAATTCATCCTAATACATGTATCCATCACATCTACACAGATGATAAACTGAAACCTGTTAGACAACCTCAAAGACGAATGAATCCAATGATAAAAGAAATAGTAAAAGAAGAATTACAAAAACTGTTAAATGTTGGATTCATCTATCCTATTTCGGATAGTCAATGGGTTTCTCCACTGGTAGTTGTACCAAAGAAAAATGGAAAGTGGAGGGTATGTGTAGACTATAGAGAGCTAAATAAAGCTACATTAAAAGATCATTTTCCTCTACCATTCATTGATCAGGTGTTAGACTCCTTGGCTGGAAAGAAATACTTTTCTTTCTTGGATGGGTTTAGCGGATACAATCAGATTAGAATAGCAAAGGAAGACCAAGACAAAACTACATTTACGTGCCCATGGGGAACCTATGCATATAATGTTTTACCATTTGGTTTATGCAATGCACCTGCAACTTTTCAAAGAGCAGTGCTTGCGATATTTGCTGATCTAGTCCATGAATGTGTAGAAGTTTATATGGATGACTTCACAGTGTATGGAAACACATATGATGATTGCTTGAACAATCTTGAGAAAGTCTTGAAGAGATGTATTGAAACAAATCTGTCCTTAAGTAACGAAAAATGCTACATAATGTTGACAGAGGGTATAGTGCTGGGACACCATATTTCCGCTTCTGGAATTAAGGTGGATCCAGCTAAAATACAAGTCCTAGTTAACCTGATGCCACCTACAACACAGAAGGAGGTCAGAAGTTTCTTGGGATATGCAGGCTATTATAGACGGTTCATAGAAAACTTTAGCAAAATAGCTCAACCCCTGTTTAAATTATTAGCAAAAGATGTTGAATTTCAATGGACAAATAGCTGTCAGAATGCTTTTCAAATCTTAAAAGATAAGCTGTCAGTGGCACCCATACTTAGAGGACCAAATTGGTCTTTGCCATTTCATATTTCCACTGATGCATCAGATACAGCAATAGGTGCCTCTTTGGGACAGAAAGAAAATTTGTTCAACTATGCAATATACTTTATCAGTAAAAATTTGACACCTGCAGAAACAAATTATACAGTCACTGAAAAGGAAATGTTAGCCGTCATACATGCAGTAAACAAATTCAGACATTACATAACAGGATATCAAGTTTTTGTTCACACAGATCATTCAGCAATAAAATACTTGATGAACAAACCCATCACTAATGGACGAATTACAAGATGGCTCCTGTTATTGCAAGAATTTAATATTACAATCCAAGACCGGCCAGGCAAAGAAAACCAAGTGGCTGACTTTCTTTCCCGTATCCAATCACCAGAAGACCCAAATCCTGTGATAGACAACTTCCCTGATGAACATCTGTTTGCCATAACAGTGAAAACACCTTGGTTTGCAGATATTGCTAATTACTTGTCATCTGGAAAATTTCCAACTCAATTCACAAGTAAGCAAAGAAAGAAAATTGTTAGAGAAAGTTCTAGATATAGCTGGGTGAATGGTGATTTGTTTTATACTGGTTCAGATCTAATGATTAGAAAGTGTGTGCGTGAAGATGAAATACTAGATATACTCAGGGCATGTCATGACGAACCATGTGGTGGTCATTTTGCAGACAAACGAACAGCATACAAGGTGCTGCAACTGGGCTATTACTGGCCATCTGTCTTCAAGGATTCTAAGGCATATGTCAAACAGTGTGACAGTTGCCAAAGAATAGGAAGACCTATCATGTCAGATGAAATGCCGCTCAAGCCTCAAGTCCTCATTGAGCCATTTGAACAGTGGGCACTTGACTTTGTTGGACCCATTAATCCACCGTCAAATGGAAAAAGATACATTCTGGTATGCACGGATTATGTAACAAAATGGGCAGAAGCCAAAGCAGTGAGCAGAGCAACTGAAGACACAGTGGTCACATTCCTCTTTGAAGAAATTTTTGTGAGATATGGAGTACCTAGACAAATTGTGACAGATCAAGGAACACAGTTTACATCAAAGTTAGTACGGGATCTGACAGAGAAATACAAGATTAAACACAGAAAGTCTACTCCATATCACCCTCAAGCAAATGGTCAAGTAGAATCCACAAATAAGGTCTTAGAAAACATCATGACTAAGACAGTTCAGCTGAATAGGAAAGATTGGTCTGAGAAGTTAAAGGATGCATTATGGGCTTACAGAATAACATGGAAAAATACAACTGGGTTTAGTCCATATCAGTTGGTCTATGGGAAAGAAGCCTTATTGCCTATTGAGTTCCAGATACAAACATTTAGGCTAGCAGCTGAATTGGGCATAGACTTGACAGAAGCACAACAACAAAGGATCATGGAGCTGAATCAATTGGATGAGCATCGTCAGCAAGCTATAGAGCATACAAGATTGGTACAAGAGCAAAGAATGAAATGGCACGACAGATATATTAAAACCAAGACATTTCAGAAGGGAGACTGGGCCTTATTATTTGACTCCAAGTTCAAGGATTTCAAGGCAAAATTTACCACACATTGGCTTGGGCCATATGAAATCGAGGAAATCTTTGATAATGGAGCAGTGAAGATAAAGACCATTGACCAGGACCCCACCTCATTTGTTGTAAATGGTCATAGGCTGAAAGTTTATCATCAGCCTATTAGTAAAGAGACATTCATGAAACAACTGGTAGAAGAATCAGAACTGGAAATTATGGCTCTGCCATCTTCCAGTTCAGAAAAAGAATAAAGCAATAGATATATATATATAAATAATAAAAAAAAAAAAAATAAATAAATAAAAAAAAAAAAAAATTGTTTGCTGGTGAAAACCAGGCAACTGGCACTAAGCAAACACGAATTCATAGGGGAAAACCAGGGAAACCTGGACTCTATGAATTCACTATTCTTGTTTTACTATTCTCACATCATTTCAATGCAGGACCTTTCCACAATTGACTTGAGGACAAGTCAAACATTCAACAAGGGAGAGTCTTGAAGCAAGCTTTTAGCTGTTACAGCTAAGGTATTATGTTGATCACTTTGGACCTGAAGCAAATTTGTTGCAGCAGAACCTGAAGGGACCTGAGTTGAAACATTATTCAGTGGGACCTGAAGCAAACTTAGATTGCAGCAGATCAAATCATTTCAGAAGTATTGCAAAGGGACCTGAAGCAAACTTGTTGCAGCAGCACCAGAATAGAATCGACACAATATTTCAGAAGCATTGCAGAGGGACCTGAAATGAAAAAATTATTCAAAGGGACCTGAACAACTCAAGAAGCGGAGCATAGTGAACAAGAAGCAGTAATAAAAAGTCTACTATCCACAACATTTTGGATTCCATTCCACCTGAACAAACAGCATTCAACATTCAACCTGTACAAACAACACCAAGGGAGTATATTCATAAGCCATTTTTGTGCTTGAAATTCAATTTTTTTTTAGAAACTTCTAGTTTTGATTTAATTGAAGTAAGTATCTGCAAATATTCATTCCCAGTATATACCCTACATTCCCTATTCATCTTCCATTTCATTTCATTCACATAAACTTTCCCTAGATAGTTTTTTTAAATGCAAAGAGATCACACTGGGACCACTCTTTTCACATGTACATGAAGTCAAGCATCAGAATGATTATAATTTTAAACATGACCCCAGGGTCATTTTAAAATTATAAAAACTATGTTATAAGAATATGCGCTAAAGTTATTAAAGCATTGAACATAAACATTATAGGTTATAAGGTGCTAAAGTGATTTCAAATGAGCATAACCTAATAATGTTTCAAAAGACATAGAGAAAGCGCATATATTAAAGACAATGGTTATAAGTGTATTGCGCAAATAATATAAAGACATATTTATATACCCTAAGGCGCATATCCAAATAATCAACAGCATATAACATAGTAATATAAGGACCGCGGGCAATGTAATGGTGATAGAAATGAGGCCGTGAACATGCAATATAAAGGTGATATAAGTGAGGCCGTATGCATTCAACGGCAGTGGTAAGTGAACTATGGCGTATATATATATTGCAATATATATCAAATGCACCAAACCGTAACATTTCCATATGATAGTAAAGGAGCAATAAGACATAAACAAAGATATGACTAAAACTATGATATAACAGTGCGCATGCAAACGTTATATAGTTAAGTCATAAACCTTATGAATACATCGTATGGAATGGAGGAAACGAGTTTACGGCATAATTGCACACGCCATATGATAATGATCACACAGTGGTGCTACAGCCAGGTAATATGAATGATAATAATCACGTTATATCATTATCGTGAAAGGTATGGAAGCGGCCGTAAGATAACAATGCAGCAGTAGTGAATGGAATAAAGACCCATATTCACCACGCAGCCCAACAGCTCAACACAGAATACGGTAGGTGACACGGTGTTACACCAGTCAGAGGGTATTGGTTGATGGAAACGGCGGACCATGAGTAATTCAAATGGCCAGCTACCAACGTCTACCAACAATGAACCGCAGGGTATACGGAGAAAACGGTCATGAAATAACCATCCCTGCGTTGATTCAAACCACCATTTCCTCATTGCCGAGAGCTCAGAGAGTTGGGTTTGTGCCAAAAACAAAGCAAAAGGCAGAAGGAGTGAGTTGAGAGGAATTTTAAAGGGAAATTCTGAGGCAAAGAAGCCGAGTTTGGCAAACAAACAAGGTGAGAACTTGAGTGCTTTTCGCTCGGCGACTATAGATAAGATTGAGTCCGCCATTACTCACACAGTTTCATTGTTTGACACCAGTGCGACTGTCCAAGAAAGAAGGGATTCGAAGGTTTGTTTGCGTCCCACGCGGCCAGTGACAGCCAGGTAACCCTAAAAATCCGGGATAACTCTTTGTATACAGCACGTAGGGAAGGATTGATTAAATGTTAATGCATAGACTGTGGCGTGAAAACAATAATAATCGGCCAAGCATTTAAAATCACTGGTTGCATGCATTACACGACAGAGGGAAATGAGAAATCAAATGCATCCAACATGGTGAGGTGGTTTAAATGACTAAGCGTGAGGGTTGTTGTATTTATAACCACTGTTTGTTGAACTATAGTTTGCCAAGAGCCGCCAAGTCTTCAAATGCATATGTATATGTTTTCAATATGCGCCATTGTCATCGGCTGTCAAACAAGTCATGAGGGTTTGTGAATACATGGTTGCACCGAACAGAATGTCGACATATGCATTAAATTGAGATTTTAAAAGTGCTGTTGTGTGTATATATGAGTTGTAACGCATTAATATATGCCGTGGGTATTGTCAAAAAGAACAGAGGAATGCTGTAGGGGTGCATGTCAAAACGAGTCTTCAACCGTGTTCATGTTTCACTGTGCGCATATATTCATATATTTGTGCCATTAAAATGCATAGGATTGTCTGCAAATTTGTTGCATTGACTGCAAATCCTAATTGAAATCGACTTTGCATTATTTTGTGCCTTAAGGCCGAGGGTTTCATTGACTGTGTTTCTTTAAAAAAATTGTTTGCCATTTGTTTTGAGCAGTAAGAATATGAGGCCGAGCGCATGTGAATAGCCCTCTAGGCTCAAAACGTTGTCTGCAATTTTTTTTGATATTTTTGTGAAATGATGAGAGGGTTTAGGCCGAGAGCAAAGTTGCTTGTATACACAGTCATGTTTTTAAAATTTTGAAAGGCCAGTGCAATTTGCGCATTAAACACAGTCAATATTTGTGAATTTTTGAGAGGCCGAGAGCAATTTTTGCATTATACAGTCATGTTTTTTTCATTGTGAATAAACAAGGAATGTTTTGAGGAACTGTTAAGAGGCCGAGAGCAAAAATTTCCATTGTGAATACACAGAGAATGTTTGAGGAAGCCGAGAGCAAAAATTTTTCTTATTTTTTTATTTAAATACACAATAACACATGATTGGGAAAACATGGTTAATTCTATATGTGTATTTACTTTTCAAAAACATACTGAGGGCAGTATATTGATAATGGATATTCAGGTGTGGTGTGCCTTGAAACAGGGGTTTGAAACAGGTTTATACAGAGGAAAGACAGCAGAGATTTAAAGTTGAATCAGAGAGGGCAGGTAAGCCTCATTGCTTCTACAATTTCATTTAAAAACAATCATCATTATCCTTGTCAAAATGAAGTTAGTAACAGCAGAAGATTATATTTATTGGTTCACAGAAATCATGACAAACCGGGTAGAACCAAGATTTCAAATAGAGAGTTGGAGCAAAGAAACTGTAGAAAAATTATATCAGTCAGGAATGATAGGATTTCTACAGAAGTTTAATGGTCATTCAGAACAGATAACTAAGGAGTTTATCAATAATTTCAGTCAAGACAAAACTCAAGTAGGTGAACTCAGTATCCCCGTAACTCAGGAGTTCTTATCCAAAGCCTTAGAGTTGCCTATGATAGGAGAAAAATATCATAAGGGTTTGCATTTCAAGGAGAAAGCATGGACTTTCTTCCTTGAAAAGAACAGGAAAGGCACCTTTGATAGAGCTAAGGGGATACCCCGGGAATGGTTCAATGAACCATGGGGAGAACTAGTTATGGTTATTCAGAAATTTTTGACTTGTGACCGACAGTATAGCATTGCTCATCTATACCATGTTAGATTGCTGCAGCACATAAAAGGAGATGGTAGAATAAACTTGCCATATTTTCTATATAAAAGTCTTGTCAAAATGGTTGAAACAGTGAAACAGGAGCACAAGCCAAAGGCAACACAGGTATATCATCAGGGGTTAATTAAAATCTTGGTAGAATATCAGGTGAAATCAAAGGGGTTAGAATGGAAGGAATTTATGCATAAAAATCATTTCATTGAACAATTTGTTGATATACAAAACAAAGTAGAGCAAGAAGATAAAAGCATAATGAACTCTCCCTTCTATCCTAGAACCAGAGCTAGAAATATGGCCATGCATGAGATTGATACATCTGTTATGTCTGTTCCTAGGACTAGGAATTCTATTGATTTTGAACAGGAGGTAGAAGCATATTCTCCTAGGAAACCAGAAGAACAGGATATAGCACAAGAACCCCTTGAGAGAGATTCCATATTTGATAATGATGCAGGAGAATCATTGATGAAAACCACCCAGGATTTTGAAAAGGAACTGAATTTGGCCAAGATCCAAGACTTAACAGATCAGCTAGGAATAAGTAAAATTGTTGAGAGGCAATTAAAATCAGAGAATAAGGCACAGAAAAAGGATAATGCAAAGTTAATGAAAACAAATGAACAATTACAAGAAGAAATAAGCAGGTTGCAAAAGAGAAATGATTTGCTTTCCAAACAGGCATTCCAGTGGTTAAAAGATAAAAACATGTGGAAAGCTAAATATGAAAAGCAGAAGGTTAAAGCAGCAATGTTAAAGGCCAAACAGGAATCAGAATTTGATTGTGTGAACAGGGAAACAGATACAGGTACAACATCTACTTCAGAGGGCAGAAGGTCCAAGAGGAGCAAGCAAGCATGGGGACATGCTTGATCATAAGCATGGGAGAGATGTTGGGCTTCAGTTTTGATCTCATTTTGCTTTGATAAACTTATCTAGTTATCCATTTATCCCTCATTTTCACCTCATCCATCTCATTTTAATGAATATTTGATGTCTAATCAGGTATTTAGCTTTAATTTATCAATTTCTAAAGTTTTTATTAAAGTTTGATTTTAAGTGCAATTTTGGCAATTTCAGAAATTCCCGTAATCACTTCATGTTGGATATGGATGCAGGCCACTTCAGCACGAATGGGATGCATGAATAGGAAGCTTGGGAACTAGGACCAAGCCACCTATGCTTGGTTCCAACAGAACGAGTTTTCTTATGCCTTTTTGGAGCTAGTCAATCATGACTAGTCATCCAGAAATCCCATCTAAATAGGGCTGTTTTGGGATTCCATGATATTAGTCATATTTCTTGGGATGATGGAGTTGGATTCGACTTGAATAGGTGGACTAAAGTAGATATGATTGTTAGAGTGATTTTAGATCAGTTGGTTTCATGAACTCATTATTTAAGAGCCACACTTTGATGGCTCAACACACTTGACATATGATACTATTATGCTGTAATATTTTTGGTTTGAAGACTTGAGTTGGAGACTTATGTTACTTTCATTTTGCTGATCAATACATGGATGTTTTGCTGATCTAAAGCTTCTGATATCATCTTCATAAGTGTGCAAGGCAAGGGTGGAGGGCCCCCACTCCAAGCTAAGTACACTTCCAAGTTAGACTAGTTTTATTTCATTGCAAATCTGGTTGATGATAGCTTTAGTTTTTCAAAGTCTTATTTCAGATTGTATCATGGTTATGAATAGTGATTGATTTCATTTGTTAATGGTTTATTCATCATCTAATTGAGTTGGGAAACAAATGTTCAAGTTGGGCATTCTCTCTATGAAATGGTGAATTAGAATTGGTCTCTTTCATTTACATGCAAGTGGTTTGTTTTCATTTAGATTTATATCTTGAGATGAATGAGTTACTATGGAAAGCTTTGAGTGTCTCTTAAGTTAAGAGCCTTTTTCATGTATGATTTATGCATCTTGAGTCTTTGATTGTAATCTCTAATTCATTGAAGTAATACTTGAGGTGGAAGTAGATTTCTTGAGTCAAGAACTCTTCCAATGTTCCCTCTTTTAAAGCTGATTGAATCAAGAGTTTTAAGATATATTTCTTCTTAGTTTTTAATCATTTATCTTTCAAGCATTGATTATATTAGATCTTCACAAATAGTGGTTTGCCTCCAAGAATAAAACAACCCGGATTGATAGTAAATACTTGTGTTAATTTAAGAACATAAATTAGCTCAACACCAGGGATGTTGTTCATTTCTTCGACATTCTCCTTACAAGATCTGTTTCCAAGTATTTCCACATTAACTACATGACCACATCTTATTCCATCCAACTCCATAGCAATTTCTGTCATGACAAATGATTTTACCATAGAAGATCACATGGGCACTTGAGCGATCACCTTGTGGATTCGATCAGCAGAAGGAATGGTGGCTCTCTTTAAGATGATTATCATAGGAAGTATTGGTTGTCCTACCTCACTAGTGTGGCAGATATGGTAAAGTATGAAAGTGTTAATGGTTAGTCACAGGAGTTGTTAATGATTGGGATCTTAGGGCCTCTTCGCATGAAGCCTTCCATTGTTATGGCTCTTAAATGGGATCAACTGTCCTCAACTATGTAAATAGTAATTGAGCTTGGCCAATTGTTTCTATGGATGATGAACCAGTAGCCTTCAAAATCAATTGGAATTTTCACAACAACTTGGCATTAATTTGGCTCACCCCTCCAAAATTCAGTCTCCTCCCTCCTTAGTATATCTTTTCGCTCTTCCAAAATTTAGTTTAATTTTCTAGGATTTTGTCCTCTTTTTGGTTATGGTATACTAAGACGTGTTAAATAACCATTTCTAATACAAATTTATATGAAAATAAGGGCAATAAAATCATTTTTTAAACAACCATGCATCTTATTCTTAGATTTTTATACTAATAAATCATATGTTTTGTTTTTTCATGTATTTGAACTAGAACAATTCAATAGACACTTGCCGAAGATTCGCTGGAATAGTTTAGAAGACATTGACACTTGCATTTTAACAGGTACACAATATACATGCCACCATTTACAATTACATTGACATAATAAATATCGCCATGTGTACATCATCTCGAACACATAAATTGGCATTTGTCTTAGAAAAGGATAACTTGTTTCAAGTAAACAATTTCTCATATGTGATTGGAGACTATTTGTTTCATAGTTTACAACTTTTACTACATTGTACATATATATCAATAGAAATAATAAAAGGAGCAGTGAAGTATTTTAGAAAATCTTTAGCAAAAAAAGATAAGCAAGCAATTATGTCTTATCAACATGAACTCCATGAAGAGTCATTAACAGAAATACACAACATCAGTGATCGTGATTTGCATTTTGCAAAAATGTCTAGATCAACTTCACTTGATATACCTCTAGAATCTCGAGGACTATGGGGAGACATTTTTTGTATACATTGGTTATCAAATTGGTTGAAAATTCCATTTAGAATTTGGTCCAAACCAAAATTGAAAATGTATTTGCACTTTAATTCAAAAATTGCAACAAATACTTATGATATACTATTTCACGATGAAGATCCTATAAATGGCCACTTTGAGCCATTGCTTTGCAAAAATGACCCTATTATGGTTTCTGCGTGCTTGAAGCAAACATACATTGCATATGAACAAATTAACTTATGCATCTTTGAACATCGAACATTTAGGGCCATGACCAGTGTCGGTAGAGTGCCCATGTTCAATAACATATATGGTGAGAGTGCATTTGAAACAATTTGTTATCTTCTAGATAATGGATATAGTGTGACATGCCTTCGACTTATCATTGCACAAACATTTTGTAATGCAGTTGTTCAAAATGACCCATTTGCAATTAGATGCATAGCATAGCATATATACTTTAGTTGTATAGAAAAGTACAAAACAATAGCTACTTGGAAGGAATGCATAAAACAATTAGCATTGCCCTATAACAAGGGAAATATTGAAGGAGATCTATTTGTCTTTGCTTTGTTAAGCAAAATGCTAAACATACATTTCGTCATTTGGTCTGCAACTACAATGTCCATATTCAGGAACATATGTAATTCAGAAACAATACTTAGAACTTTGAACATATTGCAATTTGAAACAAGTATAGGTCATGTCTACTATGAACCTTTAGAACATATAGGCAAAATTGAACGTCGAATAATAGGTGAACTTGGTGCAACCAAGTTCAAAGCATCTGAAGCAATAACTGATCTTGGTGCAACCCAATTCAAAGCCTCTTGTAGCTTAAACAAGTACAACAAAATTCTATCTTTGCATCTCTTGTTAAAGAAACTATTCGAAGGAAGTTGAAAACACAGAAAATGAAATTTTCATATAACACAACAACAATGAAACAATACATAGTGCTAGAATATTTAGAGCATCAGTGCACAAAAACATCTCATGTTCCAATTGACATTAACATTGAGGATAATTTCATCTTTGAATCAATGCAGTGTTTGAAAAACAGTGTTGCGAACAAGCCTGAAGCAATAGATCAACTAAATGCAGGCAAATTCAAAACATCTTCTTCCCTAAATAAGCAGAAGAAAAACTTGTCTTTGCATCTGCGTAAAGGCACTATTCGAAGAAACTCAAAAACACATAAGAGACAACTTGAATATAATCCAACAATAATGAAACAATAAGTAGAGCATTATTATCGGTAACTGATGCCCCGAGGAAAGAAAATGCAATCACCTAGTAAGGAACCTGAAAGCTCTAGCATGACTCATGAAGAAGAGGAAGAAATGCAACATGATATATCAAAATTACAAGACCAAGTGCAACAACTGTCCCTTGCATAAAAAAGAACAGAATCTAAGATGGATGGTTTAAAGAAAGGCGTAGAAGCTAAGATGGATTGTTTAAAGAAAGGTGTAGAAGCTAAGATGAATGACATGGAAGCTAAGATGGATGATTTAAAGATAGATTTGAAGACAGACATGGAAGAATTGAAGATAAATATGAATAAGTTGCTACAAGAAAGGGTCACTAATGGTGAAAGGGTAGTAAAGGAAACTCATGATGAGAACAAAAGAAATGTTAATCATGATTCCATACAATCTAATGTTGGATCAAAGACCCACCATATTTCAAAAATCGATATGAGGAAATTTGATGGCAAGGATCCCGCAACATGGATATTACAGATGGAGCAATTTTTCGATCTCAATAATGTGCAAAACTCACAAAAGGTACGTATTGCAACTTTATATTTGGAGCCAAATCAGTTTGTATAGTATCAATGGCTTTGCTCTCGTAAACAATTTATCACTTGGGCAATTTTTACGGAAGAATTGATAGCACATTATGAGGATACAAAAAGAAACACTTTTTTTAGCCAATTGATAAGTCTCAAGCAAAAGGGTTCAATAATGGAGCATATTGAGGAGTTCCAAAAATTGAACATAAGGGTAAAAGATATTCCAGAGGAGCATAGGATTGATGTATTCATAGGGTCTTTGAAGGATAATATGCAACATGATTTTCACCTTTGGGAACCTGATTCATTAGAAAAGGCATTTAGGTTAGCAAGAAAAATGGAAAGCAAAATTATGGCAACCAGGAAGCATACCACTCACAACTATAAAGATGGAAGTGTTGTTGCCGCTAGTCTTCCACAACCTATAAGGTTGACACCACAACAATTGGAAGAAAAAAGAGCAAAAGGGCTTTGTTACAGTTGTGATAGCAAATACACTAAAGGTCAAAAGTGTGTTGAGAAGAAATTATTCTACATAGATTGTGAAGAGGAAGAAGAAAAGGAGCAAGAAAGGTCAAAAGAAGAGGATATACTCCAGGAACATGAGAAGAAAACCTTTTGGCCAAGAGGGGAGACATGAGAATGTCTATGATAACTTACAGTCCAGAAAATAGATAGCACATGTTGTTAAAGCGGTCAAGACAAAGGCTACCTCTTCTGCATTCGGTAGTCTCAAGAAAGGAACCATGTCAAGAAAGGAACCATGTCATCTCAAAGGCCTCCTCCAAGAAAGGAACCGTGTCATGTCTCAAAGGCCTCCAATAAAAAAATGAGAATGGCAAGGAAGTAATTCCACTACCTGGGTTTGCTATTTTGTTTCTTCCACCTTGCAGAAATTAAATGATCAGCCTCGTTGTTTCATGGACTGCAAATAGGGAGCAGATCAAAGAGGAAGATGAATTCTTTAACTGTTCCTATAACTATTGCATGGGCACCTAGAATTAGCTATGATGGGAATCCATAGACTCTACTTGGGTGAAGATGGCTCAACTTAGTTGTTAGAAGAACAATTGGGAATCCATAGACTATGCTTGGGTGAAGATGGCTCAACTTAGTTGTTAGAAGAACAATTATTTTCTCAGCCAATGAGGTAAATTGGATTCACGTTTATGATAGCATGAATACTAGTATTATTTCAGTGATATCTGAGGCATTTCCATCCACATTTTACGATAAATAAACGTCTTTCAACTATTTGAATCATGGTACAAGCACTACCTTGACTGCTTTAAAGGAAATTCACTATGAAAATGGATTTGGTTAGCCCTCCCTAAATACGATTGTGGGAAGATTTGCTTGACATGAAGCAGGGTTAATTAATAATTCTTACTTCTAGCCTTAATGATCGCAGAACATGCCAAATTGCTATTGGCGTAGCATATCCAATCAAGGAAGTCCAAGCCATCAATTCTCCAAACTAGTACTGAATTGCACACAGTGGTAATGCCATGCTGAAAACTAAATTATAACTGAAAACTGCGACGAACATATTAGTTGGGTCCTATTTTTCTGTCTTTCTATATAAGATGTACATATAATAGAGATAAATATCGAAATAAATAGAGACAACAAAAATAGTTGAGAGACCCCAATTCGCCACTCTAATTAGTTCATTGGTCCAACTTTCAGGGGTTTTCCCAAGTTGCAGACTGTCATTCTGGCAATATAAATTATAAATTATAATTAAGCAACTACTGGCACACATCCGACCATACTACATCAGTCCCTTTTTTTGTTCCTCCATAAATAGTGTTGATATACTAAAGATAAAAATGAATATAAATAGGGTATTTATTACTTCAGAGGGCGGCGATAAAACTTTTTAACGATTTATTGATTCCAAATGGAAATGGATATAATAAATCTGTAGATGGGTATTCAACTCTTTTCAAAGCAAAATAGCCTTCGAGCATGACCTGTACAAATACAAAAATTATTAGATACAACAGTTGGTTGGAATGAATTAAATTGGAATCTAGCAAAATACATAATCTTGTTAAGAGAACTTGACTAGTTTCTGACCTTAACATGCATGAAAAAGTTCATCATATACTTCATTGGTTGTTATCAAAGTTCTTCAACTATCCTAAAAGGCCACCTCATGCAAAGTCCGAAGACTGCACAGAATGAGGTTTTAATTCACATTCATCTATTTAGGAGAGCCCTTGCTGCAAAAAACATTCAGAGGACCATATCTATTGAACGTCTCTGTCAAGATATCATCATCAAGAAATACATTGAACTCTTTCCATTTGCAAAAATGGATAAAAACCCTCAGAAGGAAATATTCTACTGGATCATCTTTTTGGAAAGATCAGCTCTTGTGTTATTCTTCTCTGTGTTAGGTAACTCTTTAGCATGGAAGATGCACAATGGGAGAAATGTAGATTATGGACGGAACCTTGGAGAGAGGGAAGGAGGTTTACAAAGTTTCAGAGGAATTGAAGACTCAGCTATCTCAACAGGGTTATGAAACACTCGTTGATGATTGAGATGAGAACAAGGCATCTGTTTAGTCCTTAGGTTGGACATCAAAGCGGAACTAGGGTCTCCAATGAAATCTTACAAAAGAATGGAGTGCTTAAGTGTGCAAGAAATAATGACTAATTACAAGGAGTAACCAGTTACCCTACTTATCCATATCTTCACCCTTTAGACAATAGTATACCATTATTCTATTGTTGTTAAGACAAGTTGTAATATTAGTATCAGGCCTAAGGGATGAGGGAAGAAATAGGGATTTTTAAGAGCTTCAATCCTTCAATAGGAATAGACTATAGTACTTAGAATTAGATAATATCCTTATACTGACTCCTTTATCCTAAGTTGTTCAGTAGACACATTATAACTTGATACTAGTGCTAAACCAAGGCTCCTACAATACTATTTACCGTAACAGAAAATGTAAATTCGATTCTTGGTCTTACGCTGTACAATAGTACATTAAGAGTCTTAGAATTGGATTCCTTATAAGATTCATCTAGCAAACCCCAACCCGAAGAGGACCCGTGGTGTAGTTGAGACCTATCAAAATTGAAAATGGCTCACACTCAAGCAAAGAAGTATCGGGTAAGTATGCAAGTAAAAAGTCAATTGTTGGCACTGCACCTATGTTCAACATTCATTTGTGTTACTTTGTACACAGTACAAAATTGTGAGAATAATGATGAAAGTTGACCAAGTCTCCAGTAAAACACATTAAAGTGGGCAAGTGATCAATTTAGACAACGTGTTCATACATGCTTACTAGATTAAGTCCCAATAGCCATGATTCAAGGATCCTCCTATACCAATATATATTTCAGGACAACCCTAAAAAAATTAAAACTGCAACTTTAAAAGAATATTTGTCACACAAAATATGTCATAATTCCCTTATTTAGTGTTCATCCTCTATGTACATATAAAACTATGTTAATCATTATTTTTGTGTCGAGTTATCTTTTAGTGCAAATCAATCATTTGGACAATACCCCATCTTTTGTATGTAGATACAAATGTAAAACGCCCATCCCCCCAAATTAGGAACTCTTATTTAACTCTCACCATTCTTTGTCTTCTGTAGATATACTTGCACGCATGACCTAGATTATCTTCATATTAGACAATTTTTATTATTAACATGTTGCTTTCAGATGCTGGATCAAGTCATGAAAAAAAAGGAACTGTGTATCCTACATAATAATTAGGGTTCAAAAATAAAAATAAGAGGGAAAAATGAACTAGATATTGTAGATGAGGACGTCAAGTAATTTATATCTAAGTACTTACAAATGAAGTAGGCCCATCAAGTGTCGTACCAAAATCTAAGTTTGCTAGATCAAAATATGAATTTTGATGCATTTCCTTTTCGTGTCCATTCCCTCCAATCCGACCACAATCAGACAAACCAGGGATGTTGTTCATTTCTTCAACATTCTCCTTACAAGATCCGTTTCCAAGTATTTCCACATTAACTAAATGACCACATCTTATTCCATCCAACTCCATAGCAATTTCTGTCATGACAAATGATTTTACCATAGAACATCACATGGGCACTTGAACGATCACCTTGTGGATTCGATCAATAGAAGGAATGGTGGCTCTCTTTAAGATGATTATCATAGGAAGTATTGGTTGTCCTACCTCACTAGTGTGGCAGATATGGTAAAGTATGAAAGTGTTAATGGTTAGTCACAGGAGTTGTTAATGATTGGGATCATAGGGCCTCTTCGCATGAAGCCTTCCATTGTTATGGCTCTTAAACGGGATCAACTGTCCTCAACTATGTAAATTGTAATTGAGCTTGGCCAATTGTTTCTATGGATGATGAATCAGTAGCCTTCAAAATCAATTGGAATTTTCACAACAACTTGGCATTAATTTGGCTCACCCCTCCAAAATTCAGTCTCCTCCCTCCTTAGTATATCTTTTCGCTCTTCCAAAATTTAGTTTAATTTTCTAGGATTTTGTCCTCTTTTTGGTTATGGTATACTAAGACGTGTTAAATAACCATTTCTAATACAAATTTATATGAAAATAAGGGCAATAAAATCATTTTTTAAACAACCATGCATCTTATTCTTAGATTTTTATACTAATAAATCATATGTTTTGTTTTTTCATGTATTTGAACTAGAACAATTCAATAGACACTTGCCGAAGATTCGCTGGAATAGTTTAGAAGACATTGACACTTGCATTTTAACAGGTACACAATATACATGCCACCATTTACAATTACATTGACATAATAAATATCGCCATGTGTACATCATCTCAAACACATAAATTGGCATTTGTCTTAGAAAAGAATAACTTGTTTGAAGTAAACAATTTCTCATATGTGATCGGAGACTATTTGTTTCATAGTTTACAACTTTTACTACATTGTACATATATATCAATAGAAATAATAAAAGGAGCAGTGAAGTATTTTAGAAAATGTTTAGCAAAAAAAGATAAGCAAGCAATTATGTCTTATCAACATGAACTCCATGAAGAGTCATTAACATAAATACACAACATCAGTGATCGTGATTTGCATTTTGCAAAAATGTCTAGATCAACTTCACTTGATATACCTCTAGAATCTCGAGGACTATGGAGAGACATTTTTTGTATACATTGGTTATAAAATTGGTTGATAATTCCATTTAGAATTTGGTCCAAACCAAAATTGAAAATGTATTTGCACTTTAATTCAAAAATTGCAACAAATACTTATGATATACTATTTCATGATGAAGATCCTATAAATGGCCACTTTGAGCCATTGCTTTGCAAAAATGACCCTATTATGGTTTCTGCGTGCTTGAAGCAAACATACATTGCATATGAACAAATTAACTTATGCATCTTTGAACATCAAACATTTAGGGCCATGACCAGCGTCGGTAGAGTGCCCATGTTCAATAACATATATGGTGAGAGTGCATTTGAAACAATTTGTTATCTTCTAGATAATGGATATAGTGTGACATGCCTTCGACTTATCATTGCACAAACATTTTGTAATGCAGTTGTTCAAAATGACCCATTTGCAATTAGATGCATAGCATAGAATATATACTTTAGTTGTATAGAAAAGTACAAAACAATAGCTACTTGGAAGGAATGCATAAAACAATTAGCATTGCCCTATAACAAAGGAAATATTGAAGGAGATCTATTTGTCTTTGCTTTGTTAAGCAAAATGCTAAACATACATTTCGTCATTTTGTCTGCAGCTACAATGTCCATATTCAGGAACATGTGTAATTCAGAAACAATACTTAGAACTTTGAACATATTGCAATTTGAAACAAGTATAGGTCATGTCTACTATGAACCTTTACAACATATAGGCAAAATTGAACGTCGAATAATAGGTGAACTTGGTGCAACCAAGTTCAAAGCATCTGAAGCAATAACTAATCTTGGTGCAACCCAATTCAAAGCCTCTTGTAGCTTAACAAGTACAACAAAATTCTATCTTTGCATCTCTTGTTAAAGACATTATTCGAAGGAAGTTGAAAACAGAGAAAATGAAATTTTCCTATAACACAACAACAATGAAACAATACACAGTGCTAGAATATTTAGAGTATCAGTGCACAAAAACATCTCATGTTCCAATTGACATTAACACTGAGGATAATTTCATCTTTGAATCAATGCAGTGTTTGAAAAACAGTGTTGCGAACAAGCCTGAAGCAATAGATCAACTAAATGCAGGCAAATTCAAAACATCTTCTTCCCTAAATAAGCAGAAGAAAAACTTGTCTTTGCATCTCCTTAAAGGCACTATTCGAAGAAACTCAAAAACACATAAGAGACAACTTGAATATAATCCAACAATAATGAAACAATAAGTAGTACTAGAATATTTGTGTCAGTCAAGATCAAGAAAAAGATTAAGGAACAGCTCAACAGAATTATCAATGTCTGAAGAAAAATATCTAGCACAGCTAAATGATACACCTATCTTTCATTGTTCAATATGTCAAAGAACCTTCTTTAGAAGATATTCTTTTCTGATGAAACAAGTGAACCAAAAAACACGCGCAAAAAACATTAGGAAACCACTAGCTTGTTTCCATGAATTTGAAAAACCTAGTTTTGAAAATGTCGAAAATAACAGTTCCTTCATTTGTAGTCTTTGCAAAAAAGCATTTTCAGATGACACAATTTCTAAATACGCAGTTCTTGCAAAAACAAGAAGAAATAAAGGCACTAGAACACTTAGTCAACTTACTAAACTAGAAGAAAGACTAGTGGCATTACGATTGTCTTTTTTTGCAAATAAATGAAATGAGCCATCGACATAAAAAACCACAACTAGTTTTAACTGGAGGAGTCACCAATGTCCCAACTAACATATGTGTAATTCAATCTTTGTTGCCTCGAAACATAAAAGACATTGACACAGTGGCAGTTGTGCTAAAAGAGCATTTAAAATTCAAAAGTGCCTATGCATTTGGTCGGGTTCGAGTTCACATAGTCATGAAAGCATTAAAACAATTATGCAAAACAACGCTTTACAAGTTAGAAAATGTTACGATAGACGACAATTGGAAACAATTGTTCATAGAAAACCAAGGAGCATATGAAAGTACATATGATATTGGAAATAATGAAAACGATAATCAGGGTTTTGATGAACCGATCACCAAAACATTGGTCCATGGTTTCACTGATCCGCATATTATACATGACCTTGTAAATAGACAAATTAATATTGCACCTGTTGCAGGTTATGTTCCATTAGGAATTTTCCAAGATAAATACTCATAAGAAATGAGTTTTCCATCATTGTTCTATGGAAAGAAATGGCCAACTGATTTGTCGAAAAACTTTACATATCAAAAAATCTGTCAATGGGGAGTCCTACATAAAAATCATGACTTTTCTTACCATTATGCTAACTTATTTTATAAAGCAATTTGCATTATCATAAACCAAGTATTGAATGTTATGTGAATTAGAATTAGAAAAGGCCAATTGAAAGGAAGAAAACTACTTGTAAAAGATGTTAACCAAACAAAATTTGGAATACATTTTGAAATTTGACATTGCGTACGTGAACTTAAAAAAAATTCACACTTCACCAGACTACCATTAAAAAATACTTAAAAAACTATATGCAATGATTCGACAACTAGGTCCACCTACTTTCTTCATGTCCTTTAGTAGCGCAGAGCATCTTTGGGAGCCTTTGATGAATGCATTAAAACATATAAGGCAAAGCACTACAAGACCAAACAAAAATGAATTGTGCACTCATTAATAAGAAATGATCCTGTAACTTGTGCACATTACTATAGATCTAGGATGGATTCTTTGCGTCAATTAATAGCTCATGATTACACGTATTATGGAGAAATTGATGACTACTTCTACGACACAAAATTCCAAGACATAGGAAGTGAGCATGAACATGGCCTATTATGGATAAAATTTGCACCAATCTATGGTAAAGACACAAACATTCATGTTGAAAATTCTGTTGATAAATACGTGTCGACTGATTCATCGGTTCTACCAAAAGACCTTAGAATCGTCCAACATCATTGTCACACAAGAACTTGTAGGAAACATACAAATTCCAATTTCATATTTAATTTTCCAATACCTCCAATGAAAACAACAAAAATACTTGAACCTCTTGAATTTGATAGCGCTAAAACAAAAACAAGTTTAAAACTAATATTTGACACAATAAAAAATGTCAATTATGATCAAAAGGATACATTTGATAGCTTATTGCATAGCATTGGATTAACAAATGATGAATACATACATGTTATCCAATGTACACTAAATCATACAACTTTATTTCTTTACTCAACACATCCCAACAATTTGGATTCAAACGCTGACTCTCAATTTGTACTCAATTCATATGCCGCTGCGATGTGTTGTAGTTCCTATATGACAAAAAAATATAAAACACTTACATTGACCTTAAATAACATATGCGAAAATCACCTTAAAACAAAATCAGATATCATGAACACTTTTAATTGTCTAGGAAAAGCTTTAGTAAACATGCAACAAATGTTTGCACAATAAGCAGTGCACATTGTGTTATCGCTTCCATTAAACTGTAGTCAACGAAAATGTATTTTCATTAACTCATCTCCTATAGAGAAATATGCATTTGCTTTGAAAATAAAAAACACTTGCTAATGGAACCAGACGACCTTGAATACATATTGTGTCCACAAATGATTAACTATTATATTCTACAACCTATAGCTATTAATGCTATATGTTTAGCAAAACTTGCATCTAGTTATATAAACAAAGGACACAAATGAAAACAAGCAAATAATCCATATGTCATTAGGTGCGTGAGATATAACAAATACTAATACATTGAATTTTTTTGTAGAGAACAATTAATGTTATAATATCTGTGTCGAGTCAATGAGACCACGATCAAGCAACATCACCCAAGTTGACAATATGCATATGTTGCATTGGAAAAAAAATTAGGCAAAATGAACGAAAAATTAGATTTGTTACAGGACCTACATGGGGTGACATAGATGATGCAGTCAATGCAATAGAAATACAAACTGAACAATTATAAGACATAGATAGCCTAAAACCAAATGAAATAGAAAATATGAGATTTGATAAATCCATCAATGAAAAATACAAAACATATGATTTCCAAAGTGTTTTGTAACATTTTCAACATACAAAGAACTTGAATTTACTATCTACAAGGCCATATGAAATTGTCAATCAACCAAAATATACCAGAAGGCATAGAGTATTATGAGTTAATGTGACAATTAAACCCAAAACATGCAAAATTGTTAGTTGGCTTGATAGCAAGAAAACTTTATAGGCCAGATGAACCAATTAATTTTTTCTTGACAAGAGGTGTGGGAAGAGGAAAAACATTTATAGCGCTAACAATTTTCCATTCCTTAGTACGTGTTGTCACTCACTGCATTGCGTGTTTCTATTGGAGAAGGTTGCCCAAGAGAATTGAAGTTTGAAGCCACCTTCCTAGGCCACATAATATCTCAAAGCTTAATCGTACCCTCTCCATTCCACAGTGCTCAGATAGAGATTTCCAATGGTATATGGAAGTCCAAGATTAGACTTCTAGATCAGAAGTTAGAACATGTTGAAGTTACCCTTGGAAAGCCCAAAAAACAAAGAAAATGACCAAGTATAAAGGCAAATCGCATATCGGGGGGTCGTGGCACATAGCAAGTCAGGGTTTTGCAATGTGGATCGCTGATATCGCATATCAGCGATAAAAGAAACAAAGGGGTGCACATAAACGTCAGTTCATGAAGCCATCGATGCCAATAACACTAAAAATCACCAAAATTTGGGCCTTGTGTTAAAGCACCAGGAGGACTGAAATCCGATTAACAAAGGAAATGCATGAAAAACAAGAACGTGTGGCCTTCTTTCTCTCTCCTCCCCGTGGCAAAGCGGTTCATCAGGCATATCGGCGAAGTCGAGGATATCGCATATCAATGATGTGAGGGACTACCATCCAAAAGAAAACCATGTGAATTGTCGATTTTGCAGTGGCAGTAGGGAAGGTGAGATGGCCATACGAGGGACACGTGTCACTTAGTTCTCACGTTCTCAGGGGTCCTATTATCTATAGGGACATTTTCGTGTGACACGTGTCACAGCTCACAGGGTGACACGTAGCAGTAATGATGTCACCCCCTGCAGAGCGGCGATTGGCAATCACACAGCTTAAGGCACCCCTACACCTCAGTCCCTTCTGACCTGCGATTGCGATATGTGGGAAATCCTCCCAGATGCGATGTTTTATTTGTTCTACCCCATGAGGATTTCACGTCCAGACAAATCAGCTCGCGTTATGGAAAAATGGTAATGGAGCTTTCCCCTAACGCAGTGCGATTGTGATACCTCCAGTGGGCCCGACCTCGCATATCGGCTATCGCAGGGTTCTAAAGGTCTCAACGCCTGAAGGCTAGGCCCCTGGTCGCAACCCCCCAAGTCATATAAAGAAAGAAACAATGTGAATGTTTAAGGGATATCGGGATTTGTCTATTTCATGATGTTTTTTTACAGCTAAAGGCTAGTATGAGAAAGTCCCCCATATTGCCACCATGAGAGCATCATCAGGTACATCAAGGTGTTGATAGTGCATGACAGGGCTTTAAAGGCATGATGTGTTAGAAGTTGTGGCTTTAAGGTGAGCAGGTGGTGCATTCAAAGCCGGGATGGGATAATTCATATAGGCTCACTGTGACACGAAAATGATAGGGCTGGCGTCGAAAGTAGCTATGGATTTCAATAAGGGAGATGGAGCATTCAAAACTGTTGAGAATGTAACAAGATGATGGAACTTAGTGGAAAGGAGTCGCCTTCACTAAGTGGGCCCACAGGCCATTTTTGGCACAAAGTTTATTTTTAGACATATGGATCATGGTCTATGAGTTGCAGGATGCTATTTGTGGATGATTGGTCATGTTGGTAAAAATAGATGGACTTCTATTTTTAGACATATGGGCGGAGTCTATTTTTAGACTGCCAGGCTAAAAATAGAACAATCGAATATTATTACCTCATAATAATATTTGGACTATAAACATTATCTTATCCTCTTGGAGCACTTTAGTTTGAGCTACAGATGTGGCACATGCAGCTGTCAGAAGGAAATACGCTTTTCTTATGGGTCAGTTGAGATATTTCATGATGGACTTCAGTTAGAACTCAAGTGATTGAGTTTGGTGGAGTTGATTGAGGAGTTGATGGAGTTTTGTTCAGTTTGACTTGGTTGAACTAGTTGTATTTAGTTTAACTTCAAATACACTAGTGATGAGTGATGTGAATTAATTGTTAATTAATTCACTAATTATTAACTCATAAAGCAACTAAATAATACATCAATTAACTCTGTGCATGGATAGTTCAGTGGAGACAGGTGTTAGAGGTTGAGATTTCTATCAGTTGTGACTATAGTTGTGCATGAGATTTGCACAATCAATTGATTGAGTATTGCCAATGAGGATTGCATAGTTCAGCCAAGGGAAATACGAGTTTGGATCAGCCATACTCATCTATTCTCATGCAGGATTGCACAGTGGAGGCAGAAAAGAAGTGGAGGAGATTTGAACCTGTGATTGATTCAGATCTGAGCTAGTTTGTGTGTAACAGGTGGAGACAGTACTGAGTACTTGTGAGGAGTATTGTACTATGTATTGTTACATGTTCTCAATCATTATAATATATAGATAGTGTGGGGTTTTCAGTTGTATGCTTTCCCCGGGTTACATACTGTGTTGATATGTGTTATTGATGTGTTTCAATGTGCGCATGCGAATGTTTTGATTCTGCAAATTGATGATCAACGTAGAGGAGGTTATATATTATGCATGCATTCCGCAATAGTGTATAATCAGGATAATCTCTATAAATAAGTGTCATATTATTCAAAATTTCGTCATGGTATCAGAGCCAGGTTGATCATCATATCTATTATTTAGAAAGTGTTTACATTTTATTTCTTCAGGCAGAGTCTGTAGTCGGGCCAGGTAACCTCTCGATTCATCCTTCCTTTGGAAGGTGAGATATCCAGTAAAAGCCCATATAGTCAATCTCTGTACAAGAAATACTTTGTTCTCACGAATCTTAGATCAGAAGTGGTTGAGTTTTGAGCTGGTGGAATTCGAATTTGCAGTAGTGTTTTCTTGGTGTCAAAGTTGAAATTCTTTCAACGGATTGCAATTGGAGTATGCTCTTGAGGGCAGCGCGAATTTTATTGCATGGAAAGAAAGGATGGAGGCGGTGTTAGATGACAATGGGCTAAAGGAGTTCATAGAGGCTGAGGTCCCAAAGCCTATTGATACTGCTAGTGTTGAGGCTTGGAAAAAGAAGACAACAAAGTGTCGAAGGATTCTGTTGGAGGGCGTGAAGGATCACATTGTGTCTAGCCTGCATGGAAAGGCTTCTCCATACTTGATGTGGAAAGCGTTGACAGATCTATTCCAAAGCAAGAGCGACCAGAGGAAGTTGGTGCTCAAGGATAAACTTAGAAACATTAAGTGTGAGAAAGGAGACAGTATGCCCAAGTATCTCATGAAGTTCACTCAGTGCAGGGATGAGCTGGGAAGTGTGGGGGTGACTGTCGATGATGAGGACTTGGTGAGCTTGGCTCTCCTTGGTCTTCGGAAGAGTTGGCATTCTTATCAGGACTCTGTCAATGGTTGGGAGAAATTGCTAGGATGGGAGAGACTTTGGTCGGATCTTGTGCAGGAGGAGATCAGGCGGAATACCAGGGATGGATCTTCATCAAAGGCACCTGAGGAAGAAAATTGTGCTTTGGCTACCAAAGCAAAGAAGGGGAAGAACAAGAAAGCTTCTCATTCTGGTGAAAAAGACAAAAATCAGGACATGTCCAAGGTGAAGTGCTTTCACTGTCACCAGCACGGACATTATGCCACAAATTGTCCGCAGAAGAAGAAAAATAAGCAAGATGTTGGATCTGCAGCAAGAGAGGCCTTAGCCTCGCAGTTTGAGCTTGATTTTTCGTTGATCACATGCTTGGTATCAAGTGTGATGGGATCGGTGTGGTTCTTGGACAGTGGTGCATCTTTTCACATGACAGGAGATCGAGATTTGTTTTCTGATCTGGAGGAGAAAGATCTTGGAGTGAACATCGAGATGGGCGATGATGGTAGATACAGTGCGACCGATACTAGTACCATTTCCTTTGAGAGGGAGTCTGGTAAATCCTTCATATTCAAGGAAGTGATGCATGTTCTAGGATTGAAGAAGAATCTTATCTCTGTGGCGATGTTAAAAGACAAGGGATATGATGTTGTTTTCAGCGAGGGAAAGGCTTTCCTCCGCAGTAAGACAACTAGAGAAACCCAGAAGATAGGGGTTCGAGTCAGGAACCTTTATCAGTTGCATGTAGATGGCTGTGCAACAATGGCATGCAAGGCAGAAGGATTGGTGAGCCGGGATGATGGTGAGCTGTGGCACAGGAGATTGGGCCACCTTCACCATGGAGCCCTGAAGATATTGTAGTAGATTACTACTGGGCTTCCTAAAGGCACTCTTGCGCAGTCAGATCAGTGCAAGGGGTGTACTTTGGGAAAATTTGTGAAAGCCACCTTTCATGAGAAGGATAGTCGCGCCACGACGATCCTTGAGAGAATTCACACAGACGTGTTTGGACCTTTCTCAGTAGCTTCGACAGCAAAGCACATGTACTATGTGATCTTTGTTGATGATTTCTCTCGAAAGTGCTAGATCTTCTTCATGCAGAAGAAGAGCGAGACATACTCAAAGTTCTGTGAGTTCAAAGCACTGGTCGAGAAGGAATCAGGAAGAAGGTGAAGGCTCTTAGGAGTGACAATGGTGGTGAATTCATCTCTGGCGAGTTCAAGGACTTCTGCAGTGCAGAAGGGATTCGAAGAGAGCTCATAGCTCCCCATAACCCACAACATAACGGGGTTGTTGAGTGGAAGAACAGAATGATCGTGGGTGCTTCATGAGCGATGTTGCATGATTAGGGCCTACCCCTTCACTTGTGGGCAGAAGCATGCAATACTGCAGTATATGTGCAGAACCGTTGTCCTCACAGGATACTTGGAATGAGTACACCCGAGGAGGCTTATTCTGGTAAGAGGCCTGATATTTATCATTTGAGGATTTTTGGTTCTAACGTTTACATGCATGTGACGAAGGATGCCAAGAAGAAGCTGGAGCCGACCGCAGAGGTTAGGATATTTGTGGGGTACACTGATACGCCCCACAACTATCGTGTGTATTTTCTAGACAGTCGTAAGACTGTTGTGCGATGGGATATCAAATTTCAGGAGGAGAAAGCCATGAAGTGTTCGCTTGAGAGGGAGCCACACTTTCATGCAGATGAGGAGCTATTAGTTCCTAAGGATGAGCTTCAGGACGTGGATCAGCCACAAGATGAAGTTCATGGAGTGGAAGAGACCACTCATGCAGCACCAACCATCAGAGGGCAAAACTTCACTACAGAATCTTAGCTATTGGCTCAAGATGCAGAGAAGGTTGTAGGACCACCTACAGCTCAACGCAGACAGAGATAGTCACCTGATCGGTACACTGGATACATGGCTCTTGTGAGCAAATGTGTTGTGACTGAGCCATCCTCTTTTGAGGAAGCTGTGGAGGATCCCACATGGGTAGATGCCATGGTGGAAGAGTATGATTCGATTGTCAGAAATAGTGCATGGAAGATTGTCCCAAGACCGAAAGGGAAATCAGTGGTGGGTTTGAGATGGATCTACAAAGTGAAGCAGGCAGCTAATGGGAGTGTGGAGAAATACAAGGCAAGATTTGTTTCTCGAGGCTTCTCACAGATAGAGGGGTTCGATTATGAGGAGACCTTTGCACCTGTCACAAGGTATTCTTCCATACGGACGATTCTTGCTCTCTCAGCGCAGATGGGGTGGCACATTCATCAGATGGATGTGAAGACTGTGTTCCTCAACGGAGTCATTGAGGAGGAGGTGTACATAGAGCAGCCCGAAGGTTTCGAGATCTTTAGCAATGAGTCGCATGTGTGCAGGCTCAAGAGAGCGTGGTATGGGTTGAAACAAGCACCACGTGCTTGGTACACAAAGATAGACAGTTATTTCATTGGACTTGGATTCTCCAAGAGTGAGGTGGATCCTAACCTATACCAGATTGTGGTGGAGGGTAAGTTGCTTATCATTGTACTTTATGTAGATGATTTGATTCTGACAGGTGATGAGCTGTTGATACTTTCATGCAAGGATGATCTTGCTAAGGAGTTTGAGATGAAGGACTTGGGCCTCCTTCATTATTTCTTGGGATTGGAAATTTGGTAGCGCAGTGATGGACTATTTGTTTCTTAGGGTAAGTATGCTTGGGAGATACTGGAGAAGTTCAACATGCATGGCTGCAAGCCTGTTGATACTCCTCTTCCTGGAGGTTGGAGGAAGGAGGATGCTACTTCAGCAGAAGTAGTGGATGCCACTGTTTATCGACAGTTGGTGGGGTCGCTTATGTATCTGGTCAATACACGACCCGATATATGCTATGCTGTTAACTAGCTTCCACAAGCTATGGTTAACCAACCAAGCTCTTCTCGAAGGCAGGCAAGCATGTATTGCGTTATCTCAGAGGCACATCGGGATATGGATTGTGGTACAGACAGGAGGATGAGGTGAAGCTATGTGGCTTCATGGATGCAAATTGGGTAGGGAGCCCAACGGACAGAAAGAGCACATCTGGAGGGATTTTCGTTATCGGGTCGACAACAGTTTCTTGGTACAACAGGAAGCAGAGATTCGTGGCACTCAGTTTAGCAGAGGCCGAGTATATGGCAGCAAGTTTGGCTACATGCGAGGCTATATGGATGAGGAAAATCCTGGTCGGGTTGTTCGGTTCATACTTGGAGCCTACTGTGATTTATTGTGATAACCAGAGTTGCATTAAACTCTCGGATAATCCAGTATTTCATGATAGATCTAAGCACATTGACATCAGGTACCATCATATCAGAGATTGTGTGTAGCGAAGAATCATGTTACTTTCATACATTCCAATGGAGGATCAGGATGCTGATATCTTGACGAAGGCGCCCACCAGGAGCAAATTCGAATACCACTGAGGCAGGATAGGGGTTGCTGATAATCCATATCTTGTTGAGAGGGAGTGTTGAGAATGCAACAAGATTATGGAACTTAGTAGAAAGGAGTCGCCTTCACTAAGTGGGCATGCAGGCTATTTTTGGCGCAAAGTCTATTTTTAGACATATGGATCATGGTCTATGAGTTGCATGATGATATTTGTGGATTATTGGTCATGTTGGTAAAAATATATGGACTTCTATTTTTAGACATATGGGCGGAGTCTATTTTTAGACTGCCAGGCTAAAAATAGAACAATTGAATATTATTAGCTCATAATAATATTTTCACTATAAACATTATCTTATCCTCTTGGAGCACTTCAATCTGAGCTACAGATGTGGCACATGCAGCTGTTAGAAGGAAATACGCTTTTCTTATGGGTCAGTTGAGCTATTGCATGATGGACTTCAGTTAGAACTCAAGTGATTGAGTTTGGTGGAGTTGATTGAGGAGTTGATGGAGTTGTGTTCAGTTTGACTTGGTTGAACTAGTTGTATTTAGTTTAACTGCAAATACACTAGTGATGAGTGATGTGAGTTAATTGTTAATTAATTCACTAATTATTAACTCATAAAGCAACTAAAGAATACATCAGTTAACTCAGTGCATGGACAGTTCAGTGGAGACAGGTGTTAGAGGTTGAGATTGCTATCAGTTGTGACTATAGTTGTGCATGAGATTTGCACAATCAATGGATTAAGTATTGCCAATGAGGATTGTGTGGTTCAGCCAAGGGAAATACGAGTTTGGGTCAGCCATACTCATCTATTCTCATGCAGGATTGCACAGTGGAGGCCAGCAAGCAGTGGAGGAGATTTGAACCTGTGATTGATTCAGATCTGAGCTAGTTTGTGTATAAGGTGGAGATAGTACTAAGTACTTGTGAGGAGTATTGTACTATGTATTGTTACATGTTCTCAATCATTATAATATACAGATAGTGTGGGGTTTTCAGCTGTATGCTTTCCCCGGGTTACATACTCTGTTGATATGTGTTATTGATGTGTTTCAATGTGCGCATGCGAATGTTTTGATTCTGCAAATTGATGATCAACGTAGAGGAGGTTATGTATTATGCATGCATTCTGCAATAGTGTATAGTCACGATAATCTCTGTGAATAAGTGTCATATTATTCAAAATTTCTACAAAAACCAGGCATGGGAAGACCCAAAAGGGCCTTTTGTGACATAGATCCGAAGGTTGGCGCCGAATGCAATAAAGATAGAAATGATAGAAGTCGGCTAAGCATCACAGCAAGCCATATCATGAGGAGACTAGCAAAGACAATCACACGATGGGAGAGAGTTTTTATCTGATTTTTTATTCAGTTATTGTACTGTAATGTTCTTCCTTTCAAGGAGGCATTTAATTCTGTAATGTTTTTGGGCCACAGAGCCATCTACGACTAAGAGAGCTATGTCGACCCGATAACTAAGACTAGGCCATATATATTATGTTGTAATGAATGTTCTGGGTCCCCTCTCCAGACAAATAGGGGAAATAAAGACTTAAGAAAGGTTCAGAAATTCTAAAGAAAACACTACATGTTATTTTCAGACTGTATGGCTTTGTAAGACAGATCTTTTAGAATATGAATGAAATGGTGGTGATTCCCCCTTCAAGTATTACAATATGTTATCCCTCTGCTAAACCCATTTTATGTTCATACTTCTGCTCTGAATTCATGCAATCATAGTTGTTAGTAATATTTCAAGCCTTCCTCACATATTCATTTGTATCGACATTGTTAATGCATGTGCCTGTATGGATTATTGAAATTATATCTTTAATAGTTGTGCTTCATGAATCATAGAATCCAGTCCCTTTGTTGTCCACTATATTTGCTTGTAACTCAAATCTGTATAGAAATTCTTAATGCCTCAAGCTCTATGCATTAAGTGTAGAATTCTTGAAGCCTTATGCTCCATATAATGAGTTTCTCTTTATGCTTATCCTCTATCATTTGCTCTACAAAGCTTATTAAACTATAAGTCCTTGAACTACTCAGCCTCCATTGTTTTAAGCATATTTCTGAGATTTGTACATGTGAAGAAGTACCAGAAATTCATGTCTTACTCCTTTAGGTGAATGAACCAACCCAATATATATATATATATATATATATATATATATATATATATATATATATATATATATATATATATATATATATATATATACATACAAACTAAATGTGATGTCTCCATTTCTAGAAAATCATATGAGACACACAGAATCTAGGTGTGCCGAGGCACTGGTCTTGTAAGAAATCCAAGTTTGTCTCTGGGAGCTACAACATCTTTTGGCGTCGTTGCCAAGGAATGTATTGAAGGATTTTCCCCCGAGATACGACAAGTTGAGAACTCTTTGTGTAGGTCAGCGAAGTATGCTCTGATTGCATCCGAATCACCTTGGCGACTCCACATCCCCCATTATGATTCATCATCCTGGATTTTAAAAGACCTCACACTCGCTCAAATATATCTCAGCAGAAAGCCCCATTTGTATCTCAACCAGGAAAAATAATTTTCAAGAAAGTCTGGAAAGAGAAAACTCCCCCTGCTAATACTACCATCTCAATAGCCTTTGAAGCTTCCTCATCCAGCTCTCAGCCCGTTGTTACTCACTACTCAGGATTTGTTCCTAAGGCCCTGACATACCCTGCATTCAGTCTAGCCACTCTTGCCACTGTGTTTTCCTGCCAAGTTCCTTAGTCAAGTCTTAATCCCCCTCCATTAATCCAGATGGCTCTTCCAGGTTTTTTACTAAATAAATATGCACCTCTTAATTTACCTCAACCTCTGAGTGCAATGCCCTAGGACTACCTAAAGCATCTGCCTAGGTTCAATGGGGAAGATGATAACATGACACATAGTCACATTGAAACCTTCAGTGCTTTTGCCAGGAACATAACCATGGAACCACTGGATCTGGTCATGATACTTTTTGTACAATCCCTCGATGGAGAGGCTAGAAAGTGGTTCAAATCCCTTCCCAATGCCTCCATCACTACCTGGGAGGAACTTGAAAGTTATTTCACATAGAAATAGGGTGAAAACAAAAACCATGAGTACGTACTCACAGAGTTTAACACCATAAAGAAGAAGCCATAAGAGGATATCTCAAAATTTATAAAAAGGTTCAACAAGCAATACAATAACCTACCAGCTAAGATAAAGCCACCTCCAGCTATTGCTCGAGTAGCCTTTTTGGGAGTATTTGAGTCTGAATTTGGCTTTACTTTAAGGGAAAGGAAGTCTATCACTCTAATTCAACTCCAAATCGATGCACTTGAGGTGGAGGCAAATTTCGCCTCAGCAGGAAAGTCAAGATAAAAGCAAGAACCTACTGAGAATAAAAGAGGGAAAGAAGAGGCATCTTCCTCTGGTCGAGATAAGGATTCAGCAGACTTGAAGATGGATGAACTAGAAAAACTTATCAGCAATATATCATAGAAGGTTGGAAAGCTTGATATTGAAAACAAGAGCCTCTCCAAACAAGATGATCAAGTCAACAACCAGGGTTACAACCCATAGTATAGAAGACCTCCATTGAAAATACTTCCAAGGGAGAGAAAGGAGCAACTCGACTAGATCCCTCATCCTTCATACTTAGAATATGGTCCCGATGAGCAATTTTCGGATACACAGGAGATGCAGGAAAACTTATATTCTGCTTTCCCTGAAGAAGAACAGGAGAATATGGTTCACCAGGAGGTCAGTCGTGATGGAGAAGCAACAGATGAGGAAGATATAGATTATTATTGCAAATAGTTTGCAGATTTCATGCAAGCACAACCACAACGTAAATATAATCTAATATCTTCAAAGAAGAGGTAAAGAGAATCAGAGCAATAGGAGGAAACTACTCCCCAAGTTATTCCTCCAGTACCAGACAAAGGGAAAGGCAAGCTAAATCCTGACCCTTCTAGGATGAAATTCTCTGCAAATAAGGAAATAAATAGCACAAAGGGACACATTGACAAGGAAGCAACTGCTCCGCTGAAAACTGCCACTGGTAATGAAGAAGGAACAGAGCCTGGAGGTTTAGAAAAATTCCAACCTACATTCAATCTCCAGAAGGAGCTTGAAAAGGTAAAGATTCTTGTCCCTTTGATTGAGCTTCTAAAGCAGCCTACTTATAAAGCTCAAGTCTCTCAATTCATGCATCCCTCTATCTCAGTACCAACCCATGATAGTTTAAACCTCCAAGGGGAGAGGCCAATGGTCATTTTTGGGCCGCATGTAGAAGAACATGATCCTTCTATTGCACCTTTCTATGTGACTTTGGTGATCCATGATATTTTATTACACAACTGCATGTTGGACTCTGGAGCCTCAGACAACCTCATGCTACTAGCGGTAATGGAATAGCTAGGCTTGGAGGTCACCAGACCACACAAGGACATGTATTCCTTCGACTCCAAGAGAGTCAAGTGCTTAGGGATGATAAAGGACCTGGTTGTGAACCTAGCTTAGATCTCAGTGAAGAGTGTGGTAATAGAGATATTGGTGGCCAATATTCCTCCTCGGTTCGGAATGCTCTTATCAAGATCTCGGGGTTCCAAGGTGGGGGGCTCTATGAAGCTAGATCTGACTTATGCCACAATTCCCACTTTTGGAGATGAGCAAAGAAGGCTATACAGAGAATCCAGGTTTGGGAAAACTGTGACCCAAGCTAAAGGCTCAGAAAACTCCCCAGCTCATGGAGAAGAAAGCGACCTCTCCTGCCTATTCTTTGAAGAAGATGAGAACCTCTTAGAAGAAGCATGAGTACACCTGACAAGGCAGTTGGCATACCTGCTCTTAAATGAAAATGAAGTATGGAAATTGTACTTTGACGAAAAACTGAAAAGAGGGAAACAAAGCTGGAATATTGTTGGTATCTCCAGAGGGTAGCCCAATACCATTCTCATTCAAGATGGAATTTGAGATGACCAACAACGTAGCGGAGTATGAAGCATTGCTCCTTGGGTTACGAATGGAAAAAAGGATTAATATTGAATGCCTAGCGCTCTGTGGAGACTCTGAGTTGGTCATGAGGCAAATAAGAAATCAATGCCAAACCAAACACCCCAAACTGAGGACGTACCAAAATGAAGTGTGGGATCTAATCGATAATTTATTCCTGGCCTTTAATATCCAGTTTCTACCTAAGGAAGAAAACATTATTGCTAATTCTCTTGCAATAGCGGCAAGCACTTCCAGGCCCCCACAAAATCAACTCCTCAAATATCAGGTGGAAGTCAGATACAGACCTTCAATACCTGATAATGTCAAACACTCGAAGGTATTCGCGAAAGTCGAGGAAGTGAAAAGATTCATAGAAGTTGTTGGGGAGTTTTCCCACTCCACCATCGATCAAGAAGAAGAAGAAGATCAAGAAGCCACTTCGTGGAAAGACACAGTGGCTTGGGCACGAAATTTTGCAATTGAAAGGGAATACCATACCTCGCGGACTGATCCCGCTACAAAGGATTTTTAATAAGGACAACATATTTCCAGACCAATGGCCCCGGAGACAGATGATCAAGTAGAAGACTGCAACATCATATCAGAGGAGGAACCCCAGATGATCAAGCTATGAAAAGGAATCCCCTTGCAATACAGATAAAGGTATTTAAATCTATTCAAAATTTACAAGGACGTATTTTCTTGGTGTTATGAAGATTTGAAAGCATTTGATACTAACATCATTCAACATAAGATTCCTTTGAAGAGTGAAATGAAGCTATGAAAACAGAAACTTGGGCTGATAAATCCACTCTTTCTCCCCTCCATTGAAAAAGAGGTGAGAAAGTTGCTACAGGCAAAGATTATAGTGTCTTTAAGGTACTCTGAATGTGTGGCCAACTTAGTCCATGTCCTGAAAAGAGCAGAGAGATAAGGCTGTGTGTTGATTTACGAAATCTAAATAGGGCATCGCTGAAAGATAAATACCCGCTGCCCAAGATGGATCATATATTGTAGAAGGTGGTTGGTTCAGCTAGAATATCCATGATGGATGGATTCTTTGGCTACAACCATGTGGTAGTACACCCTGAGGATCAAAAGAAAATTGCTTTCACCACCCCATGGGGTACGTTCATGTATGCCCACATGCCTTTTGGGCTGATAAATGAAGGGGCCACATTTCAGAGAGCCATGGACATAGATTTCGTAGGAGAGCAATACAAATTCGTGGTGGTCTACTTCGAAGACATCACAGTCTTCTCCAAAACTAATGAAGAGCATATCCTCCACTTATAGCTCACCTTTGAAAAATCCAGGAGGTATGGTCTCTCTCCGAATCCTAAGAAATCCTAGTTCGCCCTGAGTGAGGGGAAGCTACTTGGACACATAGTAGCACAGTAAGGAGTAAAGATCGATCCTAAGAAAGTCAAAGCCATCAGCCTTATTCCCCTGCCCAGAAATAAGAAAGAAGTTCAAGCCTTTCTCTGGAGAATAAATTTCTTGAGGAGGTTCATACCCAACTACGCAAAAATTGTCAAGGGTATTATGAACATGCTCAAGAAGGAAAATGAGGTTAGGTGGAGCTCTGCCCCTAGAGATTTTTTCATCACAATCAAAGAAGCTTTGGCTGAGGTCCCGATACTAGCCATCCCCAACTATTCAGTACCTACTTGAAGACTTGGATGGTGAATTGCTGGAACTACTAGAAAATGGTCAATTCCTCAAATTTTATTTTCAAAACTAGAGCTGTCTATTTTACACTCATTGTAAATATTAGTGTGTGTGTGTGTATTGTAATTGTTATTTGAATTTTTCAGTTTATGTTTGAAGAAGTCCACTTTCACATACTTATATATTGTTTAAGAATGAGTCCATTCCCAATGGAAGGACGGCTATTGGTCTGTAGGTTCTCAGCACCTTGCCAGCAAGGCACTGTCTCTAGTTGGAACCAATGTTGTCACTCATTACATTGTGGGTATCAGTTGGTCAAGGTTTCCCAAGAGCAGTGAAGTTTGAAGCCACCTTCCTAGGCCACAAAAGATCTTAGGGCTTAATCGGATCCTCTCCATTCCACAGTGCTCGAAAAGAGATTTCTGACGCTATATGGAAGTCCCAGATTGGACTTCTGGATCATAAATTAGAGCATGTTGAAGTTATCCTTGGAAAGCCTGAAAAACAAAGAAAATGACCAAGTATAAAGGAAAATTTCATATCGGGGGCACGTGTAACATAGCAGGTCAAGGGTTTGCAATGTGGATCGCTGATATCGCATATCGATGATCACAAAAATAAAGGGACGCATACAAACACCGAATCATATAGTCGTCGATGCTGATAATACTAAAAATTGCTGAAATCTGGGCCTTATTGTTAAAGCACCAGGAGGGCCGTAATCCGATTAACAAAGGAAATGCATGAAAAACATGAACGAGCGACCCCCTTTCTCTCTCCTTCGCGTGGAAAAACAACGCGTTGGGCATATCGGTGAAGTCCAAGATATCGCATATCAACGATCTGAGGGACTACCATACAAAAGAAAACCATGCGAACTGCAGATTTTGTGATCCAGTGTGAAAACCCTAGGGAAGGCCGAAATGAGTTTACAAAGGAATTTCATGAAAAAACTAAGGCCGAGCGGACCCTTTCTCTCTCTTCCACGTGGAAGTACGAAAGGTGACATGGCCATATGGAGGACACGTGTCACTCAGTGTCAAAAAGGCTCACCGTGACACGGAAATGACGTGGTCGACGACGAAAGTAGTTGTGGCTTTCAATAAGGGAGATGGAGCATTCAAAACCAGGCATGCACAGACCTAAAAGGGACTTTGTGACACAGATCTGGAGGTTGGCATTGAATGCAATAAATATATAAATGATAGAAGTCGGCTAAGATAAAGCCACCTCCAGCTATTGCTCGAGTAGCCTTTTTGGGAGTATTTGAGTCTGAATTCGGCTTTACTTTAAGGGAAAGGAAGTCTATCACTCTAGTTCAACTCCAAATCGATGCACTTGAGGTGGAGGCAAATTTCGCCTCAGCAGGAAAGTCAAGATAAAAGCAAGAACCTACTCAGAATAAAAGAGGGAAAGAAGAGGCATCTTCCTCTGGTCGAGATAAGGAATCAACAGACCTGAAGATAGATGAACTAGAAAAACTTATCAGCAATATATCATAGAAGGTTGGAAAGCTTGATATCGAAAACAAGAGCCTCTCCAAACAAGATGATCAAGTCAACAACCAGGGTTACAACCCGCAGTATAGAAGACCTCCATTGAAAATACTTCCAAGGGAGAGAAAGGAGCAACTCGACCAGATCCCTCATCCTTCATACTTAGAAGATGGTCCCGATGAGCAATTTTCAGATACACAGGAGATGCAGGGAAACTTATATTCTGCTTTCCCTGAAGAAGAACAGGAGAATATGGTTCACTAGGAGGTCAGTCGTGATGGAGAAGCAACAAATGAGGAAGATATATATTATTATTCCAAATAGTTTGCAGATTTCATGTAAGCACAACCACAACATAAATATAATCTAATATCTTCAAAGAAGAGGTAAAGAGAACCAGAGCAATAGGAGGAAACTACTCCCCAAGTTATTCCTCCAGTACCAGACAAAGGGAAAGTCAAGCTAAATCCTGACCCTTCTAATATGAAATTCTCTGCAAATAAGGAAATAAATAGCACAAAGGGACACATTGACAAGGAAGCACCTGCTCCGCTGAAAACTGCCACTGGTAATGAAGAAGGAACGGAGCTTGGAGGTTTAGAAAAACTCCAGCCTACATTCAATCTCCAGAAGGAGCTTGAAAAGGTAAAGATTCTTGTCCCTCTGATTGAGCTTCTAAAGAGGCCTACTTATAAAGCTCAAGTCTCTCAATTCATGCATCCCTCTATCTCAGTACCAACCCATGATAGTTTAACCCTCCAAGAGGAGAGACCAATGGTCGTTTTTGGGCCACATGTAGAAGAACATGATCCTTCTATTGCACCTTTCTATGTGACTTTGGTGATCCATGATATTTTATTACACAACTACATGTTGGACTCTGGAGCCTCAGACAACCTCATGCTACTAGCGGTAATGGAATAGCTAGGCTTGGAGGTCACCAGACCATACAAGGACATGTATTCCTTCGACTCCAAGAGAGTCAAGTGCTTAGGGATGATAAAGGACCTGGTTGTGAACCTAGCTTAGATCTCAGTGAAGAGTGTGGTAATAGAGATAGTGGTGGCCAATATTCCTCCTCGGTTCAGAATGCTCTTATCAAGATCTCGGGGTTCCAAGGTGGGGGGCTCTATGAAGCTAGATCTGACTTATGCCACAATTCCCACTTTTGGAGATGAGTAAAGGAGGCTATACAGAGAATCTAGGTTTGGGAAAACTGTGACCCAAGCTAAAGGCTCAGAAATCTCCCCAGCTCATGGAGAAGAAAGCGACCTCTCCTGCCTATTCTTAGAAGAAGATGAGAACCTCTTAGAAGAAGCATCAGTACACCTGACAAGGCAGTTGGCATACCTGCACTTAAATGAAAATGAAGTATGGAAATTGTACTTTGACGAAAAAACTGAAAAGAGGGAAAGGGAGCTGGAATATTGTTGGTATCTCTAGAGGGTAGCCCAATACCCTTCTCATTCAAGCTGGAATTTGAGATGACCAACAACGTAGCGGAGTATGAAGCATTGCTCCTTGGGTTACGAATGGAAAAAAGGATTAATATTGAATGCCTAGCGCTCTATGGAGACTCTGAGTTGGTCGTGAGGCAAATAAGAAATCAATGCCAAACCAAACACCCCAAACTGAGGACGTACGAAAATGAAGTGTGGGATCTAATCGATAATTTATTCCTGGCCTTTAATATCCAGTTTCTACCTAAGGAAGAAAACATTATTGCTAATTCTATTACAATAGCGGCAAGCACTTTCAAGCCCCCACAAAATCCACTCCTCAAATATCAGGTGGAAGTCAGATACAAAACTTCAATACCTGATAATGTCAAACACTCGAAGGTATTCGCGAAAGTCGAGGAAGTGAAAAGATTCATAGAAGTTGTTGGGGAGTTTTCCCACTCCACCATCGATCAAGAAGAAGAAGAAGATCAAGAAGCCACTTCGTGGAAAGATGCAGTGGCTTGGGCACGAAATTTTGCAATTGAAAGGGAATACCATCCCTCGCAGACTGGTCCCACTGCAAAGGATTTTTAATAAGGACAACATATCCTCCAGACCAATGGCCCCGAAGACAGATGATCAAGTAGAAGACTGCAACATCAGATCAGAGGAGGAACCCCAAATGATCAAGCTATGAAAAGGAATCCCCTTGCAATACAGATAAAGGTATTTAAATCTATTCAAAATTTACAAGGACGTATTTTCTTGGTGTTATGAAGATTTGAAAGCATTTGATACTAACATCATTCAGCATAAGATTCCTTTGAACAGTGAAATGAAGCTTTGAAAACAGAAACTAGGGCTGATAAATCCACTCTTTCTCCCCTCCATTGAAAAAGAGGTGATAAAGTTGCTACAGGCAAAGATTATAGTGCCTTTAAGGTACTCTGAATGTGTGGCCAACTTAGTCCATGTCCTGAAAAGAGCAGAGAGATAAGGCTGTGTGTTGATTTACGAAATCTAAATAGGGCAGCGCTGAAAGATAATTACCCACTGCCCAAGATGGATCATATATTGCAAAGGTGGTTGGTTCAGCTAGAATATCCATGATGGATGGATTCTTTGGCTACAACCAGGTGGTAGTACACCCTGAGGATCAAAAGAAAAATGCTTTCACCACCCCATGGGGAACGTTCATGTATTCCCACATGCCTTTTGGGCTGATAAATGAAGGGGCCACATTTCAGAGAGCCATGGACATAGATTTCGTAGGAGAGAAATACAAATTCGTGGTGGTCTACTTCGAAGACATCACAGTCTTCTCCAAAACTGATGAAGAGCACATCCTCCACTTATAGCTCACCTTTGAAAAATCCAGGAGGTATAGTCTCTCTCTGAATCCTAAGAAATCCTAGTTCGCCCTAAGTGAGGGGACGCTACTTGGACACATAGTAGCACAAGAAGGAGTAAAGATCGATCCTAAGAAAGTCAAAGCCATTAGTCTTATTCCCTTGCCTAGAAATAAGAAAGAAGTTCAAGCCTTTCTCTGGAGAATAAATTTCTTGAGGAGGTTCATACCCAACTACGAAAACATTGTCAAGGGTATTATGAACATGCTCAAGAAGGAAAATGAAGTTAGGTGGAGCTCTACCGCTAGAGATTGTTTCATCACAATCAAAGAAGCTTTGGCTGAGGTCCCGATACTAGCCATCCCCGACTATTCAGTACCTACTTGAAGACTTGGATGGTGAATTGCTGGAACTACTAGTAAATGGTCAATTCCTCAAATTTTATTTTCAAAACTAGAGCTGTCTGTTTTACACTCATTCTAAATATTAGTGTGTGTGTGTATTGTAATTGTTATTTGAATTTTTCAGTTTATGATTGAAGAAGTCCACTTTCACATACTTATATATTGTTTAAGAATGAGTCCATTCCCAATGGAAGGAAGGCTATTGGTCTGTAGGTTCTCAGCACCTTCCCATCAAGGCACTGTCTCCGTTGGAACCAATGTTGTCACTCATTACAATGTGGGTATCAATTGGTCAAGGTTTCCCAAGAGCAGTGAAGTTTGAAGCCACCTTCATAGGACACAGAAGATCTTAGGGCTTAATCGGATCCTCTCCATTCCACAGTGCTCGAAAAGAGATTTCCAACGCTATATGGATGTCCAAGATTGGACTTCTGTATCATAAATTAGAGCATGTTGAAGTTACCCTTGGAAAGCCCGAAAAACAAAGAAAATGACCAAGTATAAAGGCAAATTGCATATCGGGGGCATGTGTAACATAGCAGGTCGAGGGTTCGCAATGTGGATAGCTGATATCGCATATCGACGATCACAAAAATAAAGGGACGCATACAAACACTGAATCATATCGCCATCGATGCTGATAATACTAAAAATTGCTGAAATTTGGGCCTTAGTGTTAAAGCGCCAGGAGGGTCGTAATCCGATTAACAAAGGAAATGCATGAAAAACAGGAACGAGCGACCCCCTTTCTCTCTCCTTCGCGTGGCAAAACAGCGCGTCGGGCATATCGGTGAAGTCCAGGATATCGCATATCAATGATCTGAGGGACTACCATACAAAAGAAAACCATGCGAACTGCGGATTTTGTGATCCAGTGTGAAAACCCTAGGGAAGGCCGAAATGAGTTTACAAAGGAATTTCATGAAAAAAATAAGGTCGAGCGGACCCTTTCTCTCTCTTCGACGTGGAAGTACGAAAGGTGACATGGCCATACGGGGGACACATGTCACTCAGTTTCAGCATTTTCAGGGGTTCTATAGAGGCATTTCCAGGTGACACATGGCAGTAATGATGTCACTCCCCGCCAATGATCACCAGGTTAAGGCACTCTTATACCTCAGTCCCTCTCGCCTTGTGATTGCGATATGCGAGAAATCCTCCTGGATGCGATGTTTTATTTGTTCTACCTCATGAGGATTTCGTGTCCAGACAAGTCTGTCCGCGTTATGAAAAAAGGGTAATGGACCTTTCCCTTCCCGCAGTGTGATTTTGATACCTCCAACGGGCCAGACCTCGCAGATTGGTGATCGCAGGGTTCAGAGGGAAGTCTTAAGGGCAAGCACTATAAACCGCCGCGATGCAGGATTTTCGCTACAAAGGAAACAGGCCCCCAGACTCAGGTCTAAAGGTCTCAGCGCCTGAAGGCTAGGTCCCTGGTCATGACTCCCCTTGGTCATATAAAGAAAACAACAGTGTGAGGGGCTAAGGGAGATCAAGATTTGTTTATTTCACAACCCTTTTTTACAGCCAAAGGCTAGTATGAGAAAGTCCCCCATATTGCCACCAAGAGAGCATCACCAAGTACATCAAGGCATTGATAGTATAGGACAGGGCTTTAATTACATGATGTGTCGACAGCTGTGGCTTTAAGGTGAGAAAGTGGTGCATTCAAAGCCGAGATGGGCTAATTCAAAAAGGCTCACTGTGACACTGAAATGACGTGGTCGACGGCGAAAGTAGTCATGGCTTTCAATAAGGGAGATGGAGCATTCAAAACCAGGCATGCACAGACCCAAAAGGGACTTTGTGACATAGATCTGGAGGTTGGCGTTGAATGCAATAAATATATAAATGATAGAAGTCGGCTAAGCATCATAGGAATCCATACCGTGATAAGACTAGCTCCTGAAGGAGAGATGATCGTAGGATGGGCAAGGAGAGATTTTTATCTGATTGTTTACTTACTTATTGTATAAAAGGAGGCCTTTAATTTTGTAATGTTTTTGGGCCATAGAGCCATTTATGTTGACCCGATAGCTGAGACTAGGCAAGAGATATTTTTTTGTGATGAATGTTCAGGCTCCCGTCTCCAAATAAATAGGGGAAAGAAAGACTTAAGAAAGGTTCAGAAATTCTAAAGAAAACACTACATTTTATTTTCAGATTGTATGGCTTTGTAATACAGATCTTTCAGGATATCAGTGAAATGGTGGTGATGCCCCCTTCAAATATTACAGTATGTTATCCCTCTGTTAAACCCATTTTATGTTCATACTTCTTCTCGGAATTCATGCAATCATCGCTGTTAGTAATATTTCAAGCCTTCCTCATAGATTCTTTTGTATCGATAAGTTAATGCAAGTGCATGTAATTATATCACAGATTTATTTGTATCAACATTGTTAATGCATGTGCCTATGTGGATTATTGAATTATATCTTTAATAGTTGTGCTTCATGAATCATAGCACCTAGTCTGTTTATTGTCCACTATATTTGCTTGTAACTCAAATAAGTATAGAAACTTTTAATGACTCAAGATCTATTTGTTAAGTGTAGAATTCTTGAAGCCTTATGCTCCATATGATGAGTTTCTCTTTCTTCTTTTCCTCTATCATTTGCTTTACAAAGCTTATTAAATTATAAGTCCTTGAACTACTCAGCCTCCATTGTTTTAGGCATATTTCTGAGATTTGTACATGTGAAGAAGTACTAGAAATTCACGTGTTACTCCTTTAGGTGAATGAACCAACCCAATATATATATACAAACTATATGTGATGTCTCCGTTTCTAGAAAATCATATGAGACACATAGAATCTAAGTGTGTCGAGGCACTAGTCTTGTAAGCAAACCAAGGCTGTCTCTAGGAGCTACAACAATATGCATACATAATGGAACATTGGCTTATAATCCATCACAGCTAAAAGGAATAATCATAACGCATACAGAAAAAGATGCATTCAATGCAAGCAATGTCACATTGCATTATGCATTTTATTTACCCTTTAACAACGGTGATTGTTCTTGACTAAACAATGAAAATTTAGACACTTTATCAAAGCACTTTATCAATTTAGGTAAATTGGTATCTCCTTTAAGTTGATGCCTACAAATCTTGTAGCAAACACGATTGGTGTCTCGTATAGATTGGTGCATAAAAATCTTGCAAAAATTGGGATTAGTTTCTCTTGAAGTTTGGTGCATAAAAATATTGGAGGAAAAAGGGATTAGTGTCTCCTATCTAAGTTGGTCCCTACAAATGTTGCAATAGGAGAGATTAATGTCTCCTATAGGTTGGTGCCCACAAATATTTCAATGAAAGGGATTGGTGTCTCCTATAGGTTAGTACATACAAATCTTGCAATGAAAGGGATTGGTATCTTTTATAAGTTAATGCCTACAAATATCTTAGCAAGTGGGGTCGATGTCTTATAGGTTAGTTCCTACAAAGTTTTTCATAGTAGGTTGGTGGCTACAAAGATTTGTTATACAAAACTTCTCATTTGTATCTTGTGCTTTGTATGTGATATTATTTGTTATGACTCATGACTATTTAAATAAGATATAAATTTTCTTATACTAATTCATGCACACCCCCTGTCCCTGGGTTAGTATAAGTGTGAATCCAATAATTTGTATCAAAGTAAGTTCCTTCAAATGTAGTAGAACCACTAGAAGGGAGATATTAGAGGGACCATGATCAGTCAAGAAGGTTCATTCACAACCAAAGCTAAATAATTATATGGAACAAATTATGCCTTCTGAAGGGTAAGGATGAAGACTTATCTAATGTACATTGTTTTTTACATTTGGACATAGATAGTGGATGGTTATAAAGTTCTAGCAACTTCTCCATCTAATCAAGGCCGTAAGAAGGCTTGTATAAATAATGAAAGGTCATGAATTCCATCTTTTATGGCCTATCTGAATAAGAGTTTGTCAAAGTAATGCATGTGAATATGGAAAGGAAATTTGGGACAAACTTCAAAATAATTGTGAATGAGATGAAAAAGTGAAGAGAGAAAAAATTCAAACCCAAAGAAGATAGCTCAAAAGATTGAATGTGAATGATAAAGAATATATTGCAGTCTACTTCCTTCCTGTGGATGAGATGGTCAATGTTTTCCGAGAACCTAGTGAAGAAGTCGAGGAATCAATGCTTGTATTGAAGGTGTTGAGATCTATCCCCTTAATATTTGATGCAAATATATCATCTACTAAAGAAATAAAGGATATGGAAAATATGAAGATGGATGAGCTACATGGGATTTTCACTACATATGAAGTCACGATAGAAAAAGGAAAGTAAACTTTGAAGTAAGTAGCTTCCAAAGTTTCAAAGAAGACAAAAGAACTTAAAGTCATTGATTCTTCAATAAATGAATCAGATGTAGAAGAGTCACGGTTTATGAGAAAGTTGAAAAGAATATTTGGAAAATAGCGACGTAATCTACCAATCAAATGTTTTAATTGTGGTAAAATAGAGTATTTTGTTGCTAAATGTCCATATGCAAAATGTGAGGAAGAAGAACATCAAAATAGAAGCAAGTCATATAAACACAAAAGAGGAATGTATTCCAAGAAGAATGGTTTTTATTCCAGAGAAGATATTATCCCCTCAAAAGAGAGTGATAAAGATGCATCTAATATTAATAAAGAAGAGCTTCCTTTCTAACACAAACATTGTTGATAAAGAATATGAATATAATCAAGAAGAGATAATTGACTCAAAGGATGATAATATTGATAGGAAAGTAAACCTTGAGGCATAACTTGTTAGTACCCTAGAAGAAAAAGGATCGTGATCTTGATGAAATAACAATTTTCATCTTAAATACACAACTAGAAGATGCAAAGATGATAAAATAAGTGGTGAGACTCTAGTTGAAAGAAAATGAAGAAGATTATTAAAATCTACAAGAAAATTTTATTTCCTTGAGAATGGAACTACATAAATCAAATGCTCAATCGAATCAAAGCTTGAACTTTGGAAAGAGTGTGGAAATATTAGATGATATTCTCAGCCATCAAAGGTCACCTTTCATCAAATGGGTCTTTTATACAAGGAACGTCATAAGACCTTTTAGGAAGAATCAAGCACAAAGCCTTAAGAAAAGGAAAATGAAAAAAATCCCAAAAGTTATGCTAATTTTCTCAAGAGCCCCTTCAACAATGAACGTGGCACGAGGAAAGGAGATGAACTTCAGTGTAGATGTGATTTTCTAAATGGATTTGTGAACGATGAAAGCATAACAAAGAAAGGAGATGAAGGCCAACAGAGAGTTGATTTTTCTCACAAGATCATCAAGAATGAATTCAAAATCTCTTCTTTGGATATTTCCTTTCTTGTAATAATTCTTGTCTAAAAGAAATAAATTGTAAAGCTTATGTGAGAAATAGAAATAGAGGATCGTAGAAGACCTCAAAGAACGGTTTTATGAGCAACAAAACCAGAAGTCTTAATGAAGGTGGTGCTAGATGATACAAATTATTTACTCACCTATTGGATCATATTGAAAGTCACAAGTGTAATACTTACAAGCACAAAACATGTGACTATACAAGTAGCACAAGAGGGTTTCCTAAGAAAAGAAAGAAAGAATATATTACCAAACATAGAGAACAATGTGCAAAGGTATGGAAATGAATGCAACGATAATAGGAGTGTGGACTTGATCTATATTCTCAATGCAAAGTAAGAAAATGGTTTATTGATAGTGGATATTAAAAACACATGACAAAGGATCATAGTAAATTTCTTACTCTAAAAGAAGGAAAAGGAGGCAGTGTCGTCTTGGGAGAATGCATCAACAAGGATAGTTGGAAAGGGCACGAGTCAACTTTGATCATGAAAAAACCAAACCTCATAATATCTCGTATGTTAAACACAATATTCTAAGCTTAACAAACAAGAGAGCCAAAAAAAATGATTTAACACACATAAAGTGAACATTGTTAAAAAGTTGGTATTTCAATTACATATGGCATACTATTTAAAGGAGCCACAAAAATAGATTAAAATGTCCAAAAAAATTTCAAACGAAAAACCACCCATTTCTCTTGTATAGGGATGAACCAAACCAAAGTGTTTTTTTGCACTTTGTGCTAGGTACAACATCAATTTTGATCCATTTAAATAGAAGATTTAGAAGCCATGGATATAAAATTAAATAGAAGCCCTAAACATTAATTTTATAAAAATATTTATGTTTTGAGTAATAGGATGCTATATCTTTTATTTAGCGGCACTTATTCTACATTATGATAGACAACTTAGCCCCGCGCCTCCAGCTGGAGGGAACCCATGACTGCTGAAAAAGAAGATGCGTTCATTATAATAATAGTTGTCTCCACAAGAGACACTCCTCATTGTTAGAAATATCTCTCTCCACTCACCTGCACGCACCAAATTAGGAATATCTCCATCCTCCAGATATTCCTAATGGTACATAATGATGACAAGTTAGGCTCGCGCCTCCAGCTGAGGGAACCCACGACCGCTGAAGAAGATGCGTTCTTTATACTGAATCTCACCACAAGAACCACTCTTTCCATCATCAACCGGGGATAGTTGTCTCCATTAAAGACTAGTCAACACACATGCGCATCCATAAAATTATAAAAAGTTATATCAACATTACATAAAATTCTAAATTATAAATTGAGATATCAACGTTATATAAAATTATAAACTATATAAAAAAAATTTACAAAAGTATACCATTGTTGTGAAAATAATTTTTCACTTTTGTTGGGTTTAAAAGGGATAAACAAAATCAATTTTCATCCATTTAAATAGAAGATTTGGAAGCTATCGGTATAAATACAAATTAATTTTATACAAGGATAATATATCTCAACACCCTATGTTTATAACAATATATTTATGTTTTGAGTAATAGGATGCTATATCTTTTATTTGACAACACATTAAAATGACAACTTAGCCCCCGCGCCTCCAGCTGGAAGGAACCCAAAATGCGTTCATTATAATAATTATAATAGTTGTCTCCACCAGAGACACTCCTCATCGTTAGCGGCGGGATAGTTGTCTCCACTGAAGGATAGTGGAGACGCACGCGCATCCATGAGGAAGAGGAAATTGGGAAGAAAGTAGGAAATTAGGAATATCTCCATCCTCTCCCCTCACCTGCACGCACCACATCACTTTTTCTAACGGAGGATTTGGCATTTGGAACGTTCCAAACCTCTTTACCTACGCGGTGAATATTAATTATTTCTCTAATGCCGCCCAGCATGGCACCCCTCTGTCCATTGCTGTCCCCACCTCCTTCTGCGTAACCGCGTCCTCGCTTCCACAACTCCCCCTACTTAAACCTAATCCCTCTCCTCTGCTCTTCAATCTCACAACTATCTTTTCTTCCCTGCTCTATCCCACTACCAGTTTTTGTAGCTTCATTCTTTCTCGATTGTTGTTATAAGCGACTTCGATTCTCTTCTGATCGATCCATAGTGTCAGTGAAGGTTGCAAGGTATTTTACCAGCTTGCCTTCAAAATTCAAATGGCTGCTTGTGGTTCGCGGCTTCGACTCACTGTGATCCTGCAGATGGGCGTGTTTTGTATGGCGGTATTGTGGGCATCTGCTGCTGCTGGTGGACAGTCCAGGAAACTTTCTGCTTTGGTGGAAGAGGCATCTGTTGTTTTGACTTACCATGATGGTCCTCTGCTCTCTGCCAGTGGGGTGATCCCTCTCCATTTGATTTGGTATGGGCAGTTCACCCCTGTTCAACGCTCCATTGTGGGGGATTTTGTACAATCTCTTGGGGCAAAGACGTCAGAGGGAAAGGCAAATCAGCCCTTCGCCTCCACTTGGTGGAAGACCACGCACAAGTACGAGGGCACCCACTCTAACAACAAGGCCGCCCCATCCACATCCAGTGTTGTAATGCTTGGAAAGCAGAAGGTGGACCAACAATACTCCCTCGGCAAGTCACTCAAGAGGACTGACATTGCTGCTCTGGTTGAAGCTGCCCTCAAGTCGGGTGCTCTGCCACCGAGGAAATCACCCGGGAATGCCAATGCTGTGTACTTGGTGCTCACCTCCGAGGATGTCACCGTGGAGGGTTTCTGCATGAGCTCCTGCGGATTCCATGCCAATCTCAATCTCAATGTATTATCAAGTACAGGAAGCCGAATGATGCAGGGGAAGGAGGAGAAGCATGAGCAGCTAATTCCATACGCGTGGGTTGGGAATTCTGCGAGTCAGTGTCCTGGACAGTGCGCGTGGCCGTTTCATCAGCCCATGTATGGACCCCAGACTCCTCCCCTGGTGGCACCAAACGGAGACGTGGGCATCGATGGCATGATCATCAACATTGCCGCTGTTCTGGCAGGAGCAGCCACTAATCCATTCAACACCGGCTACTTCCAAGGGGATGCCGCTGCACCTTTAGAGGCCGTCTCCGCCTGCTCCGGAATATATGGAAAGGGGGCTTACCCGGGCTTCCCCGGGGAGCTTCTGATGGATAAAACAAGTGGGGCGAGCTACAATGCCCGCGGAGTTAATGGACGGGCATATCTGCTGCCGGCTATGTGGGATCCGGCTACCAAATCTTGCCATCCTTTGGTATAATCATTTTTGTAATCCTAATCCCACGGGCGTAGGAAGAAGACGGTGGTGCATCCACTATGCCTGTAGATGCGTCCCGACCTGTATATCTATTCTTTTATTCTTTTCAAAAGATATTATAACACATTCTTTCAATCTCTTTCACATAAAATTTCCCCATACCTATTGAAACTTGTTTGTTTCTCATCCATATTATGTGCATTGTGGAATTCCAAAGGTCCCCAAATGTTTTATGCTGAGCTTCTTTACCACGCCATATCTGAAGGGGTTTTCTTCTGCAATGTTGAAGTGGGTAGGTTGTTCTGGACATATGCTATCTCAGAAACTGCCTCTGCATGGAAAGAGTTCAACAATCCAGCACCCTTGAGCATGCACCTTCTCACTCTCGACTAATTTTTATTCTTCCTCTGTAATCAAATTCTGCTGCAGGGAATATAGGATACTATACTTTAGCTTCACCCCTTAAAGTGTGCAAAATTTCTTAAAAACTTTTGATGCATAAATCAATCGAAGTAGTGCTGGACAATCCTGCTGCGTTTCTTCCGTTCAGATTGTCCAGGACTTGGACTGAAAATGGCAAGAGTTCATCTAACTTATAAGAAGAGTTAACAGGTCGAAACGAGCACTGTGTTGTTGCTTGAACAGATGAATGGTGGTTCATGTTCACAACACAGCCCACAATGGCAGAATGCCGACTCGCAGAAGATGCTTGATAATTCGGGGCTGAATTAGTAGAAACCTTGTTATTCATGTTCACAACACAGCCCACAATGGCAGAATGCCGACTCGCAGAAGATGCTTGATAATTCGGGGCTGAATTAGTAGAAACCTTGTTATAGTTTGTGAGATCATCAAACACATAATTTCCATTACCTTCTAATGCCATGATAACTAAATTCCTATCTTCTCAAACTCATAATAATAACATCACTGTCCTCCGCAGCAAGCCTATGGACCTCGGGTTGAGCTCAGCAAGTCTTAATGGCCAGTCCCCAATACTAGAGCTGAATCAACATCCCACGGCAATTTGGAACAGAGTGTAATAAATGAAAAGCAGGGTATTTATTTACCAAATCAGAAGCAGACCGCGCAAAGAGCTTTCAGATGATTCTGCAATCTGCTCATTGCCCACCTTGGGCTTTGCTCTTTGTCAATGGCTGGCAAGTCTAATGGATATGCTGTTGAGGAATAGGATGAGATTTTCTATATTTACAGTTCCTTTGGCCTTCGATAAGCATGCTGCAATAGACTAAAATGCTAAAATAGAAATATCATATTGAAAATTTGAAGTTTAAAATTTAGCTAAGTAGTAAACAAATTGGGATATCTGAGGCATTTCTTCCCGTGTTTCCACTGTTGCCTGGGGCGGTGTTGCAAATTTTGGGGATGTATACAGTAGCATTACCGTTAGTTGTCATGCTGGAGGGTTTTCAATAACTCGAACAATCGTTATGGCAAACATCTTAATAGCCTAATTCAATTGCCAACTTCTAATCACAGCTCCAAGAGCTGGGAACAACCTAGTAAAGCCATTCAGGAACAAATAGCTGGTGCATATTTTTATATTAAAGGGATGGGCCGTCAGAGGATTGTTATCCATATGTACAATTTTTTGTTTGAATCCAACCGAAAAGCTTGAATCAAATTATTTGTGATATATTATAGAAACTTAAAAGAAATGAAAATCTTAGAAACACATGGCTTTGGAAAGAAGGGTTGTTTTTTCAGGATGGGAAAACTCGCTTTAAACTTTACAAAATACATTAAGGCAGTTTCTGTTCGAACTATCTGTCTATCTACTTATATGTGTATGTCTTTATGAGAAAGCAAGAAAACCTTTTGGCCAGGAGGTAGAGGGGAGACATGAGAATGTCTATGATAACTTACAGTCCAGAAAATAGATAGCACATGTTGTTAATGCGGTCAAGACAGAGGCTACCTCTTCTGCATTCGGTAGTCTCAAGAAAGGAACCATGTCATCTCAAAGGCCTCCTCAAGAAAGGAACCATGTCATCTCAAAGGCCTCCTCCAAGAAAGGAACCATGTCATGTCTCAAAGGCCTCCAATAAAAAAAATGAGAATGGCAAGGAAGTAATTCCACTACCTGGGTTTGCTATTTTGTTTCTTCCACCTTGCAGAAATTAAATGATCAGCATCGTTGTTTCATGGACTGCAAATAGGGAGCAGATCAAAGAGGAAGAGGAATTCTTTAACTGTTCCTGGCACCTAGAATTAGCTATGACGGGAATCCATAGACTCTGCTTGGGTGAAGATGGCTCAACTTAGAATTAGCTATGACGGGAATCCATAGACTCTGCTTGGGTGAAGATGGCTCAACTTAGAATTAGCTATGACGGGAATCCATAGACTCTGCTTGGGTGAAGATGGCTCAACTTAGTTGTTAGAAGAACAATTGGGAATCCATAGGCTCTGCTTGGGTGAAGATGGCTCAACTTAGTTGTTAGAAAAACAAATATTTTCTCAGCCAATGAGGTAAATTGGATTCACGTTTATGATAGCATGAATACTAGTATTATTTTAGTATGATGTCTGATGCATTTCCATCCACATTTTACGATAAATAAACGTCTTTCAACTATTTGAATCATGGTACAAGCACTACCTTGACTGCTTTAAAGGAAATTCACTACGAAAATGGATTTGGTTAGCCCTCCCTAAATACGATTGTGGGAAGATTTGCTTGGCATGAAGCAGGGTTAATTAATTAATGATCGCAGAACATGCCAAATTGCTATTGGCGTAGCATATCCAATCAAGGAAGTCCAAGCCATCAATTCTCCAAACTAGTACTGAATTGCACACAGTGGTAATGCCATGCTGAAAACTAAATTATAACTGAAAACTGCGACGAACATATTAGTTGGGTCCTATTTTTCTGTCTTTCTATATACGATGTACATATAATAGAGATAAATATCGAAATAAATAGAGACAACAAAAATAGTTGAGAGACCCCAATTCGCCACCCTAATTAGTTCATTGGTCCAACTTTCGGGGTTTTCCCAAGTTGCAGTGTCATTCTGGGAATATAAATTATAAATTATAATTAAGCAAATACTGGCACACATCCGACCATACTACATCAGTCCCTTTTTCTGTTCCTCCATAAATAGTGCTGATATACTAAAGATAAAAATGAATATCAATAGGGTATTTATTACTTCCGAGGGCGGCGATAGAACTTTTTAACAATTTATTGATTCCAAATGGAAATGGATATAATAAATCTGTAGATGGATATTCAACTCTTTTCAAAGCAAAATAGCCTCCGAGCATGACCCGTACAAATACAAAAATTATTAATACAACAGTTGGTTGGAATGAATTAAATTGGAATCTAGCAAAATACATAATCTTGTTAAGAGAACTTGACTAGTTTCTGACCTTAACATGCATGAAAAAGTTCATCATATACTTCATTGGTTGTTATCAAAGTTCTTCAACTATCCTAAAAGGCCACCTCATGCAAAGTCCGAAGACTGCACAGAATGAGGTTTTAATTCACATTCATCTATTTAGGAGAGCCCTTGCTGCAAAAAACATTCAGAGGACCATATCTATTGAACGTCTCTGTCAAGATATCATCATCAAGAAATACATTGAACTCTTTCCATTTGCAAAAATGGATAACAACCCTCAGAAGGAAATATTCTACTGGATCATCTTTTTGGAAAGATTAGCTCTTGTGTTATTGTTCTCTGTGTTAGGTAACTCTTTAGCATGGAAGATGCACAATGGGAGAAATGTAGATTATGGACGGAACCTTGGAGAGAGGGAAAGGAGGTTTACAAAGTTTCAGAGGAATTGAAGACTCAGCTATCTCAACAGGGTTATGAAACACTCGTTGATGTTTGAGATGAGAACAAGGCATCTGTTTAGTCCTTAGGTTGGACATCAAAGCGGAACTAGGGTCTCCAATGAAATCTTACAAAAGAATGGAGTGATTAAGTGTGCAAGAAATAATGACTAATTACAAGGAGTAACCAGTTACCCTACTTATCCATATCTTCACCCTTTAGACAATAGTATACCATTATTCTATTGTTGTTAAGACACGTTGTAATATTAGTATCAGGCCTAAGGGATGAGGGAAGAAATAGGGATTTTTAAGAGCTTCAATCCTTCAATAGGAATAGACTATAGTACTTAGAATTAGATAATATCCTTATACTAACTCCTTTATCCTAAGTTGTTCACTAGACCCATTATAACTTGATACTAGTGCTAAACCAAGGCTCCTACAAGCCTATTTACCGTAACAGAAAATGTAAATTCGATTCTTGGTCTTACGCTGTACAATAGTACAATAAGAGTCTTAGAATCGGATTCCTTATAAGATTCATCTAGCAAACCCCAACCCGAAGAGGACCCGTGGTGTAGTTGAGACCTATCAAAATTGAAAATGGCTCACACTCAAGCAAAGAAGTACCGGGTAAGTATGCAAGTAAAAAGTCAATTGTTGGCACTGCACCTATGTTCAACATTCATTTGTGTTACTTTGTACACAGTACAAAATTGTGAGAATAACGATGAAAGTTGACCAAGTCTCCAATAAAACACATTAAAGTGGGCAAGTGATCAATTTAGACAACGTGTTCATACATGCTTACTAGATTAAGTCCCAATAGCCATGAATCAAGGATCCTCCTATACCAATATATATTTCAGTACAACCCTAAAAAAATTAAAACTGCAACTTTAAAAGAATATTTGTCACACAAAATATGTCATAATTCCCTTATTTAGTGTTCATCCTCTATGTACATATGAAACTATGTTAATCATTCTTTTTGTGTCGAGTTATCTTTTAGTGCAAATCAATCATTTGGACAATACCCCATCTTTTGTATGTAGATACAAATGTAAAACACCCATCCCCCCAAATTAGGAACTCTTATGTAACTCTCACCATTCTTTGTCTTACGTAGATATACTTGCACGCATGACCTAGATTATCTTCATATTAGACAATTTTTATTATTAACATGTTGCTTTCAGATGCTGGATCAAGTCATGAAAAAAAAGGAACTGTGTATCCTACATAATAATTAGGGTTCAAAAATAAAAATAAGAGGGAAAAATGAACTAGATATTGTAGATGAGGACGTAAAGTAATTTATATCTAAGTACTTACAAATGAAGTAGGCCCATCAAGTGTCGTACCAAAATCTAAGTTTGCTAGATCAAAATATGAATTTTGATGCATTTCCTTTTCGTGTCCATTCCCTCCAATCCGACCACAATCAGACAAACCAGGGATGTTGTTCATTTCTTCGACATTCTCCTTACAAGATCCGTTTCCAAGTATTTCCACATTAACTACATGACCACATCTTATTCCATCCAACTCCATAGCAATTTCTGTCATGACAAATGATTTTACCATAGAACATCACATGGGCACTTGAGCGATCACCTTGTGGATTCGATCAGCAGAAGGAATGGTGGCTCTCTTTAAGATGATTATCATAGGAAGTATTGGTTGTCCTACCTCACTAGTGTGGCAGATATGGTAAAGTATGAAAATGTTAATGGTTAGTCACAGGAGTTGTTAATGATTGGGATGTTAGGGCCTCTTCGCATGAAGCCTTCCATTGTTATGGCTCTTAAATGGGATCAACTGTCCTCAACTATGTAAATTGTAATTGAGCTTGGCCAATTGTTTCTATGGATGATGAACCAGTAGCCTTCAAAATCAATTGGAATTTTCACAACAACTTGGCATTAATTTGGCTCACCCCTCCAAAATTCAGTCTCCTCCCTCCTTAGTATATCTTTTCGCTCTTCCAAAATTTAGTTTAATTTTCTAGATTTTGTCCTCTTTTTGGTTATGGTATACTAAGACGTGTTAAATAACTATATGTAATACAAATTTATATGAAAATAAGGGCAATAAAATCATTTTTTAAACAACCATGCATCTTATTCTTAGATTTTTATACTAATAAATCATATGTTTTGTTTTTTCATGTATTTGAACTAGAACAATTCAATAGACACTTGCCGAAGATTCGCTGGAATAGTTTAGAAGACATTGACACTTGCATTTTAACAGGTACACAATATACATGCCACCATTTACAATTACATTGACATAATAAATATCGCCATGTGTACATCATCTCGAACACATAAATTGGCATTTGTCTTAGAAAAGGATAACTTGTTTCAAGTAAACAATTTCTCATATGTGATTGGAGACTATTTGTTTCATAGTTTACAACTTTTACTACATTGTACATATATATCAATAGAAATAATAAAAGGAGCAGTGAAGTATTTTAGAAAATGTTTAGCAAAAAAAGATAAGCAAGCAATTATGTCTTATCAACATGAACTCCATGAAGAGTCATTAACAGAAATACATAACATCAGTGATCGTGATTTGCATTTTGCAAAAATGTCTAGATCAACTTCACTTGATATACCTCTAGAATCTCGAGGACTATGGGGAGACATTTTTTGTATACATTGGTTATCAAATTGGTTGAAAATTCCATTTAGAATTTGGTCCAAACCAAAATTGAAAATGTATTTGCACTTTAATTCAAAAATTGCAACAAATACTTATGATATACTATTTCACGATGAAGATCCTATAAATGGCCACTTTGAGCCATTGCTTTGCAAAAATGACCCTATTATGGTTTCTGCGTGCTTGAAGCAAACATACATTGCATATGAACAAATTAACTTATGCATCTTTGAACATCAAACATTTAGGGCCATGACCAGTGTCGGTAGAGTGCCCATGTTCAATAACATATATGGTGAGAGTGCATTTGAAACAATTTGTTATCTTCTAGATAATGGATATAGTGTGACATGCCTTCGACTTATCATTGCACAAACATTTTGTAATGCAGTTGTTCAAAATGACCCATTTGCAATTAGATGCATAGCATAGCATATATACTTTAGTTGTATAGAAAAGTACAAAACAATAGCTACTTGGAAGGAATGCATAAAACAATTAGCATTGCCCTATAACAAGGGAAATATTGAAGGAGATCTATTTGTCTTTGCTTTATTAAGCAAAATGCTAAACATACATTTCGTCATTTGGTCTGCAACTACAATGTCCATATTCAGGAACATATGTAATTCAGAAACAATACTTAGAAATTTGAACATATTGCAATTTGAAACAAGTATAGGTCATGTCTACTATGAACCTTTAGAACATATAGGCAAAATTGAACGTCGAATAATAGGTGAACTTGGTGCAACCAAGTTCAAAGCATCTGAAGCAATAACTGATCTTGGTGCAACCCAATTCAAAGCCTCTTGTAGCTTAAACAAGTACAACAAAAATTCTATCTTTGCATCTCTTGTTAAAGACACTATTCGAAGGAAGTTGAAAACACAGAAAATGAAATTTTCATATAACACAACAACAATGAAACAACACATAGTGCTAGAATATTTAGAGCATCAGTGCACAAAAACATCTCATGTTCCAATTGACATTAACATTGAGGATAATTTCATCTTTGAATCAATGCAGTGTTTGAAAAACAGTGTTGCGAACAAGCCTGAAGCAATAGATCAACTAAATGCAGGCAAATTCAAAACATCTTCTTCCCTAAATAAGCAGAAGAAAAACTTGTCTTTGCATCTGCGTAAAGGCACTATTCGAAGAAACTCAAAAACACATAAGAGACAACTTGAATATAATCCAACAATAATGAAACAATAAGTAGAGCATTATTATCGGTAACTGATGCCCCGAGGAAAGAAAATGCAATCACCTAGTAAGGAACCTGAAAGCTCTAGCATGACTCATGAAGAAGAGGAAGAAATGCAACATGATATATCAAAATTACAAGACCAAGTGCAACAACTGTCCCTTGCATAAAAAAAAACAGAATTTAAGATGGATGGTTTAAAGAAAGGCGTAGAAGCTAAGATGGATTGTTTAAAGAAAGGTGTAGAAGCTAAGATGAATGACATGGAAGCTAAGATGGATGATTTAAAGATAGATTTGAAGACAGACATGGAAGAATTGAAGATAAATATGAATAAGTTGCTACAAGAAAGGGTCACTAATGGTGAAAGGGTAGTAAAGGAAACTCATGATGAGAACAAAAGAAATGTTAATCATGATTCCATACAATCTAATGTTGGATCAAAGACCCACCATATTTCAAAAATCGATATGAGGAAATTTGATGGCAAGGATCCCGCAACATGGATATTACAGATGGAGCAATTTTTCGATCTCAATAATGTGCAAAACTCACAAAAGGTACGTATTGCAACTTTATATTTGGAGCCAAATTAGTTTGTATAGTATCAATGGCTTTGCTCTCGTAAACAATTTATCACTTGGGCAATTTTTACGGAAGAATTGATAGCACATTATGAGGATACAAAAAGAAACACTTTTTTTAGCCAATTGATAAGTCTCAAACAAAAGGGTTCAATAATGGAGCATATTGAGGAGTTCCAAAAATTGAACATAAGGGTAAAAGATATTCCAGAGGAGCATAGGATTGATGTATTCATAGGGTCTTTAAAGGATAATATGCAACATGATTTTCACCTTTGGGAACCTGATTCATTAGAAAAGGCATTTAGGTTAGCAAGAAAAATGGAAAGCATAATTATGGCAACCAGGAAGCATACCACTCACAACTATAAAGATGGAAGTGTTGTTGCCGCTAGTCTTCCACAACCTATAAGGTTGACACCACAACAATTGGAAGAAAAAAGAGCAAAAGGGCTTTGTTACAGTTGTGATAGCAAATACACTAAAGGTCAAAAGTGTGTTGAGAAGAAATTATTCTACATAGATTGTGAAGAGGAAGAAGAAAAGGAGAAAGAAAGGTCAAAAGAAGAGGATATACTCCAGGAACAAAGCCTAGATAAAGAAGAAATGAATTCGACCATATCTTGTAATGCATTGGCAGGAATTACCACTCCTCAAACGATCAAGATAGAAGGACAAATCAAGAAGAAAAATGTAATAGTGTTGATTGATTCAGGAAGTACCCACAATTTTATTCATTGTAAGGTAGCAAGAGCATTGAATTGCTTCTTATAAGCAGCACCAGAGTGTCAAGTGTTGGTTGCAAATGGAGGAACAATAAATTGCTCGGGAAAGTGCCATAATATCAAGCTATCCATGGGAGAATATGTATTGACTAGCCCAATGCTTTCCATTCCAATGGGAGGTGCTGATGTTGTACTAGGAGTCCAATGGCAGGTGCTGATGTTGTACTAGGAGTCCAATGGCTACAATCCTTGAGTATAATAGCTTTTAATTTTCAAGAAATTTTCATGAAATTTTTTGTGGAAGGAAAGGAAGTTGAATTAAGGGGTATTGCAGGGAAACCAGGAAAGATAATAAGCTCTAACGGTATGACAAAGCTTCTAAAAAAGGAACAAAGAGGTGTAATTGCACAATTATGTTCGCTAAATTTGTACACAGTGAAATCATCTATTTCTCCAGATCTCCAAAAAACCTTGGACAATCATTCCAAGGTATTTGAGACTCCCAAAGGTCTCCCACCTATTCGTGATCATGATCATGCTATTCATCTGATTCCAGGAAGTGTTCCTCCAAACATTAGGCTGTACAGATATCCCTATGCCCAAAAGAGTGAAATTGAATGTATGGTTGCAGAAATTCTAGAAGCTGGTATAATTCAACCAAGTCAAAGTTCCTTCTCTGCTCCAGTTATATTGGTGCACAAGAAGGATGGATCATGGCGTATGTGTCCGCATTATAGGGAGCTCAATGTTAGGATATTCCGACACATAGGAAATAGTTAGGTAAAACTTGGTCTAGTATAGAGTTAGGTAAAGTGTGTTTCTTTACCTTGTACATTTTGTAACTTACAATCCGACGGTCACGATATGTAGTGATCCGACGGTTCATTCTCTCCTCGGTATTACCGACACTTGATCTGTGGCTTAACACTCGATTGGTCCATGATTTCTATTTAAAGCGCATGGAGGGTCATTTGTAGGGTAATCTGTCTATGAGAGAAGCCTATGTAAATTTTCATTCTTTTATTAATAAATTGCCTGAAGTGGCCGTGTTGGCTCAGGCCGTGGACTGTTTCCCTCTTTGAGGGTTTTAACCACGTCAAAAATACTGGTGTATTGATTTGCGATCTGGTTGTGAGCGGTGTCCTTTGGTGTTCTGTCTGAGGAACTTACCCTGTAAATTCCTACATGGTATCAGAGCTATTTGAGGGTCGCGCCCGTTGGTGATCCAAATCTGAAGTCGGTAGAACTGCATCCGACAGTTGTTTCCCAAATCTACTGTTTCAGACTACTTTCAGGCCGAGAGGACTGCTCTATTGTGCTGGGAGAATCTGTTCCAGTGAGGAACCCCTTTCATTTCACGCGAAAAGGTTTCCGGTAGCCCTAGTTGCGTCATTTTTAAGATCTGGAGGTATACAATGTTTATTTTCAGTTTACAGTTATTTTCTCTCTGTTTATTTTGTTTTCGGTTTATTTAGCTTTTTTTATTACCGCATCTATACCTTTCATTTCTGCGTATGCTCTTTGCCTTGCGACTCTGTGCGATCTTGGCAAATGAGAAACAGAAATGAAGGATTTTTCTCATGCGTATGCTCTTTTCCTTGCGCCTTAGTGTGATCTCGGAAAATCAGAAACATTGAGGAAAATATTTAGTTTCCAGGTAAAGCTAACCTTGAGCCGCAAGGTTCATTTTTGAAAATATTTAGTTTTTCGGCTAAAGCTAACTTCGAGTCACAAGGTTCATTTTTTTTTGTATGTCTGTGTTGGGTTTTGTGTTTTTTGTTTTGTAGGGAAAAAGAGCCTTTTCAAAGCAAGCACGCAACCCAAAGCATCAACCCCCCCCCTCTCTCTCAAACTTTTTGTATAGCTCACTTGGTGCAAATCTAATTTATGAGAGTAGAGGTCTTGGGTTCAAGTCTCCATTTTTTGGGGGCGGATTTTTTCATTTCCGCACATTCCCGCACTTCGTCGGTGACTTCATCAACTTTTTTTCAAAAAGCCATAACTTCTTCATCCGGAAGCCGTTTTCAGAGCCATTTTTTTTAAACCAGCCTAATTTTTTGAGATCTATTCATTCAAACACTTAGTTTCAACATCTTTAGCTTCAGTTTCCATTGAAATGGAAAGTCAATACCAAGTTACCCTTGACAGCACCAACTACTTCCAATGGTTGTCCTACATTGAGGATTTACTTAGAAGTAAAGGTCTCTAGAGAATAGCCTCAGGCCAAGAAAAGAAACCGAAGGATGAAGATAAGGCTGCTAAATGGGAAAATAGGCAAGATCAAGCACGTGGATTGATAGGGATGTCTATTTCTCTAGATCTTAGATTCCATATTGCAGAACTTGATACTCGTGATGAAGCAATGAAACAAATCAATAAAGTTTTTGGGATTAAAAATGAACTTAGAGCCCATCAACTTGAAAATGAGTTGCTTACATTGGACCCTAATAATTTTTCTTGCATTGAATATTTCTTGTCCAAGTTCAAGACCCTTAGATATCTCTTGGAAGGTGTTAAGGTTAAGAAAGAAGATAGTAACCTTATCTATTCCATTCTTACTAAGTTGGGACTAGCCTACTCTGTGTTTATTTCCACCTTCCATTCTACAAGAAAAGCCTTCATTTCTCAAGGAACAGACTACAAGTCCCCTTCCTTTGACTCTTTTTGTGATTCTTTAATAAGAGAACAAGAAAAACTCTTACACCTTAGTCTTCTTAATCTTGGAAGCTCTTCCAAGAAAGCGTTAGCCGCCCAGCAGCAACCAAATTCAAAGAATCCTAAGAAGTCATATCCTAAAAAGAATGGTCCTAAACCAAACAAGGGTCCTAAGCAATCTCAGCCTCAAAATGAAAAATCATTTCAACAAAATGATAAGACAAATAAAAACAAATGGAAGAAGACTGATAGACATTGCAACTTTTGTAATCGAAATGGCCACTTAGAATCCAAATGCTTTAAAAAGATGGAAGCCTTGGAAGCAGCAATGAAGAAGCATAACATCCATTTGGAGCAACCTTCAACTTCAAATTCATCTTCAGGAATGACACTTTCTGCATGTGGTTTTCAAGCATCTCGGTCTAGCTATGCACTAAATGTATCTTCTTCTTCTCATTCTCATGAGTGGCTCATTGATTCTGGAGCTTCTTATCACATGGCCAAAAACAAAGCCATGTTTTCTTCTTTAAATGATTGTAACACTAAAAATATATATGTTGGTGATGATAGATCTCTTAGTGTTGTAGGGACTAGAACTGTTCATCTAGACAATGGTCAGTTTAATGATGTATTATGTGTTCCAACCTTATCCTGCAACCTTCATTTGTATATCAGATAACCCATTCAGGTGAAGGTAAAATCGTTGAATTTTCACCTCATGATGTTGTAATCAAGGACCTAAGAGATCCTAAATAGATTTTAGCTACTGGCATTGCTGATGATTCTACAAGGTTGTATGAGTTTCACAACTTTGGGTCATCAAATCTTCCCTCAGTATTTGTTGCTCATAACGATGAAGTGAGCAAACTTTGGCATGAGCGATTTGGTCACTTAAACTATCGCTCCCTTCAACATCTATGTAAAGAAAATATGGTGACAGGTCTTCCTATGGTATCTTGCAGAGATGGTGTTTGTTCCGGATGTGTACTCGGAAAACATCATCGGGACAATTTTGAAAAACGTGCCTCTTGGCACGCCTCAGCCCCTTTACAGCTTGTGCATAGTGATTTATGTGGTCCACTTCTAGTTGTTTCATTCTCTGGCTGCGAGTATTTCTTAACTTTCATTGATGACTTCTCCAGACGCACTTGGGTATACTTCTTAAAACTCAAGAGTGAAGTATTTAACACATTTTTGGCCTTCAAGGCCTTTGTTGAAAAACAATCTGGACATCAAATTCTTAAGCTAAGATCTGATAATGGCGGAGAATATGTTAAAAACACATTCATCAACTTTTGCACTGAGAATGGAATTCAAATGCAACATACTGTTCCATATACTCCACAACAAAATGGTGTAGCTGAAAGGAAGAATCACACCTTAAAGGAAATGGCTAATTGTATGCTACAATCTAAAGGACTTGGTCTTAGTTTTTGGGCAGAAGCAATTAACTGTGCAAATTACATAATAAATCGCACTCCTACTAAGGATTTAAATAATATCACTCCAGAAGAAGCATGGAGCTCAATCAAACCAGATGTAAGTCACTTTCGTATTTTTGGAAGTGAAGCGTGGGCCCATATTCCAGATGAAAAGCATAAAGCTTTAGAACCTAAGAGTGAAAAATGTACTTTTGTTGGATATTCTGAAGATGTCAAAGGCTATAGACTTATTCCATTTAAGTCCAAAAATGTTATCATTAGAAGAGATGTAAAGTTTGATGAAAATATATCGGCTTGCGAGCCTAGTCCGGCGGATGTGCCACCTCTCCCTATCTCTTCTACTTTTGAAAACATTTCTTCTTCAGATGATGAAAGTGAGGATGACAATCCTCCCCCACCATCTCAGGATCCTCCTTCAGCTCCTCAGCTTCCAAAATGGGTTCGTGCTACTTGAGATGCAGTAGGTGATCTTGCCGGTGATCCTACAGATCATCAACGCACACGTTCTCAGTTTGACAGAGCCTCTTCTTTACTGGCTCAAGCTCCAGTAAATTATGATCCTGACACCTTTGCAGAAGATTCAGGCCATCCAGATTGGGAAGCAGCTATGAATGAAGAATATCATTCATTATTGGAAAATGATACATGGGATTTTGTTCCTCTACCAAAGGGACGAAAACTTGTTAGATGCAAATGGGTTTATAGAACCAAGTATGGACCAGATGGGAAAGTTGATAAACATAAAGCTTGTCTTGTTGCTAAAGGTTTTTCACAGGTTTAAGGCATTGACTACACTGAAACCTTCTCCCCTGTTTCCAAAATGAACTCTATCCGCCTTGTTCTTTCCCTTGCTGCCTCGTTCAAATTGGAAGTCCATTAGATGGATGTTAAATTTGCCTTCTTGCATGGGGACTTGCATGAAGAAATCTATATGGAACAACCTATTGGCTTTATACAAACAGACTCCAACCTTGTATGTCGGCTTAAGAAATCCCTTTATAGTCTCAAGCAAGCTCCTCAAGCTTGGTATCCCAAAATGGATAACTTTCTTTTAGAATTTGGCTTCTCTAGGTGTCATTCTGACAATACTGTCTACACCAAGAAAGTGGGCAAGTCTCTTATCATTCTTGTTCTTTACATTGATGATCTTATCCTGACTGGTAATGATCCCAACCTTATAAACCATGTGAAGTCTAGCCTTAAAAGGAAGTTTGAAATGACAGACTTAGGACACTTACATTATTTTCTCGGTCTTCAAGTCTTGCAATCCAAGGAAGGTATTTCCCTTTCTCAGTCCAAGTATGCCTGTGAGAATATACGCCACTTTCACATGGAAGACTGTAAGCCAGCCCTTCTCCCTTTCAGTCTGGAGTCAAACTTTCAGTCACTTGTACTTCTCTTGAAGTTGATGCTACCCTATACCGTCAACTTGTAGGAAAACTTTTGTATCTAACCCATACTCGTCCTGACCTTTCCTTTGTTGTTGGCCTTGTTGCTCGGTTTATGCAAAACCCACGTGAAAGTCATTGGAAAGCAGCTAAAAGAATACTTCATTATGTTCGAGGTACAGTTCAGTTTGGGATTCATTACAGTGCCGAAGCATCTCCTCTATTGGTTGGTTTCACTGATTTCAATTGGGCTGGTGACCCTGATGATCGGAAGTCTACTGCAGGTTATGTGTTCACTCTTGGTTCAGGACCTATTACATGGGCTTGCAAGAAACAAGGTGCCATTTCTCTTTCTTCAGCAGAAGCAGAATATCTGGGTGCCGTAGAAGCTAGTAAGGAAGCCTTGTGGCTTCGTCAGATCCTGTCAGAGTTTGGCTTTCAGCAGCAACATCCGACTACACTTTTGTGTGATAATCAAAGTGTCATTCAGCTATGCAAAGATCCAGTCCAACATCAGCGCAGCAAACACATTGAACTGCACATGCACTTCATCAGAAAGCTCATTCACGACCATGTTATTGAAGTGAAATATTGTTCAACAGATGATCAAGTTGCAGACATCTTCACAAAGGCTCTCACAGAGGCGAAGTTCACTAAACTTCGATTTACGGTTAGATTTCAAGAAGTTGTCACTAAGGGGGGATAGGCTCTAGTGCCTCCTTCGTTCTCCTATTGTGTCATATTTGTAAATCCTTCAATCCTATCCCAAGTTGTTCTTAAGGGCGGATGTTAGGATATTCCGACACATAGGAAATAGTTAAGTACAACTTGGTCTAGTATAGAGTTAGGTAAAGTGTGTTTCTTTACCTTGTACATTTTGTAACTTACAATCCGACAGTCACGATATGTAGTGATCTGACGGTTCATTCTCTCCTCGGTATTACCGACACTTGATCCGTGGCTTAACACCCGATTGGTCCATGATTTCTATTTAAAGTGCATGGAGGGTCATTTGTAGGGTAATCCGTCTATGAGAGAAGCTTATGTAAATTTTCATTCTTTTATTAATAAATTTCCTGAAGTGGCCGTGTTGGCTCAGGCCGTGGACTGTTTCCCTCTTTGAGGGTTTTAACCACGTCAAAAATACTGGTGTATTGATCTGCGATCTGGTTGTGAGCGGTGTCATTTGGTGTTCTGTCTGAGGAACTTACCTTGTCAATTCCTACACTCAACAAGCTCACTATTAAAGAAAAGTTTCCCATTCCTGTCATTGATGAATTACTGGATGAATTACATGGATCAATTTACTTCACCAAGTTGGATCTTCGTTCAAGATATCATCAAATTAGGATGAAGATTGAAGACATTCCGAAAATAGCATTTAGAACTCATGAGGGTCATTATGAATTTTTGGTCATGCCTTTTGGCCTTACCAATGCAACTTCAACATTTCAAGGTTTGATGAATTCAATTTTCAAACCATTCCTTAGAAAATTTGTGTTAGTATTTTTTGATGATATACTAATCTACAACAAGTCTTCGAAGGATCATGTTGAACATGTTGACAGGGTGCTACAACTATTGGAGGAGAAACAATTATATGCAAAAAGATCCAAATGTTTCTTTGGAGTACAAGAGGTGGAATATCTGGGTCATAATGTATCTCATGAAGGAGTTAAGGTAGACCCTATCAAAATTAAAGCCATTAAGGAATGGAAAATTCCCACATCCATAAAGCATTTGCGAGGATTTCTCGGGTTGACAGGGTATTATCGCAAGTTTGTTAAGAATTATGCGAGAATAGCTGCACCTCTAACAACATTATTGAAGAAAGATGCATTTTCATGGACTCCAGAAGCAACAAAGGCATTTGGATATCTTAAAGAGGCAATATGCCAAGCACCGGTCTTAGCTACACCGGAACTCACAAAAACCTTGTGATTGTGGAATGCAAGATGAAAGATTGCTTTTGAAAGCGTCCAATCAAGGGAAAGTTTTTACACAAAGCTATTTATGAGAAGGAAATGTTGGCAATACTCCATGCACTTAAGAAATGGCGACCCTACCTAACGGGAAGACACTTCAAGGTAAAAATGGATCATGATATCCTTAAATACTTTTTAGAACAAAGATTATCCTCTGAAGAGCAACAAAAGCGGGTCATAAAGATGTTGGGTTATGACTTTCAAATCATCTACAAAAAAGGGAAGCAAAATGTGGTGGTAGATGCACTCTCAAGAAAGGATGAGGATGTGTAATCATTGTTGTGCGCCATTTCTATTATCCAACCAGATTGGATAAACGAAGCAAGGGAGGAATGGAAGAATGACGAAGAAGTGTGGGCACTTATTCGAAAGTTACAACAAGATTCCAGTATGTCTGATACATTTAGCTGGAAAAATGATTTGTTATGGTACAAAGATCGCTTATACCTCTGTAAGAATTCCCAGCTAAAACAAAAGATTCTTATGGAATTGCACACTTCTCCCTTAGGAGGGCACTCAGGATTTTTAAAAACTTACCACAGGGTTAAGAAGGAATTTTTTTGGGATGGCCTTAAATCAGATATTCAAAAGTTTGTGGTGGAATGTTTGGTTTGCCAACAAAATAAAGTTGAAACAATTAAGACACCGGGTCTATTACAACCTTTATCCATTCCAAGCCAACATTAGGAGGAGGTTTCAATGGATTTTATCACAGGTTTACCCAAGTTTGAGGGAAAGAGTGTCATCATGGTGGTAGTTGACAGACTTACCAATTATGCATACTTTTGTGCATTATCACATCCCTTTAAAGCTAGTACAGTTTCTATTGCATTTATGGAAACAATTCAAAAGCTACATGGAAACCCAAAGATTATTGTAAGTGACATAGATCCCATTTTCACTGGAAATTTTTGGACAGAATTGTTTTCTTGTCTTGGTACTCAGTTAGCTCATAGCTCATCTTATCATCCTCAATCTGATGGGAAAACTGAGATAGTAAACAAATGTTTGGAAGGATATCTTCTTTGCTTTGTATCTGATAAACGAACACAATGGGTCAAATGGTTGCCTCTGGCTGAATGGTGGTATAACACTTCCTTCCATACAGCAACAAAAATGACCCCATTTATGGCACTTTATGGGTATCAGCCTACATCCATCACATCATATTTAAGAGATAATTCTAAGGTTCAAGCAGTGGAACATCACATTGAACATCAACAACAAGTCCTCCAAATCTTGAAGTATAACCTTGTGTTGGCACATAATAGAATGAAACAACAGGCAGATCAACATCGTAGCGAAAGAAGTTTTGATGCAGGTGATTGGGTATTCCTACGGCTACAACCATATAAGCAAATGTCCCTCATGCAAGCTAAAAAGGATAATAAATTATCACCAAAGTATTATGGTCGATACAAGGTGTTGCAAAAGATTGGTACTATGGCATACAAATTGGAGCTTCCTACGGCTTCTCGATTGCATGCAGTTTTCCATGTTTCATGTTTAAAGAAGGTTATAGGCGACAAGCTCCCAGTTCAAACAATATTGCCAGAACTTGACGAGGAAGGAAAAATTATATTGGAACTGGAAGCAGTCACAGAAACAAGAACTCGACAGCTACGAAATCGATCAATTTCAGAGTATCTTATCAAGTGGAAGAACTTATCCGCTGAAGATTCCACATGGGAAGATGAGAATTTTATACAGAAGCATCCAGAACTTCTCAAGCGTTAAGGACACCACTTTTTTGAAGGAGAGGGGCATGTTGAGTCCCTATAATACTAGTGATTACCTCATTACTATTGTAGTTGTACCCTTTATTAATATTGTTGTGCCCCTATTATCCCCATATTGTTATTACTGTGCCCCATAGAATCCCTCTATTGTTATTTTTGTGGCTTTATATTATTATTGTTAGGTCGGTTGGGTTATATTGTGACTCCTTAGACTCCTATATATAGAAAGGAGGTTTTGTCATTTGAATCATCCAAGAATTGTTCATTTATGTAATGTAAAGGAGGTTGCCCCCTCGAAGAGGCTGAATTCTAAGGCATTGATCTATCTTTTCTATCTTTTTCTTGAGTTGGTTTCATAACAATATAAATGATAAATTATAATTAAGCAAATGCTGGCACACATCCGACCATACTACATCAGTCCCTTTTTTTGTTCCTCCATAAATAGTGCTGATATACTAAAGATAAAAATGAATATCAATAGGGTATTTATTACTTCCGAGGGCGGTGAAAAAACTTTTTAACGATTTATTGATTCCAAATGGAAATGGATACAATAAATCTATAGATGGATATTCAACTCTTTTCAAAGCAAAATAGACTCCGAGCATGACCCGTACAAATACAAAAATTATTAGATACAACAGTTGGTTGGAATGAATTAAATTGGAATCTAGCAAAATACATAATCTTGTTAAGAGAACTTGACTGGTTTCTGACCTTAACATGCATGAAAAGGTTCATCATATACTTCATTGGTTGTTATCAAAGTTCTTCAACTATCCTAAAAGGCCACCTCGTGCAAAGTCCGAAGACTGCACAGAATGAGGTTTTAATCCACATTCATCTATTTAGGAGAGCCCTTGCTGCAAAAAACATTCAGAGGACCATATCTATTGAACGTCTCCGTCAAGATATCATCATCAAGAAATACATTGAACTCTTTCCATTTGCAAAAATGGATAACAACCCTCTGAAGGAAATATTCTACTGGATCATCTTTTTGGAAAGATTAGCTCTTGTGTTATTCTTCTCTGTGTTAGGTAACTATTTAGCATGGAAGATGCACAATGGGAGAAATGTAGATTATGGATGGAACCTTGGAGAGAGGGAAAGGAGGTTTACAAAGTTTCAGAGGAATTGAAGACTCAGCTATCTCAATAGGGTTATGAAACACTCCTTGATGATTGAGATGAGAACAAGGCATCTGTTTAGTCCTTAGGTTGGACATCAAAGCGGAACTAGGGTCTCCAATGAAATCTTACAAAAGAATGGAGTGCTTAAGTGTGCAAAAAATAATGACTAATTACAAGGAGTAACCAGTTACCCTACTTATCCATATCTACACCCTTTAGACAATAGTATACCATTATTCTATTGTTTTTAAGACACATTGTAATATTAGTATCAGGCCTAAGGGATGAGGGAAGAAATAGGGATTTTTAAGAGCTTCAATCCTTCAATAGGAATAGACTATTGTACTTAGAATTAGATAATATCCTTATACTGACTCCTTTATCCTAAGTTGTTCACTAGACCCATTATAACTTGATACTAGTGCTAAACCAACGCTCCTAAAAGACTATTTACCATAACAGAAAATGTAAATTCGATTCTTGGTCTTACGCTGTACAATAGTACATTAAGAGTCTTAGAATTGGATTCATTATAAGATTCATCTAGCAAACCCCAACCCGAAGATGACCCGTGGTGTAGTTGAGACCTATCAAAATTGAAAATGGCTCACACTCAAGCAAAGAAGTACGGGGTAAGTATGCAAGTAAAAAGTCAATTGTTGGCACTGCACCTATGTTCAACATTCATTTGTGTTACTTTGTACACAGTACAAAATTGTGAGAATAATGATGAAAGTTGACCAAGTCTCCAGTAAAACACATTAAAGTGTGTAAGTGATCAATTTAGACAAGGTGTTCATACATGCTTACTAGATTAAGTCCCAATAGCAATGAATCAAGGATCCTCCTATACCAATATATATTTCAGGGCAACCCTAAAAAAATTAAAACTACAACTTTAAAAGAATATTTGTCACACAAAATATGTCATAATTCCCTTATTTAGTGTTCATCCTCTATGTACATATAGAATTATGTTAATGATTCTTTTTGTGTCGAGTTATATTTTAGTGCAAATCAATCATTTGGACAATACCCCATCTTTTGTATGTAGATACAAATGTAAAACACCCATCCCCCCAAATTAGGAACTCTTATGTAACTCTCACCATTCTTTGTCTTATGTAGATATACTTGCATGCATGACCTAGATTATCTTCATATTAGACAATTTTTATTATTAACGTGTTGCTTTCAGATGCTGGATCAAGTCATGAAAAAAAAGGAACTGTGTATCCTACATAATAATTAGGGTTCAAAAATAAAAATAAGAGTGAAAAATGAACTAGATATTGTAGATGAGGACGTTGTTGAGATTGCAACAAGATGATGGAGCTTACTGAAAAGAGTCGCCTTCACTAAGTGGGCCCGCAAGCTATTTTTGGCGCAAGTCTATTTTAGACATATGGATCATGTCTATGGATTGCAGGTTGCTGTTTATGGATGATTGATCAAGTTGCGAAAAGATAGATGGACTTCTATTTTTGATGAAAGTGTGAGTGATCACAGTGTGAGTGATCAAAGTCTATTTTTAGACTGGCTAGCAAAAATAGAAAAGTCAAATATTATTATCTCACAATAATATTTGGACTATAAACTTAATCTTATTCTCTTGGAGCACTTCAGTTTGAGCTACAGAGGTGGCACATGCAGCTGTCAGAAGGAAATACGCTTTTCTTATGAGTCAATTCAGTTGTTGCATGCATGACTTCAGTTAGAACTCAATCAGTTGAGTTTGGTGGAGTTGATTGTGGAGTTGATGGAGTTGTGTTCAGTTTAGCTTTGTTAAACTGGTTGTATTTAGTCTAACTGGCAAATAGACTAGAGATGAGTTGGGTGAATTAGTTATTAATTAATTCACAAGTTATTAACTCATAATACAACTAATGAATACATCAGTTAACTCAGTTGCATGTCAGTGCATGTTCAGTTCAACAAGGACAGGTGGTAGAGAATCAGATTGCTATCAGTTGTGACTATAGTTGTGCACCAGATCTTGCACAATCAAGGGATTGAGTATGCCAATGAGTTTGCTCATGTATTTTCCCACATTATAGCTTGTGCTCACGTCCAAGAAAGTGTGAGTGACTATTTTGTAGGTGAAAAACGAGTTTGGTGAGCCATTCTCATCAATTCTTGAGCAGGTATTGAGCAGTGGAGGCAGGCAAGTAGTGGAAGAGATTTGGAGATCAGATATGAGCTGTATTGTGTGTAACAGAGGTGGAGATACTTGTGAGAAGTATTATGCTGTGTAATGTTACATGACTCAATCATTAATATACAGATAGTTGGGGTTTTTAGCGAGATGCTTTCCCCGGGATACATACTGTGTTAATGTGTGAATGCTCTTGATGTTTTATTGTTATTGATGCTGCTATATTGATGATCAACGTAGAGGAGCTTATGTATTGTGTGTGTTTTCCGCAATAGTACATGATCAGGATAATCTCCATTGAATATGTGTTAAATTATTCAAAATTTCTACAGACGTCAAGTAATTTATATCTAAGTACTTACAAATGAAGTAGGCCCATCAAGTGTCGTACCAAAATCTAAGTTTGCTAGATCAAAATATGAATTTTGATGCATTTCCTTTTCGTGTCCATTCCCTCCAATCCGACCACAATCAGACAAACCAGGGATGTTTTTCATTTCTTCAACATTCTCCTTACAAGATCCGTTTCCAAGTATTTCCACATTAACTGAATGACCACATCTTACTCCATCCAACCCCATAGAAATTTGTGTCATGACAAATGATTTTACCATCGAACATCCCCTGGGCACTTGAACGATCACCTCATGGATTCGATCAGTAGAAGGAATGGTGGCTCTCTTTAAGATGATTATCATAGGAAGTATTGGTTGTCCTACCTGACTAGTGTGGAAAATATGGTAAAGTATGAAAGTGTTAATGGTTAGTCACAGGAGTTGTTAATGATTGGGATCTTAGGGTCTCTTCGCATGAAACCTTCCATTGTTATGGCTCTTAAATGGGATCAACTATCCTCAACTATGCAAATTTTAATTGAGGTTGGCCAATTGTTTCTATGGATGATGAATCAGTAACCTTCAAAATCAATTGGAATTTTCACAACAACTTGGCATTAATTTGGCTCACCCCTCCAAAATTCAGTCTCCTCCCTCCTTAGTATATCTTTCCGCTCTTCCAAAATTTAGTTTAATTTTCTATGATTTTGTCCTCTTTTTGGTTATGGTATACTAAGACGTGTTAAATAAATATTTCTAATACAAATTTATATGAAAAAAAGGGCAATAAAATCATTTTTTAAACAACCATGCATCTTATTCTTAGATTTTTATACTAATAAATCATATGTTTTGTTTTTTCATGTATTTGAACTACAGCAATTCAATAGACACTTGCTGAAGATTCACTGGAATAGTTTAGAAGACATTGACACTTGCATTTTAACAGGTACACAATATACATGCCACCATTTACAATTACATTGACATAATAAATATCGCCATGTGTACATCATCTCAAAAACGTAAATTGCCATTTGTCTTAGAAAAGAATAACTTGTTTCAAGTAAACAATTTGTCATATGTGGTTGGAGACTATTTGTGTCATAGTTTACAACTTTTACTACATTGTACATATATATCGATAGAAATAAGAAAAGGAGCAGTGAAGTATTTTAGAAAATGTTTAGCAAAAAAAGATAAGCAAGCAATTATGTCTTATCAACATGACTCCATGAAGAGTCATTAACAAAAATACAAAACATCAGTAATCGTGATTTGCCTTTTGCAAAAATGTCTAGATCAACTTCACTTGATATACCTCTAGAATCTCGAGGACTATTGGGAGACATTTTTTGTATACATTGGTTATCAAATTGGTTGAAAATTCCATTTAGAATTTGGTCCAAACCAAAATTGAAAATGTATTTGCACTTTAATTCAAAAATTGCAACAAATACTTATGATATACTATTTCATGATGAAGATCCTATAAATAGCCACTTTGAGACATTGCTTTGCAAAAATGACCCTATTATGGTTTCTGCCTGCTCGAAGCAAACATACATTGCATATGAACAAATTAAATTATACATCTTTGAACATCAAACATTTAGGGCCATGATCAGCGTCGGTAGAGTGCCCATGTTCAATAACATATATGGTGAGAGTGCATTTGAAACAATTTGTTATCTTCTAGATAATGGATATAGTGTGACATGCCTTTGAATTATCATTGCACAAACATTTTGCAATGCAGTTGTTCAAAATGACCCATTTGCAATTAGATGCATAGCATAGCATATATACTTTAGTTGTATAGAAAAGTACAAAACAATAGCTACTTGGAAGGAATACATAAAACAATTAGCATTGACCTATAACAAAGGAAATATTGAAGGTGATCTATTTGTCTTTGCTTTGTTAAGAAAAATGCTAAACATATATTTGGTCATTTGGTCTGCAACTACAATGTACATATTCAGGAACATATGTAATTCAGAAACAATACTTAGAACTTTGAACATATTGCAATTTGAAACAAGTATAGGTCATGTATACTATGAACCTTTACAACATATAGGCAAAATTGAACGTCAAATAATAGATGAACTTGGTGCAACCAAGTTCAAAGCATCTGAAGCAATAACCGATCTTGGTGCAACCCAATTCAAAGCCTCTTGTAGCTTAAACAAGTACAACAAAATTTTATCTTTTCATCTCTTGTTAAAGACATTATTCGAAGGAAGTTGAAAACACAGAAAATGAAATTTTCCTATAACACAACAACAATGAAACAATACATAGTGCTAGAAATTTAGATCATCAGTGCACAAAACATCTCATGTTCCAATTGAAATTAACACTGAGTATAATGTCATCTTTGAATCAATGCAGTGTTTGAAAAACAGTGTTGCGAACAAGCCTAAAGCAATAGATCAACTAAATGCAGGCAAATTCAAAACATCTTCTTCCATAAATAAGTAGAAGAAAAACTTGTCTTTGCATCTGCTTAAAGGCGCTATTCAAAGAAACTCAAAAACACATAAAAGACAACTTGAATATAATCCAACAATAATGAAACAATAAGTAGTACTAGAAGATTTGTGTCAGTCAGGATCAAGAAAAAGATTAAGGAATAGCTCAACAGAATTATCAATGTCTGAAGAAAAATATCTAGCACAGCTAAATGATACACCTATCTTTCATTGTTCAATATGTCAAAGAACCTTCTTTAGAAGATATTCTTTTCCGAGGAAACAAGTGTACTAAAAAACACATGCAAAAAACATTAGGAAACCACTAGCTTGTTTCCATGAATTTGAAAAACCTAGTTTTGAAAATGTCGAAAATAACAGTTCCTTCATTTGTAGGCTTTGCAAAAAAGAATTTTCAGATGACACAATTCCTAAATACACAGTTCCTGCAAAGAAGAAATAAAGGCGCTAGAACACTTAGTCAACTTACTGAACTAGAAGAAAGACTAGTGGCATTACGATTGTCTATTTTTGCAAATAAATGAAATGAGCCATCAACATAAAAAACCACAACTAGGTTTAACTGGAGGAGTCACCAATGTCCCAACTAACATATGTGTAATTCAATCTGTGTTGCCTCGAAACATAAAAGACATTGACACAGTGGCAGTTGTGCTAAAATAGCATTTAAAATTCAAAAGTGCCTATGCATTTGGTCGGGTTCGAGTTCATATAGTCATGAAAGCATTAAAACAATTATGGAAAACATCACTTTACAAGCTAGAAAATGTTGCGACAGACAACAATTGGAAACAATTGTTCATTGAAAACCAAGGAGCATATGACAGTACATCTAAGATTGGAAATAATGAAAACGATAAATCAGGGTTTTGATGAACCGATCACAAAAACATTGGTTCATGGTTTCACTGATCCGCATATTATCCATGACCTTGTATATAGGCAAATTAATATTGCGCCTGTTGCAGGTTATGTTCCATTAGGAATTTTCCAAGATAAATACTCATAAGAAATGAGTTTTCCATCATTGTTCTATGGAAAAAAATGGCCAAGTGATTTGGCGAAAAACTTTACATATCAAAAAGTATGTCAATGGGGAGTCCTACATAAAAATCACGACTTTTCTTACCATTATGCTAACTTATTTTATAAAGCAATTCGCATTATCATAAACCAAGTATTGAATTTTATGTGAATTAGAATTAGAAAAGGCCAGTTGAAAGGAAGAAAACTACTTGTAAAAGATGTCAAATCCAAACCAAATTTGGATTACATTTTGAAATCTGACATTGGGTACATGAACTTAAAAAAAATTCACACTTCACTTGACTACCATCAAAAAATACGTAAAAAACTATATTCAATGATTCGACAACTAGGTCCACCTACTTTCTTCGTGTCCTTTAGTAGCGCAGAGCATCTTTGGGAGCCTTTGATGAATGCATTAAAACATATAAGGCAAAGCACTACAAGACCAAAAAAAAATGAATTGTGCACTCATTAATAAGAAATGATCTTGTAACTTGTGCATATTACTATAGATCTAGGATGGATTTTGTGCGTCAATTAATAGCTCATGATTACACGTATTATGGAGAAGTTGATGACTACTTCTACGACACTGAATTCCAAGACATGGGAAGTGAGCATGAACATGGCTTATTATGGATAAAATCTGCACCAATCTATGGTAAAGACACAAACATTCATGTTGAAAATTTTGTTGATAAATACTTGTCAACTGATTCATCGGTTCTACCAAAAGACCTTAGAATTGTCCAACATCATTGTCACACAAGAACTTGTAGGAAACATACAAATTCCAATTGCAGATTTAATTTTCCAATACCTCCAATGAAAACAACAAAAATACTTGAACCTCTTGAATTTGATAGCGCTAAAACAAAAACAAATTTAAAACTAATATTTGACACAATAAACAATGTCAATTATGATCAAAAGCATACATTTGATAGCTTGTTGCATAGCATTGGATTAACAAATGATGAATACATACATGTTATCCAATGTACACTAAATCATACAACTTTATTGCTTTGCTCAACACATCCCAACAATTTGGATTGCAAACACTGACTCTCAATTTGTACTCAATCCATATGCCGCTGTGATGTGTTGTAGTTCCTATATGACAAAAAAATATAAAACACTTACATCGACCTTCAATAACATAGGCGAAAATCACCTTAAAACAAAATCTGATATCATGAGCACTATTAATTGTCTAGGAAAAGCCTTAGTAAACATGCAACAAATGTTTGCACAATAAGCAGTGCACATTGTGTTATCGCTTCCATTAAACTGTATTTAACAAAAATGTATTTTGATTAACTCATTTCCTATAGAGAAATATGCATTTGTTTTGAAAGTAAAAAACCACTTGCTAAAGGAACCAGACGACTTTGAATACATACTGTGTCCACAAATGATTGACTATTATATTCTACAACCTATAGCTATTAATGCTATATGTTTAGCAAAACTTGCATCTAGTTATACAAACAAAGGACACAAATGAAAACAAGCAAATAATCCACATGCCATTAGGTGCGTGAGATATAACAAATACAAATACATTGATTTTTTATGTCGAGAACAATTAATGTTATAATATCTGTTTGGAGTCAATGAGACCACGATCAAGCAACATGACCCAAGTTGACAATATGCATATGTTGCATTGGAAAAAAAATTAGGCAAAATGAATGAAAAATTAGATTTGTTACAGGACCTATATGGGGTGACATAGATGATGCAGTCAATGCAATAGAAATACAAACTAAACAATTATAAGACATAGATAGTCTAAAACCAAATGAAACAAAAAATACAAGATTTGATAAATCCGTCAATGAAAAATACAAAACATATGACTTCCAAAGTGTTTTGTAACATTTTCAACATACAAAGAACTTGACTTTACTATCTACAAGGCCATATGAAATTGTCAATCAACCAAAATATACCAGAGGGCATAGATTATTATGAGTTAATGTGACAATTAAACCCAAAATAGGAAAAATTATTAGTTGGCTTGATAGAAAGAAAACTTTATAGGCCAGATGAACCAATTCATTTGTTCTTGACAAGAGGTGTGGGAAGAGGAAAACATTTATGCACTAACAATTTTCCATTCCTTAGTACGTGTTGTCACTCATTGCATTGCGTGTTCTGTTGGTCAAGGGGTCCCAAGAGAAGTGAAGTTTGAAGCCACCTTCCTAGGCCACATAATATCTCAGGGCTTAATCGTACCCTTTCCATTCCATAATGCTTAGAAAGATATTTCCAATGGTATATGGAAGTCCAAGATTAGACTTCTAGATATGAAGTTAGAACATGTGGAAGTTACCCTTGGAAAGCCCAAAAAACAAATAAAATGACCAAGTATAAAGGCAAATCGCATATCGGGGGGCTGTGGCACATAGCAGGTCGGGGTTTTTCAATGTGGAACGCTGATATTGCATATCAGCGATAAGAAAAACAAAGGGGTGCATATAAACGCCGGTTCATGAAGCTGTCGATGCCGATAACATTAAAAATCACCAAAATCTGGCCCTTAGTGTTAAAGCGCCAAGAGGACCGAAATCCGATTAACAAAGGAAATGCATGAAAAACAAGAATGAGTGGCCCTCTTTCTCTCTCCTCCATCTGGCAGAATGGTGCATCTGGCATATCGGCGAAGTCGAGGATATCACATATCGGTGATCTGAGGGACTACTATCCAAAAGAAAACCATGCGAATTGTCGATTTTGCGATCCAGTGTAAAAGCATCGTGGAAGGCTAAAATCAGTTTACAAAGCAATTTCATGAAAAAACCAAGGTCGGGTGGACCCTTTTTGTCTCCTCCATGTGGCAGTAGGGAAGGTGACATGGCCATACAGGGGACACGTGTCACTCAGATCTGGCGTTCTCAGGGGTCCTATTATCTATAGGGACATTTTCGTGTGACAAGTGTCACAACTCACAGGGTGACATGTGGCAGTAATGATGTCACCCCCTACAGATCGACGATCGGCAATCGCATGGCTTAAGGCACCCCTGCACCTCAGTACCTTTCGACCTGCAATTATGATATGCGGGAAATCCTCCTTGATGCGATGTTTTATTTGTTCTACGTCATGAGTATTTCACGTCCAGACAAGTCGGCTCGCTCTATGGAAAAAAGGTAATGGGGCTTTCCCCTCCCGCAATGCGATTGTGATACCTCTAGTGGGCCCGACCTCGCATATCGACGATCACAAGGTTCAGAGGGAAGTCCTAGGGGCAAGTACTATAAACCATCGAGATGCGGGATTTTTCACTACAAAGGAAATAGGCCCCCAGACTTAGGTCTAAAGGTCTCAGCACCTGAAGGCTAGGCCCCTGGTCGCAACCCCCTAAGTCATATAAAGAAAGAAATAGTGTGAATGGTTAAGGGATATCGGGATTCATCTATTTCATGATGTTTTTTTATAGCTAAAGGCCAGTATGAGAAAGTCCCCCATATTTCCACCAAGTGAGCATCATCAGGTACATCAAGGTGTTGATAGTGCATGACAGGGTTTTAAAGGCATGATGTGTCAGAAGTTGTGGCTTTAAGGTGAGAAGGTGGTGCATTCAAATCTGGGATGTGATAATTCAGAAAGGCTCACTGTGACACGGAAATAATAGGGCTGACGTTGAAAGTAGCCGTGGATTTCAATAAGGGAGATGGAGCATTCAAAACCAAGAATGGGAAGACCCAAAAGAGCCTTTTGTGACATAGATACGGAGGTTGGCGTCGAATGCAATAAAGATATAAATAACAGAAGTCAATTAAGCATCACAGGAAGCCATACCATGAGGAGACTAGCAGAGACAATCACACGATGGGCAAGGAGAGAGTTTTTATGTGATTGTTTATCATTTATTGTACTGTAATGTTCTTCCTTTCAAGGAGGCATTTAATTCTGTAATGTTTTTGAGCCATAGAGCCATCTATGACTAAGACAGCTATGTCGACCCGATAACTGAGACTAGGCCATATATATTTTGTTGTAATGAATGTTCTGGCTCCCCTCTATAGATAAATAGGGGAAAGAAAGACTTAAGACAGGTTCAGAAATTCTAAAGAAAACACTACATGTTATTTTCACACTGTATGGCTTTATAATACAGATCTTTTAGAATATCAATGAAATGGTGGTAATTCCCCCTTCAAGTATTACAGTATGTTATCCCTCTGTTAAACCCATTTTATGTTCATACTTCTTCTCTGAATTCATGCAATCATAGTTGTTAGTAATATTTCAAGCCTTCCTCACATATTCATTTGTATCGACATTGTTAATGCATGTGCCTGTAAGGATTATTGAAATTATATCTTTAATAGTTGCACTTCATGAATCATAGCAACCAATCCCTTTGTTGTCCACTATATTTGCTTGTAACTCAAATCCGTATAGAAATTCTTAATGCCTCAAGCTCTATGCATTAAGTGTAGAATTCTTGAAGCCTTATGCTCCATATGATGAGTTTCTCTTTATGTTTATCTTCTATCATTTGCTCTACAAAGCTTATTAAACTGTAAGTCCTTGAACTACTCGGCCTCCATTGTTTTAGGCATATTTATGAGATTTGAACCTGTCAAGAAGTACCAGAAATACATGTCTTACTCCTATAGGTGGATGAACCAACCCAATATATATATATATATATACAAACTAAATGTGATGTCTCCATTTCTAGAAAATCATATGAGACACATAGAATCTAGGTGTGTCGAGGCACTGGTCTTGTAAGAAATCAAAGGTTGTCTCTGGGAGCTACAACATCTTTTGGCGTCATTGCCATGGAACGTATCGAAGGATTTTTCCCTCGGGATAAGACAAGTTGAGAACTCTTTGTGTAGGTGAGTGAAGTATGCTATGATTGCATCCAAATCACCTTGGCGACTCCACACCACCCATTATCATTCATCATCATGGCTTTTAAAAGACCTCACACTCGCTCAAATATATCTCAGCAGAAAGCCCCATTCGTATCTGACCTAGGAAATATAATTTTCAAAAAAGTCTAGAAAGAGAAAACTCCCCCTGCTAATACTACCATCTCACTAACCTTTGAAGCTTCCTCATCCAGCTCTCATCCCATTGTTACTCACTACTCAGGATTTGTTCCTAAGGCCCTGGCATACCCTGCATTCAGTCTAGCCACTCCTACCACTATGTTTTTGGGCCAAGTTCCTCAGTCAAGTCTCAATCCCCCTCCATTAATCCAGATGGCTCTTCCAGGTTTTTTGCTAAATAAATATGCACCTCTTAATTTACCTCAACCTCTGAGTGCAATGCCCTAGGACTACCTAAAGCATCTGCCTAGGTTCAATGGGGAAGATGATAACACGACACACAGTCACATTGAAACCTTCAGTGCTTTTGCCAGGAACATAAACGTGGAACAACAGGATGTGGTCATGAGACTTTTTGTACAATCCCTCAATGGAGAGGCTAGAAAGTGGTTCAAATCCCTTCCCAATACCTCCATCACTACCTGGGAGGAACTTGAAAGCTATTTCACATAGAAATAGGGTGAAAAGAGAAACCATGAGTACCTACTCACAGAGTTTAACACCATAAAGAAGAAGCCAAAAGAGGATATCTAAAAATTTATAAAGAGGTTCAACAAGCAATACAATAACCTGCCAGCTAAGATAAAGCCACCTCTAGTTATTGCTCGAGTTGCCTTTTTGGGAGTATTTGAGTCTAAATTTAGCTTTACTCTAAGGGATAGGAAGTCTATCACTCTAGTTCAACTCCAAATCGATGCACTTGAGGTGGAGGCAAATTTCGCCTCAGCGGGAAAGTCAAGATAAAAGCAAGAACCTACTGAGAATAAAAGAGGGAAAGAAGAGGCATCTTCCTCTGGTCGAGATAAGGAATCAGCAGACCTGAAGATGGATGAACTAGAAAAACTTATTAGCAGTATATCATAGAAGGTTGGAAAGCTTGATATTGAGAACAAGAGCCTCTCCAAACAAAATGATCAAGTCAACAACCAGGGTTACAACCCGCAGTATAGAAGACCTCCATTGAAAATACTTCCAAGGGAGAGAAAGGAGAAACTCGACCACATCCCTCATCCTTCATACTTAGAATATGGTCCCGATGAGCAATTTTTGGATACACAGGAGATGCAAGGAAACTTATATTCTTCTTTCCCTGAAGAAGACTAGGAGAATATGGTTCACCAGGAGGTCAGCCGTGATGGAGAAGCAGCAGATGAGGAAGATATAGATTATTATTTCAAATAGTTTGCAGAGTTCATGCAAGCACAACCACAACGTAAATATAATCTAATATCTTCAAAGAAGAGGTAAAGAGAACCGGAGAAATAGGAGGAAACTACTCCCCAAGTTATTCCTCCAGTACCAGACAAAGGGAAAGGGAAGCTAAATCCTGACCCTTCTAGGATGAAAGTCTCTGCAAATAAGGAAATAAATAGCACAAAGGGACACATTGACAAGGAAGCACCTGCTCCGCTGAAAACTGCCACTGATAATGAAGAAGGAACAGAGCCTGGAGGTTTAGAAAAATTCCAACCTACATTCAATCTCGAGAAGGAGCTTGAAAAGGTAAAGATTCTTGTCCCTCTTATTGAGCTTCTTAAGCAGCCTACTTATAAAGGTCAAGTCTCTCAATTCATGCATCCCTCTATCTCAGTACCAACCCATGATAGTTTAAACCTCTAAGAGGAGAGGCCAATGGTCGTTTTTGGGCTGCATGTAGAAGAACATGATCCTTCTATTGCACCTTTCTATGTGACTTTGGTGATCCATGATATTTTAATACACAACTTCATGTTGGACTCCAGAGCCTCACACAACCTCATGCTACTAGCGGTAATGGGATAGCTGGGCTTGGAGGTCACCAAACCATACAAGGACATGTACTCCTTCGACTCCAAGAGAGTCAAGTGCTTAGGGATGATAAATGACCTGGTTGTGAACCTACGTTATATCTCAGTGAAGAGTGTGGTAATAGAGAGAGTGGTGGCCAATATTCCTCCTTGGTTCAGAATGCTCTTTTCAAGATTTCGGGGTTCCAAGGTGGGGGGTTCTATGAAGCTAGATTTGAATTATGCCACAATTCCCACTTTTGGAGGTGAGAAAAGGAGGCTATATAGAGAATACAGGGTTGTGAAAACTATGACCCAAGCCAAAGGCTCAGAAAACTCCGTAGCTCATGGAGAAGAAAGCGACCTCTCCTACCTATTCTTAGAAGAAGATGAGAACTTCTTAGAAGAAGCATCAGTACACCTGACAAGGCAGTTGGCATACCTGCACTTAAATGAAAAAGAAGTATGGAAATTGTACTTTGACGGAGAAAACTAAAAAGAGGGAAATGGAGCTGGAATATTGTTGGTATCTCCAGAGGGTAGCCAAATACCCCTCTCATTCAAGCTGGAATTTGAGATGACCAACAATGTAGTGGAGTATGAAGCATTTCTCCTTGGGTTATGAATGGAAATAAATATTAATATTGAATGCCTAGCGCTCTATGGAGACTCTGAGTTGGTCGTGAGGCAAACAAGAAATCAATGCCAGACCAAACACCCCAAACTAAGGACGTACCAGAATGAAGTGTGGGACCTAATCGATAATTTATTCCTAGCCTTTAATATCCAATTTCTACCTAAGGAAGAAAACATGATTGCTAATTCACTTGCGATAGCGGCTAGCACTTTCAGGCCCACACAAAATCCACTCCTCAGATATGAGGTGGAAGTCAGACACAGACCTTCAATGCCTGATAATGTCAAACACTCGCAGGTATTCACGGAAGTCGAGGAACTGAAAATATTCATAGAAGTTGTTGGGGAGTTTTCCCACTCCACCGTCGATCAAGAAGCCACTTCGTGGAAAGACACAGTGGCTTGGGCGCAAAATTTTGCAATTGAAAGGGAATACCATCCCTCGCGGACTGGTCCCACTACAAAGGATTTTTAATAAGGACGACATAGCCTCCAAACCAATGGCCTCGAAGATAGATGATCAAGTAGAAGATAGCAACATCAGATCAGAGGAGGAACCCCAGATGATCAAGCTATGAAAAGGAATCCCCTTGCAATACAGATAAAGGTATTTAAATCTATTCAAAATTTACAAGGACATATTTTCTTGGTGTTATGAAGATTTGAAAGCATTTGATACTAACATCATTCAACATAAGATTCCTTTGAAGAGTGAAATGAAGCTTTGAAAACAGAAACTCAGGCTGATAAATCCACTCTTTCTCCCCTCCATTGAAAAAGAGGTGAGAATGTTGCTACAGGCAAAGATTATAGTGCCTTTAGGGTACTCTGAATGTGTGGCCAACCTAGTCCATGTCCCGAAAAAGAGCAAAGAGATAAGGTTGTGTGTTGATTTACGAAATCTAAATAGGGCATTGCTAAAAGATAACTACGCGCTGCCCAAGATGGATCATATATTGCAAAAGGTGTTTGGTTAAGCCAGAATATCCATGATGGATGGATTCTTTGGCTACAACCAGGTGGTAGAACACCGTATGGATCAAAGAAAATTGCTTTCACCACCCCATGGGGAACGTTCATGTATGCCCACATGCCTTTTGGGCTGATAAATGCAGGGGCCACATTTCAGAGAGCCATGGACATAGATTTCGTAGGAGAGTAATACAAATTCGTGGTGGTCTACTTCGAAGACATCACAATCTTCTCTAAAACTGATGAAGAGCACATCCTCCACTTATATCTCACCTTTGAAAAATGCAGGAGGTATGGTCTCTCTCTGAATCCTAAGAAATCCTATTTCACCCTGAGTGAGGGGAAGCTACTTGGACACATAGTAGCACAGGAAGGAGTAAAGATCGATCCTAAGAAAGTCAAAGCCATCAGCCTGATTCCCTTGCCCAGAAATAAGAAAGAAGTTCAAGCCTTTCTCTAGCGAATAAATTTCTTGAGGAGGTTCATACCCAACTATGCAAAAATTGTCAAGGGTATTATGAACATGCTCAAGAAGGAAAATGAGGTTACTCTGCCCCTAGAGATTTTTTCATCACAATCAAAGAAGCTTTGGCCGAGGTCCCGGTACTAGCCATCCCCGACTATTCAGTACCTTTCTATATCTTTTCTTTCGCCTCTCCACATAGTGTCATTGTGTGCTGCTATAGAAAAACAAAGAAGGTTATGAGCAACCCATCACCTTTTTTAGTTAGGTCCTAAGGGATGCTAAGCTGAAATATATTATAGTGGAGAAACAAGCCTACGCACTGGTCAAGGCTCTGAAAGCATTTTGTATGTATGTGTTGCAATAAGAAATCACAACATTTCTCCCAACGACAATAGTCAAGGACATCTTGGTGTAAGGAGACAACAAAGGAAAGAGGGGCAGGTAGATAGCTAAAATACAAGAATATCAGCTAGAAATAAGACCTACCAATCTCATCAAAGGCCAGGGGTTGGCCAATATTTTATCTGAATCCAACTGCAAAGCTATTGGGATAAACCTGATCACAAAGGAGGGCAGACCCAAGGATCACCAAAACGGAATTAAAACAACTGAGCAAAAAATATATGCCAGATATGAGGGACCGCCCTGGTATAAGAACATTTTTCATTAACTCTTATTCGTAAGGTGCCCATTAGGGTTGGATAGATCCAAATACCAAAGCTTGAGATTGAAAGTGCATAAATATATCATGTCTAGTGGCCAACACAAGTGGATACTGACAACCACTGACTATTTCACCAAGTGGGTAGAGGCCATCCCAGCTAGAAATGCTACAGACTCAGTGGTGATAAAATTCATGGACGAGAACATAATATCCCGCTTTGGGTGTCCTTTCAAAATTATCACGGATAATGCTTAGGTCTTAAAATTTGCTAAGTTCACCAACTTCTGCCATAAATTCAATATCATTATTTGGCACTCCACTACATACTACCCTCAAGGTAATGGCTTGGCTGAGTCCTAAAATAAAACTGTGGTGAGGGTGGTGAAGAAGACCATCACTGAAAATCAAAGGAAATGGGACTCCCAACTGAAGTTTTCTCTGTGGGCTAACCGAGTAACACCTAAACGATCCACTTGGAAATCACCTTTTGAGCTAGTTTACGACAAGGTTGTTGTCTTCCCGATCCAATTAGAAATGTCGGTGGTGAGATTACTACAAGAAGTAGAGGAAGAGTCAAATTCCTTGACTAGAAGGATAAATTAGTTGGTGGAGCTTCACGAAAGAAGAGAACATGTGGGGACCAACATGTCCAATTACCAACAGAAAATGAAATCCTTGTTCAACAAGAGGGAAAAGGATTGACCTCTTCAGCAAGGAGATTTAGTTCTCAGGTGGGATGTCTAATGAGAAGACAAAGGCAAACATGGGAAATATGATCTGCTATGGTTCAACCCCTTCACGATTGTAGAAGAGAGGGGAAAGAACACTTACCTACTTGAAGACTTGGATGGTGAATTGCTGGAACTACTAGTAAATGGTAAATTTCTCAAATTTTATTTTCAAAACTAGAGCTGTTTGTTTTACACTCATTGTAAATATTTGTTTGTGTGTGTATTGTAATTGTTATTTGAATTTTTCAGTTTATGATTGAAGAATTCCACTTTCACATACTTATATTTTGTTTAAGAATGAGTCCATTCCCAATGGAAGGACGGCTACTGGTCTGTAGGTTCTCAGCACCTTGCAGCAAGGCACTGTCTCCAGTTGGAGCCAATGTTGTCACTCATTACATTGTGGGTATCAGTGGGTCAAGGTTTCCCAAGAGAAGTGAAGTTTGAAGGCACCTTCCTAGGCCACAAAAGATCTTAGGGCTTGATCGTATCCTCTCTGTTGACACCTAATCCTCAACGGATGGGTGAACTGGAACATGAACAGTCATCAAGAAGATGAACTGTTCCGTCTCCTTTTTGTATATAAACAATAGTTCTTTAATGAAATAACATATCAGTTTTTCTTTTGCTTATTCTAGAGTTACCCTGGCCTGACATGGTATCAGAGCACAGGTCCCAGGTTCTAAAAATAGTTGTAACTCCTGCCTCCATCCTGAGCACTGTGTTGCTCTGTCCTGCGCTGCTCTGCCTCTGTCTGATATTCCTCTGACATAGTCTAATGACGCTGGTCCGTTACGCTACTCACCCTTGTCAACAGTTTCCTCAGAAGATTGTCCTGCATGTTTTTGTGCGCATTTCATTTTGAAGATTTTCTCTCTGGCATTATCATTGTCTGGAGGAACCTCCGATAGTCATTCTATCTATCACAGCTGATTCACTACTCTTCCTATACCAAAAATTGCTGCTTTCTCTGAAACCAGTAGTCATTGATCCAGTGGCTTTTTAGATGGTTGAAAAAAACCAGTTCCACCACCATTATTCGTGGTTGGTGTCCAGCGCGACCACTTGTTACTGTATGGCCATTGTTCGAATACAATAAAAAGTAGTGGACGCTGTATGCCTCTTGTCGTGTCCGAGGACAACATTTGCAGAAGAAACAATGCAGACCAGTCATATCTTCTTTCCTTTATAGTAAAGAACCTCCCAAATGTCGGCTCACTAAATCGTTGGATCTGCATTTGCGTATCCATGGAATTATCGGTACCCTGATTCTGGGGTTGAAGGTTCAGGCCGTATACTGATTCTTGGATTGAAAGGCACCTGAATTTGGGAAGGGTTTTTTGAAGATTAAAGAAAGTAGAACACGATGTGTTACGTGGGTCAAGTAAGCAAGCTGTGCTTGTTCATCGTTGTGCTTGCAGTTGTGGGAGCTGTAGTTTTTGGGTTCGTCTGGCTCGGCCATGAGCATCATGTCAGGAGTATGGCGGCCATCATCACAATCCACAAGTGCTATGCGTAAATCGAGGGCAACGGAATAGTAATATCGGTTTGATTGTATTACTCAGTCTTGTTTTTGTGGAGGTGAATAGTAATATTGCACAATTCTTTATCATTTGAATGATAATGCTGTAGTATTGCGCCGTCTATATAAACAGTTTTTCAAAGCATTGCGCTGTTTTTTCAAAGTGTTCATATATATCATTCAAGGCAATTTTCAAAGCATTCAAGTTATATCAGTCAGAGTGTTTTATATATCAAAACATTTGTAGTGTTGCATGAAAAATTGATATATTGAAGTGATCCCTTGTGCATTTTTTCAAAACATAGTAGTATTGCAGTTATATGTACAATGAAATTCTGATGCTTTTAGCAAATATCAGAAGGATTTGAAGGCTGTAACGTAAGGATTTTTTATCAGCAGAAGTAATTTTTACAGAATGCATTCAATCATCTCTATGGTTGGAATAGTTCTCACTGGCAAGGAGAACTATTTTGAATGGTCTCGGATGGTAAAACACACCCTCATCTACAATGAGTTGTGGAAAGGAGTGTGTGTTGGAGAAGAAGACAAAGACCCTGTGCAGCCTACATCAGATAAATAACTTGTCATTTGGGAAAACAAGAACAACAAAGCCTATGCATTGATCACAACATCTGTAAATGAAGAAGTAAGTCGTCATATTTCATCCTATTCCACTGCCTTTGAAGCTTTACAAAAGCTGAAAGAACTCTATGATACACATTCTGCACTTGAAGTTGTTCAGCTCATGATTAAACTCTTCACTCTTGAACTGAAAAATAATGATCCTCTTGCTCTTGCATCTGAAATAAAGTCTATAATGCATGATATTAAATCCACTAAGGTTGAGCTGGATATCTCTCTTATTGCCTTTCTCAAAGCACTCTATCCTACCTACTCCAATTATCTTGAGTCATTACAAGCAAATGGAAATCTTAAAGATATAACCTTTGACTCTCTTGTGAAAAAGTTTGTTGAAAGAGAGAAAGCCTTTGGAAAGAAGACAGTCCCTGAATCTTCTGAAGAGACTGTTTGCCTTACTCATAAAGAAAAGCATCCTGCTCAAGATTCTACAAGAGGAAGAAGTGGACGAAGAGGAAGAGGAAGATACTTCAGAGGCAGGGGGGGCAGACATTCTCAAGGAGAAAAGGCAGATCTGCATTGCATTTGCTGCAAACGAAATGGATCACATGATGCTTCTACATGCAAGCTACCATGGGACAAAATTGAGCAGAGAAGAAATCAGAAGAAAGGTAAAATTGATGACACAGACAAAGGTAAAGCACCTGAATCCGCTCACTATATTGAGGCACAATGTAACATTGGAGTAAATGAAGATTTGTTTAATGCTTTACTTGCTTCTTCGAAAAATGATTGGTTGCTTGATTCAGGAGAAACCTGTCATATGACTCACAGGAAAGATTTTTTTGAAGATTTCACTGACAATGTTGATGGAGCAGTATACTTTGCAGATCAGTCAAAAATCAAGCCATCAGGGCTTGGCACAATCAGGCTTAAACTGCCTGGTCTTCCAGACTTTCTTCTGGATCATGTTCTATATCTCCCACAACTCAAGAGAAACTTGCTGTCCCTGGTCCACATCCGCCAACAAGGTCACTCCATTCATATGTTTGATGGAAAGCTTGAGGTAAGAAAGGCATCTGACCACTCACTTGTCATGAGAGGTATAGAAGAAGAAAGACTTCTTAAACTGCAAGGAACCTCTGCTCATGCACAACATTTCTCATATATTTCTCATCATGAAAAAGGTACACTTCCATCAAGTTTATTATGGCATGGTAGATTTGGACATCTAAACTATGACAGTCTCCGCTTATTAAAGAAAAATGGTGTTGCTGGTTTGCCTACAATTCCTAGAAAACATAAGCAATGTGATGATTGCATTCTAGGAAAGCATAGAAAACAGTCTTTTCATGATTCACATTCAAGAGCACATAGGAAGCTTGAACTCATTCATTCAGATTTATGTGGTCCAATGCCTGTTCCTTCTGCAAATGGAAATAAATATATCATGACATTTATTGATGATTACACCAGAATGTGTTGGGTTTATTTATTGAAGAACAAATCTGATGCTTTTCAAACATTCAAGAATTTTCATAAATGGATTGAAAATGATGCACAATCTCATATTGGGTCTATTCGCACTGATAATGGAAAAGAATATACATCAAATGAATTTGAACATTATCTTCGCCAACATGGGATTAAACATCAAACAACTGTGCCTTATAATCCTCAACAGAATGGTGTAGCTGAAAGAATGAACAGAACAATCTTGAATATGGTACGATCCATGCTTTTCTTCAAAAATGTAAAGATAATGTTTTGGGCTGATGCTGTTCTATGTGCTGCATATATAAAGAATAGATGTCCATCTAGTGCTATAAGAAACAAGACTCCTTATGAATTGTGGTATGGACATGTTCCTTCGGTAAAACATCTCAGGATTTTTGGTTCCACCTGTTATGCTTTAATACCAAAGGTACATAGAAACAAACTTGGTGCTAGAAGTCGTAAGTGTATCTTCCTGGGGTATTCAAACACCTCTAAAGCATACCTTCTCTATGATGAAGTAAATAAAAAGTTTGTTGTATCTAGAGATGTCATTTTTCTTGAATCATCCAAATCTGATAGCGTTGTTGAGCGGCAACTTGATCACTTGGATAGATTCACAAAAACAAAATCATTTCAAGAGTTTGATAATCAAATTCCACATCTTGAAGGGGGGATTCCTATACTAGATCAACATGTGGAATATTCTTCTGAAGAACAATCTCCCGTGCATGAAACTCCAACACCGGATGATCCTTTAAGTGATGTAATTGATAGAATTGGGAGACTCAATCTTGATTCAGTCCCAACTCAATCAACAGAGCAGCCTGGACCATCTCAGAAAGGTCCCCCAAAGTGGCTGACAAAGACACTTGAAAGTGTTCATCCTGATGAAATTGGAAAAACAGGAACCAGAAATACAAACCGACAAGATGGAGGTGATGTAGATAACTCTAATTCACCTGTTGATAGGGATGTTACTTATGATTGTGAATTGAACTTGTCTACAAATTTTGAACCAACTTCCTTCAAAGAAGCTTCTTCTCATGATGAATGGAAAGAAGCGATGTAGAAGGAGTATGATGCCCTCATAAAGAATGGCACTTGGAAGCTGGTTGATCCTCCATTTGGAACCAAACCAATTGGTTGCAAGTGGGTCTACAAGAACAAGTACAAAGCTGATGGCTCACTTGACAAGCACAAAGCTAGGCTTGTGGCAAAAGGTTTTTCACAGAAGGAAGGGGTCGATTATGAGGAAACTTTTGCCCCCACAGCAAAATGGGCCACCATCCGGACACTCTTTTCACTAGCTGCTCAGAACGGTTGGAAAGTCCATCAAATGGATGTAAAAACTGCATTCTTGAATGGAGATCTAAAAAAGAATGTTTTTATGTCCCAGCCTGAAGGATTTGCTGTGAAAGGACATGAACACAAAGTATGCAAACTTGTGAAGTCCTTGTATGGCCTCAAACAAGCACCACGAGCCTGGTATGAAAAACTAACTGAGCATCTTCTGAAACTCAACTTCAAACATTTTGATCTTGATGATGCAACTTTATTTGTCAAGAAAGTTGGAAAAACAGTTGTATATCTTGTGGTATATGTAGATGATATTTTAATGACAGGGAACAATGAAAGCTATATTTCATCCATAAAGAAAGAATTAGGAAAAAGTTTTGAAATGACTGATTTGGGCTATGTTCATTACTCTCTTGGCATTGAAGTAACCCAACATCCAAAATCCATATTTCTTTCTCAAAAGAAATACATTGGAGATTTGTTAAACAGATTTGGCATGACAGAGTGCAATCCTCTTTCTAATCCAATGGAACAAAACTTGAAGCTCACATCTATTGAAGGAAAGGAATTTGAGGATGCAACAAAGTATAGACAACTTGTAGGAAGTCTCATCTACCTCACAACTACCAGACCAGACATTTCATTTGCTGTTGGAATCCTCTCCAGGTTTATGCAAAAGCCTTGTGAGGGACATTGGTCTGCTGCAAAAAGAGTTCTAAGGTACTTGAAGGGAACTCAAGACCTTGGAATCAAGTATACACAGGTGGACGACTTCAACTTGATTGGATACTCTGATTCAGACTTTGATGGAGACAAAGAAACTGGGGTATCTACTTCAGGATATGCTATGAGTCTTGGATCAGGAGCTGTCTCCTAGAGATCACGCAAACAATCAGTACCAGCAGATTCCACAACAGAAGCAGAATACGTGGCAGCAGCGGAAGCAACGAAAGAAATTGTGTGGCTCAGGAAAATTCTTGAAGATTTGCAGGTAAAACAAATATAATCAACTCCACTCATGATTGATAACACCTCTGCAATAAAGTTGGCCAAGAACCCAAAGTTCCATGATCGTACTAAGCACATAAATACTAAATATCATCTGATCCGACATCATGTTGAGGCCAAAAGAATCCATCTCCGTCATTGTTCCACAAACGAGCAAATTGCAGACATCTTCACCAAAGCGCTTGGAAGAGAAAAGCTTGAAAGATTCAGAACGATGCTTGGACTCACCAACATCCCTTCAGATTAAGGGGGGGAATGTTGACACCTAATCCTCAACGGATGGGTGAACTGGAACGTGAACAATCATCAAGAAGATGAACTGTTTTGTCTCCTTTTTGTATATAAACAATAGTTCTTTAATGAAATAACATATCAATTTTTCTTCTGCTTATTCTGGAGTTACCCTGGCCTGACACTCTCCATTCCACAGTGATCGAAAAGAGATTTCCAACGCTATATGGAAGTCCAAGATTGGACTTCTGGATCATAAATTAGAGCATGTTGAAGTTACCCTTGGAAAGCCCGAAAAACAAAGAAAATGACCAAGTATAAAGGCAAATTGCATATCGGGGGCATGTGTAACATATCAGGTCGAGGGTTCGCAATGTGGATCGCTGATATCGCATATCGGTGATCAAAAAAATAAAGGGACGCATACAAACACCGGATCATATAGCTGTCGATGCTGATAATACTAAAAATTGCTGAAATCTGGGCCTTAGTGTTAAAGCGCCAGGAGGGCCGTAATCCGATTAACAAAGGAAATGCATGAAAAACAGGAACGAGCGACCCCATTTCTCTCTCCTTCGCGTGGCAAAACAGCGCATCAAGCATATCGGCGAAGTCCAAGATATCGCATAGCAATGATTTGAGGGACTACCATACAAAAGAAAACCATGCGAACTGTGGATTTTGTGATCGAGTGTGAAAAACCTAGGGAAGGCCGAAATTAGTTTACAAAGGAATTTCATGAAAAAACTAAGGCCGAGCGGACCCTTTCTCTCTCTTCCACGTGGAAGTACGAAAGGTGACATGGCCATACGGGGGACACGTGTCACTCAGTTTCAGCGTTTTCAAGGGTTCTATAGAGGCATTTCCGGGTGACACACGACAGTAATGATGTCACTCCCTGCAAATCGGTGATCGATGATCACATAGGTTAAGGCATTCCTATACCTCAGTCCCTCTCGCCCTGCGATTGCGATATGCGAGAAATCCTCCCGGATGCGATGTTTTATTTGTTCTACCTCATGAGGATTTCGTGTCCAGACAAGTCTGCCCGCGCTATGAAAAAAGGGTAATGGGCCTTTCCCTCTCGCAGTGCGATTGTGATACCTCCAGCGGGCCAGACCCCGCAGATTGGTGATCGCAGGGTTCAGAGGGAAGTCTTAAGGGCAAGCACTGTACACCGCCACGATGAGGGATTTTGCGATACAAAGGAAACAGGCCCCCAAACTCAAGTCTAAAGGTCTTAGCACCCGAAGGCTAGGCCCCTGGTCATGGCTCCCCTTGGTCATATAAAGAAAACAACAGTGTGAGGGGTTAAGGGAGTTCAAGATTTATTCATTTCACAACCCTTTTTTATAGCCAAAGGCTAGTGTTAGAATGTCCCCCATATTGCCACCAAGAGAGCATCACCAAGTACATCAAGGCATTGATAGTACAGGACAGGGATTTAAAGACATGATGTGTCGGCAGCTATGGCTTTAAGGTGAGAAAGTGGTGCACTCAAAGTCGAGATGGGTTAATTCAAAAAGGGTCACCGTGACACGGAAATGACGAGAACGACGATGAAAGTAGTCGTGACTTTCAATAAGGGAGATGGAGCATTCAAAACCAGGCATGCACAAACCCAAAAGGGCCTTTGTGACATAGATCTGGAGGTTGGCGCCGAATGCAATAAATATAGAAATGATAGAAGTTGGCTAAGCATCACATGAATCCATACCGTGAGAAGAGTAGCTCCTGAAGGAGAGACGATCGTAGGATGGGCAAGGAGAGATTTTTATCTGTTTGTTCACTTATTTATTATATAAAAGGAGGCATTTAATTTTGTAATGATTTTGGGCCCCAGAGCCATCTATGATGGCCCGATAGCTGAGACTAAGCAAGAGATATTTTGTTGTAATGAATGTTCAGGCTCCCCTCTCCAAATAAATAGGGGAAAGAAAGACTTAAGAAAGGTTCAGAAATTCTAAAGAAAACACTACATGTTATTTTCAGATTGTATGGCTTTGTAATACAGATCTTTCAGGGGATCAGTGAAATGGTGGTGATGCCCCTTTCAAATATTTGCGAGGATTTCTCGGGTTGACAGGGTATTATCCCAAGTTTTTTAAGAATTATGGGAGAATAGCAACACCTCTAACAACATTATTGAAGAAAGATGCATTTTCATGGACTCCAAAAGCAACAAAGGCATTCGAACATCTTAAAGAGGCAATGTGCCAAGCACCGGTCTTAGCTACACCGGACCTCACAGAAACCTTTATTGTGGAATGTGATGCTTCAGGAAATGGAATTGGTGCTATTTTAATGCAAGATGAAAGACCCATTGCTTTTGAAAGTCGTCCAATCAAGGGAAAGTTTTTACACAAAGCTATTTATGAGAAGGAAATGTTGGCAATACTCCATGCACATAAGAAATGGTGACCCTACCTAATGGGAAGACACTTCAAGGTAAAAACAGATCATGATAGCCTTAAATACTTTTTAGAACAAAGATTATCCTTTGAAGAGCAACAAAAGTCGGTCATAAAGATGTTGGGTTATGACTTTGAAATCATCTACAAAAAAGGGAAGCAAAATGTGGTGGTAGATGCACTCTCAAGAAAGGATGAGGATGTGGAAGCATTGTTGTGCACCATTTCTATTATCCAACCAGATTGGATAAACGAAGCAAGGGAGGAATGAAAGAACGACGAAGAAGTGTGGGCACTTATTCAAAAGTTACAACAAGATTCCAGTATGTCTGATACATTTAGCTGGCAAAATGATTCGTTATGGTACAAATATCGCTTATACCTCTGTAAGAATTCCCAACTAAAACAAAGTATTCTTATGGAATTGCACACTTCTCCCTTAGGAGGGCACTCAGGATTTTTAAAAACTTACCACAGGGTTAAGAAGGAATTTTTTTGGGATGGCCTTAAATCAGATATTCAAAAGTTTGTGGTGGAATGTTTGGTTTTCCAAAAAAATAAAGTTGAAACAATTATACATTGGGTCTATTACAACCTTTATCCATTCCAAGCCAACGCTGGGAGGAGGTTTCAATGGATTTTATCACAAGTTTACCCAAGTTTGAGGGAAAGAGTGTCATCATGGTGGTAGTTGACAGACTTACCAAGTATGCACACTTTTGTGCATTATCACATCCCTTTAAAGCCAGTACAGTTTCTATTGCATTTATGGAAACAATTCAAAAGCTACATGGAAACCCAAAGATTATTGTAAGTGACATAGATCCCATTTTCACTGGAAATTTTTGGACAGAATTATTTTCTTGTCTTGGTACTCAGTTAGCTCATAGCTCATCTTATCATCCTCAATTTGATGGGAAAACTGAGATAGTAAACAAATGTTTGGAAGGATAGCTTCATTGCTTTGTATCTGATAAATGGACACAATGGGTCAAATGGTTGCCTCTGGCTGAATCGTGGTATAACACTTCCTTCCATACAGCAACAAAAATGACCCCATTTATGGCACTTTATGGGTATCAGCCACCACCCATCACATCATATTTAAGAGATAATTCTAAGGTTCAAGCAGTGGAACATCACGTTGAACATCAACAACAAGTCCTCCAACTCTTAAAGTATAACCTCGTGTTGGCACAGAATATAATGAAACAACAGGCAGATCAACATCGTAGCGAAAGAAGTTTTGATGTAGGTGATTTGGTATTCCTACGGCTACAACCATATAAACAAATGTCCCTCAAGAAAGCTAAGAAGGATAATAAATTATCACTAAAGTATTATGGTCAATACAAGGTGTTGCAAAAGATTGGTACTATGGCATACAAATTGGAGCTTCCTACAGCTTCTCGATTGCATGCAGTTTTCCATGTTTCATGTTTAAAGAAGGTTATAGGCGACAAGCTCCCAGTTCAAACAATATTGCCAAAACTTGACGAGGAAGGAAAAAATATATTGGAACCGGAAGTAGTCACAGAAACAAGAACTCGACAACTACGAAATCGATCAATTTCAGAGTATCTTATCAAGTGGAAGAACTTATCCGCTGAAGATTCCACATGGGAGGATGAGAATTTTATACAGAAGCATCCAGAACTTCTCAAGCGTTGAGGACAACACTTTTTTGAAGGAGAGGGGCATGTTGAGTCCCTATAATACTAGTGATTACCCCATTACTATTGTAGTTGTACCCCTTATTAATATTGTTGTGCCCCTATTATCCCCACATTGTTATTACTGTGCCCCATAGAATCCCTCTATTGTTATTTTTGTGGCTTTATATTATTATTATTAGGTCGGCTGGGTTATATTGTGACTCCTTAGACTCCTATATATAGAAAGGAGGTTTTGTCATTTGAATCATCCAAGAATTGTTCATTTATGTAATGTAAAGGAGGTTGCCCCCTCGAAGAGGCTGAATTCTAAGGCGTTGATCTATCTTTTCTATCTTTTTCTTGAGTTGGTTTCATAACAATATAAATTATAAATTATAATTAAGCAAATGCTGGCATTCGACCATACTACATCAATCCCTTTTTCTGTTCCTCCATAAATAGTGCTGATATACTAAAGATAAAAATGAATATCAATAGGGTATTTATTACTTCCGAGGGTGGTGAAAAAACCTTTTAACGATTTATTGATTCCAAATGGAAATGGATACAATAAATCTGTAGATGGATATTCAACTCTTTTCAAAGCAAAATAGCCTCTGAGCATGACCCGTACAAATATAAAAATTATTAGATACAACGATTGGCTGGAATGAATTAAATTGGAATCTAGCAAAATACATAATCTTGTTAAGAGAACTTGACTGGTTTCTGACCTTAACATGCATGAAAAGGTTCATCATATACTTCATTGGTTGTTATCAAAGTTCTTCAACTATCCTAAAAGGCCACCTCGTGCAAAGTCCGAAGACTGCACAGAATGAGGTTTTAATTCACATTCATCTATTTAGGAGAGCCCTTGTTGCAAAAAAAATTCAGAGGACCATATCTATTGAACGTCTCTGTCAAGATATCATCATCAAGAAATACATTAAACTCTTTCCATTTGCAAAAATGGATAACAACCCTCAGAAGGAAATATTCTACTGGATCATATTTTTGGAAAGATTAGCTCTTGTGTTATTCTTCTCTGTGTTAGGTAACTCTTTAGCATGGAAGATGCACAATGGGAGAAATGTAGATTATGGACGGAACCTTGGAGAGAGGGAAAGGAGGTTTACAAAGTTTTAGAGGTATTGAAGACTCAACTATCTCAACAGGGTTATGAAACACTCGTTGATGATTGAGATGAGAACAAGGCATCTGTTCAGTTCTTAGGTTGGACATCAAAGCGGAACTAGGGTCTCCAATGAAATATTACAAAAGAATGGAGTGCTTAAGTGTTCAAGAAATAATGACTAATTACAAGGAGTAACCAGTTACCCTACTTATCCATATCTTCACCCTTTAGACAATAGTATACCATTATTCTATTGTTGTTAAGACACGTTGTAATATTAGTATCAGGCCTAAGGGATGAGGGAAGAAATAGGGATTTTTAAGAGCTTCAATCCTTCAATAGGAATAGACTATTGTACTTAGAATTAGATAATATCCTTATACTGACTCCTTTATCCTAAGTTGTTCACTAGATCCATTATAACTTGATACTAGTGCTAAACCAACGCTCCTACAAGACTATTTACCATAACAGAAAATATAAATTCGATTCTTGGTCTTACGCTGTACAATAGTACATTAAGAGTCTTAGAATTGGATTCCTTATAAGATTCATCTAGCAAACCCCAACCCGAAGAGGACCCGTGGTGTAGTTGAGACCTATCAAAATTGAAAATGGCTCACACTCAAGCAAAGAAGTACGGGGTAAGTATGCAAGTAAAAAGTCAATTGTTGGCACTGCACCTATGTTCAACATTCATTTGTGTTACTTTGTACACAATACAAAATTGTGAGAATAATGATGAAAGTTGACCAAGTCTCCAGTAAAACACATTAAAGTGGGTAAGTGATCAATTTAGACAACGTGTTCATACATGCTTACTAGATTAAGTCCCAATAGCCATGAATCAAGGATCCTCCTTTACCAATATATATTTCAGGACAACCCTAAAAAAATTAAAACTGCAACTTTAGAAGAATATTTGTCACACAAAATATGTCATAATTCCCTTATTTAGTGTTCATCCTCTATGTACATATAAAACTATGTTAATCATTCTTTTTGTGTCGAGTTATCTTTAAGTGCAAATCAATCATTTGGACAATACCCCATATTTTGTATGTAGATACAAATGTAAAACACCCATCCCCCCAAATTAGGAACTCTTATGTAACTCTCACCATTCTTTTTCTTATGTAGATATACTTGCATGCATGACCTAGATTATCTTCATATTAGACAATTTTTATTATTAACATGTTACTTTCATATGCTGGATCAAGTCATGAAAAAAAAGGAACTGTGTATCCTACATAATAATTAGGGTTCAAAAATAAAAATAAGAGGGAAAAATGAACTAGGTATTGTAGATGAGGACATCAAGTAATTTATATCTAAGTACTTACAAATGAAGTAGGCCCATCAAGTGTTGTACCAAAATCTAAGTTTGCTAGATCAAAATATGAATTTTGATGCATTTCCTTTTCGTGTCCATTCCCTCCGATCCGACCACAATCAGAAAAACCAGGGATGTTGTTCATCTCTTCAACATTCTCCTTACAAGATCCGTTTCCAAGTATTTCCACATTAACTGAATGACCACATCTTATTCCATCCAACCCCATAGCAATTCGTGTCATGACAAATGATTTTACCATCGAACATCACCTGGGCACTTGAACGATCCCCTCGTGGATTCGATCAGCAGAAGGAATGGTGGCTCTCTTTAAGATGATTATCATAGGAAGTATTGGTTGTCCTACCTGAATAGTGTGGTAGATATGGTAAAGTATGAAAGTGTTAATGGTTAGTCACAGGAGTTGTTAATGATTGGGATCTTAGGACCTCTCTGCATGAAGCCTTCCATTGTTATGGCTCTTAAACGGGATCAACTGTCCTCAACTATGTAAATTTTAATCGAGCTTGGCCAATTGTTTCTATGGATGATGAATCAGTAGCCTTCAAAATCAATTTGAAATTTCCCAACAACTTGGAATTAATTTGGCTCACCCCTCCAAATTTCAGTCTCCTCCCTCCTTAGTATATCGTTTCGCTCTTCCAAAATTTAGTTTAATTTTCTAGGATTTTGTCCTGTTTTTGGTTATGGTATACTAAGACGTGTTAAATAACTATTTCTAATACAAATTTATATGAAAAAAAGGGAAATAAAATCATTTTTTAAACAACCATGCATCTTATTCTTAGATTTTTATACTAATAAATCATATGTTTTGTTTTTTCATGTATTTGAACTACAACAATTCAATAGACACTTGCTGAAGATTCGCTGGAATAGTTTAGAAGACATTGACACTTTCATTTTAACAGGTACACAATATACATGCCACCATTTACAATTACATTGACATAATAAATATCGCCATGTGTACATCATCTCAAAAACATAAATTGGCATTTGTCTTAGAAAAGAATAACTTGTTTCAAGTAAACAATTTCTCATATGTGATTGGAGACCATTTGTTTTATAGTTTACAGCTTTTACTACATTGTACATATATATCAATAGAAATAAGAAAAGGAGTAGTGAAGTATTTTAGAAAGTGTTTAGCATAAAAAGATAAGCAAGCAATGATGTCTTACCAACATGAACTCCATGAAGAGTCATTAACAGAAATACAAAACTTCAGTAATCGTGATTTGCATTTTGCAAAAATGTCTAGATCAACTTCACTTGATATACCTCTAGAATATCGAGGACTATGGGGAGACATTTTTTGTATACATTGGTTATCAAATTGGTTGAAAATTCCATTTAGAATTTGGTCCAAACCAGAATTGAAAATGTATTTGCACTTTAATTCAAAAATTGCAACAAATACTTATGATATACTATTTCATGATGAAGATCCTATAAATGGCATCCATAACATATATGGTGAGAGTGCATTTGAAACAATTTGTTATCTTCTAGATAATGGATATAGTGTGACATGCCTTTGACTTATCATTGCACAAACATTTTGCAATGCAGTTGGTCAAACTGACCAATTTGCAATTAGATGCATAGCATAGCATATATACTTTAGTTGTATAGAAAATTACAAAACAATAGCTAGTTGGAAGGAATACATAAAACAATTAGCATTGCCCTATAACAAAGGAAATATTGAAGGTGATCTATTTGTCTTTGCTTTGTTAAGCAAAATGCTAAACATACATTTCGTCATTTGGTTTGCAACTGCAATGTCCATATTCAGGAACATATGTAATTCAAAAACAATACTTAGAACTTTGAACATATTGCAATTTGAAACAAGTATAGGTCATGTCTACTATGAACCTTTAGAACATATAGGCAAAATTGAACGTCGTATAATATGTGAACTTGGTGCAACCAAGTTGAATGCATCTGAAGCAATAAATGATCTTGGTGCAACCCAATTCAAAGCCTCTTGTAGCTTAAACAAGTACAACAAAATTCTATCTTTGCATCTCTTGTTAAAGACATTATTCGAAGGAAGTTGAAAACACAGAAAATCAAATTTTCCTATAACACAACAACAATGAAACAATAAAAAGCACTAGAATATTTAGAGCATCATTGCACAAAAACATCTAACATTCCAATTGACATTAACACTAAGGATAATTTCATCTTTGAATCAATGCAGTGTTTGAAAAACAATGTTACGAACAAGCCTGATGCAATAGATCAACTAAATGCAGGCAAATTCAAAGCATCTTCTTCCATAAATAAGCAGAAGAAAAATTTGTCTTTGCATCTGCTTAAAGGTGCTATTCGAAGAAACTCAAAAACACATAAAAGAAAACTTGAATATAATCCAACAATAATGAAACAATAAGTAGTACTAGAAGATTTGTGTCAGTCAAGATCAAGAAAAAGATTAAGAAATAGCTCAACAGAATTATCAATGTATGAAGAAAAATATCTAGCACAGCTAAATGATACACCTATCTTTCATTGTTCAATATTTCAAAGAACCTTCTTTAGAAGATATTCTTTTCTGATGAAACAAGTGAACCAAAAAACACATGCAAAAAACATTAGGAAACCACTAGCTCGTTTCCATGAATTTGAAAAACATAGTTTTGAAAATGTCGAAAATAACATTTCCTTCATTTGTAGGCTTTGCAAAAAAGCATTTTCAGATGACACAATTCCTAAATACATAGTTCCTGCAAAAACAAGAAGAAATAAAGGCACTAGAACACTTAGTCAACTTACTGAACTAGAAGAAGGACTAGTGGCATTACAATTGTCCTTTTTTGCAAATAAATGAAATGATCCATCGACATAAAAAACCACAACTAGGTTTAACTGGAGGAGTCACCAATGTCCCAACTAACATATGTGTTATTCAATTTGTGTTCCCTCGAAACATAAAAGACATTGACACAATGGCAATTGTGCTAAAAGAGCATTTAAAATTCAAAAGTGCCTATGCATTTGGTCGGGTTCGAGTTCACATAGTCATGAAAGCATTAAAACAATTATGGAAAACAAATGTTTACAAGCTAGAAAATGTCGCGGTAGACAACAATTGGAAACAATTGTTCATATAAAACCGAGGAGCATATGGCAGTACATCTGAGACTGGAAATAGTGAAAACGATAATTAGGGTTTTGATGAACCGATCACAAAAACATTGGTTCATGGTTTCACTGATCCGCATATTATCCATGACCTTGTAAATAGGAAAATTAATATTGCACATGTTGCATGTTATGTTCCATTAGGAATTTTCCAAGATAAATACTCATAAGAAATGATTTTTCCATCATTTTTCTATGGAAAAAAATGGCCAAGTGATTTGTCGAAAAACTTTACATATCAAAAAATCTATAAATGGGGAGTCGTACATAAAAATCATGACTTTTCTTACCATTATGCTAACTTATTTTATAAAGCAATTTGCATTATCATAAACCAAGTATTGAATGTTATGTGAATTAGAATTAGAAAAGGCCAGTTGAAAGGAAGAAAATTACTTGTAAAAGATGTCAAATCCAAACCAAATTTGGATTACATTTTGAAATCTGACATTGGGTACATGAACTTAAAAAAAATTCACACTTCACTTGACTACCATCAAAAAATACGTAAAAAACTATATGCAATGATTCGACAACTAGGCCCACCTACTTTCTTCGTGTCCTTTAGTAGCGCAAAGCATCTTTGGGAGCCTTTGATGAATGCATTAAAACATATAAGGCAAAGCACTACAAGACCAAACAAAAAAGAATTCCGCACTCATTAGTAAGAAATGATCCTGTAACTTGTGCACATTACTATAGATCTAGGATGGATTCTTTGTGTCAATTAATAGCTCATGATTACACGTATTATGGAGAAATTGATGACTACTTCTACGACACTGAATTCCAAGACATAGGAAGTGAGCATGAACATGGCTTATTATGGATAAAATCTGCACCAACCTATGGTAAAGACACAAACATTCATGTTGAAAATTTTGTTGATAAATACTTGTCAACTGATTCATTGGTTCTACCAAAAGACCTTAGAATCGTCCAACATCATTGTCACACAAGAACTTGTAGGAAACATACAAATTCCAATTGCAGATTTAATTTTCCAATACCTCCAATGAAAACAAAAAAAATACTTGAACCTCTTGAATTTGATAGCGTTGAAACAAAAACAAATTTAAAACTAATATTTGATACAATAAACAATGTCAATTATGATCAAAAGGATACATTTGATAGCTTATTGCATAGCATTGGATTAACAAATGATGAATACATACATGTTATCCAATGCACACTAAATCATACAACTTTATTGCACACTAAATCATACAACTTTATTGCTTTGCTCAACACACCCCAACAATTTGGATTGCAAACACTGACTCTCAATTTGTACTCAATTCATATGCCGCTGTGATGTGTTGTAGTTCCTATATGACAAAAAAAGATAAAACACTTACATCGACCTTCAATAACATACACGAAAATAACCTTGAAACAAAATCTGATATCATGAACACTATTAATTGTCTAGGAAAAGCTTTAGTAAACATGCAACAAATGTTTGCACAATAAGCAATGCACATTGTGTTATCGCTTCCATTAAACTGTATTTAACGAAAATGTATTTTCATTAACTCATCTCCTATAGAGAAATATGCATTTTTTTGAAAATAAAAAAACACTTGCTAAAGGAACTAGACGACTTTGAATACATACTGTGTCCACAAATGATTGATTATTATATTCTACAACCTATAGCTATTAATGCTATATGTTTAGCAAAACTTGCATCTAGTTATATAAACAAAGGACACAAATGCAAACAATCAAATAATCCATATGTCATTAGGTGCGCGAGATATACAAATACATTGAATTTTTTTGTAGAGAACAATTAATGTCATAATATCTGTGTCAAGTAAATGAGACCACGATCAAGCAACATCTCCCAAGTTCACAATATGCATATGTTGCATTGGAAACATAATTAGGCAAAATGAACGAAAAATTAGATTTGTTACAGGACCTACATGGGGTCCCTGGTCGCAACCCCCCAAGTCATATAAAGAAAGAAATAGTGTGAATGGTTAAGGGATATCGGGATTCATCTATTTCATGAAGTTTTTTTACAGCCAAAGGCCAGTATGAGAAAGTCCCTCATATTGCCACCAAGAGAGCATCATCAGGTACATCAAGGTGTTGATAGTGCATGACAGGGCTTTAAAGGCATGATGTGTCAAAAATTGTGGCTTTAAGGTGAGGAGGTGGTGCATTCAAAACCAGGATGGGATAATTCAGAAAGGCTCACTGTGACACGGAAATGATACAGATGGCGTTGAAAGTAGTCGTGGATTTCATAAGCGAGATGGAGCATTCAAAACCAGGCATGGGAAGACCCAAAAGGGCCTTTTGTGACATAGATCCGGATGTTGGTGCCGAATGCAATAAAGATAGAAATGACAGAAGTCGGCTAAGCATCACATGAAGCCATAGCATGAGGAGACTAGCAGAGACAATCACACGATGGGCAAGGAGAGAGTTTTTATCTGATTGTTTATTCATTTATTGTACTGTAATGTTCTTCCTTTCAAGGAGAAATTTAATTTTGTAATGTTTTTGGGCCACAGAGCCATCTACGAATAAGACAGCTATGTTGACCCGATAACTGAGAATAGGACATATATATTTTGTTGTAATGAATGTTCTGGCTCCCCTCTCCAAATAAATAGGGGAAAGAAAGACTTAAGAAAGGTTCAGAAATTATAAAGAAAACACTACATGTTATTTTCAAATTGTATGGCTTTGTAATACAGATCTTTTAGAATATCAATGAAATGGTGGTAATTCCCCCTTCAGGTATTACAGTATGTTATCCCTCTGTTAAACCCATTTTATGTTCATACTTCTTCTCTGAATTCATGCAATCATAGTTGTTAGTAATATTTCAAGCCTTCCTCACATATTCATTTGTATCGACATTGTTAATGCATGTGCCTGTATGGATTATTGAAATTATATCTTTAATAGTTGCGCTTCATGAATCATAGCATCCAGTCCCTTTGTTGTCCACTATATCTGCTTGTAACTCAATTCCGTATAGAAATTCTTAATGCCTCAAGCTCTATGCATTAATTGTAGAAATCTTGAAGGCTTATGCTCCATATGATGAGTTTCTCTTTATGCTTATCCTCTATCATTTGCTCTACAAAGCTTATTAAACTGTAAGTCCTTGAACTACTCGACCTCCATTGTTTTAAGCATATTTCTGAGATTTGTACATGTGAAGAAGTACCAAAAATTCATCTTACTCCTTTAGGTGAATGAACCAACCCAATATATGTATACAAACGAAATGTGATGTCTCCATTTCTAGAAAATCATATGAGACACACAAAATCTAGGTGTGTCGAGGCATTGGTCTTGTAAGAAATCCAAGGTTGTCTCTGGGAGCTACAACATCTTTTGGCATCGTTGCAGGGAACATATTGAAGGATTTTTCCCCCGGGATACGAAAAGTTGAGAACTCTTTGTGTAGGTGAGTGAAGTATGCCCTGATTGCATCCAAATCACCTTGGCGACTCCACACCACCCATTATCATTCATCATCCTGGCTTTTAAAAGACCTCACACTTGCTCAAATATATCTCAACATAAAGCCCCATTCATATCTGGCCCAGGAAAAATAATTTTCTAAAAGTCTCGAAAGAGAAAACTCGCCCTGCTAATACTACCATCTCACTAGCCTTTGAAGCTTCCTCATCCAGCTCTCAGCCCGTTGTTACTCACTTCTTAGGATTTGTTCCTAAGGCCCTGACATACCCTGCATTCAGTCTAGCCACTCCTACCACTGTGTTTTTCGGCCAAGTTCCTCAGTCAAGTCTTAATCCCCCTCTGTTAATCCAGATGGCTCTTCCAGGTTTTTTGCTAAATAAATATGCACCTCTTAATTTACCTCAACCTCTGAGTGCAATGCCCTAGGAATACCTAAAGCATTTGCCTAGGTTCAATGGGGAAGATGATAACATGACACATAGTCACATTGAAACGTTCAATGCTTTTGCCAGGAACATAAATGTGGAACAACTGGATGTGGTCATGAGACTTTTTGTACAATCCCTCGATGGAGAGGCTAGAAAGTTGTTCAAAACCCTTCTCAATGCCTCCATAACTACCTCGGAGGAACCTGAAATCTATTTCACATAGAAATAGGGTGAAAAAAGAAACCATGAGTACCTAGTCACAGAGTTTAACACCATAAAGAAGAAGCCAAAAGAGGATATCTCAAAATTTATAAAGAGGTTCAAGAAGCAATACAATAACTTGCCAGCTAAGATAAATCCACCTCCAGCTATTGCTCGAGTAGCCTTTTTGGGAGTATTTGAGTCTGAATTTGGCTTTACTCTAAGGGAAAGGAAGTCTATAACTCTAGTTCAACTCCAAATCGATGCACTTGAGGTGGAGGCAAATTTCGCCTCAGTAGGGAAGTCAAAATAAAAGCAAGAACTTACTAAGAATAAAAGAGGGAAAGAAGAGGCATCTTCCTCTGGTCGAGATAAGGAATCAGCAGACCTAAAGATGGATGAACTAGAAAACATTATCAGCATTATATCATAGAAGGTTGGAAAGCTTGATGTTGAGAACAAGAGCCTCTCCAAACAAAATGATCAAGTCAACAACCAGGGTTACAACCCGCAGTATAGAAGACCTCCATTGAAAATACTTCCAAGGGAGAGAAAGGAGCAACTCGACCAAATCCCTCATCCTTCATACTTAGAAGATGGTCCCGATGAGCAATTTTTGGATACACAGGGGATGCAGGGAAACTTATATTTTGCTTTCCCTGAAGAAGAACAGGAGAATGTGGTTCACTAGGAGGTCAGCCGTGATGCAGAAGCAGTAGATGAGGGAGATATAGATTATTATTGCAAATAGTTTGCAGAGTTCATGCAAGCACAACCACAATGTAAATATAATCTAATATCTTCAAAGAATAGGTAATGAGAACCAGAGCAATAGGAGGAAACTACTCCCCAAGTTATTCCTCCAGTACCAGACAAAGGGAAAGGAAAGCTAAATCCTGACCCTTCTAGGATGAAATTCTCTGCAAATAAGGAAATAAATAGCACAAAGGGACACATTGACAAGGAAGCACCTGCTCCATTGAAAACTGCCACTGGTAGTGAAGAAGGAACAGAGCCTAGAGGTTTAGAAAAATTCCAACCTACATTCAATCTCGAGAAGGAGCTTGAAAAGGTAAAGATTCTTGTCCCTCTGCTGAGCTTCTAAAGTAGCCTACTTATAAAGCTCAAGTCTCTCAATTCATGCATCCCTCTATCTCAGTACCAACCCATGATAGTTTAAACCTCTAAGAGGAGAGGCCAATGGTCGTTTTTGGGCCGCATGTAGAAGAACATGATCCTTCTATTTCGCCTTTCTATGCGACTTTGGTGACCCATGATATTTTATTACACAACTGCATGTTGGACTCTAGAGCCTCACACAACCTCATGCTACTAGCGGTAATGGAATAGTTGGGCTTGGAGGTCACTAGACCATATAAGGACATGTACTCCTTCGACTCCAAGAGAGTCAAGTGCTTAGGGATGTGTTGAGGCCTCGAAAATCGCTGCAACAACATTGGGGGATAACCACCCGGTCCGGACCTTAAAAGCAGCTCCTTTTCCATTTGGTGTGGTGGCTCCGACTGTTCATCTAGGTCCAGTTACCTTCTCCCTATTGCTATTGGTTTATAATGTATCTTTAACTACCAATAGACAGGGACATCAGATCACTTCTCCTTGTTGATCAGGCAAGAGAATGACCCTTAAGCTGATTTGGGCTCAGCCAAGCCATACCTAAAGTTTTGCCTCTTTGAGGAGAGGACTTAACAGAGTGTATAATTTACTCTAAATGCAAGTCTATTCTATGATGCAAGCAAAAGAAACTAATCTAAATCCTATCTTAATTAGGCAGATATAGATCTAACCCAACTAAGAGCAAAATAATTAATATATTAGGATTTAAACATGTCTTGTTTATAATGAATATCAAGTTAATGAAGTAGTTCAATTAACTGATATTATGGTTACCAAAACACATTCTATTGAGACCTTAAAACTGAAATAATAAATCAACAACATTCGGGAAGTAGTTCTCAAAATGATATTGATTATCAAATCAATAAATCCAATAATTGAATAATGATATGTAGAAATAGTTCACACACATTATTATTCAATAAATCAGTTTCATAAGACAGATTTCATAGTAAGTAGTTACTCCAAAATGAGAAATTAATCCATAAAAACAGAGATACATAATAACAAGATTGAGACAAATTATCCATATTGACAATAGTGCACAAACATGAATAAAATGACACATTCATGTCACCATAAAATTAAAACTGATATTTGAAACAGTAGTATTAGAAATACCAATTTATTGCATCCATTTCTCTGTCCTTGGTCTCCAACAGCCCTTTACATTGCTTGAACTTCTGCCTTCAAAACTAGAGCCACAATAGTGCAAACTTTGTTCCTCATGCATAATTCAATATACAAAGGGAAAATCCTCAATAATCCCCAGATCTGAGATTTTTCACTCCTCCCTCCTACAACTCTAAATTCCAATTACAATAGTGCTTTTAGAAGCTCTAAAATTGCAGAGGAGAGCAGCCCTTTTTACATTCTGCAATTTGTTATTTATAATATTGGTCAAGGAATTGTTGAGAGAAGAGTTTGTTGAAGAGAAATCTGCTAAATCCAATTTTACTTACTCCTAATTCTGATCTTCAATTGCTGGAGCCTTCTCATTGACTGAGATTCTTTTTCCATATTTCTTCCACTGTTTTCCTGCAAAAGAAATCAAAATAAATTAAAATGCAATCAAAATATCATTTCTGGCAATTAAATCAAACCCAACCAAATTCTATTTAAATTAATAATTAAAAACAAAATATAAGCTCTGTATTGATGCTTGGAATGGTTTGATTGGTAAATGATATTATTGACCAATGGATCTGCAATTAGAAGAGGCTTTGGACAAATGAAATTGAAAACAATAACTGAGAAAATTGATTTTGTTTTCCAAAATTCGGAGCCTGATCTTCTGCCTGATTTTTGGCCCAATAAATGATCAAATCTGTTGGTGAAACCTCCTTCAAAATGTTCTCCTTGATTTTCTCTTTCCAATGAGCTGTCCTGGGCCTCATTTGGCCAAGTAGAACTCAATTTATGAGCTTCCAAAGTTGATGGGTCAAATCTGATGTAAATCTGGAAATTCTGTTGCTGGGCTAAAAAATGAGAATTTGAATTAAAATTTTAATTCTAAATTAGCATTCTAATTATCTAATAATAAATTCTAATTTAATTGTTAAGTTAAACTAAACTAATTATTTATTAAACTATTTATAAACAAATTTAATCTAATTAAAAAAACTAATTAATATTAATCTAAATCAATCAAATTAATTAAATATTATATATTAATTTAATTAATATAATATAATATTACATATTATTAATTTAATTACTATAATATAATATTACATATTATTTAAACTAATGTTAAAGATTTAATAACCCACACCACTACTTATTAACTCCACTCATATATATAAAACTAATATTAAAATATACTATCCTACTCCACTCATAATATATAAAAATATTAAAACTAACAATATTACCATACGTATGAGTCCATGTACCAATTCGTTGAACCAAACTATTTAACTTTGTTTGTATTGCTTTTTACTTATCGGCCATCGGGAGTTTCGCTTATCGGCAATTCGCATCGGGATGGTAATGAGGTTTTTAAAGAATGTGTTGCGAATAAAGCTTGCGACGCGATATCGCATAAACTCCCGATGCGATATATATTATTTGTTTATTTTTTTATATTAAATTTTAATTTAATTAAATTAATTAAACTTAATTAAATTAATATTTAATATTATTTTTTATTTGTTTTAAATTTTAATTTAATTAAATTAATTATATAATATATTATTATTAATTAATTTTAAACTTAAATTTTCATTTTTTGTTTTATTTTTATGAACATAAGTTTCTAAACTATAGCTAAAAATAAAACTACAGCCACTTAGAAAATAAATGAAAAATAATAAAAATAAACTACAGCCACTTGAATGTTTGGTTTTTCGAGATTAAGATTTGATTAGAAAATTGGAGTGAATTTCTTAAGTCCCGATGCTTAATTATTTGGCTGCATAATGAAAAATGTTAGTAAAACCCTCTACGAGTTAATATTTAAACTAAATGCGATATTGTACATTTTATGCATTTTTAACCCAGGCTAGATAAATGATGAGATTTCAAAGGAGTGCCATTTTCAAACCAGTTGACCAAATGAGGTGAAACAAGCGTCAATGTGAAGCTTATAAAAAATCGATTCTACCAAAACAATCAAAACAAGAATCCAAAGAAAACTAAAAATTAACGAAAGCGTAGGGCAATCAATTAAAATAAAAATAAAAAAGGTGCTTAGCCAAAATTTTTATAGAAAGGGACCCCATTATTCGAAGCGGACGCATCAATAATGGGGGGTGTTGTGTTTTTACCACAACAATTGGCGACACACGGGAGAAGAACCAGTTATCTCTTTTTGACATGAATAAGATTTTCCAAAAATTAAAGTAAAAATAATTAAAGAAGAGAAGATTATGCTTGAAATGCTTGACTTAGTTCATTAGTCTGAATAAAAACCAGAATCATCTAACTGTAATTTTTCTTAAAATTCCTCATAAATTAAAATATTTCGAAACTCTATATCAGTCATTAATTAGCTGAAGGGATAAAGCAGGGGTCACTTTACAACTTAGCTTTCAAAATATACTCGTTTGTCACAGGTAGAGCCACTATTGCCAGCAAACGTCTATAGTTTCGACAGGGTTACCTTTTAATCATAAATGATTCAGAATCCCATCTGTTTAAGAATTATTGTTCTAGAGATAAATCCATTTATATATGTATTACTTTTTTTTTTTTTTTTTTCATAAAATCCATTGCCCTGGTTTGGTGGCCAGATAGTTGACAATGCCATTCACTGGTTATAATCGGACTGAACAAGCTGGCTCGTGATGAGACCCCTTGTCTTATAATTGTTTGCAATCATAAGCCATTACCCTAATTTGTTTAGCAGTGTTGGTAATGTCAGCCTATTTTTCCCCTATGATCATGGTAAGCAGTCTCACGATGAGACCTCTTATCTTTTAAGTTTAAATATATTTCTGGATTATTCTCTAGAAAAATAAGACTCTTTGGGACAGGGAGAATCATTGACTCCTTAAGAGTTAAGAATGACAATTTCAGAGTTAAAGGTGCTTTGCTGTAAAGTGTCTTTACTTGGTTAAAAATAACTTTTCTTGACTGATAATAGAACTTTGAAAGATCCTAATAAAATTTTGAAATCTCAAAATGATTACAATTTGATGAAAAAGAAATTTTTCAGATTTTATGATACTTTGTCAACTTCTCTTGATTGGTAATCTCTTCCTTAAGTATATCTACTTTAATAATAAGAAAATCAAACTTTACTAAGAGATTTAAGAAAAAGCTAATAGGTGACTATTAACAATTTTTCCCCACGTATCCTGATCATTGTTAGGTAACAAGAAGACCTTCCATTTAAATCACGGCAAAGTCACCAAAATCAAAACTGAAAACCAAAGGAAAAGAATTCTTATGCTAAAATGGGAAAAGAAATCAGCGAACAAAAATAAAAATAAGAACAAAGAAATCTCTAAGAATGAAAAGGAAAATCTATGTTTCGCAAGATAAACTCAAACAAGAATGTTTGTATCAATGCCTCAACAATATGAAGAAAAAGAAAATAAGCATGTAATAATTCCTTCTTATGTTGAGAGTTAGAAAAACATACCTTGCAGAGTTGTGAATGCTTTAGGCTTTTAGATAACAGTGATCGTAAAATTCAGCCACAATGAATAATTTCTGTTTGATATGAATCTTCTTGTTTCCAAGCATTATCTTAATCATTTTTTAAAAAAAGAAATGCTTAAAGAAACAGATTAAAGGTTCAGAAACTTCCTGGTGTAGCTGTTTCGCTGAAGATTATCGCTGCTTATTGAAATAAAGCCAGGAGAAGAGTATGGACTTTGAAAATATGATTCGGCAGAAGATTGAAAAAATTTTGTGAAGAGCTGCAAAACAGAGTTTTATATCAGCATAATTTAAAACAAAAATGAAACTAGAGTGATGAAATGGAAATTAATGAAAGTGGGCACATGAATCTTACCATTGGATCATTGCTTTTGATCTTACCTGAAAGGTATCAGTTTCTCCAAACTAGCTGACTTCTTATTTTAATTAACATTAAAAATATGAAGAAGCCAAACTAACCAAAATCCTATAACCCAAGATCATTATTTATTTTACTTATACTAAAGCAAGCAGTAAAATGTAAGAATAGAATGCTTAGTGCTCAGGGGAATTGAAATAAAAGAAATGCATCAGAGATGAGAATGAGAATTTGCATTAATGACTATTCCTCAAAATATTATAAGTTTAATATAAACTCCATGATTTTATAATTTGTCCAGAATCAAGACCAAATCTACAATAATAAAATTTAAATATGAAGATATAGAGGTCTTGAATTCTATTTTTAATTATGGAATTATATATTTAAACTAAAATGTATGAGAAATTGAAATAATTTGAATATGCTGCAAATTGGTCATTAACTGCTTTCTTACCATAGTGGTTACCCAAGCTCACTTTTAAAATAACACATTGCCGTATCGGATGATTTACATAACATGTTTCTTCACCATGCTTCAAATTTAATCTGCAGAACTTCACCTTTATTGCTATGCCATATATTGATTAAATGTTAATGGCTCAAAGGCATGCATTGGAAGCTATCGCATCGGAGATTGCAATGGCAAATTGCCGATATGAAAATATGCGATGAGAAGTTGTGCTATAAGATGGAGCGATCGCATCATTAAAGAAATATTATATCGGGGATTGGGGAATATTGACACTGTGCTTCCCACATCGCGCATCGCACATCCAGAATCAGAGATTTGATGTAAGCATAAATAACAATGCGACGAAGCGATTGCGATATTGGCGATTGGCCAACTTTAGGTACCCGATGTAATACAATATATTTTTTGTGATGCTGATATGCGATGAATGACGTGGCTAATCGGCGATCGCGATCAACAATCTTAAGCACACGATATAACAATTCTCAATACGTCGATATGCGATGAAACGTGGACCTGATAATGTTATGGTGAAAATTTGATAACATATCGGATCCGAAACATCGGTCCTTTTAAAGTTATGTTCTTACCATTATTGTGATTGAACGGACGCGATATCTCTTGTGAACTGGATTTAAATTTCATATTGGGTCCGAAATTAAAACTTGATTTGAATTTCGTATCGGTTCCAGAATTATGTGTTTATCGCAATATCAGTAAACTCGATTATCGGCGATTCATGTTCATAGAAGTACACTTCGCTTGGAAAGCTCCGATATGCGAAATGCGATATGGCATATGAGTAAGATAATACATCGGAGGTCTTTGATGAACAATTCTTTATCAAAATAAATCTAAAAACTACTTCCGATGAAATCTTATGATGCGAATGGGTTTTCTAATGAATGAAAGCAAAGCTAAAAAAAATGCTTAAATTCTAATGAATTAGAATTGAATTTCCCTGACACTGTTTGCAAATTTGGAATGATTTTGCTGCTTACTTCAATTTTTGAAAACAAATGAAAACCTGTAAATAAAACATAACACGAATGAAAAATAAACTAAGGAAAAGATAAACTAATAAGAGATGAGAACAAACTTGCAAATGCGTACCTGGAAGGAAATTGTTTGCAAATTTTACCTTATGAATCTTCAAATTCCTCCTTTGATTTATCAAAATTTTGACTTTGTTCAAAATCATTTCATCATTTATTCTAAATCTAAGTGCGCAATCAGCCTGAATGAAATAATTTATTCATGTTCATAAAACAGAAAATTTACCAGAAATAAATATAAAGCTATGCTTCCCTTTCGAAGTGAAACAAAAATTTATTACCTCTGCTCATTCTGAATTAATCTTGAGAAAAATCTGTATTTTTATAGTGACTGTTCAATGATGCCTTCAGTAAATAAAGATGATGCTTTTAGAGCATCAGATAATAAACTAAAGGCTACAATGAGATTAAGCCACTAATTGTAGAAAAAATATCAAAACAGATTTAAATGCGTGCACTCGGCAAAATGGGCATCCTTAAGATCAGCTTTTGACAAATTCCGAGGAAGGTAATATGAACTTCATATGATTACCGTGAAAGGTTGAACTGACTAATAATGATGGAATTATAATTAAGCTTATCATAGACAGTCATCCATTTCATGGGATAATGGGATCATGAAGCTTTTATATCCTTAAATCCTTACCGTATAGATTTCAAAAGAAAATCTTAGAAGGAAATCCCGAAATGAAGGAAAGTGGCTTTGAGGCAATTGCTACCAAGTGCAACTTTAATTGAATTTAATCAAGACATTATTCGAAATAGGCAGAGTAGAGGTATTGCTGTAAGAAATTTAAAAAAAAGCAAGAATTAAAATTTTCTGATAGGGAAAAATGTTTTCACCGAACATGTATGAGAATGGCTGATTGCTTTGTTTTATTTTTAATCTACAGAACTGCTGAAAATAAATTAGCTACATAAAACAAACTAACTAAATTAATTCTACTCCTATTCTAACCATATACATGAAAATGACTAGGTATAGTCATATTTCCAGTGTAGCCATTTTCTCATTTTAATTGTTGCGTTTATGTACAGTTCAAATGTTAGTAATAAAAATACAGATTTGACTAAACTAAGTAAAATAAATATGAAATCAGAATGTACAGTTATTGTTAGGAACTTAATTAAAATCTCTCTCCTGAAATTTCCTTTCCAATTGACTACCAATTGGATCATAAAAATCTGGATGGATTTCTATTAAGGATTGAGGAATGTTCAAAGGAAGAGATAACATGCCAGATTGTGAAGATGAGCTTTTAGATTCTTTGACCTGAAAATTTTTGTTAGTGTTATGTCCAAATGTTAAATCATTGACAATTTTCCTTGAAGGAAAAGTTTCCAAACAATTTTCAAATGAGGCAATGAAAAATGGATGGAAGCCTTTCAAATAAAATGGTAATTTGTTAATTGAATTGAATTGCTGGCCAGATTGCAAAAATACATTCTCTTGTTGACATTGCCTTTGAAAAAATAGAAGCTCTTGATGAAACATTAGCATTGATTGAAATTGAAATATTGATATCTTTTGATGCTCATGATTATAATATGAAACTTCAATTTCCCAATCGGGCAAGGCATCAATTGAGTGTTTGATAGTAAGGTGTTCAATATGCCAGCGAAAAGTGTGAAAATTCTGCAAAATAAAATCAGAAAATAAATCTAAGTTTAAACAAAATAGCTGTGAAAGAAAAACTAAAATGAAATGACTATTTGTACAACTAATGTTACAGCACATTTGGGATCGTTTTGAAATGATTTCATTTTCACAAGGAATGGCCAGAATTATGGAATTTGAATAATTTTGAATTCCAACTTGTGAAATAGAAAACGAATTATGATTATGAATAGGAATGGGAGTTTGATCCTCATATGAATCATAAATTGGACTATTTTCAAGAATAATGAAATCATGAAGATAATTAGCTACTCTAAAATGAGGATTAGTTGGGATAATTCCTAAATTGAAGCGTTCCTCATTTTCAGATGTTATTTGCATTTTATCATGATGATTCTCTTGAGAAAAATTGAAATCAACATCCTCAATATCAGAGTAATCATCATAAATGACCTCACAAGATTCTCTAGAATTCCCTTCAATCTCATCCAATATATCAAAACAAGGAGGGACAAGAATTTCATGTTCATCAGTGGCAAAAGAATGATCAATTATTGTTTCTTTATCTTGATAAAAACTTAATGGTAATTCATTTAGATCAGCCTCTGTATTTTCTGAAATATCATTAATACCAAGAGGGGAAAAATTATCATCATTAAAAATATCAGGATAAAGGGAAAAATGTGAACCTGAAACAATGCATTTAAAACTGTCTCTGTTTGAGAGCTCTTGTGCATTATGCTCATTGTAAATTTCAGATTGCAGATCATTTCTTTGCGTGCATATGCTTTCTTGAAGAATGCTGCTTTGTTTTTGTGATTTCGGCATTTGCTCATCATGGAAAAATTCAGAAATTTGTACAGCAGTTTTCATTTTATTTACTTTGATTGCTGCTTGTACTTGCTGATTTGCGATTTGATTTTCCGAATTTACTTCAAAGTAGCTTTCAGATTTCAAGGCGGTTTTTTCTCCAAAATTGCTACTGTTGTCTTCTTGCATTTGATTAGAAATATTTTCTAAGCTTTGTGAAACCGCTTCATCACAATTTATTCGCACATCCAAATTGGGATTCTTATTTATATTGGAAGAGGATGGGCCAAAGCTTGAATCAATCTCATATGGATTGGGATTGGTTGGAAGAGAACAAATATATTTAAACCAATCTAATGATTTTTCTTCTGTAGGTTTATCTTTATCCTTAAATCTTAAACAATTCAAGTGAAATCGAATATGAAAATCATTAACAGACTCATTTTTAAACCTTCGTAGATATTCAATTTCTTCACATACCTGTTCATAATTGTAGCCGTCAAATTTACCAATGAAAATTGTAACAAATTGATCCCAGCTATGGATTGAGGCAACTGGAAGAGTTTTGCACCAGTTTCTGGCTTTTGCCGCAAATATGAGAGTAAAAATTCTGCATAAAATGCCTTCATCAATTCCTTGAAAATCGTAATTTGAAACATTTTGAATAAATTGAAATACATGGTTAAAAGCAGAAGAATTTCTCTTACCATTAAACTTTGCCTGAGACAAGAGTCTTACCACTTCGGGTGGAGTATTGGAAGATGCACGTCCATGAATACAACTCCATATTGGAAGTTTAAGAGGAGCCATAAACAAAATGTTAAAATTGAAAAGACTCTAATAGACAAAAAATCTCAGGCCCTCCTTCTAGCGCCAAAAATGTTGAGGCCTCGAAAATCGCTGCAACAACATTAGGGGATAACCACCCGGTCCGGACCTTAAAAGCAGCTCCTTTTCCATTTGGTGTGGTGGCTCCGACTGTTCATCTAGGTCCAGTTACCTTCTCCCTATTGCTATTGGTTTATAATGTATCTTTAACTACCAATAGACAGGGACATCAGATCACTTCTCCTTGTTGATCAGGCAAGAGAATGACCCTTAAGCTGATTTGGGCTCAGCCAAGCCATACCTAAAGTTTTGCCTCTTTGAGGAGAGGACTTAATAGAGTGTATAATTTACTCTAAATGCAAGTTTATTCTATGATGCAAGCAAAATAAACTAATCTAAATCCTATCTTAATTAGACAGATATAGATCTAACCCAACTAAGAGCAAGATAATTAATATATTAGGATTTAAACATGTCTTGTTTATAATGAATATCAAGTTAATGAAGTAGTTCAATTAACTGATATTATGGTTACCAAAACACATTCTATTGAGACCTTAAAACTGAAATAATAAATCAACAACATTCGGGAAGTAGTTCTCAAAATGATATTGATTATCAAATCAATAAATCCAATAATTGAATAATGATATGTAGAAATAGTTCACACACATTATTATTCAATAAATCAGTTTCATAAGATAGATTTCAGAGTAAGTAGTTACTCCAAAATGAGAAATTAATCCATAAAAACAGAGATACATAATAACAAGATTGAGACAAATTACCCATATTGACAATAGTGCACAAACATGAATAAAATGACACATTCATGTCACCATAAAATTAAAACTGATATTTGAAACAGTAGTATTAGAAATACCAATTTATTGCATCCATTTCTCTGTCCTTGGTCTCCAACAGCCTTTTACATTGCTTGAACTTCTGCCTTCAAAACTAGAGCCACAATAGTGCAAGCTTTGTTCCTCATGCATAATTCAATATACAAAGGGAAAATCCTCAATAATCCCCAGATCTGAGATTTTTCACTCTTCCCTCCTACAACTCTAAATTCCAATTACAATAGTGCTTTTAGAAGCTCTAAAATTGCAGAGGAGAGCAGCCCCTTTTACATTCTGCAATTTGTTATTTATAATATTGGTCAATGAATTGTTGAGATAAGAGTTTGTTGAAGAGAAATCTGCTAAATCCAATTTTACTTACTCCTAATTCTGATCTTCAATTGCTGGAGCCTTCTCATTGACTGAGATTCTTTTTCCATATTTCTTCCACTGTTTTCCTGCAAAAGAAATCAAAATAAATTAAAATGCAATCAAAATATCATTTCTGGCAATTAAATCAAACCCAATCAAATTCTATTTAAATTAATAATTAAAAACAAAATATAAGCTCTGTATTGATGCTTGGAATGGTTTGATTGGTAAATGATATTATTGACCAATGGATCTGCAATTAGAAGAGGCTTTGGACAAATGAAATTGAAAACAATAACTGAGAAAATTGATTTTGTTTTTCAAAATTCGGAGCCTGATCTTCTGCCTGATTTTTGGCCTAATAAATGATCAAATCTATTGGTGAAACCTCCTTCAAAATGTTCTCCTTGATTTTCTCTTTCCAATGAGCTGTCCTGGGCCTCATTTGGCCAAGTAGAACTCAATTTATGAGCTTCCAAAGTTGATGGGTCAAATCTGATGTAAATCTGAAAATTCTGTTGCTGGGCTAAAAAATGAGAATTTGAATTAAAATTTTAATTCTAAATTAGCATTCTAATTATCTAATAATAAATTCTAATTTAATTGTTAAATTAAACTAAACTAATTATTTATTAAACTATTTATAAACAAATTTAATCTAATTAAAAAAACTAATTAATATTAATCTAAATCAATCAAATTAATTAGATATTATATATTAATTTAATTAATATAATATAATATTACATATTATTAATTTAATTACTATAATATAATATTACATATTATTTAAACTAATGTTAAAGATTTAATAACCCACACCACTACTTATTAACTCCACTCATATATATAAACTAATATTAAAATATACTATCCTACTCCACTCATAATATATAAAAATATTAAAACTAACAATATTACCATACGTATGAGTCCATGTACCAATTCGTTGAACCAAACTATTTAACTTTGTTTGTATTCCTTTTCACTTATCGGCCATTGGGAGTTTCGCTTATCGGCAATTCGCATCGGGATGGTAATGAGGTTTTTAAAGAATGTGTTGCGAATAAAGCTTGCGACGCGATATCGCATAAACTCCCGATGCGATATATATTATTTGTTTATTTTTTTATATTAAATTTTAATTTAATTAAATTAATTAAACTTAATTAAATTAATATTTAATATTATTTTTTATTTGTTTTAAATTTTAATTTAATTAAATTAATTATATAATATATTAATTAATTTTAAACTTAAATTTTCATTTTTTGTTTTATTTTTATGAACATAAGTTTCTAAACTATAGCTAAAAATAAAACTACAGCCACTTAGAAAATAAATGAAAAATAATAAAAATAAACTACAGCCACTTGAATGTTTGGTTTTTCGAGATTAAGATTTGATTAGAAAATTGGAGTGAATTTCTTAAGTCCCGATGCTTAATTATTTGGCTGCATAATGAAAAATGTTAGTAAAACCCTCTACGAGTTAATATTTAAACTAAATGCGATATTGTACATTTTATGCATTTTTAACCCAGGCTAGATAAATGATGAGATTTCAAAGGAGTGCCATTTTCAAACCAGTTGACCAAATGAGGTGAAACAAGCGTCAATGTGAAGCTTATAAAAAATCGATTCTAACAAAGCAATCAAAACAAGAATCCAAAGAAAACTAAAAATTAACGAAAGCGTAGGGCAATCAATTAAAATAAAAATCAAAAAGGTGCTTAGCCAAATTTTTTATAGAAAGGGTCCCCATTATTCGAAGCGGACGCATCAATAATGGGGGGTGTTGTGTTTTTACCTCAACAGGATGATAAAGGACCTGGTTTTGAACCTAGCTAAGATCTCAGTGGAGATTGTGGTAATAGAGATTGTGGTGACCAATATTCCTCCTCGGTTTGGAATGCTCTTATCAAGATCCCAGGGTTCCAAGGTGGAGGGCTCTATGAAGCTAGATCTGACTTATTCGACAATTCCCACTTTTGGAGGTGAGCAAAGGAGGCTATACAAAGAATCCAAGTTTGTGAAAACCGTGACCCAAGCTAAAGGCTCAGAAAACTCCGCAACTCATGGAGAAGAAAGCGACCTCTCTTGCCTATTCTTAGAAGAAGATGAGAACTTCTTAGAAGAAGCATCAGTACACCTGACAAGGCAGTTGGCATACCTGCACTTAAATGAAAATGAAGTATGAAAATTTTACTTTGACGGAGAAAACTCAAAAGATGGAAATGGAGCTGGAATATTGTTGGTATCTCCAGAGGTTAGCCCAATACCCCTCTCATTCAAGTTGGAATTTGAGATGACCAAAAACGTAGCGGAGTATGAAGCATTGCTCCTTGGGTTACGAATGGTAAAAAAGATTAATATTGAATGCCTAGCGCTCTATGGAGACTCTGAGTTGGTTGTGAGGCAAATAAGAAATCAATGCCAGACCAAACACCCCAAACTGAGGACATACCAAAATGAAGTGTGGGATCTAATCAATAATTTATTCCTGGCCTTTAATATCCAATTTCTACCCAAGGAAGGAAACATGATTGATAATTCTCTTGCGATTGCGGCAAGCACTTTCAGGCCCCCACAAAATCCACTCCTCATATATGAGGTGGAAGTCAGATACAGACCTTCAATACCTGATAATGTCAAACACTCGCAGGTATTCGCGGAAGTCGAGGAAGTGAAAAGATTCATAGAAGTTGTTGGGGAGTTTTCCCACTCCACCATCGATCAAGAAGAAGAAGAAGATCAAGAAGCCACTTCGTGGAAAGACATAGTGGCTTGGGCGCAAAATTTTGCAATTGAAAGGGAATACCATCCCTCGCGGACTGGTCCCACTGCAAAGGATTTTTAATAAGGACGACATAGCATCCAAACCAATGGCCTCGAAGATAGATGACCAAGTAGAAGACTGCAACATCAGATCAGAGGAGGAACCCCAGATGATCAAGCTATGAAAAGAATCCCCTTGCAATACAGATAAAGGTATTTAAATCTATTCAAAATTTGTAAGGACGTATTTTCTTGGTGTTATGAAGATTTGAAAGCATTTGATACTAACATCATTCAGCATAAGATTCCTTTGAAGAGTGAAATGAAGCTTTGAAAATAGAAACTCAGGCTGATAAATCCACTCTTTCTCCCCTCCATTGAAAAAGAGGTGATAAAGTTGCTAAAGGCGAAGATTATAGTGCCTTTAAGGTACTTTGAATGTGTGGCTAACCTAGTCCATGTCCCAGAAAAGAGCAGAGCGATAAGGCTCTGTGTTGATTTACAAAATCTAAATAGGGCATCGCTGGAAGATAACTACCCGCTGCCCAAGGTGGATAATATATTGCAGAAGGTGGCTGGTTTAGCTAGAATATCCATGATGGATGGATTCTTTGGCTACAACCACGTGGTAGTACACCCTGAGGATCAAAAGAAAATTGCTTTCACCACTCCATGGGGAACGTTCATGTATGCCCACATGCCTTTTGGGCTGATAAATGCAGGGGCCACATTTCAGAGAGCCATGGACATAGATTTCGTAGGAGAGCAAGACAAATTCGTGGTGGTCTACTTCGAAGACATCATAGTCTTCTCCAAAATTGATGAAGAGCACATCGTGCACTTATAGGTCACCTTTGAAAAATGAAGGAGGTATGGTCTCTCTCTGAATCCTAAGAAATCCTAGTTCACCCTGAGTGAGGGGAAGCTACTTGGACACATAGTAGCACAGGAAGGAGTAAAGATCGATCCTAAGAAAGTCAAAGCCATCAACCTTATTCCCCTACCCAGAAATAAGAAAGAAGTTCAAGCCTTTCTCTAGAGAATAAATTTCTTGAGGACGTTCGTAACCAACTACGCAAAATTGTCAAGGGTATTATGAACATGCTCAAGAAGGAAAATGAGGTTACTTTGCCCCTAGAGATTTTTTCATCACAATCAAAGAAGCTTTGGCCGAGGTCCCGGTACTAGCCATACCCAACTATTCAGTACCTTTCTATATCTATTCTTTCGCCTCTCCACATAGTGTCACTGTTGTGTTGCTATAGAAAAACAAAGAAGGTTATGAGCAACCCATCGTCTTTTTCAGTCAGGTCCTAAGGGATGCTAAGCTGAAATATAATATAGTGGAGAAACAAGCCTACACACTAGTCAAGGCTCTGAAAGCATTTTGTATGTATGTGTTGCAATAAAAAATCACAACATTTCTCCCAACGAAAATAGTCAAGGACATCCTGGTGCAAGGAGACAATGAAGGAAAGAGGGGCAGGTAGATAGCTAAAATACAAAAATATCAGCTAGAAATAAGACCTACCAATCTCATCAAAGGCCAGGGGTTAGCCAATATTTTATCTGAATCCAATTGCCAAGCTATTGGGATAAACCTGATCACAAAGGAGGGCAGACCCAAGGATCACCAAAACGAAATTAAAACAGCTGAGCAAAAAATCTATGCCAGATATGAGGGACTACCCTGGTATAAGAACATTTTTCATTAACTCTTATTCGTAAGGTGGCCATTAGGGTTGGATAGATCCAAATACTGAAGTCTGAGATTGAAAGTGCATAAATATATCATCATATTGCTACCATTGCCCCCATATTGCTACCAAGTGAGCATCACCATGTACATTAAGATTGATAGTTCAGGATAGGGCTTTAAAGACGTGATGTGTCAGCAGTTGTGGTTTTAAGATGAGTAGGTGGTGCGTTCAAAACCGAGATGGGATAATTTAGAAAGACTCACTGTGACATGGAAACGACAGGGTCGGCATCGAAAGTAGTCATAGATTTCAGTAAGGGAGATAGAGCATTCAAAACCGGGCATGGGTAGACCCAAAAGGGCCTCTTGTGACATAGATTCAGAGGTCGACGCCGAATGCAATAAAGACAGAAGTTGGCTAAGAATCATAGGAAGCCATATTGTGAGCAGACTAGCTCCTAAAGCAGAGACGATCACAGGATGGGCAAGGAGAGATTTTTATATGATTCTTTACTTATTTATTGTACTGCAATGTGCCTCCTTTCAAGGAGGTATTTAATTTTTAATGTTTTTGGGCCATAGAGCCATCTATGATTGAGACAGCTATGTCAACCTGACAACTGAGACTAGGCAAGAGATATTTTGTTGTAATGAATGTTCTAGCTCCCCTCTCTAGATAAATAAGTGAAATAAAGACTTAAGAAAGGTTCGGAAATTCTCAAGAAAACACTACATGTTATTTTCAGATTGTATGGCTTTGTAATACATATCTTTCAGAATATCAATGAAATGGTGGTGATTCACCCTTCAAGTATTATAGTATGTTATCCCTATGTTAAACCCAGTTTATGTTCATACTTCTTCTTTGAATTCATGCAATCATAGTTGTTAGTAATATTTCAAGCTTTCCTCACATATTCATTTGTATCGATAAGTTAATGCAAGCGCTTGTAATTATATCATAGATTCATTTGTATTGACATTGTTAATGCATGTGCCTACATGGATTATTGAAATTATATCTTTAATACTTGCGCTTCATGAATTATAGCACCCAATCTCTTTGTTGTCCACTATATCTGCTTGTTACTCAAATAAATATAGAAATTCCTAATGCCTCAAGCTCTATGCGTTAAGTGTAGAATTCTTGAAGCCTTATGCTCCATATGATGAGTTTCTCTTTCTTCTAATCCTCTATAATTTTCTCTACAAAGCTTATTAAATTGTAAATCCTTGAACTACTCGGCCTCCATTGTTTTAGGCATATTTATGAGATTTGTACATGTGAAGAAGTACCAGAAGTTCATGTCTTACTCCATTAGGTGAATGAACCAACCCATATATATATATATATATATATATATAAACTATATGTGATGTCTCCATTTCTAGAATATCTAATGAGACACACAAAATCTAGGTGTGCCCATGCACTGGTCTTGTATCAATCCAAGGCTGTCTCTGGGAGCTACAACATCTTTTGGCGTTGTTGCTGAGGAACATATTGAAGGATTTTTCCCTCGAGATACAAAAAGTTGAGAAATATTTGTGTAGGTGAGTAAAGTCTGCTTTGATTGCATCCACATCACCTTGGCGACTTCACACCCCCCATTATCATTCATCATCCTGGATTTTAAAATACCTCACACTCGCTCAAATACATCTTAGCAGAAAGCCCCATTCGTATCTGAACTAGAAAAAATAATTTTCAGGAAAGTCTGGAAAGAGCAAACTCCCTCTGCTGATACTACCATCTTACTAGCCTTTCAAGCTTCCTCATCCAACTCTCAGCCCACTGTTACTCACTACTCAGGATTTTCTCATAAGGCCCTGACATACCCTGCATTCATTCTAGCCACTCCTACCATTGTGTTTTTGGGCCAAGTTTCTCATCAAGTCTCAATCCCCCTCCATTAATCCAGATGGCTCTTCTAGGTTTTTTTCTAAATAAATATGCACCTCTTAATTTGCCTCAGCCTCTGAGTGCAATGCCCCAGGACTACCTAAAGCATCTGCCTAGGTTCAATGGGGAAGATGATAACATGACACAGAGTCACATTGAAACCTTCAGTGCTTTTTTCGGGAACATAAATGTGGAACAACTAGATGTGGGCATGAGACTTTTTGTACAATCCCTCGATGGAGAGGCTAGAAAGTGGTTCAAATCCCTACCCAATACCTCTGTCACTCCTTGGGAGGAACTTGAAAACTCTTTCACACAGAAATAGGGTGAAAATAGAAACCATGAGTACCTCCTCATAGAGTTTAATGCCATAAAGAAGAAGCCAAAAGAGGATATCTCAGAATTTTTAAAGAGGTTCAACAAGCAATACAATAACCTGCCCTCCTCCAGCTGCTACTCGAGTAGCCTTTTTGGGAGTATTTGAGTCTAAATTTGGCTTTACTCTAAGGTAAAGGAAGTCTATCACTCTAGTTCAACTCCAAATTGATGCACTTGAGGTGGAGGCAAATTTTGCTTCAGCAGAAAGTCAAGAGAAAAGCAACAACCTACTAAGAACAAAAGAGGAAAAGAAGAGGCATCTTCCTCTGGTCGAGATAGAGAATCACCAGACCTAAAGATGGATGAATTAGAAAAAATCATTAGAGGATGAACTAGAAAAACTCATCAGGAGTTTATCACAGAAGGTTGGAAAGCTTGAGATTGATAGCAAGAGCCTCTCCAAACAGAATTCTCAAGTCAACAACCAGGGTTACAACCCATAGAATAGAAGATCTCCATTATAAATACTTCCAAGGGAGAGAAAGGAGCAACTCGACCAGATCCCTCATCCTTTATACTTAGAAGATGGTTTCGATGAACAATTTTCGGATACACAAGAGATGCAGGGAAACTTATATTTCGCTTTCCCTAAAGAAGTACAAGAGAATATGGTTCACCAGTAGGTCAGTCACGATGGAGAAGATAAATATAAGGAAGATATAGATTATTATTGCAAACAGTTTGCAGATTTCATGCAAGCACGACCACAATGTAAATATAACCTAAGATCTTCAAAGAAGAGGTCAAGAGAACAAGAGCAACAGGAGGAAATTGCTCCCCAAGTTATTCCTCCAGTAGCAGACAAAGGGAAAGGAAAGCTAATTCCTAACACTTCCAAGATGAAAGTCGCTACAAATAATAAAACAAATAGTGTAGAGGGAAACAATGTAAACTTTGAAACGGGAACTATAAACTCAAAACGGGAACTCTGGCCAAAAAACCCAAAAAAACATCAAAAACAGTGCTAAAAACGAAAAGTGTGTATACTGGAACGATGTTTTTTTTTAGGTGTCAATTTTGAACGTGTTTTAAAAATGGCAGTGACTACGAAATTTACTACGAAATTTTCGTGCAAAATATAGCTTCAAAACGAAAGTGATGATACTGGAATAATGATTTTTTTTTTAGGGTCAATTTTCAAACTTTTTAAAAAATGCTAATAAAACCAATTTTTTATGTCTCAAACAAAGTTAATTTTTAAGGAAAAAACACATTAATGTTTCTGGTAGAATATCATTTTTCTTTCCTAAGTATAAATTTAACATGTTTTCAACCACACCATGCTAGATACAAAAGAAATTGAAATTTTTTCAACTATAAAATTAAAAAACCATGACATTATGAACAAATTATATCACTGAATGAAATCAAAAGTCTTTATTTGTATACTGAATAAAACAGACATTATATCTCTAATTTGATATTGCATTGTAGATATTTAAACAATAAAATTTATCATACTTAAGACATAATCCAACAACATAAAATGCTTCATAACTTCTCATTTAACAACATATGGAAAACATTAATTTTATTTGAAGATATGATGCATACATCAGTTATAAAATCTGTCTTAAACAATTATTCAAAATCACTCATATTTTCTTGCACACCATCACAATTCACATCTTCAGATGAGTGACTGGATGCTGACGAAGATGTTCCATATTCTTCTCTTTCATCAAATAGTGCCCCATCTGAGTCCACATGCATGCCCAACATTCTAGGTTTCAAAAGTCTTCTAGATCTACGACTGGTTTCAGCAGACTCCCATGTCAACACTATTCCTTCTGGTAACAACCTTTTAAGAATCCCTGTCGTCTTGAAGCGAAGAGTTCCTCTCTTTGTTAAATTGAAGTCATAAACAAGTATGTCAACATCCTCCAATTGTAATATGTCTGTGCGACGGTGATTTATATTTGTACTCTTTCCTTTTCTTTTTCCACCATTTTTTTTGTCAACTACCATCTCTGGCTTATACACACCATTGAATGGGTGTGTATTTGTGGCATATCAATGTACTTCAACACTTGTAACATCCTCATTTTCTGTAAATACCTTTATAACTTTAGCAACCCAAAATGGATAACCTTTGGGATCTCCATCTGCTAGCACTGCAATCATGCAACCCTCCTTAATATCATGTACTGAACCTCTCTAAAGGTCTTCCATGGCTTCACATTGTGCACGAGATCTTTTGGAACCAATATACATATCTCTTTCCATTGCCTGTGAAGAATTAATAATACCTTGAGTTTGTTGCTATTCAACAATGTTTACTTCCTCTTGTTCATTCGACACATTTTGTGGCCAAATAAATGGATTTTTCAAAGGTATATCTTCATTGGTTGTTGTTGAAATGATATCACTTTGATTATTGAAAAATGACTCCCACCAAACTGAATCAGCAATGTCAAAGTACTCATATGTATATCTAATACATTTTTTAATTTCTTCTAGGCAATCAGAATAATTTATATGTCTATTCTGTCTGCGTGCATTCTGAACTTCACCAACTGATTGTAATAACAATATTTTTGATGCAAATATTGGACGATCTGGAATGAACTTCAAAAATTGCAAACCTGATGACGGTGCCCATTCTGTAGTAGTTGAAAACTTCTTGCCCCATATTAGTGTTTTCCCATCAATTTTTTTATACGAAATTGATGTTGGAAGCTAATATCATTAAGTTGTTCAATGCATTTCCCCTCACCATATGATCCTAGAATAAACCTTCGCATGTCAACAGTTTCTTCCAACACTTCAAAAGCAGGCTCTGGCATGTATGATTTCTTAATACATTCAATTAGTGATGGCAAGCTCCCAACTTCCTTCCTCCTCAATGTGACTGAAAAACGACTGAACATCTAATCAATATGGTCATGAGTGTGCCCAACAAGAAGGAAACCAACCTTTACCTTTTGAAAAATTCTCAATTCAACAAGCATGTTCAGATACCCAAAAACAACGTGATTTTTGTTTTCACGGCAAGTGTTGTCCAATTGTAGATACAAAAATTCAGGAAGATTACCAGACCAATGAGAAATCACATCATGAATTATGGTTATGGTCATATTTGCATCATTATGAATATTTGGAGCTGTGAAGTACACCCTTGGCAACATTTTCCCATTGAAGACCATACAACCGACCAAGTGAAACTGAATAAAATTTTCCTCTTATAGATTTTTGGGTGTGCGAACAAAATGTGGTAAAAGTGTTTTCTTCTGGTCCATACCATCAATTATCAAACCCAAATATTTATTTGGATTATCATAACACTTCTTTCGATGCTTGTACAACTTATTCCTTTCATTTGTTTGTTGTTCGTGATGCTCCTGAAGTTCTTTGACAATTAAATCTACACAACATAAAAGAAATTCATTAAGAAATATGTTTTCATAGTTGATGACTATACAATTTTAAAAGTAAAAGTTATGAACACTTACCTCTTTCTGAGCCTTCACATTTGTCCCTTTTTGATTTAGGAGAAGCACATGTACTGCAAATCCCCATCCTTGTCTTCTTAGGAATACGAACATTATTGAATTCTTTCTTCCATATCTTCACAAAATATTGATATGTAATAAATTGGCCCTGTCCCTCAGCACTTTCTTCATATTCTTTGTATAAGTTGTAGATTTATCGTCTTGAAAAATTATCTGGAATATGTATTGTCTCTCTATTTGGCATACACTCTCCATGCTTTGAAAAGAAATCTTTCATCCATGACATTGCAGTATTTGATAATGGCCCAAACTGTCTTTTATAATGTACTTCTGAATAAAATGTGGGATCATTTTCCAAATTTTCTTGAATTCTCGAGAGACGAAAATTCCCAATTGAATGAAACATTTTGAAAGCTTTTCTACACAATAATAAATTCCTAATATGATAATCATAACCTGACGATGTTGATTGCATGCAGCCAACTAAATATGAGTTTTGCATGCTTTTATTCATTGACAAATATCTCTTCCTGCTTTCTAATGCAGATGTGAAATCCATACGTTTCAAGCAATTTTTTTGGCAACATTCACTTGAAATGAGAGCGCTGATAGAACTTATTCTCATCAGATATTTTGCTCTACCCCTTGTATAGCTAGAATAGCTTGCATTGATACGAAAAGGTCTGCTCCTACTCCTCGATACAATATTTCTTGGCAACATCTCCATCATTGGATCATCATTTTTATAAGGATTTTCATCATCATTAAGAGGAATGTTATCCACACTATGATCAGCTCTGATTTTCAAATTTTGACTGAGAGGATACCCTTCATCTTCCCCTTCTTCAGTGCTACTATCATAGTCCTTAGAATTCAGACTAAATGGAAAATCTGACTCGATGTTTAATGGATATTCTTCCTCATGTACATTGTCAGTGCTACTCTCATAGTCCATAGAATTAGGACTACGTTGAAAATGTGGTTGTTTACTTATTGAAGATGCTACATCCTGTCCTTTGTCACTGCTACCTTTATACTGATTAGAATTAGGACTAACTGCATCATCCTGTTCTTCATCACTGCTGCTCTCATAGTCCTTAGAATCAGGACTAAGAGGACACGGGGGGGGGGCGCGCGATGTGGGGAGCGGTGGGCGCAGTGGGGAGGGGCAGCCGCGGGGAGGTGTTGGGGGGTGTAGGGGGTTTGGGGGGATGGGGGGAGGAGGGGGTTTTGGGGGCGGGGGGCGAGGGGGGATGGGGCACGGGAGTGTGGGGGGACGGTAGGGGGTAGGGTGAGGGGGGGGGGGGGGGGGGGGGGGGCGATGAGGGGGGGAAGCTTAGGGGGTTGTGGGGGGCGCGTGGGTAGGGGCTTGCCCATACTTGCTTAAATGTCTACTTAGCCTCATTATCCCTCACCTGAACTCCCGCTCGCCCATCGACCCGCCTGCCCGTTATAGGTGGCTGGGCAATTTTGATTATACAAATAAAAAAATTTATGGTATACTTTTGTTATTAATTTAAGTTAATATGTTTTTTTATTTACTAATTTATGTGTTTTTTCTTAGGAAAATGGCATCAAGGAAAATTTCTGTGAATCTTTCTGGACCAAAGAGTCTTAAAAGTGTATCTTCAAAAAACATTGGAGAACGAACCCCACCTGAGCTCATGCCTACAAATATTTCAAGTGCTTCAAGTGACAAGAAGCTAATCTCAGATTGGAAAAGTTCAAAAGAGGTGAAATTTCCATCAAGAGTCTGGTATGTGAAAGAAAGAGAGAGCACAACTGTGAATATATATCTATACATTGATATACCCCATAATAATGAAAATTTGGAGGTGATGGGAAGAGTCATAGATATGTGTTCGGTACCAAACACTGAAGCTGTTTACGTACTTACAAAAGCTCCCAAGTCACATGAAAGGATTAAATACCGACTATCATATTCATTATATGACACGAGAGAGGTATCTACAAAGTTGTGTAAACAAATCGTAAATGAGATGACACAAAACATCGTAAGTATTGTTATTTGTATTTTTATTTTGCGTTTTGAAAGTGTCTCGCTATATTTTTTTAACTTTGTTTATATTAAAATATGATATTTTGTTTGGCAGAATTTTGTTGAAAGCTATTCAATTAGGTTGGGAGGCATTCATTTCATAGAGCATGATATCATGAAAGTTGTCAGCCATTTTTACTCAGTGTCAGAAGAAGATATGGAAAACATGGAAAATGTAGTAATTGATGATGCTACAAAACTACATCCAAAGAATCAGAAAAAAAGGCCTCTGGTGGATAAATCTAGCAAGGGTAAACAAGTTACTTTTGAGGACGATGAAGTTGAAATTGACAATGAAGCATATGTTGCCATTACTGAAGATGACATTGGAACTGAGGAAGGTCGTAAAAGACCAAAAGTAACAATGCCCAAGAATAGATCTCTTGAGAATGTTATGACGAAAAAAAGTAGAGTTGAAGATCTTGAAGTAGTCATTACCAGCAGTCAAGAACCTAGTGAAACTTCAAAAGAAAGCAGAGAAATCATTACACCAGGAGCTGATTTAGATGATGGCATAATCAAAACAAAACAAAATTCCATTCGACAGAATTTGACAAAGAGAAACTTAATTGATGGTGGTCGTACATTTCAGTTAAATGTCAGACAAATCTATAAGGCAAGTGAAGGACAATGCCAATATCAAGTCAGAAAGCCACATCATCTGCATGTTCACAACTTGAAGACATTGATGAGGTACAATCCATATGCTCATGTGGTTAGTTATGTGCTTCTTGTTGATCCACTTCAAGTTCCCAACAAAAAGCATTTGATAAGTCAATTTTTTTTGAATACAATTATTATGTGCTTGGGGGGAACCATTCTGTTGAAGCTCAAAGACAATTGATGGAGGAATATCCTAATAACCCACGTTTTGAAACAATGAAATGTATCATTTATGCTGGTTTAAATGAAACAAAAGCAAAGTTAGTGGCATGGGATCATAATTCAGATAATGAATATAGGATGTCTATGACTTTGATCCAAAAGGTTAGATTTATTCGTAGTGAATTCCTAGAAAAATGTGGTGGGGATAAGATAAATATTACTGCAGATTTCCGAAAGGAATGTTGTATGGAAATAGGCTATCAAATTGAAGAGAAAACCAATTCAAAAGGTGGAAAAGACAATAGATATAGTGATTTATTCAGAGGTGTTGATAACATTTTCCAATTGGCATTTAGAACTGGAGATATTTGGAATTTGATTGATGACATTTTTAGCATGTGGGAAGACATTGGCATTAAAAACCAGAGGGTCAAAAAGTCTAAGCCATTGATATGTAGCAACAATAAATCAACTCCTGAACTGAAGCAACTTCCAGACGATATGACCATCACGCCTTGGAGGGCGATGCAAGGAGTGAAAGATGAAAAAATTGTCAAAACAATATTATCTCGTGTGAGGTCAGGGGAATTATCATTGGAAGAAATGTCTGAAGAATTTCAAAAGTAAGTTTGCTGAATTATTTTTACTTATTTCCAGGATTATAGTTATCTTTTAAATAAAACATGTTGTTATTGGTAGTATTTGTTATACATATCATTATATTAACTTTTTCTTACTTTATCTATGCAGTCACAAAGTTTACATGAAAATTCAGGAACAAATGGTTAAATCGTTGAATGAAGATAGTTGGGATGATGTTGTACGCAACTATCCAGATTCAAGTTCTACATCAACATTAAAAGCTTTTTATCTTGCATTTAAAAAGGTAACTTGATTTATACATTCAGTTTTAATCATCTGTGTATTATTTTTAATTTAAAACTTACACATACATTTGTTTGTTTGGTAAAAGATGAGGAAAGAAGATAATGGAGCACCAGACAGTTTCAAGACTTTTATTGAAAAAATAAAGATTGAAAGACTAAGAAAGCAACGTATTAAGAATGTTGAACTTGATCCAACTCTTAATCATTTCATTTGGAATGGGCTAGACACTATCCAATATCAAGTAATACAAGGCGACTGTGAAGACATTGCTAAACTCGTACCAAAAAGGGATTATGCCCTGGTTATTGCAGATATTCCCCATGGTTTCAATATTCCAAACATTTACTATGATAGTGACCCTTATACTTATCAAGCTTTTAATAAAGTGGTGGCGGGATTTATGGAAGTGACGTCATCACCATTATGGAGATTTGTGACATTTCATTCAGACACACAATTGGCAATGGTATTGTCAAGCTTCAAGGGGAAAACAAATTCAAGGATGCAGCTTACATGGTAAGATGTTTAAAGGTATATTTGATTAATGTTGAAAAATTCATTTATGTACAAGTTAATTGAACTTTTACTATTTTATGTTACAGGCAAAAGTCAAATCTTCTTAACAATGAAGATCAACAATTTATAAATGACTGTGAGTTCATTCATATTGATAGTTGGGCAAAACATGATAGCCATATGTCTATGATTTTTAATCAGGTGGACAGAAAGAGTCATAGCCAAATACTGACTTATGATGCTGTTGTGAGAAAACTAACATATGAAGACAAAGAAACGAAAGGAGAGATAGTTAAAATTTATCAGAAACCACAATTATTGATTAAATATCTTATAGAGATATGTTCAAATGAAGGAGATTGGGTTCTGGATTTATTTTCTGGCTCAGGTAGGTTTTGCCACATGGAATTGAATTTCAATATGTTCTTTTTTTTTAATTAATATGTCATTGTACTAATTTACTTCATTATTTTTTCGTGCTTGATAATTAGGTACAACACTAGCATGCTGCCTTCAAAAAGGAAGAAATTGCATTGCAATTGAGAAAGATCCATTACAATGCAATTTTATTCAGCAAAGAATTAATGCTCTTCAATTTCTTCCAGATGCAATGCAAGAAATTGGGTTGAAGAAAGGGGACTTTAGTGAATCACGTGTGGCAAAAAAGGCAAAGGAACCCCAACCACCATTACATGGAATGTTTGGAAAGACATATATTGGGAGATTTGCAGACATCAAAGACCCATTAGAAGAGGAAATTGCGCAAAAGGAAGCAGAAAATATTGTGGAAGATGACAATAATGAAACTCTAGAGGACGAAGAGTTTGGATTACGTGACATTGTTGACTAAATTTAAGTAATACTTGGAAATCAAGCTTTGCAATGTTTTGACTCTGACATTTCATGAAAAGAATAATCAATGAATTAAAGTTGTTATGTGTTCAATATTTGTAATTTGTGATTTTCGCATTGATTTTTAAGTTAATTATTATTTTTTGAAAAAAAAGTTGTTATTATTATTTTTTTGACATGAAATTCATAAAAAAAACTATTATTTGACCATTTTTAGTTAATATTGTTGTATAAAAATTGTGATTTTGACATGTTAATTCTAGCAAATTATCAAAACGTTTAGTTTTTTTGTTATATTTATGTTAAAAATGATTATTTTTATGTCCATTGTTAAAAAAAGTTGTTTTTTAGAAACAATTATTTCATGTGGATTGAAAAATTAATTAAGGATGTATAAATATGTAGATTATCTAAAATTCAAACTATCGACTTTCTAATTTAAAAACGCAAAACAATAAAAACCCCACTAAAAAAAAAAATTAAGATAGAGAACAAGAAAATATGAATAAAATGACCACTTCAAAAACTATCAAATTTAGAAAATAATTTTTTACATTTCACACACTAGAAAATTTAAAGTCAAAAAATAGGTCTTTTAAAAAAAGGGTGTGATGCAGAATACTCACTTTTTAAAATCAACATGAAAATCACTACCATTCTAAAACTTAATGCACATGAAAAAAATTAAAGTTCCAAAAACCATGTTCTAAAAAAAACATGTGTATTCTGCATCACCACTTTTGAAAATCGGGTCATTTTTTTGCTATCTCTACGAAACGGGTAACAGTATCAGTTCCCGTTTCAAAGTTTACATTGTTGGGACTCATTGACAAGGAGGCACGTGTTCCGATGAAAGCTGCCAGTGGTAATGGAGAAGGAATAGAGCCTGGAGGTATAGAAAAAGTCCAACCTACATTTAATCTCCAAAAGGAGCTTGAAAAGGTAAAGATTCATGTCCCCCTGATTGAGATTTTAAAGCAACCTACTTATAATGCTCAAGTCTCCCAATTCATGCATCTCTCTACCTCAGGACCAACCCATGATAGTTTAAACCTCTAAGAGGAGAGGACAATGGTCATTTTTGGGCCGCATGTAGAAGAACCTGTCCCTTCTGCTACACCTTTCTATGTGAATTTGGTGATCCATGATCTTTTATTCCACAACTTCATGTTGGACTCCAGAGCCTCACAAAACCTCATGCCACTAGCGATAATGGAATAGTTGGGCTTGGAGATCACTAGACCATACAAGGACCTATACTCCTTCGAAACCAAGAGATTCGGTGCTTAGGGATGATAAAGGACCTGGTTGTGAACCTAATTTAGATCCTGGTGAAGAGTGTGGTAATGGACATAGTGGTGGCCAATGTTCCTCCTTGGTTCATAATTCTCTTATCAAGATCTTGGGGTTCCAAGGTGGGGGGATCTATCAATCTAGATTTGACTTATGCCACAATTCCCACTTTTGGAGGTGAGCAAAGGAGGCTATACAGAGAATCCAGGTTTGTGAAATCTGCTCAAAAAACTCCCCAGCTCATGGAAAAGAAAGCGACCTCTCCAGCCTATTCTTAGAAGAAGATGAGAACCTTTTAGAATAAGCATCAGTACACCTAACAAGACAGTTGGCATACCAACACTTAAATGAAAATGAAGTATGGAAATTGTACCTTGACGGACCAAACTCAAAAGAGGGAAATGGAGATGGAATATTGTTGGTATCTCCGGAGGGCAGCCTGATACCCCTCTCATTCAAGCTGGAATTTGAGGTGACCAAAACGTAGCAAAGTATGAAGAATTTCTCCTTGGGTTACAGACGGAAAAAAGATTAATATTGAATGCCTAGCGGTCTACGGAGACTCTGATTTGGTCATGAGGCAAATAAAAAATCAATGCCAGGGCAAACACCCCAGATTAAGGACATATCCGAATGAAGTGTGGGATATAAGTGATAATCTCTTCCTGGCCTTTAATATCTAGTTTATACCCATGGAAGAAAACAGGATGGCTGACTCTCTTGCAGTAGTGGAAAGCACTTTCAGACTCCCACAAAATCCACTCCTCAGATATGAAGTAGAAGTCAGATACAGACATTCAATACCTGATAATGTCAAGCACTGGCAGGTATTTTAGGATGACGAGCAAGTGAAAAGACTCATAGAAGTCGTTGGGGAGTTTTCCCACTTCACCATTGATCAAGAAGAAGAAGAAGATCAAGAAGCCACTTCATGTAAAGACATAGTGGTTGGGCGCAAAATTTTGCAATTGAAACGGAATACTATCCCTCGTGGACTGGTCCCACAGGAAAGGATCTTTAACAAGGACGACATAGCCTCCAAACCAATGGCCTCGGAGATAGATGATCAAGTAGAAGAATGCAACATCGTATCAAAGGAGGAACCCCAGATGATCAAGCTATCAAAAGGAATCCCCTTGCAATACAGACAAAGGTATTTAAATCTATTCAAATTTTACAAGGACATATTTTCTTGGTCTTATGAATATTTGAAAGCATTTGATACTAACATCATTCAACATAAGATTCCTTTGAAGAGTGAAATGAAGCCATGAAAATAGAAACTCAGGCTGATAAATCCACTCTTAATCCCCCCCATCGAAAAAGAGGTGAGAAAGTTGCTACATGCAAAGATCACAGTGCCTTTAAGGTACTCTGAATGGGTGGCGAACCTAATCCATGTCCAGAAAAAGAGTAGAGAGATAAGGTTGTGTGTTGATTTACGAAATCTAAACAGGGCATCACTGAAAGATAACTACCCGCTGCCTATGATGGATCATATATTGCAGAAGGTGGTTAGTTCATCTAGAATGTCCATGATGGATGGATTCTCTGGCTACAACCAGGTGGTAGTACACCCTGAGGATCAAACGAAAACTGCTTTGACCACCCCATGGGGAACGTTCATGTATGCTCACATGCCTTTTGGGTTGATAAATGTAGGGGCTACATTTCAGAGAGCCATGGAAATAACCTTCATAGGAGAGCAAGACAAATTCGTGGTGGTCTACTTGGACGACATCACAGTCTTCTCCAAAATTGATGAAGAGAACATCCTCCACTTAGAGCTCACCTTTGAAAAATGTTGGAGGTATGGTCTCTCTCTGAATCGTAAGAATCCTAGTTCACCCTGAGTGAGGGGAAGCTACTTGGACACATAGTAGCACAGGAAGGAGTAAAGATCAATCCTAAGCGAGTTAAAGCCATTAGCCTTATTCCCCTACGTAGAAATAAGAAAGAAGTTCAAGCCTTTCTCGGGAGAATAAATTTCTTGAGGAGGTTCATACCCAACTACACAAAAATTGTCAAGGGTATTACAGACATGCTCAAGAAGGAAAATGAGGTCAGGTGGAGCTCTGCCCCCAGTGATTCTTTCATCAGAATCAAAGAAGCTTTGGCCGAGACCCCGGTACTAGCCTGCCCTGACTACTCAATACTTTTCTACATCTTTTCTTTCGCCTCTCCACATATTGCCGCTATTGTGTTGCTACAAAAAAAACAAAGAAGGTTATGAGCAACCCATAGCCTTTTTCAGTCAGGTCCTAAGGGATGTTGAGCTGAAATATAATATAGTGGAGAAACAATCCTACACACTCGTCAAGGCTCTGAAATCATTTCGTATGTATGTGCTGCAATCGGAAATCACAACATTTGTCCTAGTGACAACAGTCAAGGATATCCTAGTGCAAGGAGACAACGAAGGAAAGGGGGGAAGGTGGATAGCTAAAATACAAGAATATGAGTTATAAATAAAGCCTACCAATCTCATCAAAGGCCAGGGGTTGGCCAAGGTTTTATTTGAATCCAACTGTCAAGCTCTTAGGATAAGCCTGATCATAGAGGAGGGCAGACCCAAGGATCACCAAAATGGAATTAAAATAGCTGAGGAGAAGATCTATGCCAAATATGAGGGATTTCCCTGGTATGAGAACATTGATTTATGCCAAATATGAGGGATTTCCCTAGTATGAGAACATTGTTCATTACCTCTTATTCCTGGGGCTAGATAGATCCAAATACCGAAGTCTGAGATTGCAAGCATAGAAATATATCATTTCCAATGGCCAACACAAGTGGATACTGATAGCCACTGACTATTTCACCAAGTGGGTAGAGGCCATCCTAGCTAGAAATGCTACAAACTCTGTGGTGATAAAATTCATGGAGGAGAACATACTATCCCGCTTTAGGTGTCCTTTAAAAATTATCACATATAATGCTCAAGTCTTCAAATCTGCCAAGTTCACCAGATTCTGCCATAAATTCAATATCGTTATTGGGCACTCCACTACGTACTACCCTCAAGGTAATGGCTTGGATGAGTCCTAAAAAAAATTTGTGATGAGGGTGCTGAAGAAGACCATCACTGAAAATCAAAGAAGCTGGGACTACCAACTAATGTTTGCTCTGTGGGATAACCGAGTAACACCTAAACGATCCATTGGGAAATCACCTTTTGAGCTACTGTACAGCAAGGCCACTGTCTTCCCTATCCAATTAGCAATGTCGGCAGTGAGATTACTACAAGAAGCATAGGAAGAGCCGAATGCCTTGACTAGAAGGATAAACAACTGGTGGAGCTTCATGAAAGAAGAGAGAAAATGGGGACCAAGTTGTCCAATTACCAATAGAAAATGAAATATTTGTTCAAAAAGAGGGCAAAGGACCGACCTCTTCAGCCAAGAGATTTAGTTCTCAGGTGGGATGTCTGATGGGAAGACAAAGGAAAACATGGGAATTTTGATTTGCTATGGTTCGACCCCTTCAAGATTGCAGAGGAGAGGGGAAAGAACACTTACCTGCTTGAAAAATTGGATGGTGAATTTTTGGAACTACCAGTAAATGGTCAATTCCTCAAATTTTATTTTCAAAACTAGAGGTTTCTACTTTACTCTCATTGTAAATACTGGTGTGTGTGTATTGTAATTGTTATTTCATTTTTTCAGTTTATGATTGAAAAATTCCACTTTCACAAACTTATATTTTGTTTAAGAATGACTCCATGCCCAATGGAAGGAAAGCTACTGGTCTGCAGGTTCGAAACACCTTGCCAGCAAGGCACTGTCCCCAGTTGGAGCCAATGCTGTCACTCACTGCATTGCGGGTATCAGTTGGTCAAGTTTCCCAAGAGAAGTGAATTTTGAAGCCACTTTCCTAGGCCACATAAGATATTAGGTGTTACCGGGAAAAGTGTCTATTTAGAACTGCTCTATCCCACTAAGGTGTGACAGCTGCCTTAGAAACAAACAGAGAAAACTACTTTTGTATCTCCTTTATGAACTATAAACAAAGAGGAATAGGAAGAACCAACCTGTGTCTTGCGCTAGTCCTTTGATCCAATCTCTCTCCTCTTTGACAGCTTCCAGCTACCTGCTCCCTTACTTGACCAGCTTCACCAAGTACCTGTAAGATCACAGAAGAAGAAAACTATACAAAGACATGGATTTATATTCATAAATAACTTAGGATCAGATTTAAGTTAACCATACAAATGTAACAAACATCAATGATACAAAAGCATGGAGGAGAAACTCAAATAGTTTTTATTGATATACAAGAAGATCCAGGAGGAGTTACAACCGATGATTCCTAACCCAGCATCAACCTCCCAACAAAGAAGCCCCTCTTCACCTCCAACAAAGCATATATCACCCAATTCTCTGATATGTGTCTCAAAACCAACAACAATTCCTTACAATGTGCAGAATTCCAGCCTCTGGATCTCTGGGATGAGGGATCCATTTATAGATGTATGCAAGGAGGATGAGTCGGCTTGTGATTTGATTAGTGGCTTCTCTCTGTTAGTTCTTGCTTCCACTTGGAGACTGAAGGCCTCTTACTCATCCTTGGTCGAATTCAGTGAGGCAAGTGTCATAGGAGAAGATTCTGGAAGCTTCCATTGTCTCTCCACCTTGCGGAATGACACTGCCATTTTTCATTTCCCGATCAACGCACCCTGGTAGTGCATTTAGGTGTGTTGCAACGCACCTAGCTAGTGGATTTAGGTACTATGCAACGCACTTGGCTAGTGGAGCAGCTGAAATGATCATGTTTTGACTTATTCTGAGCAGTTTCTAGTGGAGAACTTCTGGGAGAAGCTGTAATTTGTTGACCTTGTTCCTTTAGGGGTTAGAACAACACTTTTAGGGACTTAGGAGCCCTTGGTTTATGGAAATTTCATGCTTGGAGCTGCAAGGCACAAAAATGTCTATAAAAATTGCCCCCTAAAGTATGAGGCCGTTTATCGGGTGAAATGCTTTATTATGAGGATCCGAAGTTCTTTCAATGCTGGGAGGAGACCTGTAATAAGATACAATACAATAAATTATCTTCATACTGTTTTCATGATCTAGCTGAGGCGGGCATTCCCATGCTCAGCTTTATAAATTCATTTTCATTCACATAGGACAGACAATCGTCTGATGGTAGACTGATGATTCTGATAGAGACATCATCCTTTTGATACAATGATTATCTGTGCTGCAATGCTGTACATTTCAATGTCTTTATTTTCCTGAATATATATCGCAGCCCGGATGGATGAAACTAGATCCGGGGTCTTCAATCTCATCTGATCTTCACTCGAAGTACAAGTCGATCCATGTGAGAAATGTTTTGAAGTCGAACATGGAAAGACATCGCTTGATTACCAGTCAATGATGTAAACTGTTAACAAGCGCGAGAGGAATCACCGATAATGATAATGATCCTCAAGGTACTGCAGTACAATTCATGTGGTGTGAACAAAGGACTTGGCATCGAACACCACGCAAAATCTTTCGGTCGAAGGTCATTGATGTAAACCTGTCACCGGAAGTGAGAAACTTGCCATTGAGGCATGCAAGCTTCAAAGTACTGAATGGGGTGTTCCTAGACCAACTTCTTGGATAATGAGCTGATGTCGACAAGATGTGATCCGTCATAGGAGGGCCTTAATGAATCCCACATCAATGACATAGAACAGAGTAAATGATTTTTATGGAGGTGAAAACGATCTGATGATATATGGTTTAGGGTGGCGGTCATGAAAGAATGAAGTATAATGTATGGTAGTGGGTGGGACACAGGTGGCCTTTCTGGATGTCTTCTCTTGAACATGTCGGCGACACTTATGTGATGGATTGGTAGCATTAACCCCAAATGTGGATGGTATGGAGTGACCATGGCGATTTGACCTGTGAATGAAACAACCCAACCCGACTCGGGCATGGAGCGGAAGTGTCATGTTCAAGAGCGACTTGCTACCAATAAAGATTCTTTGAGTTTTCTTCCCAATTTTTCCCCAGTCATTGCTGACCAGTACCTATTTATTTTTGTCAAGCTTGAGGAGGATAACATATGCTTGTTCTATAATTTTCCCTTCGGGCAAACCCATCGCTATGTTTTAACAAGCCTAGCGATAGTGAAACTCGTTCTCGTCTAAAGACAAGTTTGTCACTATTAATCTTTTTTACGAGTTTAACGAAAAAGATAACTCGACCCTTTTCATTTTTAGTGAGTCTGAAAAGGTACGTAAAGGTAACTCCAAAATTCCTTTTTCGTCATCTAATCCCTTAAGTCCGAAAAAGTATAAAACAATACAGAAGGGATGAATTTTCGATAGCTTTAACGAGCTGAACAAAACAAGCGCTCGATCGTTTTGTGCAATAATCCCTCAAGTCCAAAAAGATTAAAATCTAGAGGAGGGATAGCACTTCCTGTCGCTTTAACGAGCTGGAAGGCCAGAACTCGGCAATCTTTTCATATTTTACGAGTCAGAAAAGAGCTTAAAGAAGACTCGTCTTTTGAGGAACGAGTGATAAAAAGGGTAGCAGCTGATTCCAGGTAAGGTTTGGAATTTTCCAATCACGGCAGTGTCACAAGGATGGCTTAGTGAAATCACTCTTCGCAGCTGTTTCTCAAAATGGGTAAACAATCAAATGGAGGTGAATGATCGGCCAATGAAAAAGTGGAGGTGACGGTGCAAACACGACCAAGGCTTTAATGGCTGAAATGCTACATTCACGGTGGTTATTTACCAGGGAATAGTTCATTTTTTAACGAGCTTAAACGCGGGTGGAAACATTTGCTCGGTCCGGGTTTATTTTTTAACGAGCTTGAACCTCGCGGTAACACTGCTCGATCAGATGGTCTTGTTTTGATTTTTACCATAAATAGCTTTGTCCTTCCAAAGATCGTACTGTATTTTCAACTGCTTCATCAAACTAGTCAGAAATGAACAATATTTGCTTGAAAACGAGTTTAAAACGCTAATATTTTACTTTGAACTACGTAAAAGTAATTAAAAAGTGTTTTTTACCTCTCATTTTACCATTTCATTTGAACTTGGTTTGTTGGAGCTTTGGAGGTGCTTTTCCCCCTCGATTTTCATCAGTTGATTTCGGGAGATTTTGTGGACGATTCTCGGCGCCGTCTGGACCAGGTAGGAGCTAAACCTGAGCTCTTTCATTTCATGGTTTCCATTTTGCATTTTGAGCTTGATTCCTAGCTTTTCTGAGCCCCTGGGGTTTGAGGAACTCGTTCTGCCATCAACGCACCCCCAGTGTATCGAAACCTGCGTTGAATGTTGGCTTGTCTGAAGGCTATTTGGCTTTCAACGGACCTAGAACACTGCTGCAGGTGCGTTGGGCGCAAAAAGGGAATTTGAAGCACAATTTTTGCCTGTTTCTTACCAAAATCAAGATCTAACTCCTCTCTTGTTTTTTTTTTTCAGAGATCTTTGGAGTAAAATGACCCTTACATGGCAAGAACACAAGCATGAAGAAGAGGACATGATTGCCATACATGATCCAGTTACAGTGAACGCGCTGCGGAATTGTGGCTTGCTGAAGTTCTTCCGCATTTCTAGCATGAGACAGCAGATCAACTTACTGCAGTATTTGCTCAATGCTTGGGATCCTACTAATCAGGTATTCCAGATTAGGGGCAAATCTATCGCCTTGACTGCAGTAGACATCTATTTCTTGACTGGCTTATCGAGGCGGGGTGCCCCCATCTCTTTGTCAGGTTTGGCCCGAGGAGGCGATTTTGTGAGAGATTATGTCCGCCGGTATTGCAGAGAAGGATCTCAGCCAAGTAAAGACGACAAGATCATCATCTGTGATGTCACTGACAAGTCCCTTAGGACTATTCTGTTTACTTTTGGTAGGATGGCCGGTAGTGCGTCTCTTCATGTAGCCAACCGATCTTATATGCAGCATGCCTTGGAATGCCTCCAACCGAAGGTGTTCAACTGGTGCAACACATTACTTCTTGTGATGAAAGAATAGTTGACCAAGGTAAAGTACGGGAGGTTGAAGAAATTTGGGTATGGTTCTATTTTGACCACCTTCTCCTTGGAGAAGATACCACTAATGCAGCCGCAGTACATTGCACTCAATTTACCTTCTCCTACTGAACCACGTATGCAGAGATGGGTTGACCATATGTCTAGGCATGCTGGCCAGTCTCAGATTTCATTTTCTGATACCTTCTTCAGGTGGTTTGATCGTCAGGAGATGGTTTATTCTGAGTATCCATACGCTGGCATGGACTTCCGGGGTGATCCAGATTTAGTACTGCCGGATGGCGAGCAGTGGGGCGCCATTGGTAAAATCTTTGACCATATTGTTGTTTACTGTTTTTGTTTATAATGTCCTTGTGCTTTATTCTATCAAGACTTTAATCAAACTGATGTGTACATGCAGATGTTGGTCGTGTTCATCTAGTAGTTCGCCTGAGAGTACCAGCTGTTGCCCCAGCAGGAGAGGCCGTCGGAAGGGCTATTCTTCGTGACCTCAATGTGGCCGAGACTCTCACAGCTTTGCAAGAGCAGGTTGAGGGCCTCACTCTCGGTATACCAGATGTGAGGACTGACGAGCTACCTTTGCGGTTACAACGGCATACTACTGGTGTGCCAAGACGATGGACTCGTCTCCTACACATGATCGCACAGGCTGTGACTTGCTATCACGAGCATCATTAGCTAGGGTGTCCCCTAGCATTTTGAGTTTTTGGGTCGTTTGACCGATTTTGTCTTGGTTACAGAACATTATGTGTAAACCATAAACAGCTATATATATTTTTGATTTTCAGAGTTTTATTTTGGTTGAGCTACATGATCCACATGCAAAACATTGATGATGTGTTTCTTTTTATAAATGTTGCAAATGTCTATCTAACGCATAGTTTGCTAATGAGTCGGTTAATGTGTTTAAGTTTATGGAAATATGTTGATATTGAATAAGATCAAATTGTCTTTCCAAAATCTTAACCCTTAGGAACATGCGATAAATAGCTGGGTTTCGGACGAAATATATACCATTGAGTTGTAGTATTACGAGTTGTGAGTCTAGCCTGACACTTAGTCGGCGTATACCATGCGTGATGGCATCAGAGAGAAGCTCTATCAACGCGCTATACTCAGCGATGTTATTCGTTGATCGTCCAATACATACACCTCTGAAACTTACTAACTCGCCGCTTGGATAAAAAATGGCCCAGGTTGCGGAGGACAGGTTCCGCGAACTACGACTCGCTCCGTCGGCATATCCAACACATGGCTCCAATAGGTTTGACATCTGCAATAAATGTAAAAAGTGGATTACTCGACCAAAACAAACACTTTAGCGAAAACAAAAATATAACAAAAACATGCTGGTTACCATTACGCATAGTAACGCTTGAGGTACAACCCATTACGAGGTTGCGCCAGTGGAATTTCGTCATAATCCATTAACTCGTAGGCTCCCTTTGCTAACACTCATTTAACAATATAGGGGCCCATCCATAAAGACTTAAATTTACCTGCTCCCAATTTATGGGATTCTTGGTCGTAAAGCAAGACCAAGTCACCTTCTGAGAAGACACGGGGTTTGACATTTTTGTCGAACTGCGCCTTGACTCGTTTCTTATGGGTTTCGTTAGCCAAAGCAGCGTCACGACGGGTTTCATCCAATTGGATTAATTCCAAGAAACGAGCCTCTTCTTCTGAAGTTCCGGGAAGGAGATCAATTGCGAGTTTGAGAGACGAGATTTCACACTGGACTGGTAAGACTGCTTCCAGGCCATATACCAGTTGGAAGGGTGTGTACCCGGTTGCATTCCTTACCGATGTTCGGTAAGCCCACAAAGCTGAGTACAGGATTAGGTTCCATCTTCTTTTGTGAACTCCGATAATCCTTTGCAGCATGCATTTTAGGACCTTGTTGATCGCTTCAACTTGTCCGTTGGCTTGCGGATAATATGGAGTAGAGCTGTCGTGAGACAACCCTAGTTTGGCAGCTAATTCGACCATCATGTGATTGTGAAAATGCGATCCATGATCTGTGACTATAGCCTGTGGTACGCCGAATCTGGCGACTACATGATTGAAAGAGAAGAGGGCAGCTGTTTCACTAGTATTATCTAATGTAGGCATCGCCTCGGCCCATTTGGTAAAATAGTCAACTGTGACTATGATATACCCATGCCCCCCGGTCGAGGTGGGGTTACATGTCATGAAATCGATGCCCCATTTGGCGAATGGCCCAACAACAACTATTGGCTATAGAGGTGCGGGTGGTCTTCTGGTTTTGCTATCAAAAATTTGACAAGCATGGCAACTTCTGACTGTGGTTATGCAATCTTTGAACATTGTTGGCCAGAAGTATCCTGCTCGTAAAATTTCTTGTGCTATAGCATATCCAGATTGATGCCCCCCACACGCGCCTGAATGACACTCATTCAGGACTTTTTTGGCCTCCTCATGGGTGAGGCACCTTCTCAGAACTGTATTGATACCACGACGGTAAAGTGTATCACCGACGATCATGTAGTCTTTTGCTTGGTATCGTATACGTTTTTGTTCAGAGTGGGAGGTGTTTGGCCTAAATTTTTGGGTTTGGAGATAAATGATTATATCCCCATACCACTCATTGCTTGTATTTATCAAAAACAAACCTTCATCCACGATTGATTCTTCGGATGTTTCATCGTTGGACGACGATGGGAGATCGCATAATAATTCTGTGAAAACTAGAGCTTTCTTTGACTTGGATTTTACAAATTCCAGATCAAACTCTTGAAGGATTGCTATCCATTTTGAGTATTTTCCCCCCAGTAACTGTCGCGACAATATATAAGTCATGGGGTTGCAATCTGACAGAATGGTAGTTTTCTGAAAGAGGACATAGCGTCGAAATCTTTGTATCGCTTGAAAAACCACAAGCGCTAGTTTTTCAACATAAGAATATTTGCTTTCTGTATCATTTAAGTTTTTACTTAAATAATATATAGGATGTTCAATTCCATCGACTTCTTGAACTAAAACCATTGCGATGGTCGTATCTGCTGCAGCCAGATACAGGTTAAAATCTCTTTGATAATTAGGGGCGTACATTAATGATGCTTTCATTAGGGAATCTTTTAAAGCATCAAAGGCAGCTTGCGCAACCTGATCCCAGACAAAGGGTACCTCCTTTTTCAAGAGATGAGTATAACCTTTAGCAAGTTCAGCGTAATTTGGAATGAACCTCCTCAGAAAGTTTGCTTTCCCTTGGAGTTTCTGAATCTGAAGCAAATTCGAAGGTGGAGGCAAATTTATTATTGCTTGGACCTTACACGGGTCGAGACGAATCCCATCCTTGGAGACTACAAAGCTAAGTAAACGACCAGAACTGACGCAAAATACACATTTGTGCGGATTGAGTCGTATCTTGTAGTGTCGGCAACGTAGAAATATCGCTCTTAAATGTTGTCGATGATCAGTCTGCTTTCGCGAATGAGTCGGAAGGTCGTCGAGGTATGGTTGAACGATGTTTTTGATGTCATGGAAGGCATAATTCATTTCCCTCTGAAACGTCACCCCTGCGTTCTTTAAACCAAAGGGTAATTTTCGATATGCGAATGTGCCCCACGAACAAATAAATGCAGTCTTTGACTGGTCCTGTGGGCGGATATTTATTTGATTATACCCAGAGAATCCATCCATGAATGAAAAGATTTCGCATCCGATGCATTCATCAATTATCTGGTCAATGAAGGGTGTAGGGTAGTTGTCTTTTGGACAAGCTTGATTTACATCCCTATAATCGACGCACACTCTAATTGTCCCCTGTTTTTTCATAACAGGGACAATATTCGATACCCAATCGGTTAGAGTAACCGGGTAGATGAAACTAGCATGGAGAAGTTTTTCAACTTCTGCCTTAATGGAAACGACTTTCTTGGGGTGCACCTGCCTTAGCCGTTGTCGTACTGGTTTGACATCTGGATACATCTTAATTTCGTGTTCAATGATATTTGAGTCGATGCTGGCATTTTACTGTATGACCAAGCAAAGACATCTCTGAATTCGCAAAAAAGAGCGTTATATATTTCCAGTTCTGAAGGAGAACAACATTTGCCAACATAAATATTCTCTACAACATCTGTTTTGGTCGAGATATTTATGGCTATAGTCTCTTCAATGTTGGATAAGTTTCACTCGGAATCCACCGTATTTACAGTATTTGATAGAAAATCAAAGACTGAAGGATGATAAATGTCATTTTGAGTATCTTCTCCATAATCCGGAAGAAGAGAACGATGGTGGGAATCATTCCATGGTGCTCCTTCAATTACCATAGATTGGATAATTCCTTTGTCGGTGTCATGCATTCGCGACCAAGGATCTGAAGGAGTACCACATTCTCTAGACCTATCTATCCAAACGCTTGATGAGCGTTGATTTGGGTTTGCCTCCCATGCTAGGAACATTGATTGCTATAATATTTCCATTGGGCTTGGGGGCAAAACCACTGCATGATCCATGTTGAAATCGTTTTTTGAGATCTTTATAGAAGATATCATGTTGCAGGTTCCTATCGACGCTACCTCCACCAGATTGATTGGAGGTGGAAGAGCGAAAGTTCCCATTAGTATAGGATCTTTTAGTAGGCCTACTCCGATATTCTTAAGCGAATGGAGGCTTCCATGGATCATGGGAATGCTTCCAGTAACTTGAGAACCATTGGGGAGGAAGTTTTGTTGATCGACGATTGTAATCCCTCCTTGAAAGGGAAATGAAATCTTTCTAAAATAGGTCGAAACAACAGCTGCCATGGCATATATCCATGGTCGTCCTAGTAGGATGTTGTAATCAAGATTCCCATCGATGACTTCAACATATATTTCTACTGTTTTCCCTCCTAGTTCAACTTTCAAGTTATTTAGGATACCATATGGGGTATATGTCCTTCCGTCGAATGCTTTTAATGTCGTCGCAGACCGCGACAAGGTTGGAGATCCTAAAGTTTTCCAGCAACTCATCGACATAATACATGTAGATGCCCCCTCATCAATAATTGTTCTATGAACAATTTTGTTGAGGGCTTTCACTTGAATAAGGAAAGCTAGTTAAGCTGGCAACTGAGGATCGTATCCTTTATGATCGAAGGATACAAGATTGGAATCCTTTGGATCAATCCCACCAATGGTCGATAATAAAGCCTGCCTTTGAGATGGGCAATTTTGTAGTACTTCAAGAGTCGACATAGCGGATGGCAATTGGGCCAAATCTTCCACTATGTTATAATACTGTGCCGCTCTAGCGCGAGGATTAAATGTCGACTTGTGTACTACTCCCTTCGGCGGTTTTATCGTCAATTCAGGGATGGTGGGTGGTACAACTTTTGTCAAAGTTGTTGTCGAACTACTTGGTTGATCTTTATCCTTGTTGTTCGACAGCTGCGGATTCCCATAATCTTTGTTCCTTGTCGATATCAAAGCATCATTTTGCTGTTTTGAAACCGACAACATTAGCATTTGAGACGGGGAAGCATTTCCACTTTCAACCAGATTTGTTCCTGGATTTGGAAACGGATCAGTTAACACTGCGGAGGTTTTTGAACTCTTGAAGAATTTTTTAACCTCAGCTCTGTGTGGACAATCTAAAGTCCGATGATCCTCATCGCATATCATGCAAGGAAATTTTAGTTTCCTATTTTCAGGAGGGTTCGAAGAAGATTTTTCAAGTGATGATTCCTCCTGTTTCTTCTTCTTCCCTTTGGTTTTCTTCTTGCTTCCTGGTTGTTTGGTTTCTTTTCCCTTATCTGTCGATACGACATTTACTTCTGAAGCAAGAAGTTCATCTTTTGCATTTTGACCTGAAATCTTACGGGCCTTTTTGGATGTAGCCTTTGTCGATTTCGTGTCTGTCGTGCCAATCACGCCATCGCTGGCATGAGAGTCATTGTTTGATTTAGGAGGAGGAGGAATTGAGGATTCCGGTCTAGGGGCGTCAGGTATTTTGTCGTAGAGCGTGTCGGACTGAGTGTAAATCAAGTCCAGATATTGTGCACGAGCGATAACTTGCTCTTCTGTTACGACTCCCCCCTTTGCCACATCTTCGTGATGGAATGCAGTAATGACTTGATAAACCATTCAGCTAAGAGCTGATCGGGGACGTACGTTTTTACCATCCTACGACGACGTCGCCACTCATGTATATGATCAGATATGTGAGTGTCCGTCGTCTGTTTGAAGTTGGTAAGAAGCTCTGTTCCCGTTTCGTACCTTATTGGTAATTGAAAATGGGTTAAAAAGGTTGTGGCTAAGGTACTGAAGTTGTCGAACGAAGCTCTAGGCAATTCAATATACCATTTTGCCGCTGGACCCATTAACGTCCTCTGAAAGAGGCGAAGTCTTATCGAATCATCATTTAGGGTGTTTGATGAACACCACAGATGAAAGGTCATCACATGATTCGACGGATCTTCACCCGGATTTCCATTAAATTTAGGAATATCTGACGGAAGTTTATGCGGAATCGCTGGCCACCAAGGGGCATAAGCAATTGGATCATTCGTCAGCCGGTTTAGATCTGGTAATTCTAGAGTTGCTACAAAAGGCAACTGTTGATTCAGGTTAGGCGAAGCATACCCAGGATAAGATGGAATCGCCTGAGCAATGGGTCTTTGCGTAACAGCATAATGTATTTGATGATGGCAACTTTGACAAGGTTGATGGGCATAACCATTATAATATGGTTGTTGATAACTGCTTTGGAAATGTGGTTGCCCGTTACTTACAAAGACTTGTTGCTCAGGTCCTTGATATGATTGCTGGAATGGCGGTTGTTGAGATTGAACCAGCCCTGGTTGTTGGACCATTTGCTGTTGTCCAATACTGGATGATTGACCAAGATGAGGAGTCATAGTACTTGTTTGAGCCTGAGTCGCTCTAGATAAGGAGGCACTAACCTGAGGTTGTGATTGAGTCGTTGAGACAAGAGGTTGTTGTATTGCAACCTGAGAAACTTGGGTTTGACATACAACAGGTAATGCTTGTACTTGCGATGCAGTCACCATAGCAGGTATAGTGGGAATATTCGACACAAGGTGGACTGGTTGCATTGAATATACAACCCTTGGTTGCTGAGGCAGTATTGGTACCCAACCGCTGGATGTAATTCCAGTTTGCCCTGAACTTTGTTGTAAAATCCCATATGGTTTTTCTCCGGGAGGGAACAATGAAAATGCATACTGCCCTCCATATGGTGGAAATCCAGTACTTAAAGGGTAGATTGGCCTTTGAAGACACATTGGATCAACTTGTTGAGTTTCAACATAAGAAATACCAGATGATAATCCGGATGAAGAAATAGGAACTGACCATGTCGTCGAAACAGTCCCCGATTGGACTCCGGCTTGTTGTTGATAACTTGCCGGGACAGTTGGTATACCATCGAATATCGTTGGAGTAGCAGCAGGAGGCTCTTCCATTGCTGCATCGAATGACACAGTCCTGGATGTTGATGGTTGTTCAGACATATCTAGTCTATCCAAAATATTTCCTAGCGATTCTACAAGAACTTGTGATGAAGGGAGACTAACTTCGAAGATCAACGAGGGAAAGGTGATGATTATTCCGTTTAAAATAAATTTTAGACGCTTTGACACAACTTTTTTTTTCAATTTTTAAGAGTCGAGAAAAAACAAAAGATGACTTTAGTCTCCTTCGATTTTTAATGAGCCTGAAGTGACAAGTGCTCAGATGGACCTTTTCCGTTAGGGAGTCTGAAAAGGAACGAAAGGGACTGCTCTGGAGGTCTAGGTAGAGGGAGTACCAAACCAATCGAAAAACTGCAAAATAATTTTTACGGTACGACAGTCAATCTTCCCGAATGCTGTGTTCAGTGCATTGCGATCAATAGGGTGGCCGACACGGCTTCCTATGGATAAAGGATTTAAGCCTATAGGGGTCTCCCAAAATATACTCGACGGTACGTGGGAGCACAAGTCCGTACTGGCACTTATCGTCTCAAAGTGGAGGAATCACCCAACCATCAGTGAGGACAACAGTTACCAGGATTTACGACGCCGGAATACGTCTCTAGCCTAGACCTCTAAATGTTGTGCGTTAAGTTCCAAAGCGTTGTTAGATTCATTGAATTTATTTTAAGTTGATCTTTCTTATGAATTTCACCACAAAATGTAGATGTAATTCCTAAAATGCAATCTAAAGATGATAAACAAACTTTTATCTCTTTTCAGCAATGAAAATCCTAGCTACTAGGGGAAAATAAAAACACAATCTTTTCGCAAAGAGCAAAGAGCACACTGTAAATGCACTTTCCTAAATCAAGCCAAACAGACTGTCTATATGCAAATGCACATGCATGTATTTGTTTTTCACTTTCTTAGTATTGATGCTAAAAATAAAGTTGATGTACAAATCTGAATTTGCTTTCAAGCGACAAACACAAAGAAGCTTCTTTTCGAAATCAAAAGATAGAGATGATTACGACACTTTATGATTTTGAAATAAATACTCGCTTCGACACTAGAAAGTCACAAATTCAAACCAAAGGCAAAATTAAAAGCATAATCGACCATCAACAACAAATAAACTTTCTCCTATGATCGAAATCGACACTTGCGACAGATCTAAATCAAAGGACGACAGTACGACTATTCTACTTTTGCAATGGAAAATTGTAGACGACTCAACAAACACATAAAAACATCTATAGTTCTTTTGTACAAATGAGGCGGAATATCAGTAAGGAAAAGGGGTTTGAAACAGTCATATACTGATCACAGGCTGCAAAAATCAGAGACAAAACTGGAAATAATGAAGCAAAGAACCTCAGCTGCACAGGGCTAGGTTGATCATCCCACCTGTTACACAGAGAAACTGCATTGCAGCGCAGGTTTCCCTCTCGGGAAGTGCGTTGAAATGCATAACCTCTTCACAGTGCCTGCGCTGGGGCAGAAACGAGAATTATATCCGGGTTCTGGGTTACAGTTTGCAGTTTAATCTTTGGTTTTTGGCCGAGTAAAAGCAATCAGTAATGCACAATCAAGGGTAGATCTAAGGAGGGTCTAAGAGCTATCACAAGGGCAATCAGATAGTCTATGAATTAGCTGTTCAAATCATAAACAGATCCAGTGAATGGATTGAAGCAGCATATGTCTACTTTGCATTTGTTATGACAAATGTAGTTCGATTGCTACTTATAAGTTTATGAAATAAACAACAAGAGATACACAAACAAACTAATTAGACTCGATCCCCAGCGGAGTCGCCATTTTGTTACCGGGAAAAGTGTCTATTTAGAACTGCTCTATCCCACTAAGGTGTGACAGCTGCCTTAGAAACAAACAGAGAAAACTACTTTTGTATCTCCTTTATGAACTATAAACAAAGAGGAATAGGAAGAACCAACCTGTGTCTTGCGCTAGTCCTTTGATCCAATTTCTCTCCTCTTTGACAGCTTCCAGCTACCTGCTCCCTTACTTGCCCAGCTTCACCAAGTACCTGTAAGATCACAGAAGAAGAAAACTATACAAAGACATGGATTTATATTCATAAATAACTTAGGATCAGATTTAAGTTAACCATACAAATGTAACAAGCATCAATGATACAAAAGTATGGAGGAGAAACTCAAATAGTTTTTATTGATATACAAGAAGATCCAGGAGGAGTTACAACCAACAGCAATTCCTTACAATGTGCAGAATTCCAGCCTCATCTCAGAGATCCAAGGTGGTGTGCTGGAAATGCGGAAACGAAGGGCACTACAAAAGGGACTGTAAATCTAAAGATCCTGACAAAGGAAAGGGATCTGATGATGCTCCTTCTGTAGAGGTGAAAACCACTTCAAATGAAGGTGGGGATGTGTACTTGGCTTCTTCAAGTACACATGTAGATCATGAGGCATGGTTGATTGACTCAGGTGCATTCTTTCACTTCACTCCCCATAGAGAGTGGTTGTGCAAGTATGAGAAATACGATGGTGGTGATGTCTTCTTAGGGGATGATAGGAAGGCTAGAATCGTTGGTCGCGGAAAAGCAAAGTTGAAGTTGCAAGGTGGAAGGGTTAGAACACTTCTGGGTGTCCTACATATTCCTGCATTGGCCAGAAATATGATTTCTGTAAGCAAGCTGGATACCGGCAAGATGGTTCGGGGAGCATTGGTATTGATGCGGGGAGTTCGGATTGGAACTCTGTACAAGCTGTAAGGTAGCACTGTTGTTGATGGGTGTAACAGTTCTGTGGTTCCTGAAAGTGGAGCACAAATTCTAGTGGTCTCTAGAGAGAAGACCATACTGTGGCATCAAAGGCTTGGACATATTGGAGAGAAGGGCCTTCGAATACTTCATGGTAAAGGTATGGTTGAAGGTATGAATAATAGCTCTCTGGATTTTGATTTCTGTGAAAATTGTGTATATGGGAAGAAAAATCGGGTGAGTTTCCCCTCTGGTGGTAAGAGGACGAAACATATATTAGAGCTTGTGAACAGTGATGTGTTTGGACCTATGAAAGTTCCATTACTCGGTATGTCTGTGTACTATGTATCATTTATAGATGACTTCTAAGGAATACATGGATATATTTCCTTAAGAAGAAATCTGAAGTCTTTGACAGGTTTAAATAATTCAAGGCTTTGGTGGAAAACTAGACAGAGAAGAAAATAAAGGTGCTAAGGACAGATAACAGTGGAGAGTTTTGCAGTAAGGAATTTGAAGAATTCTATAAGAAGTGTGGTATAGAACGACAGAAGACTACTCCATATACACCTCAACAAAATGGAGTTGCAAAAAGAATGAACAAGATGTTGATGGAAAGGGCAAGAAGAATGCTCAGTAGTACCGGGTTAGGATAGGAATTCTGGGCAGAGGCAGCGGAGACAACATGTTACCTGGTCAACAGATCACCTTCATCAGTGTTGGAGGATCAAACTCCACAAGAGGTATGGACTGGTAAGAAACCCTCTCTTTCACATCTGAGGGTATTTAGATGTGATGCATATGTACATGTTCCAAAGGAGAAACGAACCAAGTTGGATATTAAATCTGAAAAGTGCATCTTTATTGGATATAAGGATGGTTTAAACGGTTATAAGATTTGGAACCCAGTAATAATGAAGATTGTGTACAACCGAGATGTTGTGTTCAAAGAGGTTAAAGATGTTATTAAACATGAAGTCCAACCAAACGAACTTGAGAAGATAAAGTTTGATCTAAAGGAGGAAGAATCAAACTCTATAGCAGAGGAAGAATCAGAAGATGAAGAGCCACAAACTCTCGGTGTGAGAAGATCAGTTTGAGAAAGAAGGCAGCTAGAAAGGTATAGTCCATCTGCTTTTTGTTCAAATTTTGCTTTATCTATTACTGATGATGATCCTAGAACTGTGAAGGAAGTAGTAGATTCAGAGGATGTAAAACCCTGGAAAGAGGCCATAGTTGATGAAATGGCATCTTTGCACAAAAATGAGGCTTGGGATCTGGTGGAGTTGCTAGCTGGAAGGAAACCCATTGGCAGCAAATGGGTGTTCAAGAAGAAGACAAATGCAGAAGGAAAGGTGGAGAAATACAAAGCTCAGTTGGTAGCAAAAGGTTATTCCCAAGTGATGGGAATTTATTTTGGTGATATTTTTTCTCCTGTTGCCAAGGTAACTTCTATTAGATTACTTTTATTTGTTTTTGCTGCTTTTGATTTTGAGGTAGAATATATGTATGTGAAGACAACATCTATTCACGGGGATATGGAAGAGGAAATATACATGAAGCAACCTGAAGGCTTTTCGGTGAAGGGTAAGAGAGAACTGGCATGCAAGTTAAAGAAGTCTTTGTATGGGTCAAATAAATCACCAAGGATGTGGTATCAGAAATTTGATACATTTATACGGGGATTTGGCTTCACCAGAAGCAAAGAAAATCACTGTGTGTATTTTAAATTAATTGGTGACTGTGTTATTTATTTGGTTTTGTATGTGGATGATATGTTGCTGGTTGGAAATGACAAGGAAATTATCCAGGATTTGAAGACCCAATTTTCCTCCAAATTTGACATGAAAGATCTTGGTGTTATAAACTATATTTTGGGCATGGAAATTAAAAGAGATCGGGCAAAGAGGAAGCTCTGGTTAAAGCAGAGGAAGTATGTCATGAAAATATTGCAGAGATTTAATATGCAAGATAGTAAACCGGTTAAGGTTCCTATTCCTGTAGGTGTAAAGTTATCTGCTAAATAGTGTCCCAAGACACAAGAAGAGGAAGAGGACATGTCTCGTTTTCCATATGCAAGTGCAGTCGGTAGCTTGATGTATGTAATGGTATGTACTAGACTAGACATTGCAGATGCAGTGGAAGCATTGAGCAAGTTTATGTCAAAACCAAGAAAGGAGCACTGGACAACAGTGAAGTGGGTTTTCAGGTATTTTCATGGCACTAGTGATTATGGTTTGTGCTACCAAGGAAGACCGGGATTGGATAGAGTGTTGGATATTCGTGGCTTGGTTGATGCGGACTGGGTTGGAGATCTGGATCAAAGAATATCTACAAGTGGGTATGTGTTTAACCCATTTGGAGGTGCAGTCAATTGGATGATTAAGAAACAATCTGTAGTGGCACTATCAACTACAGATGCAAAATACATGGCATCCACTCATGCAAGCAAGGAAGCAGTTTGGTTGCAGAGATTGTGTTCAAGTATGGGGTTAGTACAGGGAGTTATAAGGATAGACTGTGACAGCCAAAGTGCAATTTTCTTGGCAAAGAACGCTACTTACCATTCAAATGCAAAGCACATTGATGTTCAGTATCACTTTGTGAGGGATATGATAGAAGACAAAAAGGTGTTGCTGGTAAAGATGGACACTTTGAAGAATACTGCAGATGCATTGACAAAATCTTTGAGCTCTGAGAAGTTCTCTTGGTGTAGAGAAACAATGGGTGTTTCAGGGCTGGATAAATGATTAAGCTCTCTTGTGGCCCCCTGTGGAAAGAAAACAACAAGTGGGAGAATGTTAGGTTGTGTTATATTCTTTCCACGACTAGCCCACGAAGTTAATCGGTGGGTTAGAAGGGGGGCGGAGCACCCCCTTTGTTGTGTCGATTACGTAGCGGGGTGGGGTCACAGGGGGTTTGAGAGATGCAGGTAACCCCACTCTATGGGGTCCGGGGCAGGGCCCTAGAAAATTTTGGTTTTGGAACCTATGTTAGGTTGGGCGGACCCACCTATGGTTTTGTGCATGATTTTCGCACATGTTTTTTGGAGGTGATGGTTTTTGGTCCATGGTTTTGGACATGATGGTTTTCGGTCCATGGTATTGGATGCTTCGGCGTGTATAAATATGTATTATAACATTGAAAGAAACATAATGAAAAATCACGCTGGTGGTTCCAGTTTTGGGATCCAAGGGAAAATCTCTGTGTATATGTGTTATGCTCTTGCATTGTTTATTTTCTGTGTTTTAGAATTCGTATGCAGGTAATTTCTGTACGGGGTTAAAACCTACAGAATTCGTAGCACATATATGGTCATGTGTTCACAAGATACATCAGTGAACCTGCTAGCTATCAATAAATGGTAGCATCCACCTCTTCACCTGAAGTGACATCCTCCTTCCTCTAGTTGGTCACTAGAGGTGTCTCCATGGGTTTGTAACTCTTCATGTGGAATCTCTATAGTATCTCATTTTCATACTGCCCTTGAGACACAAAAAATTCCCCATTGTCTTGCCATACTTCCAACCCGAGGAAGTAGTGCATGAGACCCATGTCCTTTATTTCAAATTCCCTTGCAAGATTTGATCATCTACTCATCACTAGTTAAAATCAAATCATCAACATATAATACAATAATAAGTAATTTATCCTCTACTAATATATGATAGAGGTTTTGATCCGGATTTAAACAGGAACGCAACAAATTACAGAGATAACCATATACACAAAGATGCAGCGGAAATAATACTTCATTTCATTAATGGAAAATACTGAAATATGCTTACAACCAGAAATGGAAATAAACCAGCTAGGGCGATGGTAGCTTATCTCTGAGAAGAGATGTGATGGCTACATGCCTCTGAACTGTATTACAATGAGGCTCGAAGGCCTATTTATTGTTGAGAAACAATGGAAAACCCTTAACATTCCAAAACCTAACCCTAGGAGATGAAATGCCAAACTGTGGGCCCCGTTTGGGGTAAATTGGTACATCAACTTCCCGGGGTCGTAACTTTGGCATATGATCTCCGTTTGACGCGTACAATAGCTCATTAGAAAGATCTATCCGAGCACTATCATTGTTGGAATGGGAAACATCGGTCCATTCCATGGACCCATGTTGCCCCCGGATTCCCCAAAAAACGTCGTTTAGGGCCTCAAAATGGCTCCGGAAGTTCAGGACCCGAAAAACTGCTAAAAATAGTAAGTTGTGCTACAATTAAGGAAACTGAAAATGTTGAGAAAGACAATGGTGGGGGTCCAGGTGGACTTGGCAGGTGGCCACCAATATCCACCTGGATCATTCCTCCCCCCTTAGGAAGCAATGGTCCCCATTGCGTTGAGCTCCTCCATGAGATGAGGAAACTTCTGCTGAACTTGTTCCCTGGTGAGCCACTTGCCCTGCTGAAGGAGTTGGCCTACTTTGACAACTCGATACAGTTGGATATTCTGTTGGTGAGTGTTCTTGATCTGTGTGTCCATGATCCGATCAGTTGCAGCTTGTTCCATGCAGTCGGGATTTAATTCTGTGGGTTTGAGCTGTTCTGCAATGTCGGATGTGTCTAGCAATGGTGGAAAGTATGGCTGAAGGCGGTCCACATTGAACACTGGGTGCAGGCCAAGGAATGGGGGAATGCTGAGCTCAAATGCATTGTCTCCCATAGCCTTAGTAATGGTGTAAGGACCATATCGGAGTGGTCTCAATTTCCGATAGGCTCCAGTAAGGCGTTCCTTTTGCAAATGCAACCAGACTTTGTCGCCCACCTGAAACTTGTGTGGCACCCGGTGTTGATCATGTCGCTGCTTGTACTTGGCATTTGATTTCTCAAGAATGTCATGGACCTGCTGGCGAATATGTTGGATGCGCTCAATGAAGCTGGTGGCCTTATCTGTTTTAGACTGGACATGAGCTGAATTCATGTGAGTAGCTGCAAGTGGCATGGCCACATCAATGGGGCATAGTGGCTGGAATCCCAAACCCACCTGAAAAGGGCTATGGGCAGTGGAGCTATGAAGAGCTCGGTTGTAGCTGTGCTGAACATAGGGGAGGCTCTCGTCCCATGTGCATGGATGCTTTGAGTTATACATGCGCAGAATATGCACAATCATCCTGTTGACAACCTCTGTCTGGCCATCAGTTTGAGGATGGAAGGCTGTGGACTTCGTGAGTTTGGTGTCCAGCATTGACCAGAGACTGGACCAAAATGTGCTGAGAAACCAACTGTCCCGATCTGAGATGATAGACTGTGGGATCCCAAAGTGCACCCACACTCGTTCAAAGAAGAGTTTAGCAGTGGCTTCTGCTGTGATATTCTTCTTGCAGGCCACCATAATGGCCATCTTCGAGAACCTGTCGACGACCACAAAAACACAGTCATTTCCATGCTTAGTGGAAGGAAGGCCGGACATGTAATCCATGGAGATGGATTCCCAAGGTCGAATAGGGGTAGGCAACGGGGTATAGAGGCCTTGCTTCTTAATGGTCGGTTTGGCAATGGCACAAGCAGTACATGATCGGATGTACTTCCCAACATCCTGTCGAAGATTCGGCCAATAGAAATAATTTTGCAGTACTGCCACTGTTTTCTCGACTTCGAAATGCCCAGCAGCCCGACTGTAGTGTGCTTCCCAAATCATCTTGGCACGCTCGCTTGAAGGAACACAAAGGTGACCGAGGTGGCATAATAGGGCATCCTGGAGGTGAAAATCTACAACATGCCGACCCTCCAAGAGTGTCTGGTATGTGTGGCCAAATTCTGGGTCGCTTTTGTAGAGAAGTGGCCAATCAGAAGTCTCGTGCCCACAAGAGTTGAGCACGGTGGTTAGCGCCATGATCGGTGGCCGACTGAGGCAATCTGCAACATTATTGGTGCTGCCCTTTTTATACTTGATATTCAAGTGAAACTATTGCAGGTATGTAGACCACTTCTGATGGCGATCATTCTGCAATTTCCCTTGGGTCTGTATGAACTGCAGAGGTCGGTGGTCTGTGTGGATGACCGTTTCCTTCCCCAAAATATAATGCTTCCATTGTCGACAGGCCTGTACAATGGAATACATCTCTTTATCATAAGTGGGGTACATCCGGACTGTGTCTGAAAGTGTTTCACTGTGATATGCCACTGGATGTCCATGTTGAGTAAGGACTGCCCCAATAGCATAGTCAGAGGCATCTGTCTCGACCTCAAATGGTTGTTGTAAATCTGGTAACGCGAGCACTGGTGCCGTGCAGAGGTGATCCTTCAACTCCCTGAATGCCTTCTGTTGAGATTCAGACCAAAAGAATTTTGCTTTTGCCCCGCCCTTGGTGACTTGACTCAAGGGCCAAGAAATATGAGAAAACCCCAACACAAACCTGCGGTAGAAGTTGGCAAGGCCTAGAAAGCTGCGGAGCTCTGTTAGAGTGGTTGGAGAGGGCCAATCCTGAATGACTTGGATCTTGGCTGGATCGACATGCACCCGTTGTTCATCAATGATGTATCCCAGATACTGAACCTGGGTCATGCCAAAAGTGCATTTCTCCAAATTGGCACATAGCTTGTGTTGCCGCAGTGTTTGGAGAACCTGTCGGATGTGGTGGAGGTGCTCTTCCCAACTCTGGCTGAAGATCAGAATGTCATCCAAGTATACTACTACAAAGGAGTTGGTGAATGGCCGCAAGATGTCATCCATTAGCCTCATAAAGGTTGCAGGAGCATTTGTCAATCCGAAAGGCATGACCAACCATTCGAAGAGGCCCTCCTTGGATTTGAAGGCAGTCTTCCACACATCAGAGGGTTCGATTGGTACCTGGTGATATCTTGACTTCAGATCGATCTTGCTAAAATATTTTGCCCCCTTTAGTTGGTCTAGGAGGTCATCAATCCGCGGGATTGGGTACCTATTACGGACAGTGATCTTGTTCAGCGCCCGATAGTCAATACAGAGTCTCCACGTCCCATCCTTCTTTTGTACCAACACGATCGGGCTCCCACAGGGCGATGAACTCGGACGAATGTGACCTTTCTGCAGGAGCTCCTGAATCTGCCTCTTGATTTCATCGTTCTCCAGAACGGAGCGCCGATAAATTGGTCCATTGGGTAGCGGCGCACCAGGGGTCAGATCGATGGAGTGCTTGACTTGACAGTGTAGAGGAACCCCTGCCGGGGAGGTGAAGATGTCCTCGTACTCCTCCACAACCTTGTCCATCTGTAGTTGTCGTGCAAAGGGACCCCATTTGGAGGCCGCGGCCACTGTCTTCTTCTTTCCTTGAGGGCGTATCATCAGGAAAACAAATTTCCTGGTTTTGGAAATGATCTTACTGCATTTTTTTGCAGTAATCAAAGAGATGGTGGTAGGTGGTGCTACCTCTGGTATCCTGAAAAACTTATTTCCCAATGTAATAATAATAGCACGGGCCTTGATTCATACACAGCATGTCGCTTCCACAAGTATGGTTGTCCTAGTAATACATCACAAAATTCAAGGGGAGCAATGTCACACAATACCTCATCCGTGAAGGGCTTGATGTTGTATGGAAGGCGACACTGCCGGCTCACGCGAAGATCTCGTCCTTGGTGGAGCCACCCGATGGTGTATGGTTGTGGATGTGATGTGGTCGGTAAGCCCAACCGCTTCACGACCTCTGCCGAAATGAGGTTCTTTTGACTCCCGCTATCAACAATGAACTGTATCGGGGAGCCCTTTACCCACATCTGGGAGTGGAAGAGACGCTCCTCCTCCTCTGGATCTTCGGGTTCATTTTTCTGGATCTTCGTGGTAGCAACAGTGGCGCTGGGATCCGCATCAATGATCTGCTTCCCTTTTTCATACCCCTTATCGGGTTCTGACTCAGAGTCGGAACATGCATCTGATTCTGAAACCTTTAGCTCAGCCACCAGTGACTGCTTGGCCCGACACTCACTTGTGTTGTGAGTGGAGCTCTTATGGAACTCGCACCATTTTCCAGTGTCCTTTCTCGGCTTCGCGGCGCTGTTCTTTGCTTGCAACTTCGGCTGGTTGTCTTGGGCTGTCCCGCCTTGGCTTTGTCCTTTGTTCTGTGGTTTAGGGGAACCTTTCCCCTGCTTTGGATTCGCAGATCCAAAGTCTCGCTTCTTTTGTTTAAACTTCTGCTCGACCTTGACGGCATATCGGTATGCTGCGCCGAGCGAGGGGATGTTTAGGAATTGTATTTCTTCCTGGATGTACTTGTGCAGGCAGCCACGGTATTTGAGTATCAAATGTTGCTCCGAATCCTTGATACCCAACTTTGTGCGAAGGGTATGGAAAAGATTGGTGAACTCCGGCACGTCTTGGTCACTTCCTTGCCGCAGCGTGGTCCACTTTATGTATTCATCCTCATAGCTTCCGACAGGGTAGTACTGCTCCTTGATGGCATCCCGGAACGAATCCCAGGTGGGTGCGGCTGAAAATAGTGAGCCAGTACTTTCATCCTTCTGCTCGCAGTAGGTTTCCCACCAGTCCTTGACGTGGGGGGCTGCTTTGAGAAGAGCAAAAAAAATCTTTTCCCGACTCGAAAATTCATGAACAGAAAAATAACCCTCTAGCAGAATTAACCATTTATCTACGGCATCTGCGTCTATCTGACCCTCGAATATGGGGATTTCAAAATTAACTTGTACCTTAAAGGGTGTGGCGTTTCCAGAGTAGCTGCTGGAAGCCGATGCGTTGCTTCTGGGTAGCCGCTGAAGGATCTGGGCAAAGTTGTCCATCATCGCGTTCTGTTGTCCCTCGAGGGCTTCTTCGAGCAAGATTTTGATGGGATCTCCTGCCCCCTCGTCTTTCTTCTCGTCCGCCATGGGAGGCCGTCGGGATTTGCGAGGCTGGTCTTGCAAAGGTTCAACCAGTTCAAGCCCTAACTCCTTATATCCCGACCTTGTTGGGGACATGCAAAGAAAAACAGAGAAAAAGCAGACCGCTCTGATACCACTGATCCGGATTTAAACAGGAACGCAACAAATTACAGAGATAACCATATACACAAAGATGCAGCGGAAATAATACTTCATTTCATTAATGGAAAATACTGAAATATGCTTACAACCAGAAATGGAAATAAACCAGCTAGGGCGATGGTAGCTTATCTCTGAGAAGAGATGTGATGGCTACATACCTCTGAACTGTATTACAATGAGGCTCGAAGGCCTATTTATTGTTGAGAAACAATGGAAAACCCTTAACATTCCAAAACCTAACCCTAGGAGATGAAACGCCAAACTGTGGGCCCCGTTTGGGGTAAATTGGTACATCAACTTCCCGGGGTCGTAACTTTGGCATATGATCTCCGTTTGACGCGTACAATAGCTCATTAGAAAGATCTATCCGAGCACTATCATTGTTGGAACATGAAACATCGGTCCATTCCATGGACCCATGTTGCCCCCGGATTCCCCAAAAAACGTCGTTTAGGGCCTCAAAACGGCTCCGGAAGTTCAGGACCCGAAAAACTGCTAAAAATAGTAAGTTGTGCTACAATTAAGGAAACTGAAAATGCTGAGAAAGACAATGGTGGGGGTCCAGGTGGACTTGGCAGGTGGCCACCAATATCCACCTGGATCAGGTTTGCATCCACTTCAATTTTGGTGATGCCAAAACCAGTGAGATAAATTTCGATCTTGGTGTACCAAGCACAGGGTTCTTATTTGAGACTGTACAACACTCGCTTGAGTCTAAATGCACGAGACTCTTGACCAAATGTATGAAAACCTTTTGGTTGATTGAAACACACCTCCTCCTCAATAATCCCATTAAGAAATTTTGTTTTTAAATCCATCTGGTGGATCTTCCACCTCATCTACGTAATGAGTGCAAGAATTGATCTAATGAATGAATACCTTGCTACAGGAGAAAAGGTTCCCTCATAGTCAATTCCATCAACTTGAGAGAATCCTTTAGCCACAAATCTAGCCTTATACTTTGTAACAACCCTAGTGAAAATTCCACGTAATAAAAGTTAATAAAGGAAAACATAATAACCACTGTTTATAGGACACTTATTCCAAGATGAATGTTTGGAAAGTCATCCTAGGGGATGTTCATTTGTTTGTTTATGGCTAAGGAAATTTGCAAAGGCAATGGCTAAGGCTTTAGAAGGGGAAAATGAAATTTTTGGCAATTTTAGTTATGAAAATAATGGAAAATAGGAGAAAATGGAGGTGAAAAGTCATAGGTTGCATGTGAGGAGGAAATTGAAGGAAAATAATGGAAAATGAAGAAAATAGAGGCCTCATTCATAAAAATGCATATGAGGATCAGTTGGTAACCTTTTGTGAGTTGAGTTTTGGATCTCTCTCATTATTCTCTCTCTCTCTCCCTCTTGGAAACTTAGAGTTTTCTTGGAGCATTTTCGCATTGGAGCAAGAAAGGCCAAGAAGGAAAGAGGAAGTAAAGATCAAGCAGGGAAAAGCAAGATCAAAAAACTATAGCGGGCTTCATCGCAGGTATCAACTTGCATGTGTATTTTCCTTGCTAGATTTGGCATGCATGGTATTGCATGTGGTTATTTTCTATCATGACATGGGATTTTCCAGGTGTAACAATGTTTTTAGCCTAGCCTTGACATTTTCAGATAGCCATGATGTGATGGGGTTCTCATGTTTTGTTTGAGATGGATTCAAAGCTGAGTGGGGTGGATCTCTGAATGATAGATCACATGGCCTAGTTGTCCCTGTGCTAAATTGTGGATCATGGTAAATCCATTGGCCTAGTGACCCCTAAGCTAGATTGTGGGTTGCAGTAAAGCCAAGATTGTGTTGCCTCTATGGCCCTAGAAATCCTTGCCAGTGAATGGCAAGATATATGGTAAAGCCAAGAGGTAGATTGCTCTCTGTTGGGCCTAGTAATCCTGGGTTTGGGACGGTAAAGCCTGAGAGACTTGGAGATAAGAAAATATATCACGGTGTAGGTGGAGAAAATTGGTGTCACCCATTCTTGTTTGGCCTAGTGATTGGGTGGAGATCACGGTAAATCCTGTTATGATGTGTTCATTGTGTTAACCTAGTGATTCAGGATGGATTACGGTAAATCTTGGTTTCTATTGAGGACGGTGAGGTGGTTTAGCCTCAGTATACCCTAGTTGGTTATTTTGGTTTGAGTCCCACATTCATGCTTGGAATATGGCATAGGGGTGAATAGTTGAAGAGAGATTTTTATCAGCCAATCTATGGTCGGGGGAACGTGGTAGTCACATCTTTGGTTGGTTTATTACATTTAATAACGAGAAATTCATTCCCTTGATTTTCATGTGGAAATGTATTAATGTATAGGTGGATTTTATGGATGATACGATTATGAGATATCTATCCCTATTATGTCGGTTATATGTATGTTTTATGACACCATCTATGTATGGCTCTTAGCATGTTTTTACTTGTAAATGAATGGATAATGTATCTATGGCCTAATAGATGATAATGCGGAAAATGACATGAGGGAGCAATGGTTCATATCGATTCTTAGATAAGTATGAGATCCATACACTTAATTATGTTGTTTACACCTATATGTTACATGTTGATGATATGTTTGAAAAAATGTCTAGAATGGATAGTAGGGGTCTGATTAAGGTCATGTTCAACTTATTTCTTTTGCATCATTGTTTCCCTATTCTTTTACTATTCCTGAGTTATCATTCCATTCTAGGCAGCGACCTGGGCTCTGGGCCTGAAAAAGTGGCTCAAATCCCATAGTTGCTGGCATAGAATTGACAAATTTAGTCTCTGGTCATTGGCATAGCACTGAAAATTTTAGTCTCTGGTCACTGGCAGGCAAGCTTGTGATAGTGACTTTGGGTTTCTGGATGCTCTCTTGCCTATAGCATGAGAGCGACTGAGGCCTAGGATGTCCAAAACGTTAGTGGGACCCAGGGACAGGATGTGTGAGTGGTTGACATGTCTCCTGAGGGTTTTGTTGTTGATGTGGATAGATTGGTTGATGAGTTCCGTCGATTCCACTTCCTTAATGTCACATAGGAGGTTGAATCCAATCATAGTAGCTTCTCATCTCATGTTTACCCGGTTTCCATGATTACTTGGGTAGATGTGGGAGGAGGGTGTTACAGAGTGGTATTAGAGCATGGTTCACCCCTCGGACTGGATGGGCAATGTGTGTTGGTCATTTATACATGTTAGTTTCATGTGTGTCTCTTACACTTGCATTCCATGTGCTTGCTACATTTTCTTGATGATTGATTATGGTTGTAGTAATGTTGCCATGGAAAATTTGATATTGATTTTGTGAAATTCATTTATCATGAGTATATGATTGGTTGTATATGGTTATATGTCGCTTACATGCTGATTTTATGTTGCCTACTTACATCCTTGTATGGTAGGATACATTATTGTAGGTTTGATTACATGTATCACTCTTGTAGGTTGATTACAAGAGTTGATCACTTATGCTTGACTACAAGTGTTTATGTGTATGTGTAGTTGATTTGGAATTGCTTATGCATGTTGTTGGTTGCATGTGGCAATGTGTACAATGGAGTAATGGTTGTTGTCACACATGAGGTCATAGCATGCATTATTGATATGGCCTTGCATTGATGATTGGACCCTAGATAAAATGATGTTTATGCCTTGATGCGCTTACTTGTTATATGTCTCTATGTTGTTATGATTATGTTATACATGTATCACGCTGATTTGATGATTTTATAGACAAGGTATCCTCCCCAAATTATACTAAGGTACGTTGATTTATTATTATTTGTTTATCTCACATTATGCATTGCATGAAAGAGAACAAATAGTTAGCAAGGTGGTAGACTACATAGAATCTCCCTATGCATCAGATGAGCAGCATGGTGTGGGGCACTCTTCTGATTTGGTAGATACACTGAGAAGTTTGAAGGAAGAGATAAGGATTTGTAAGGAAGATAATGACTGGATCATATACGCACAAGAGAAACAAGCAGAGGTTAATGCTATACTTCTTCAGAGTTTGTCATACTTACAGTGACAAGGGCTGCTTCAGATCAGCCATGGACACAAGGAAAAAACTAATGGGGTATGTAGAGCCTCTAACTTGCAGCTAATTATCTATCATTACCTACAGATTTTCCTCACTTATCCCTCTCTTTTGCCCTATTTTCCTCATAAACCTATCCAGATCATTACATTTGATGTCTTTAAGCATGATTGGTTAACTTTGCTAATGTTTGGCTGTTTGTCTAGATTTTTGACATATGCACAGAGATTCCGCAGCTGTCTGGCAATTCCGCAGCCATTCAGCAATTCCGCAACTATCTGGTCATTCCGCAGCCTTTTCATTGATCTCTATGTTCCACGTGTCATTTTGCAAAACGAATCACATGGGCACGTGGGAATGAAGGTGTTAAAGGTTCCTATGCTATTGGTTCGGTCAGCAACGCCACGCACATCTCCGGTCAACGTGGATCAAACTTCGGTCAACAAAGCCAGCTCAAACGGTGCTGCGTAAGCTGAAAGGTCACGTCACTCTAGATGGCGATTCCTCCACGCTACGCAGGTTATGGGAGACAGGGTCCAACCTTGGATTCAACCTCCATGACGACCGTACCCTCCAGAAAGCACACGGACCTGTTTACATGTTGCTGAACCATTTAATTAGCATGATTGTCAATTAATTTCCAGTTTCATGTTTTACGCAGTAGGCAGTTTTTCATACGCCTATAAAATCCAGCGTCTGCGCACGCTTAAGGATTAGTCTTTAGTTGTTTTGTTTATGTAAGTGCTACAATTTTAGCGTATCCAGAAACTCTGTTTTGAAGCTGCTGTTTCAACACTTTTTACTGTAATTTCTGCATATGAGTTAATAGAAGACCGTGCTGTTTTGACTCTTTCAAGTAGCTGATCTTTCCTTGGGTTTTGTGGATGGAGGGCCCCCATTCATAACAGCCTTTGTACAGTAAATTTACCTTTATGTTCTTGCCATTTCCTTCTTTTGAATTCAGCAATTTTCCTTTTCTTTAATACATGTACAGTTTTGATTTACTTTCGTTTCCAGCATTCACTTTAACTGATCAGGATTGTTTTCTGCAGGTTTTAGCCCGGGATTGTGTGTCTTTGTTGTATTTGCTTTATCTCTGATGGTATTTTCAGTTTTCATATTCATAGTTGCTGCCTTTATTCTGTTTTTCTAGCTTAATTTCTAGTTTAGTTTCTCAAGTTGTATGCTAACATATTGATGGTCTCCTTATCATAAGTTGTTTATCTTTAAGAGATCAGAATACTAATAAATTACAGCTTGCTTTGAGTAGTCTTTGACTTATATCACTAACTCTTTCTTCACTTGTTACACATAAAAATGTATGTTGGAAGCAGAATGCTGGAGAAAGGCACAGTGGTGTTATAATTTGTCATTTTAGAGCTTGATCACTTTTTAGACTTATCTCTAACTACTTCTTAATCCTGTTTCACATAGTACTATATGTTGGAAGCAGAGTGTTAGGAAGAGATGAACATTATAATTGGTCTTTAAAGTGGTTTTTCTTACCTTTTTATTTGCAGCAGCATGAGTAGTGACTAGTGCCATTAGAAAGTGGTTCTTTTCTTTCAGTTTCATTTCAAGTTATTTCTTTCAATCTCTTTCTTTGCAAGTTTAGAAGGTAGTTAGAAACCAACAGTAACACACATTCACTCATTTAGAAATCACCTTACACACACTATCACTCATCTGTTTATAAAATCATCACTCCATCTTAGGAAGTTAAATTGACCACAACGCCCCAAACGACAAAAAGATCTAAGAGGTTACTTAAGTACATACTGTACACCTTCACTTCATCAGCTTACGAGCCCCGGGTTGACAATCTATGATAGCAATTTAGACAACACTAAATTGACCAAACATTTTGGCGCCGTTGCCGGGGAAGTGGAATTAAGTAGCCATATTCTTAGAAAAAAAAAAACATAAAATTTCAAGAAAAGAAGTTGATAACGTATCAAAGTATGCTCTCCTCTTGCACTTCAAAGTGATCTGGAGGATCAGAAAAGAGAAAGTTATTGATTTAGTAGTTTCCTGAGTATGCTCTCTTCTTGCACCTAGAGTGACCTGGAAGATCAGAAAAATAACTATTAACTTGACTTGAAGAAAAAAAAAATAAAAAAAAAATGACATGCATAGAGCTAGAGATTCTAGGGGAAGGTTTTTAGCTAGAGCTCGAAGTTCAATTTTTACAAGTCCATCTGCTTCAAGGGATAGACAAGAGACACCTCCCTTATCTCCAATCGATACTCCTAGCCCTAGAATTCCTGGAATTCAAGAGCCAAGAATTGACTCTCCCACACCTTCTATTGAATTTGAGCCAGGAAGAGACTCTTCTCTTTCTCCTACAGAAAGACCAATTGTAATTTAGGAAGTAGAATCATCTGAAGAAGAAGGAGAAATCTCTTCTCATTCACCCTTTGTAGAAGAACCAGAAGATCTTGAAATCCCTAGGGGAACCATCATGACAGAGGAAGAAGGAGGTGGTAGAGGTAGAGGTAGAGGAGGAGGAGGAAACAACAACAATGGAGGAGGTAGAGGTCCCATTGGAGGAGGAAATAGAGATGGGGATAATTCATTTGGGTTTCCTATTGTTAATGAGGATTCCCGAGCTACTATGAAAAACATATCGCCATCTGTCCTCCCAAATTTCCATGGGTTAAGAACTGAGGACCCTGAAACATTTTTATTTGAGTTTGAAGTTGTGTGTCGAACTTATGACTATCTGGATGACTCGCAGAAACTCAAATTGTTCCCTTCAACATTGAAGGATCAAGCTTTGAAATGGTTCATGGGGTTACTCACTCAATCCATTAGGTCTTGGGATGAAATGAAACAAACATTTTTGGATAGGTATTTGGACTATTGTATGCCTACTAATCACAAGGACGAGGTATTTAAAATGATACAAAAAGAAGATGAGAGCTTAGAAGATTTACTTGAAAGATTTCAATATAACTTAAAAAGAGAAAAACTGAGTAATTTGGATGAAGAGACCTTAAAAGCCCTCCTATTAAAAGCCATTAGGGATGAATGGATAGATATCTTGAACATGATGGGGAAAGGGGATATATCTCAACTTTCACTCAATGATATAGCAGAACTATGTATCCATCTCTCAAGGGGCAAATCAAAAACTCAAAAAGGGCCTAGAGATCCTTCTCTCCTTAGAGCAAATAAATCTGCAACGGGATCAGTAAGTAGGGCTGAAATCGGCAATATGCTTGATGAATTCAAAACTGACATCTTAGGGAGTCTTAGTGAACAATTAGATACCCTTAAGATTCACAATAAACAAAAAGCAGAAGCTGAGGCTTTGGCCATTTTTTGCCCGAAATGTAGAAAGAAACATGCTTTAAGGGAATGTCCCTTGGATGCACACGTTGTAGAAACATGCGTAATTTGCTCAGAAACTCATGAGACCAAGGATTGTCCTTCAATTCCTGGCCTCAAAGCAGTCTTTCAAGAAGATCCAAATACACTTGAATCTCTCTGTTTCGTTTCAAGGAGACCTTGGCAAGGGCAACAGAATCAAGGGTTTAACAACTCTATGAATTTTCAACCCCAACCAAATTGGAATCCTTGGCAACAACCTTGGCCTCAACCTCAAAATCCTTTTCAAGCATGGATGCAAAGCATGCAAAATCCTTATGGGAGATTTTCTCAATTCTATCAATATCCTCCATCTTTTCAGAATCAGCAAGCTCCACAACTTCCAAATCAAGGTCAACAACTATCATTGCCATACCCTCAACAACAACAACCTCCTCCACAAAATCAAAATTCTCAACTCTTGCTTCAATCCCAACAGAAGTCAAATCAGCTTCCCTCTCAGCCATTACCAAATCCAAATAATAGGAACCCTCAAAATGCTTACATGATGGAAGGTCAACCATTCCCTACCTATATGGTTGTTCCTCTCAATGAAGTACAACTCAGATCAGGTAGAATCCTAGATCAACTTTCTACAAGTGTTCAACAACCAAGCATTTCTGAGGAAGAATCTCTCAAAGTCAATAAGGGTTCTGAAGTATCACTTCAAAACCAAAATATCCAAAAAGAAAAAGAAAAAGAATCAACCCCACAACTCCCATAGTTGAGCAACCGACATCTTCAACTACACCTCCTTTTCCGGAAAGATTACAAATTGACAAAGGAGTGGAAAAGCAAATTTGGTTGCCTGACTATAGTTTTCTAGATGAATTGAAGAATGTCTGTATCAAGATCCCCTTGTTACAAGCCATTAAGGAAATTCCCATTCTAGCAAAGACAATAAAGGAGTTGAGTTTGAAGAAAACCGGAAAAAGAACCAAAGATACCAAAAGGATACATCTAGTTGGAAAAATTGCAGACATTATGATGGGTAAGATTACCATGCAAAAGTATGTGGATCCCGGTAGCCCTATTGTCAAAACTCATATTAATGGGGTTGAAATCCCAAATACTTTGATTGACTTAGGAGCCGCTATCAACATCATGAGTAGACAGACCATGGATCAGTTAAAGCTTCCTAACCTTCTCTTTACACCTACTTTACTGCAACTTGCAGATCGATCAATCATTAAACCTGATGGTGTATTGGAAGACATTCCAGTCTCCCTAGACTCTTGGGAATATCCAGTTGATTTTATGATTTTAACTCCCAAGAACAATCTAGGAGGACACCCTCTTATCTTAGGAAGACCTTGGCTAGCAACAGCTGATGCTTTTATCAGTTGTAGGTCTGGAGACATGTATATATCAGATGGTAATTCCACCAAGAAATTCAACTTGTATCCTCCAGCAAAGGCAATAACAGAAATAGGAGAAGATGAGTGGGTCGATGATGAGGATACTATACAACCTGTTCTAACCATCTCTGAGATCAGTGAAGACAGTCAAATTCTAAATACATTAGAAAATTTTGAAATACCTTTAGAATATGACTCTACATAGTTTCAGTTAGATGCGGACATTGAATATCTCTCCTCTAGACAGATGTCTCTCTTCTCAATGGAAGAGTTTGGTAGTTCTACAGTTGAAATCTTTCCAGGAAAAATATTGAACATTAATAAGAACTTGGAAAGACCACAACAAGAACAATTAACCGAACTTTTGCAAAAACATTCTACTGCATTTGCATGGGAATACACTGACATGAAAGGAATCGATCCTAAGACTTGTATTCATCACATCTATATTGAAGAAAACAGCAGACCTATTAGGCAACCACAAAGAAGGATGAATCCAAACCTTAGGGAAATCGTGAAAGAAGAACTCCAGAAATTACTCAAGGTAAACTTCATTTACCCCATTTCAGATAGCCAATGGGTTTCTCCCTTGGTTATAGTGCCCAAAAAGAATGGTAAATGGAGAGTTTGCATTGATTATCGAGAATTGAACAAGGCAACCTTAAAGGATCATTTCCCTCTACCTTTTATTGATCAGGTACTAGACACTTTAGCAGGTAAAAAGTATTTCTCATTCTTGGATGGTTTTAGTGGGTACAATCAAATTCAGGTAGCACCTGAAGATCAAGACAAAACCACATTTACTTGTCCTTGGGGAACTTTTGCCTACCGAGTACTCCCTTTTGGATTGTGCAATGCACCCGCCACATTTCAAAGGGCTGTACTAGGTATCTTTTCAGATCTAATTCATGATTGTGTAGAGGTCTACATGGATGATTTCACAGTTTACGGTAATACATTTGAAGAAGCTTTGGAAAATTTGGAAAAAGTACTGATAAGATGTAAGGAAACAAATCTTTCTCTAAGTCATGAAAAGTGTTTTATGATGTTTAATGAAGGGATTGTTTTAGGACATCATATTTCAGGAGATGGAATTAAGGTTGATAGAGCCAAAGTGGAAGTCATCTCCAAGTTACCTGTTCCAAATTGCCAAAAGGATGTTAGAAGTTTTCTTGGGTTTACTGGATATTACAGAAGGTTTATTGAAAACTTCACTAAGATAGCATCTCCTCTTTTCAAATTGCTTACCAAAGACTGTGAGTTCAAATGGGATCCTGAGTGTCAGTCTGCCTTTGAAGCTTTAAAGACTAGAATATCTGAAGCACCCATCTTAAGGGGGCCAAATTGGAAACTCCCTTTCCACATTTCTACTGATGCTTCAGATACAACTCTAGGAGCTGTTTTGGGACAAAAGGATTTGATCCCTTATGCCATTTATTACACCAATAAAAATTTGACTCCCACTGAGTTAAATTATACTGTTACAGAAAAAGAGTTCTTAGCTGTGGTACATGCAAACAACAAGTTTAGACACTACATAACCGGCTATGAAACTTTTGTCCATACTGATCACTCTGCCATAAGATATTTAATGAACAAACCTGTTACTAATGGCAGAGTTACAAGATGGATTTTACTTTTACAAGAATTCAACATTACTGTGTTAGATAGACCTGGAAAACAAAACACAGTAGCTGATTTCTTGTCTAGAATCCAAAACACTAATGAAGATTCTCCAGTAGAAGATAAGTTTCCAGATGAATACTTGTTTGCAGTAACTACCAAGACTCCTTGGTATGCAGATATTGCTAATTATCTAGTTACAGGGAAGCTACCTCTACACTTATTTCCTAATGAGAAAAGGAAAATCATTCAGGAGAGTTCACATTATTCTTGGATTTCTAATGAATTGTTCAAAACAGGGCCAGATTGTATAATCAAAAGATGTGTTCGGGAAGATGAAATGTCTGACATCCTTAAGGCATGTCATGATGAACCATGCGGCAGGCACTTTGCTGACAAGAGGACAGCCTATAAAATCCTTTCTCTAGGATATTATTGGCCTTCTCTCTTTAAAAATGCAAAGCAGTATGTTAGAAGGTGTGACAGCTGCCAAAGAGTTGGGAGACCAACTCCTTCAAATGAAATGCCACTACAGCCACAGGTATGCATCGAACCCTTTGAGAAATGGGCTCTAGATTTCGTTGGACCTATTAATCCACCATCAAAGCAAAAGAAGTATATATTGGTTTGTACTGATTATGTTACTAAGTGGGTAGAAGCCAAGGCATTGCCTTCTGCCACTGAAAATTCAGTTGTTCAATTTCTTTTTGAGGATATTTTCACTCGTTTTGGTGTCCCAAGGGAAATTGTGACAGATCAGGGAAGCCAATTTACATCTAAATTGATGGAGAAGCTGATGGAGGAATATAAGATCAAGCACAGAACATCTACTCCATACCATCCGCAATCAAATGGCCAAGTGGAATCTACCAATAAAGTTCTTGAAGGCATTATCACCAAGACTGTTCATCTTCATAGAAGAGATTGGACAGAAAGGCTTCCTGAAGCCTTATGGGCCTATAGAACTACATGGAGGAACACAACAGGACATTCTCCCTATGAACTTGTTTATGGGAAGGAAGTCCTGCTCCCCATTGAGTTCCAAGTCAAGACCTTCAAGATGGCAGTCCAATTGGGGATGAGCCTCTCGGAAGCCCAAAAACACAGAATGGACCAGCTAAATGAGCTAGATGAAATAAGACAAGATGCAATTCTAAGGACCGATCTAGTTCAGCACCAAAGAACTAAATGGCATGATCATCACATCAAAGAAAGAAAGTTTCAAAAAGGAGATTGGGCTCTATTGTTTGATTCAAAGTTTAAAGACTTCAAAGGAAAATTTCAAACTCATTGGCTTGGGCCATATGAGATTGATGAAGTCTTTAGCAATGGAGCAGTTCGAGTGAAAACTATTGATGAATTTCATACCCCTCTTATTGTGAATGGCCATCGCTTGAAGATCTACCAGAAGCCACTCTCAAAAGAGGAATTTGTCAAGTTGTTTAAAGAAGATTCTGCAATCAGGTTGGTGTAGAAGGATTCTTCTCCTCCATCAGCCTAATCTTTGGTTTTTGAAAAAAAAAAAAAAGAATAAATGTATAGGCCTGAAAACCAGTCTCTGATTGGCAGTCCTATGCAGAAAATCTGAGGTGAAAATCAGGGTCACTTGACACCTCACATTTTCTAAAAAAAAAAAACAAAAAAAAATCTCTCTTTTCCTTGTTCCATCTCATTTCGTCATTTCATCCACTTCATTCACCATCTCATTCAACCAATCACTCTCACTCCACCTCATTTATTTCCATCCATCCATCCATTACATTCCATCTCATCAATAGAGTCATTGTCAGATTTATTTCACACAGCTAAAGTTGTTTTGTGTAGACAGAAGGGTATCACTACAGTTTCTGCAGCTGAGGAGCAATTCCGCAGCCAACATCCCAATTCCGCAGCCGATACACTTTCTGCACCTACATAAAAAAACACAGTCTGTTTTAAGAAGGAATCTGCAGTCCAAAAGTCATCAGCAAAAATTGAAAAAAGGTCATGTAGCAGCAATAAACAATGAAAGGTTAGTGTCAGATGAGCAAAAGGAATCAAAGCGCGGATACATGAGGTATGATCTAATTTCTAAACCTACGGTTATAACATTTTGCATGGTTTACGGATTGTGTTTTTAGCCATTTAATGTAATGATTACCAATCCTTTCCATTACTCGACCGGAAATCCACGTATCCCTCAACCTTGACAGTCCCTATTCATCACGATTTTAAAACTCAAGCATGGCTGCTCTTCCATTTAAATTCTTGTACCTGAGTGACGTAGACAATTGTATTACGGCTCTCTGCATTATGATTCCGCAGCCAAATGTACACTCATGACCGATGTCTAAGGGACTTAACCGTTTCTTCCCATTATTCATAACCCTCCTACGCATAATCTCATTCACACTGTTGATTCACTTCCGCATCTCCCCTGTTTTCCACTGCTCTGCCTTATTCACTACTCTGCCACCGTAACCATACTCTGTTTCATTTTTTCTCCTCTGCTAAACTTTGACCACTGTTGTGATTGTATTACGGCTGAAGCCACTGTTGAAGCCGTAAATCTATTGTGTTGAAGCCACTGTTGAAGCCGTATAACCCTTTCTCCAAAGTATTAAAACAGAGCTGTAAGACAAGCCAGAGAGCTGATGGGTAAACTTTTGAGGGCAGAGCCAGAGGGCTCTAAATTTCTGGAAGGATATCCCCAAGTCAAAGACGCTTTGCAGAAGGCAAATTGGCTCCAGTGCATCCAAAAATTCAAGGGTTACCATAAAGAGGTCACAAAGGCTTTTGCACGTTCTTTCAAAGACAAGGACAACCAAGTGGAGATAGGAGATCTGAAATTTACAGTCACTGAAAGCAGTTTAGCACAGGCCACTTCACTACCACAAACTGGGGAGAGATGGTTCAAAAACCGATCAGTACAAGACCAGCAATGGAAGCAAATTCTGAAGAATCCAGGTATGGACACTAGCATTTTTACAAAGGGAATCCCTGTTAATCTTGTCAAAGAAGAATGGACAGCTTTGCTTCTACTAGTACAAAAATTCTTTACATGTGAGGGAAGGTTTGGAATTCTATATGTTTACCATGCCAAAATTATGATGCATTTCTTAGGAGAGCATGACATTAACCTTCCATACTTTTTACTCTCAAGCCTTAGAAAAATGTGCTCAATAGTCCAAAGAAATCCAAGAAACATTGAGCCACATTTGTATCATCATGGGCTTGTCAAGATACTAGTTGAAGAACAATTGAAAGCAAAAAGAGATACATGGGAAAGATTTCTTGTAAGGAATCATTTCCAAGAGATAGGGGAAGCCTCTGTTGGTTCACCTCAAATGCCTAAAAAGAGTAGAAGGAAAAGAAGAGAGGAAATTACCCCAGAAATTGTTGTTCAATTAGAAACTGCTGTCCCTGAAATTGTTGTCCAAGAAGAAACTGTCCAAGACCTTTTTGAAGAAGAAATTGCTGCACATCATTCTGAAAAAGAAAATGACCCTGAGCCTGCTGTAGACATTGACCAAACAGCCCAAGAAATCATTACAGAAACCCTGCAAGAAATTGTCCAAGAGGCTGCTCAAAAGAAAAAGGAGAGTAGGAAGAGACAAAAGAAAGATAAAGGAAAAGCTATAGCCCAAGAAACCTACCTTACTCCTGAAAATTCCAGTGAAGAGGACACTCAGCCATTAGCACATAGATTGGCCCAACTTCATGAGGCTGCCCTTTCCAAGAAGATGCAAAAACAAAAGCAAAAGCAACAAAAGGAAAAACAGAGCATCACCACCGTGAGGAGGAGCAGCAGGCTACAAGGCAAAGTGGGGACCACAAAGGATAAAAAGTCACTCATTATTGACTTGAGCACACCTGAAAAGGTTGCTACAAGACTTGACTTTGAGAAAAGCCCTCCACATGTTGAGCAGGTTGAGACTAGTCCTCCACGTGAGGAAAGTCCTTTTGAGCATGAACCCGAATTTGAGCATGAGCCTAGTCCAAAGAGGTCACCAGAGATTGACCCAGATCAACAGAAAGTTTATAATTATCTGGAGACGTTAGAACAAGCTGCTGCTGGTCCAAGCACTGTTCTACCTCTTGAGCAGCAAATCCACTCACTCAAACAGGAAAATTTTGAGCTTGAAGTTTTAAATCGCCACATCATACAAGAGAATGAAAAATTGAAGGAGCAAGATAAGGTGGACAAGATGATCCACGATAATACCATGCTTCATCTGGGCCTTTGGCAAAGGAAAAACAGAAAGCTAAAGAATAAATGCAGGAAGCTAAGCGGAGCTTTGGTCAATCTAAAATTCAGATGCTTGGTGAGGAAACCAAGAGTCAATGTGGCTACACAGAGGAAGAGGAGAAGACTAGATGTCCTAGCAGAGGCATCTCAGCAGGTAGATTAAACAATGTTTTCGTTGCATGAGGACATGCAACACCCTCGTAGTGGGGGTATGTAGAGCCTCTAACTTGCAGCTAATTATCTATCATTACCTACAGCTTTTCCTCACTTATCCCTCTCTTTTGCCCTATTTTCCTCATAAACCTATCCAGATCATTACATTTGATGTCTTTAAGCATGATTGGTTAACTTTGCTAATGTTTGACTGTTTGTCTAGATTTTTGACATATGCACAGAGATTCCGCAGCTGTCTGGCAATTCCGCAGCCATTCAGCAATTCCGCAGCTATCTGGTCATTCCGCAGCCTTTTCATTTATCTCTATGTTCCACGTGTCATTTTGCAAAACGAATCACATGGGCACGTGGGAATGAAGGTGTTAAAGGTTCCTATGCTATTGGTTCGGTCAGCAACGCCACGCACATCTCCGGTCAACGTGGATCAAACTTCGGTCAACAAAGCCAGCTCAAACGGTGCTGCGTAAGCTGAAAGGTCACGTCACTCCAGATGGCGATTCCTCCATGCTACGCAGGTTATGGGAGACAGGATCCAACCTTGGATTCAACCTCCATGATGACCGTACCCTCCAGAAAGCACACGGACCTGTTTATGTGTTGCTGAACCATTTAATTAGCATGATTGTCAGTTAATTTCCAGTTTCATGTTTTACGCAGTAGGCAGTTGTTCATACGCCTATAAAATCCAGCGTCTGCGCACACTTAAGGATTAGTCTTTAGTTGTTTTGTTTATGTAAGTGCTGCAATTTTAGCGTATCCAGAAACTCTGTTTTGAAGCTGCTGTTTCAGCACTTTTTATTGTAATTTCTGCATATGAGTGAATAGAAGACTGTGTTGTTTTGACTCTTTCAAGTAGTTGATCTTTCCTTGGGTTTTGTGGATGGAGGGCCCCCATTCATAACAGCCTTTGTACAGTAAATTTACCTTTATGTTCTTGCCATTTCCTTCTTTTGAATTCAACAATTTTCCTTTTCTTTAATACATGTACAGTTTTGATTTACTTTCGTTTCCAGCATTCACTTTAACTGATCAGGATTGCTTTCTGCAGGTTTTAGCCCGGGATTGTGTGTCTTTGTTGTATTTTCTTTATCTCTGATGGTATTTTCAGTTGTCATATTCATAGTTGCTGCCTTTATTCTGTTTTTCTAGCTTAATTTCTAGTTTAATTTCTCAAGTTGTATGCTAACATATTGATGGTCTCCTTATCATAAGTTGTTTATCTTTAAGAGATCAGAATACTAATAAATTACAGCTTGCTTTGAGTAGTCTTTGACTTATATCACTAACTCTTTCTTCACTTGTTACACATAACAATGTATGTTGGAAGCAGAATGCTGGAGAAAGGCACAGTGGTGTTATAATGTCATTTTAGAGCTTGATCACTTTTTAGACTTATCTATAACTACTTCTTAATCGTGTTTCACATAGTACTATATGTTGGAAGCAGAGTGTTAGGAAGAGATGAACATTATAATTGGTCTTTAAAGTGGTTTTTCTTACCTTTTTATTTGCAGCAGCATGAGTAGTGACTAGTGCCATTAGAAAGTGGTTCTTTGCTTTCAGTTTCATTTCAAGTTATTTCTTTCAATCTCTTTCTTTGCAAGTTTAGAAGGTAGTTAGAAACCACCAGTAACACACACTCACTCATTTAGAAATCACCTTACACACACTATCACTCATCTGTTTATAAAATCATCACTCCATCTTAGGAAGTTAAATTGACCACAACACCCCAAACGACAAAAAGATCTAAGAGGTTACTTAAGTACATACTGTACACCTTCACTTCATCAGCTTACGAGCCCCGGGTTGAAAATTTATGATAGCAATTTAGACAACACTAAATTGACCAAACAGGGTATATGGAAGTAGGTCTCCTGGTAGACATAGGTTAGATAGATCTGATACAGTGAGAGATGACAGGTTGTTGGACACTTTGAATAAAAGGGGTGATGAGCACAGGTGCTATTCTAGTTTTCATTCTGATAGACATCATTATTGTCATCGCTATCATGCTTATAGGTGGAATGGTAGGGGATACTTGCCATATGATTTTAAGAAAGAGAAGCCACCTACTTTTAATGGAGATGTGAAGAAGCCGGAAGATACAGAGGCTTAGATACTTGGGATGAACAAATTATTTGAGTTGCATGATTACACAAATAACATGAAGGCTAGCGACCTTCAGCTTGAAATGTAAAGCAAACATTTGGTGGGAAGAAGTTAAGAGCGTTAGAGACATTAGGACAGATGATTTGAGTTGGTAGGAGTTCAACAGGCTTTTTAGGAAGAAGTACTTGTCAAAGAGGTATTGTTAGCCCTGTTGGCATGCGATCCAAAAAACTCTCTAAGTCCTCGAAACCTTCTTAAAAATCATTCAAAGATCAAAACAGTCGCATGAGAAGATCCCTTAAAATGATGGAGAAATGCTATCGGGAGGCCAAAAACGAGTAAAAACAGTGAAAAAACAGAGTATCAGAGGCATAAATAAGGGAAGGCACAGTAGCCATTAGATCTGGCCGATCAACGGTCCAGATCTGATCAACAAATCAAAATCGACCAACACAGAGGAGGACTTAATCTCAGGTTGAAGACACCCCCAATTAGCGATCTCTGATGATCGGATCGACGGGTCGGATCAGAGACATGCAGAGTATACCCAAGGCAAAGATGGTGCGATTGCCGAAAGCTACGGATCGCAATCGGCAATGTCATGAAGCAGAGGTGAGACCTCAGGCCAAGTGATACTGCGATCACCGATATAGGCATCAACGGATTGCGTTGGCATAAGCTACGCCATATGACTTACCCCGGGTCCACGTGATATATGCGATCCGATGAACCGGACCCGACAGTTTTATACATATTATTTCATAAGATTTGAGATTCACAGGAAAGGCATTTTTAATGTATTTTCATGTATTTCGTTGTTTAATGAAATACAAAGAGCAGCGCCGATGTGATAAGACCCGGACTCGAAAGGGTTCGTGAAGAGAAATATATAATATTTGAAGTCCGAAGGGAGCCATTTTCATGTGATTTTCATGATTTTTTGTATTTCTAAAATACAAAGAAAATAAACAGGGACAGGCCATGTGTGACATTCGATAGCGACTTAGAGGATGGACCCGATGGGAGAATAGACCAGATTTAATGACTTTTGAAGTTTGGAAGAATAGTGAGTTTTGGCGGAATTCCACAATATTCCAGCATGGCCAATTGAAGGGATTTCAAAGGCTTGAAAACCCATTCGGTTACGATATAGGAAACCAGCATCCTTAGAGGCGTTATGCAATAATATCTACATGCCAAAAGAGGGATCCGGCTGGGAGACAACGGCCAATGGACAGAGGTCGGAAGGGGGAAAAGCCCAGCACGATGCAGCCGAATAAACCCAAAGAGATCATGGAGCATCGCCGACACGATTGAGCCACCTGCAAGCCCAGCGAATTACCAGAATTGGTTAATGTGCTATTAGAAAAGGAGCCCTCTCGCTCATATTTGTTTGATCATGGCATCAAGAAGTTAAAAGACAGAGGGGATATATTAGGACAGTCGAGCCTCAGAAGGTTCAAGGGCATTGTAACAAGCCTATAAAAGGATGAAAGTTAGAGAGAATAAGGGTTCAACTTTTGGATACTATGGAGACTCTACTCCTCTAGCTTCTCATCTTCATTCCAACAATATAAGCTTCTTTTGCTGTTACATGTTCAATTCCCATTTTCTCTTATGTTCTATGCTTGCACTTGAATAGGTTATTCATGTTTTCTTCTGTGTCTAATGCTAGATAACTGTCATATTATCTCTGCATTGATAAATTAGATTTGCAAGCTTCATTTACTTCCTATAGCTAGTCATTCATATGTGTTTATGTATGAATTTGCTGGTACAGTTAGTGTTCTCCATCTATCCATTGAATCTATAAACTATTGAGCATTAGTGGTCTAAAGCCTTGTAAATCTGAGGTGTTCATGCATGTCTTGAGTGAAAATAGAGTTGAAACAGTCATCTGACTTGATCCAAACCATCATTCATTCTAATAGTTCAGAGAACAATATTGAAGATTATATGTTACCAGGCATCTCCGAGCTACAACCTAGGAGAGCTTCCTGGAGTGATAAAATAATTGGAGCCGTTGCTGGGGAGAGGAAAGTAAAGCTCATCTTCCCTAGGAGATGACACAGATCAAGCTTTGATGATAGATAAAGTCTAGGCACTTTTTCGATTGTAATCATCTATCTGGAGACTCTGTTGAAGGACGAACCTCTTGGCGAATCCACTTCATAGTTTTGGCTCAGTTTGTGAGGCATACTTGGAGAAATCCTCAGAAGCCACAAGATGACCTATTATTTGACCCTGAAAAAATGATCAAAGAAAGAAATACATTGCAGAAAGGAGCATCAGGTTCAGGTAGCTGTAAACAATATTCCATATCTCTTCAAGAAAATCCTATAATAGAACAAATACATGTTGAGAGTATAGCATCTAATACTAGTAGTGAAGAAAAAATCTCAGAGATTCATAAAGCTCCTTATTCTTTAGGTTCTTCTTTTATTGCAAGCCCAAAGGAAATCTCACCTCCTATCCAACATACCCCTTTAGTCCTATCAGTCACTCCTCAACCCTCTGTCATTCAGACTTACAATACTCTTATAGCCACCACAACTATGGCATGTCCACAAACACCTACCAAAATGGAAAGAATCACAACTGCTATGTCTGGGCCTCTAGTACTGCCCACTCCTTTCAATGCCATGCCTACTAAAGAATATTAGAAGTATAGGCCTAAGTAGATTGGGACTGAAGGTGTTACAGATGAAGAACATCTTGAATCATTCTATAGCTATGCTGATAACCTGGACATTAGTGAAGATGATGTGTGGATGAGAGTCTTTGTCCAAAGCCTAGATGGAGAGGCTAGAAAATGGTTCATAGAACTGACCCTAAGATCTATATTAGATATTGAAGCTTTAGATGATGCATTCCTGAAGCATTGGGGGGATAAGAAGGATCTACTCTACTACCACATCGAGTTTGGGAACTTAAAGAGGGAAAATGGTGAGTTGTTGTTTGATTTTAAGAAGAGGTTTAACTGCATGTATAACAAGATACCAACTGAAGTAAAACCCACCACTACCTCTACTAAACTCACCTATGCCAGTGTCTTTGATTATAACTTCTGTCTACTGTTGAGGGAGAGGCGATGTCCTAGTTTGGCTGGTATGCAGGATGCAACCTTGGAAGTAGATTCAAACATCATGGTTGTAGAGAAGATCAAGGGAAATGTTGATAGAAGGAGACAGAGGGGCGAGTCTTCATCATCTTCAGATCCCAATATAGATAAAATGACCAAGATGATAGAGTCATTAGCCTCTGAAATCACCAAATTAAAGGTTGAGTAGCACCCTGGGAAAGGAAGAGTTCCTAATACCTTTGCTCCTAGAAATCCAAATCCAAATCCATATAGAAGAGCTAATGAGAAGTTGCAAATTTTGCAAAGAAGCAAAGAGGCCAATGAAGATCAAAGGGTGAAGACCCCTTTCCAAAATGTAGTCATGGAAGAAGAGAAGTTTGAAGAAGATGATGAGATCCATTGTCTAGAAGACAAAGGTAGTGCCTCCTTTTTAACCTCAGCTGCCTATGAAAAGTCATTATTCAATTAATAGACCAACCAAGAATGGGATGGTGAAGTTGTTCTACAAATTGAAGATCAGCACAGATATGATCTGATGTTGAAGATTAATAATGCCAAGGAAACTCCTGTTCAAAGAGCTGTTGTCCCTGCAGTATAACAAGATAATAAACAGAAGCAACCGGTAGTTGATCCCATCGTCCTCAAATCTCCAGCTCATGAGGTAAGAGGCCTTGACAAGTCTCCTTCTCCTTTCAGTTTTCAATCAGAAATTCAGAAGCTAAGAATACCTATACCTCTGATTGAACTAGTGAAGAATGAGTCCTTCAAAAGATCCATCCTCGAGGCCCTTGAGCCTAAAGCCATCCAAGCCTCCATTGACTATGTAAATCTGCAAGATGACAAACCAGCTATTATTCTCAGCCCAATGATTGAAAATTGTGAAGACAACTCCCCATCATTCTATGTCTCACTGACTATTCATGACAAAATCCTTCATAATTTCCTTTTGGACACTAGAGCCAGCCATAATCTAATGCCCAAGGCTGTCATGGATGAGTTGGGTCTTGACATTACCAAGCCTTATCATGACCTGTTTTCTTTTGACTCTAGAAAAGGGATTAATCAAAGACCTAGCCATCACCTTGTCTCAGCTTCCCATGAAAAGAATGATGATGGATATTGTGATGTACCCCCCAAGTTTGGCATGTTTCTTTCAAGAGGTTGGATCAAGAGATTAGGTGGAACATTACAAAATGATCTGTCCTATGCTACTGTCCCAGTTTTTGGAGGTGAGAGTAAAAGATTATACAGGGAAGCTCAATTGGTTTATGTAATCAGTGATGAAAGGAATCCCACTAATCATCCTATCTATGCTGTCGACACTGATTTTGGAGCTTGTATTCTTCATATTGAAGAATCCTAGTTGGCCTCCACGTAGCTTAAGAAACCAGTTTTACAGATCGCAGAGGAAGAAGGCCCCTAGATTTGGGACATGTTCTTTGATGGAGCTTACCCTAAGGAAGCTGCATGGGCAGGTGTAGTCCTTGTGTCCCCCACATAAGAATGCAACCAGTTCAAGCTAAAGGATGAGATTGGTTAGGATAGAATTTTTTAGCTGCCCAATAACCATATACCCAAAGGATTGGTGTCCCTAGAGAAGCTATTTGACCATAATGATGTACCTTATAAGCCTGCCACAAAATAAAAAAATGAGTATGTTGTTCATAAACATAATGTATGGAGTCCAGCCCATCCAAAGTACATAAATTTGTCCACTCATTTGTCTTCTGCCCAAAGTTCCGAGTATTTCACCTTGATGAAACAATTTTCAGATATTTTTTCTTGGGAATACAATGATCTTAGGACCTATGACACCAACGCCATTAAACATAAGATTCCACTGGAGAAGAACACCATCCCCTGGAAGCAGAAATCAAGATCTATCAACCCTCTCTTATTTCCTTTGATTGTAAGGATAATCAAAAGGAGCTGGGATTCCAAGTTGAAGTTTGCACTATGGGCTGACAGAGTTACCAACAAGAAGTCCATAGGAAATTCTCCATTTAAGCTGGTTTATGGCATTGATGTTTTTTTTCCTATCCAACTGATTCTCCCTGTGGCCAAATTCTTTCAAGAAGAATAAGATGAAACAAATGACATGGTAAGAAGAACGAATAACCTGGTTGAATTACAGCAGATCAGAGAGCAGCAGGTTGAGAAGTCAAAAGTTCATTAGAAGAAAATCAAAGAAACCTTTGACAGGAAGGCAAAAGTGGACAGTTTCCAAGTTGGTGACTGGGTTCTCAAATGGGATGCATTGAAGGAAAAGAAAGGTAATCATAGTAAGTTTGACTCCTTATGGACAAGACCGTTTGTCATTGCTCAAGTTCAGATGAACAATACTTTCATTTTGCACAATTTGGAGGGGGAAGGTGTTTTTGATGGTCCAGTCAATGGGCAGTTTTTGAAATTTTACTTCGTATAAGGCTTTAAGGCCTTAATATTGTAAATAGGTTTTATTTTTAGTTTTTGTTTTATGCAAATAAACTCCATGCCCAATGGAACACTAGGAGATAAGTGTTTTGGTTGTTAAAGGAAAGGCAGTGGTTTGCAGTTCTTGAAACCTCACAGGGAGGCTTTCATCCCCAGAAGGAGCCAGTGTTAGCCCTGTTGGCATGCGATCCAAAAATGGATCCAAAACACTCTCTAAGTCCTCGAAACCTTCTTAAAAATCATTCAAAGATCAAAACATTTGCATGAGAAGAGCCCTTAAAATGGTGGAGAAATGCTATCGGGAGGCCAAAAGCAAGTAAAAACAAAGAAAAAATAGAGTATCAGAGGCATAAACAAGGGAAGGCACAATAGCCGTCAGATCTGGTCGATCAAAAATCCAGATCTGATTGGAAAATCATAATCGACCAACACAGAGGAGGACTTAAACTCAGGCAGAAGACACCCCCAATTAGTGATCTCCGATGATCGGATTGGCGGATCAGATCGGAGACAGGAAGAGTATACCCAAGGCAAAGATGGTGCGGTCGCCGAAAGCTGCGGATCACAATCGACGATGTGACGAAGTAGAGGCAGGACCCTGGGCCAAGCGATACCGCAATTGCTGATATCGGTGTTGGTGGATCGCGTCGGCATAAGCTACACCATATGACTTACCTCGGGTCCACGCGATATATGCGATCCGATGAACCAGACCTGATGGTTATATACATATTATTTCTTAAGATTTGAGATCCGCAAGAAAGGCATTTTTAATGTATTTTCACATATTTGGTTGTTTAACGAAATACAAAGAGCTGCACCGATGTGATAAGACCCGGACCCGAAAGGGTTCATGAAGAGAAATATATAATATTTGAAGTCCGGAGGGAGCCATTTTCATGTTATTTTCACGATTTTTTGTATTTCTAAAATACAAAGAAAATACACAGGGACAGGCCATGTGTGACATGCGATAGCAACTTAGAGGATGGACTCGATGGGAGAATAGACCAGATTTAAGGACTTTTGAAGTCTGGAAGAACAGTGAGTTTTGGTGGAATTCCACAATATTGCAGCATTCCTCTGTGTTAATAGAAAGGGGTCGATTGAAGGGATTTCAAAGGCCCTAAAACCCCTTTAGTTATGATACAGGAAGCCACCATCCTTAGAGGTGTTATGCAATAATATCTAAACGCTAGAAGAGGGATTTGGCTGGGAGACAGCGGCCGACAGATAGAGACCGGAAGGGGAAAAATCCCAGCACGATGCAGCCGAATCAACCCAAAGAGATCATGGAGCATCACCGCCACGAGCGAGCCACTTGTCAGCGCGGTGAATTACCAGAATTGGTTAATGTGTTGTTAGAAAAGGAGCCCTCTCGCTCATATCTGTTTAATTGTGGCATCAAGCAGTTAAAAGACAGAGGGGATAGATTAGGACAGTCGAGCCTCAGAAGGTTCAAGAGCATTGTAACAAGCCTATAAAAGGCTGAAAGTTAGAGAGAATAAGGGTTCAACTTTTGGAGACTGTGGAGACTCTACTCCTTTATCTTCTCATCTTCATTCCAGCAATATAAGCTTCTTTTGTTGTTACATGTTCAATTCCCATTATCTCTTATGTTCTATGCTTGCACTTGAATAGGTTATTCATGTTTTCTTATCTGTCTAATGCCAGATAACTGTCATCTTATCTCTGCATTGATGAATTAGATTTGCAAGCTTCATTTACATCCTGTAGCTAGCCATTCATATGTGTTTATGTATGCATTTGCTGGTACAGTTAATATTCTCCATCTACCCATTGAATCTATAAACTATTGAGCATTAATGGTCTAAAGCCTTGTAAAGCTGAGGTGTTCATGCATGTCTTGAGTGAAAATAGAGTTGAAACAGTCATCTGACTTGATCCAAACCATCATTCATTCCAATAGTTCAGAGAAAAATATTTAAGATTATATGTTACCAGGCATCTCTGAGCTACAACCTAAGAGAGCTTCTTGGAGTGATAACAGGTACTACGATAGTAAGGCCAAGGAATTCTATGAGCTAAAGATGGGATCAATGGCAAATGAAGGGTACACGACCAAGTTTCTAGAGCTATTGAGTTGTGTACTATATCTTACTGGTGATAAGGCTAAAGTTAAATAATTTTTCAGTGGTTTTCCATTAGCATTTAGAGATCAGATTGAATATGATGAGCCTCGGCCACTTGAGGAAGTTATTGGGAAATTGAAGCATTACTATGAGTAATAAAAGCATAATAATGAATCTCAGAAAGGATGGGAGGGGAGAGAAAAAGGTAAAGGTAAATGAAAACCTAAGAGGACAAGGCCTCAACATGCAGATGAGAAAGAGAATGTGGAACTGCAAAAGAGATTTAATGCAGCTAGACATGGACATGAGTTGAAGTAGCAACATAGAGGTTTTGGCATTGGTCGGTTGGAGTGTTGGACATGTGGCAAGGAACACCTTAAGAGAGATTTTCCATAGAATCAGGGTGGTAGGCCTCAGATATATAGTGCACAAGAGGCGTAGACTGGGGATGTTGGTCAAAGTATTCCTTGTATTTATGTAGCAGTGGATAACAAATAGGCAGAACACCAGGCATCTATCATTTAGATGGACGGTAAGCTTTGTGATCAAGTTTTTTCTATTTTGTTTGACCCTAGTTCTAATTATAGCTATGTTAGTCCTAACTTAGTGGATAGGTGTGGTCTGAGTAAGGAATTTCATGTAGAATCTTATTTAGTGCAGTTGGCTACAAGTACAAAGTAGCGAGTTCATCATTGGGTAAGAGCTTGCGCATTTGACTTGAATGGTATATCTACCACAACACATCTAAATGTATTACCATTGGGATCATACAATATGTTGTTAGGAATGGATTTGTTGTATCTTCATAGAACCAAGGTAGACTGTTATGACAAAGCTATTGAGTGTGTTGAAGAAAATGGAGAACCAAGAGTCTTGTAGGGTAAGAAGAAATCCATATCAGTTAGGATGGTGACAACTATGCAAGCAAAGTGTAGCCACAAGAAAGGGTGTATATTATTTGCAGTGCACATTTCTAGTGACAAGGATAAGGAGCTTTGTGATGCCGATGTGTTGAGAAGGTACCCAATTTTGTAGCAGTTTCAGGATGTGTTGAAATTAACAACAAGAAATGATAAAAATAAAATCCAGTATATTCCAATTTTAATTTGTCCTTGAATTAAAATTCGAATTTAGTCTCACCAACTGCTTGAAAAATAATTAATTAATTCATCTTGAGTTAATTAGTTGGATAAATTCAAGTTAAAAGTATTTATGAAGTTATGCAACAGTTATCCCTTAAATTAAGGAGATTATCCCTTAATTAAGGAGATAAGGTTGAGCTATATTTGAGTTGTAATTATTTAGCTTTAAGTCCAGTTAGATTAGTTCCAAATTGTTTGAGGAACTAATTGTGAGTTCAGTCAGTTAATGCGTGCATGCATTCGACTAGTGTACTCTAGATAACTGAAGATTCTCTCATCATTAACTCATGCATGTCTATTCTGAGAAAGACCCAGTTGAGATTAAAGATAGGGACATTGTACTACTAGTTGCATAAATTTTCCTATAAAGGAAACTCATGCATGCAAAAGGAATAAGGTTCCTTGAGGATTGTGCAGTTCTGACAGGGTGTAGGATCAGTGTGAGTGATCAGTCTTCCACTTGGTAACAGGAGGATCACCCAGGAGAAACTGTGCAAGGAAATAGGAGCTTGGAGGGTAGAGGAGAAAGGTTGTGAGAAGCTTTGATTGCCCGTGAGCATCCAGGAGGATTGTATTGAGAGATGGCTAGCTTTGAGAGCTAAGGCTTTGTATAATTTTGATGTATTTCCACCTTGTATGATAATACAGATAGTGGGGTTTTTAGCTGAGGCTTTCCCCTAAGTATTTTCTATGTTTCAGGTGCATTGATTCTTCTTCTTATGGTTATATGTGTTCAGCTCTGATTTAGCTCGATCTTGCTCAATATTTAAGCTTCTGCAAATTGATAGTGGAAGTAGATTATAGTATTTTGCTTTGGTATATTCCATTATGGGGTTAATCTACAGTCAGATTTTCGACATGGTCTTAGAGCTAGATTTGTAGAGAATTTGCAGAATTTCTACATGGTATCAGAGCTAGCTGATCTATATAGAAATTTATAAATGGTATTACAGCAAAGGTTATCAGAGTTGTGAACAGTATATTGAGAAGAGAATTCGAAGTTTTAAGTTCGGGCTTGCAGGTGCAAATCGAATTCATCTCATACTTTAGGTTGGTCAATGGCGTTCTATGGCTTGCGACTCAAGTATGCTTTGGATGGCAACTCGAATGACATAGCATGGAAAGATCACATGGAGACCGTATTAGAAGACAATGGCTTGAAGGATTTCATTGATCGAGAAATCCCAAAGCTAGCTTCAACTAATGCACAAGAGTTGGTTGAGTGGAAGAAGTGTGTAGCGAGGGCGAGATGGATCATCCTTGAGGGTGTTCGAGACCATATTGTCTCAAGTCTCCATGGGAAGGATACTCCATATTCAATGTGGAAGACATTGAAGGACATCTACCAGAACAATAGCAACCAGAGGAAATTTGCACTCAAGGATAAGCTTCGAAGAATCAAGATGGAGAACTGCGATACTATTTCAACATATCTGAACAAGAACACCACTTGCAGAGATGAGCTTAGTAGTGTGGGAATAACTACTGCCGATGATGATATGGTAATCCTTGCTCTCCTTGGCTTTCCAAAGAGCTGGAATAGCTACCAGGACTCTTTGAAGGGAAGGGAGAAACTGTCAGATTGGGAACAACTGTGGTCGGATCTCATGCAAGAGGAGATCAGGAGGAACACACGAGATGGTTCTTCATCCAAGGATGATGAAGAAAATATGGCCTTAGCAAGTAAGGTAAGGAAAGCGAAGGAGAAGGATTCTCATTCCAAATCGAATTCTTCTCATGGAGGGAAGAAGGTTGACAAGTCTAAAGTGAGGTGCTTTAATTGTCACGAAATGGGTTATTATGCGACTAATTGCCCATCGAAGAATTCCAAGAAGGGATCCTTAGAAGGATCAGAAGGTGTGGCATTGGCCTCTCAGTTCGAAATGGAATTTATTCTCATTACATGCATGATTTCATCAATGATGGGTTGTGTTTGGTATCTTGACAATGGAGCCTCATTCCACATGACCGACAATAAAAGTTTATTTAGTACCTTGGCGGAGAAAGACCTCATGATGCACATAGATATGGGTGACGACGAAAGGTATAGTGTTTCAAGAGTGGGCACGGTTGCTTTTCAGAGGGAGCATGGAGCTCCTATCACCCTGACAGATGTGAAGTATGTGCCTGGATTGAAGAAGAACTTGGTATCGGTCACGATGTTGGAGGACAAAGGCTACAATGTTGCTTTTAGTAAGGGAAAGGTTTTCCTTAGACACATCACCATGAGATAGGTGAAGTAGATTGTTTCACAAGTCAAGAACCTATATGCTCTTGAGGTTCAAGATGCATGCACAACCTTGAGTAGCAAGGCAAATGTTAGAGACTTGGTGGTTGAGAGGGAGAGTAAATTACCTCTCAACATGCAGCCCTAAAAGAAGTCTCAGACAATTGTGGAGGAGCCACAATTGGAGAAGTGGGCAGAGGGATCACATGCAGCCATACCTCCAAGTGTGAGGTGGGGCAATGTGAAGTGATAGTCTCAAGAAGGCTGAAATTGGGCAGGGTCCATTGAGAGGTTTTATCTCATGGATGGTACCATGCTACGAGAGCCCAAAGTACATAGTAGCAGGAAGAATCAATGGGATTGATGTAGTCAGAGATCAAGGTGACGGAGGCTAGAGTAGTTAGATATTGAAGAGCGGAGAGAAGGATTGACAACAGTGCAGAAAGGCTAAGTCAGCAGAAATGCAGAGTTTTTAGTTGACAGAGGCAAGTAGTAAGAGACTTTGATGACAGAGGCATCATTCTTATTCAGGTTGGATTTTTTTTGTTTCTAAAGTTGCTGGAGCAACAACACTTGAGAGAAGTGTTGCATGCAAAACATTCCAAAGGTTTAGGACAGGATCGAGTTGAATTCCTTTCTTGTTGAGAGGGAGCGTTCAAAATAGCAACAAGAAATGATAAAAATAGAATCCAGTATATTCCAATTTTAATTTGTCCTTGAATTAAAATTGTGATTTAAAATTCGAATTTAGTCTCACTAGCTGCTTGGAAAATAATTAATTAATTCATCTTGAGTTAATTAGTTGGAGAAATTTAGGTTAGAAGTATTTATGAAGTCATGTAATAGTTATCCCTTAAATTAAGGAGATTATCCCTTAATTAAGGAGATAAGGTTGAGTTATATTTGAGTTGTAATTAGTTAGCTCAGTTTATTGAGTTAAGTCCAGTTAGATTAGTTCCAAAATGTTTGAGGAACTAATTGTGAGTTCAGTTAGTTAATTAATGCATGCATACAACTAGTGTACTCCAGATAACTGAAGATTCTCTCATCATTAACTCATGCATATCTATTCCAAGAAAGGCCCATTTGAGATTAAAGGCAGGGACATTGTATTATCAGTTGCATAAATTTTCCTATAAAGGAAACTCATGCATGTAGAAGGAATAAGGTTGCTTGAGGATTGCGCAGTTCTGACAGGGTGTAGGATCAGTGTGAGTGATTAGTCTTCCACTTGGTGACAGGAGGATCACCCAGGAGAAATTTTGCAAGGAAATAGGAGCTTGGAGGGTAGAGGAGAAGGCTTGTGAGAACTACCCAACGAGCATGAGAGGAACTACCCAACACACGATCTTGAGTTAGCAACGATCATACATGCATTGAAGATGTGGAGACATTATCTTATTTGCAAGAGGTTTGTATTGATGAGTCATCATATTGGGTTGAGGTATTTGTTTGACTAGCTGAATGTGAATGCCAGGTAGGCTAGATGGTTAGCCACGATCAATGAGTTTGATTTCGAGATCCGTTACATCAAAGGTAAAGATAACAGGGTGGAAGATTCTCTTAGTAGGCAGGTACATGTAAATCACTTGGAAACTATGAGCTCCTATGGGACATATCTACAGGATAGGATCTCTCAAGCAGGCCAACAGGATGTCAAGTATATGGGGACTGTGCATAGGTTACAATAGGGTACTGGTACATGTATAGGTGGTAGTATAGGTATAGGTGCAGGTACATGTATAGGTGGTAGTACAAAAACATACATAAGTACAGGTGCAGGCGCACATGGTATGGATTATTGTCTTACAACAAATGGATTGGTTAGATTCAGAGACATGATATATGTGCCAGATAGCAGCGAGCTCAAGAAGGTGATCTTGAGAGAGTTTCATATGAAACCTTATTCAGTTCACCCAGGTTATCAAAAGACATTGACTGAAGTGAACAAATTCTATTATTGGTCGAATTTGAAGAAGGATGTAGCAGAATTATGGCTAGGTGTTTTGATTTTCAGCATGTGAAGGCAAAGTGTAAGCACCCAGGTGGACTGCTACAACTGATCACAATTCCATAGTGGAAATAGGAGGTTATTTCCACGGATTTCATCACATGGTTTCCAAATACAGTGAGACAACATGATTCCATCATAGTTATCGTAGACATGTTGACAAAGGTTGCACATTTCATTCTAGTGAAGTCTACATTCTCAGCTAGCGATGTAACAGATGTATGCATCACAGACGTGGTCAGGTTGCCTGGTGTTCTGTTGAGGGCCCTGAAATCGGGTCAACAACAAGGGGGATACCCACCCGGTCGGGAACCTGGTTGGCGGCTCCGTGCCCGTTTGGTGTAGCGGGTCCGACTGGGGATAACGGGACCAACTTCCCGATCTAATGGGTGTGTGTGTGTAGAGTTTGGTGATGTGTGTGTGTGTGTGGAATATGATAATGAAAATCTGGAATTATTTCTAAGCTAATTTAATTCTAAACTCTGAGACTGAATTTTATACTACTTTAATCTATCAATAACAACACATCTAATCTACGCTAACCCGGGATAGAACTTTTTCCATTATGCGATCTAGAAAGATTTCACACAATAACTGGTAATGAAGATTATTCAGCTATTATGAGAATATAAATCAATTAAGATGAACCATCCTGCATAAAAAGTTAAGCAAAACGGTTGTGAACAACATATCGCATAATCAGTTATTCATGTATTAAGCACAAATCAATGACTCCACCGTACAAAAGTGCCAAATGGTAGTCAACTCATTCATACATTAACATATAAACAACATCAGCTTTATATTACTCTAAGAATGTGAGCAGAAATTCGTCAAGAGATAAAAGTACCATTTATGACTGATTTTATACTCACAGACCTTAAGCAATAACGATCTATTTCTACTTACTTCTAATGCCTACTAAGAGTACAGAAGTGCAACATCAGTAGCAGGTATTAAAATTCAAACATAAATAAATCTCGATCCGTCCATTCATCAAAAACCCCCTCCGAGGGTGCAAAAGTGCATGTTCCGAGGACAAGTTTTTTGACAAATTTCCGGACCCTTCTCCAATGCAACGAGAAGGGTTAAATACTACTAACCGGCTAATTTTAATTACACAAATTTAGGGAACGGCTTCAAATGACCGCCCTTTTACTAAAACAAATTTATTTCTAAAAATTGAATCTAATTTCTAACCATTTTTGTATCTGCTCCTTAGTGCTGTAAGCGATGCGCTGTTCGCCGTAAAAGAGTCGGCTACTTGTCCTTTCCTTTTGTTCGAGCTTGATAATTAGAAATAACAAGATCTGGCACCTCTTTCTCACAAACTAGAAGATATTTTTGAAAGTGTTCTTCTGGAGGAGTGTCTTCACGGCGTATATACTCAGTACAACTCAAATTTCTTTCAAACTGATTGTGTTGTTGCTATTTTGGTTTCCGGCCGTGCGAATGACTCAATGAGCTGGGGATTTTGTTGCCTGAACGATTTTCTCAATTGAAACTTATTTCCATTCTTTGTTCCAGGCTTTTCTGAGACGTCTTTCCCCTTAAGCGTTTTTCTTTTTGCTTTACCCAATTTGGGACTCAGGATCTTTCATAAACGCTTTGCTTTTGTGCGTCTTTGACTCTGAGTCCTGGATAGCCTATTTCCATCAGCATTTGTTGAGTGATACTCTGGAATCCGCGGCCCTGCTGTATGCGGTATCCATCTGCTAAGTCATCTCCTCTCTGTTCTTCTAGCTCTGGCGCTTTTCCTTAGATGTTTCGTGCATATAGATTTATATCAGTTGCTGACTTATAGTTCACGTAAACGAAAAGAGACAGAAGAAAAGATTGACATGAAAGCAATTAAGTTTTAATGAACGCATAATCATGTCACCCATTATGACTTGACTCTTCAAAAAATGCAACATAATCATCTTTAGATACACAGGCGTACAATTATTAATTTCCCGTAAGGTGCGCGCCTAATATTGGGCTCACAGATCATGCCGAGGAATGCCTGTGACGAATGGCTTCTACGATTTGCATCGCAGCGTCAAAGATTGCGATGTAAATAAGTGGTATCGCAGCAATTGATGGTCTCATTCGTCGCAAACCATAGATCGCAGGTCGCCGATATGCATGGTCGCAAATCGCATATCGCAAAATCGCAAGGTCGCAAGGTTTTCGCTTTGTCACTTTGTGCTGCTTATGCGACATTGCGACGTGCGACGTCGCATATCGGCCGTCGGCGGTTCTTTAGGTTTTCCCTTTTTGAGCGCTTTTAATGCACGCGGTGCGATGAGTTCTCGCGTCGCTCCCTTTCAGTGTATTTATGCGCTTTGGGAGAGCGTCTCTTCTTCCTTTGCGACGCGATACAACTCTTAGGAAGTTAATACAAAAGATTTTTCAAACAATTTTTTTTTGGATTTTTGGTTAAGGGTCCCCCTTTGCTTGATGTTATTACTAATATCAAACAAAGAGGGGGGTTGTTGGTGACCACAACAATGGCGATTCACTGTGAAGAACCAGTTATCTCTGCATTTCTATTGACCGTTCACTTCCGAAACAACAATTTTTTTTTATTTTTTATTTTTTTTTTTTTTTTTTTTTTTTTTTTTTTTTTTTATGTCTAAATTTTGTTATGGACAGATAGAGTAGATTACCCCTCACCTTGTCAATGATATTTTGTCTCAACCCTTTTTATATCCCAATTGCTTTCTCTTGCATTCGCATCAGACATTACTTGGTCTTGATTAAAGATAAAATAAGGTCTTCTCTGTGTACTGGCTTAAAAGTTTGCTCATTTGTCGTAGGTAGAGCCTCTGCTGCCCGCAAGCGTCCATAGCCTCGACAGGGTTACCATGTTATCCAGAAATGATCCTTTTTCCTGTTTGAGGTTATTCGCAACATTCCAGAGAAAAATCCTTTTTGTCACACTTTTCCTTTTTTAATTCTCTAAAGAACAATGTCTTGGTTTGGTGGCCAAATTATGACACAGTCATTCACTTGATTTACACTTTTGCTGAACAAGCCGGCTCGTGATGAGACCTCTTGTCTTTTGATTGCAACAATCTTAAGTCATTGCCCTGTTTTGATAGACAGTATTGGCAAAGTCAGCAAGTTATAATATCTGTGATCATGATAAGCCGGCTCGTGATGAGATCTCTTATTCTTTGAGATATAGTGTTTTCCTTGGATTGTTTCTCTGAATGCTGTAATTTCCTTTTAGCAGGGAGGAAGTCATTGTTTTTCCTTAAGAAAGCTCTGGACGACAATAATAGAGTTTTTGAAAACAACAGTTTTGCAGAGAATGCTTATTTTATTATTGATGATACCTTTCATGGTGCTGATACGAAACAATTCTTTTACCAAAGGTTTCTTTTGTCAAAGTTTTTTTTAGAGGTTGAAACGAGTATCGTAATCAAAGTGAACTTAACTCTATTTGTCAATAATAGAATTCAGATTTTCAAAAAAAAATTGCTATTTGTACAAGCGAAATCAAAATATGATAGAGAATTGGCGTGCTCTTTCATGAATCCTTTTTAAATGATCATTTACAATGGGTTTTATTCATAAGAAGAGAAAAACAAAACAAAATAAAAACTAAAAACTAAATCTATCCTACAAAAATTAGAAGAATTCTCTTCTATGGAAAATATAATTTAAGAATCAGTCCATTGACAGGTAGAGAATCTCTCCTACCTGCCAGATCTTGCAACACGAATGTAGACGGGCCTATGACTTCTACAATCTGAAAAGGGCCAAGCCATAGCTTTTGAAATTTCGTATGTTTGCCCTTTTCTTCATGAGCCTTATCCCATTTCAAAACTAAATCACCCATATGAAAGTTTTTTCTGGTTATGATGCTTGAGTCAAAAGAAGATTTTATTAGCGCTTGGTGATGAGCATGGGTTTTCTTAGCTTGTTCTCTTTGTTCTTCTAGTTTGATTATTTCCATTTGTCTTAATTGTAAAGAGGAAGTAGATACTTCATCGATATATTGCACTAAAGACAAAGAGGGAATGACTAGGTGAGTCGGAAGAACCACTTCTCTCCCATAAACTAAATTAAAGGGAGAAGTGCCAATTGAAGCTTTCTTTGTGATTCTATCAGCCCATAAAGCATTTACCAGTGCTTTGTGCCAATTCTTTTGGTTTTGGTCGACTGTTCTTTTGATAATTCTGATTAGGTTCTTGTTTGTTGATTCAGCCAATCCATTACCTTGCAGATAGTAGTTGGCAGAATATTTCAGTTTGAACCCTCTTTTAAGCGCAAACTCAGTCATAGTATTTCCAGAAAAATATGAAGCGTTATCAAACATTAATGCTGTCGGCAATCCAAACCTAGTGATGATAAATTGATCTATGAATTCAATAATATTTTCAGAATGAACTTTCTTGAGAGGAACTGCTTCTACCCATTTGGTAAAATAATCAGTTGCCGTAAGGATATACTTATGCTGCTTAGAAGAGTGAGGAACGATCTCACCTATTATATCCAAGCCCCATTGACTGAATGGTTGGTCGATGTTGACTGGTTGTAGCGGCATGGACGGTTTCCTTTGTTTTCCTGCAGCAGTCTGGCAGACTTGGCATTTCCTTACATGATTGTATGAGTCTTTGAACAGCGTGGGCCAATAATATCCTGCACGCAAGATCTTATGTGCAGTCGCATCTCCGGCATAGTGTCCACCCGCTGGTCCATCGTGGAGTTCCTGCAAAACCTTTTCGGCTTCAGTTTTCTCAAGACACCTAAGAAGCACAGAATCGTAATTCCTTTTAAACAAGACATCATTTATGAGCTGGTATTGTTTAGCTTTTAATCTCAGAGCTCTTTTCTTGGTATGATCCAGACGTGATGGAGCATACCCGTTCTTAAGAAAATAAATGGTGTCAGCATATGATGATTCTGCATCGTTTAGGCTTACCTCATGTTAACGCCCAGGTTGTTCCCTTTGACTCTAAGGGAATACGGCCGGGGTAACCACTAACCAGTCTTTGGATTGCAGTTTCTAGCCAAACTGTAATCAGAGAGGGCTCTCTCTTTATGATTTGTCTCTGTTTTGAAATGATTTTAGGCTAGCTATGATTTCAGGTTTGTTTAAGGTCTTTGTTGGATGATAATTTTAGTCAAGATACTTATGCATTTTCCAGGGTGTTCTAGTCCATTGGGCAATGGAGTCAGTGGTCCTTTAGTTCTTTGATATGCTGCTTTGATACAGTGGTAATGCTGCAGAGCCAGTTTAGTGTCTGAGAAATAATGATGTGATACTGTAATTAGATGTGATGTGTTTCAGGTAAGGAAAGGCAATTAAGAATCTTTCACTTAAATGATCATGGAGAAAACAGTGAGAATGTTGATCTAGAAGCAGTAAAGAATTTCTAAATAACATTCATATTTATGGAATCAGCGAAACATGAGAGATTAAGAATTCATGTTCATGGCTAATTCTGAAGAAAACATATACAACAGTAAAGATTGAGCACTAAGTGTCATCAAAACATGTCCAGCACTATTCTTTTACTATACTGCTAGTTCAGTAAAACATGAGTGTGTATTGATAAACATAAGAAGACAAAACAGAGTGTGAAGAAAGACTTATTATTCCATCAGACAGCAAAGGAATTCTGCACCAGTACGCATGGCATCAACATGACATCAGATGTTTCAGGAAATCACTGAGCCGGCCCTTTGTATTAGATAATTTTGAAAGTGTCAAATACATTTGTCTCATAGAGAAAATTACCAACCCCTTATGAGTTACTCAGGGGAGTTTATATACAAAATTTACATCAAAAATATCAACGAATGAGTTAATATCTCATTTATGATATGCTAATATCCGGAATGCAGTAGCTGAAGGAGTGAATGCTGCAGTAATTCCTTAATTCTTCAGCTGTCAAAATAGTCAGAAGATATTTGGACTTTATGGCTGTTAGAGTCGGTTGGAGATGTGCTGTTCAAAACTTGGCTAGTTGTCATCATCTATGTGATGAGTCACTTTTTAGCTGCTTTTAAATGCTAACCCTTTTCTGCTGTTTGTCTTCTAGTGACCTGGAGTTGGCAGTGGCCGAATGACTAAAGCTACCGTGGCAAAATCTGGAGCATTGCCTGCCACCAATCCTCCTTAGGCATTTGATGTCTCTGAATTTTTATTAAGGTCTCATCGGCCTCTGTATACCGCCAAAAGTTAGGAGGAGTTTCAAACAGATGGTTTGCCTCATTTTCAATGAAGAATAGGCCTTCAAGTTTAGTGTACAAGCTCTGTCCTGTTGGAGGCCCTGTTTGCTCAGGAGTACTGCCAGATGCAGTGATTTGATTTTCAATATAAGTAGCCATCCTGTTGGTAAATTGATCTCTGGTGATCAATCTCCCTGTGATGCTTAGTAGGCTGGGCAGTCCCTTTGCTTGCAGCATCCCCATTTTGAGTTTATACTCCTCCACCTCAGCCTGTATTTCATAGCATTTTCTCTCCACAGTTTGCACATAATTTCTGAGAGTTAGCACCTTTTTAGCTGTGAGGATGGCCTCTGTTCTGTTGTTGATGCCAATGGCTGCCAGCTCCTCTTTGTCTTGCCCGTTCAAAAAATCTATCAGTCTGTTTTCCTGCTCAGGTCTGTTTCCCAGCACTGTTTTGGCCCTCTGGATTTCTGTCTGTGCTTGGCCAATCAAATCCATTTGCTCATGGATTGTTTTGATGGATTTCCATTGTTTGGTGATAGTTTGGCCAATCTTACCCCATAAAATTCTTTTTATGTCGGCCATGGCACTTTCCAGATTTAGCTCCTTCTCCAGGGCCTTTATTTTGTCATTTAGGGCCTTTATTTCTCTGCCCTGTTCTTTGATTTGTCATACTTGGCATCCAGTTCTGCCAATTTTTCCTTGGCCTTCTTTATCTCATTTTCCTGGAGCTCCATTTCCTTGATGGCATTAGTTAATTCTTCTATGCTTGCACTGGCATCTGGGGCCGTTGTTGTTCCTGTTGCTTTTGATGTGGGGGCCACTACTGCCCCTGTAGTTGTTGCTGTTGTTGAAGTTGTTGGAGGAGCTTGGGATGTGGATTCTCCCTGTTTATCTTGTAGTGCTCCTTCTAGCTCTTTCTCCAGATCGAGGACCTTCTGATTCAGCTGCATGATGAGGTCCAGTTGTTCATCAACCTGCTTTTCCTTTTGTAGCTCTGCTGTCTGAGGGTGTTCTGTGGGCAGCAGCTTTAACCTCTTCTTTAGTGCATTGAGGTCATCCTCCTTTTTCTTCATAAGGGCCCTTACACCCTTTGGATCCTTAGGATCATGTCCTAGGTCTATGATAATGTCCTCCAAAGATTTTATTCTGTTATCTTTGGCCAGGGAGGACATTCTCTCAAAATCCAACTGAGTGTTGGTATTTTTGAGTGACTCCTTCAGTTCATGGGCCATGGTTGCCTTCTCCACCAAGGTTGCATAGACCATTTCTCCAGTCTGTTTGTGGAGTTCAATTTGGTCCATGGGGTGGATGTCCTTTGCCCTTACCTCCACCCTTGTCTTCACAAAATCTGCAGCTGATCTCGGCTGCGGTACTGTAGGCCTGAAATGACTTAATATCATTTTTTCTTCTTTATTGTCATATACAGACATTAATCTTTCTTGCTGGGCTGGTGTAGCATTCATAAATTGTTTGTACACCTCCACTCTTAGCAAATCATTCTCTGCCTTGATTTGCTTAAAAGAAGCCTTAGTGCTTTTAGGCTTCTTGCTTTGCTGAGAAGAGGATGACACCTCCAAACCAAGTTGCAGGCCTTGCTCCTGTTGGAATGAGCTGGTACCAGTGTGCTGGCTTGCTTCCCTGTCTTTCCTTGAACTGTCAAGGAATTCCTCAGTGATGTCTTCAACTTCTGGGGAGTCAGCCCTTTGCCTTTTGGTCTCTGGCTGATGGGAGGATCCACTAATAGGAGTGGACTCTTCTCTGTCTCTTTTAGTACCCCTCTCCTCATGTGCTGGGGTCTGCAAAATTGGTGCTATTAGTGGCTCAGTTTGTGGAGGAGGAGTTTGCTCTTGCTGCTATTCTGTTTGCTCCTCCCTCTGCAGCTCATTTTGCTGTTCAGTTTGCTGCTCAGTTGAAGGGGCAGCCTTCTCTTTCACTGCTTCCTCTTCAGCACCCATTATTCCTTTTCCTTTGTCTAAGCCTGGTGCTGCTGTAGAAGATGCTTGTGTGGCTGGTGCAGTCCTTGAGGTCGAGGTCCCTTCTCCTGCTGAATGAGGCCGTTTGAAGGGTACCTGCTACACAGAGTCTAGGTCAAGAGTCTTTTCTAATTCCTTGACATTCTTTATCATCATTTCTTCTTCAGTTAATTTGTCAACTATAGAATCCTGTAGCCATTCCTGCTGGTTGGCATATTTTTCAATATGGGGATAGCTGCAATGCTTAATGCCTACTAGCCTGTACTTGACTCTCCTAGTAGAAATGAAGCCTTCAGGGTCATAAGGGACCCACCGAAAACTATATGACAGCTGGTATTTGTCTTTGAGGATCTGGTCAGCCTCTTCCCAACCTTCCTTTTTATTCATGATGAAAGGGCCCAGCTGATGTTTGAACTTGAGGTGGGCTTTCTTTTTGGAGCTTTGGAAGTGGGTAAGGTCAGACTGAATCAGCTGCCTATAATACTCAAGGGCAAATATCCTCATAGGCACATATTTTGGGAGCCTGAATGGACAAAGCTCACAGCCATACACTCTGATGACTGTATGATCCTCATATAGGTACCAATCACCTATTTTGGACTTCTTGGAAAGCTGCAAAGCTTTCTGTATTTCAGTTGATATTCTGGGAGGAGGAGCCCTCATCAACAAGCAGGAGACAGGGTATACAAACTGGTCAATAAACTCACAATAGGAATAAGGTGAATTTTGGACCAGGTGATAGACAGATGTCCAGAAGATGACAAATCTTCTTTCCCCTCTATAATCCAGCTTTTTGATGTAGCATGGAAAAACCTAGGACTGATAATACATGAAAAGATGGTAGATGTAAGAGGAGTACTTGAAGACACCCTGTCTGTCCACTTTGCTCAACTGATCATGAATTTTGTTAGCTATGAACTTAGCAAAGTTAAACTTGCGGGCAGGGGGCTGGCCTAGACTATAAACAGATAACAAAACCAGCATTGTTCCATCCACATGCTCACTGGTTCTGTACCCGAGCACATAAGAGATCATATCTAGTAGTAGTCTGCCTGTTTCTGTAAAGGAGACATCCATATAGGGAGGTGGCCCTGCAGGCTGGCATTCAGGTTTCATGAATGTCCTGGTGACATTCTGAATCTCCTCACTAGTCATTTTGGCAGCAGCATCCAGCAGATAATTCATGGAAAAGGGAAATAACAGCTCAGTCTGGTCAAAGTGGAGCATTTTATTAATGGATTCAGGATTGATGTGAAAGAGGATGCTCCCAGATGGAGACTTAATGGCTCTCTGCTGCACATCATAGTTTTCAGCACATAGGCGCACAATCTGAGGGAAAACATTGACAGAGGGGAGGCAGTAGTAAGGTAGGTTTGACTCCCATATCCCATAGGTGTCCTTGCCATTCAGATAGTCTTCTCTCAACTGCCTGAAGGTCTGCATGAAGTCCCTATTACCCAAAGAGTCTTCAATAAGGGAGTCCCTGTCAACAAGAGGCAAGGCCTCCAGGTCTTTGTTTGGTGCATTTAAAGGGGTAACATTGAGAGCTGTGGGTGCAGGGGCAGCCATTGTATAATCTGATTGTGAATAATGTAATTGCAGTGGTTTGCAAGGCTCCTCAGAGTTCAGTAATAGCCTCAATGTTGACAATGCTTGAACTCTTCTTCACAGTGAAAGAGGCCGGCTTGTTTCTGCAGGTTTTAGTAAATTCACAGGGGTTGTGAATTGTTAGGAATGATTTGCAGAGGGTGTACAGGATTTATTTTGGTTAATTTGCAGCTGGCCTATACTCGGCAAAAGGGAACAATGCCGAGCACCTCGAGGACAATTTTATGGTTCTGGTCCGTGGAACGACTGTTTCAATGTCGAATTATAGTTCAGGGGCAATGTAGGTTACTTTAGTTGACTCTCAGGTAGCAGACAGAGTTGAATTTAGGATTTTGACAAGTGTTCAATGGTGAATTACCAGAGAAATGGCATGCATGGGGCAAAACATGAGATTTACGGTGAATACCTGGATAAACGCTCGACAAGCCTGCGGGCCGAACCATGAAGGCTTTGTGGTAGTTGATTTGATGAGTTGGCCCGGTCGAAATTTCGAATTTGGAGGTCCAGAAGCGAGTTGGTGGTGAGGCAGCGACAAGAGTTCTTTGCAATTCGCTTTGAAAATGACACAAAACGACTATTTTGGGCGTTTATAACGACCAATTTGGCAAAAATAAGTAATTGGCGCCTTTCCGCCGATGACGTCAGCATGACGTCACGGCGGGCCCGGGTACGGGTGACGTGGACGCTGAGCTGGAGGCCAGCGTGCCTGGACGAGGTGGCAGGCGGATGTGGCGGCAGGGTCGCGTGGAGGGCCACGGGGCGCGGGGGCGGGCGGAAGGAACATGACGTCAGGATGGCGTGAGGGTGACGTGCGCCGGATGGGCGGTAACGGGGAGGCGGTAAGCGGGTTCCCCGCACCACCTTTGGGCAAAGGCGGTATCGGGGAGGGGGGCTCCGAACAACCCCCCCGCCTGCCACGCGTCCAGGGTACGGCGCCCAAAACCACTTTCCCCGGACGCTAAAGGTCGGCAGGTCGGGGAGCGCAAATGACCGCCCACCGTTAGATCTTGGGCGGCAGGGATCGGACGGCTGGCGGGTCCTCCGACGGATCGTGCAGGTTGGGGGGTCCCGCCGGTTTATTTAAATATTCAATTAAATACCTTCGGCGGAAAACTTTAGGATTGTGGGTTTTCGTGGGTTTTTGGGGTTAATTTGTGAAAAAGGGTTTATGGAGGGTTTTTAGCAGAGGTGAGGTTTGGGCTGATGGAGAGGTTATTGCTCTTAACCAGGGGTTAGAGTAATCCCTTGACAGGGTTGAGCATAGTCCCAGGTGGACTAAAGTCTCCCTTAGACAGACATATTTAGCTATAATGCTAAAAGGAGGATATTTATAGAGTGCTTGGGGGTTTATACACCATGGTGTTAATAATACTAGGGAAAGGGTGACATAGGGGATTTACATAATAGAGTTAGAGTTAATATGGGGGAAAATGTGAATGAGGGGGAAAATCACTAAGTTTATTTGAAACTTACTCAGTTTAGGGAGTAGATCAAAATGAAAAGAATTTTTAGACAAGAAATGTGGCTTTTCAATGAGTAAAACCACCATCAAACCTCAAGTTTTTCTAAGCATTTCAATTGATGAGGGGATGTTAGTAATGAGTGGGGAAAGGGGTAATTGGGAAGTTAGACATGCTTCTTTGTTTTTCTTTTCTCATCTTGACCATCAAGGTTAAATCTAAAATGAATACCACTTCTGCAACCCCATCTACTTACCCCACTACTTTGCCTAGCATTTTTTGTTTCTTCTTGGAGGGTGCACTTAGGCTTGCAGACCCTTACTTGCCTTTTCTTTTCTTTGGCTTTTCCTTTTGTTTTTTCTATCTACTTCTACCCTTATTTCTTCCAAGGTCCCAGATTAAGCTGTTGGGAGCCTTTCTTCTCTACCTAAACTACTTGTCTGCCAAGATTAAACAGTTTGGACAGACTTCTTTCTCTATTCTACAACTGAAAATTTAAAACATGACATGATCCAGATTAGACTGTTGGACCATCCATCAAAATTTAAGTCCATACCAAGCTATAAGCACAGATTGTATTCTCTTGGAAATATGTGATCTTTGAATCATCAAAGCAGAGCATATTTGGACCTTTTCAGTGCCAATCATGAAATATGAACCCTATTGGTATAGGTAGCTAACAGTGGCTCCACATGGGGATGGTGTTTCATTTGAAAGATCAAGAATAGCAGGTCAGATTTCCTTGCTCCTTGACTGCTCTTGCCAATCTTGCAGTTTGCTGCTTTGGAATGCCAAAATTGTGTGCTTCTCTTCTTGGTAGACCTCTGATTCTATTCACCTTGTGCTGGTAGTTAATCAAACTTGAGAAACTGCATTTTTACATTTTAACAGAAAGTAATATATACATTTGGATATGTACAATGGAAACTCAGGCTGTACTTATGGATGGTAGTCAAAATAGTGCTTCAGCATCCTGCCATTCACAGGACCTTCATCCAAGTCAGTTTCATTTAGACTTTTAAGGAAATAAGTATTGTTTCCTTGCACTGCTTGGACAGCATATGGTCCTCTCCAAAGGGAATCAAATTTTCCATGTTTTCCTTTATCCTCTCTTCTTGCATCCCACTTGAGGACTTTGTCTCCAATGCTGAAATCTTCTGCCTTAGTTCTTCTATCAAAAGCCTTCTTTAATTTTTCTTGTAGAACTTGAACTCTGCTGAAAACTTGGTCTCTAGTTTGCTGTAAACATATGATTTGATTGATTCTTCTTTGCATATCATTTGGTTCAGCTTGGCTTTCTTGAAGAAGTTTCATAACAGGAACTCCTAGTGATGAAGGAAATTTGGCCTCTAATCCATAAACCAACTCATATGGGCTGGTCCCAATTGATCTTTTGGTTGTTAGTCTATCTGCCCATAGGGCGTTCACAAGCTTCTTATGCCAGTTCTTTTTGTTCTCTTCTAGCACTTTCTTTATGATGTTTACCAGACTTTTATTTGATGACTCAACAAGGCCATTTCCTTGGGGATAGTATGCAGTAGAATGGCCCAAGGTGATGTGAAATTTATGGCAGAAGTTCACCATCTTCTTGGATCTGAAAGCTGTAGCATTGTCTGTTATAATTTTGTCAGGACAGCCAAATCTAGCCAATATGTTGTTCTCCAAGAACTGAATGATAGTGGAATCATTTGCTTGTCTGCATGGAACAGCTTCAATCCACTTAGTGAAGTAGTCTGTGGCTGTTAAGATCCATCTATGTTGGCCTGAAGATGAGGGATGAATTTCCCCAATGAAATCCAAGCCCCATTGTTGAAAAGGTCTCTCTGTTGCAATAGGCCTTAAGGGAAGTGGCAGCAACTGTCTCTTTCCCTCAAACACTTGACATTTATGACATGAGGTAGTGAATTTCTTGACATCAGAGAACATGGTGGGCCAGTAGTACCCAGCTCTTAGTATTTTATCCACAGTGGACTTCCAATACAAGTGTCCACCACAGTCACCTGCATGAAATTCCTTTATGATATTGTCAGTTTCATTCTCAATTAGGCGATTTAGCAATATTCCTTCATGGTTTTTCCACAATAAATTTCCATCCATAACACAGAATTTAGAAGCTTTCATTTTTAGGAACCTACATTTAGTTTTGGACAATCCTGGGGGAGCGCACAGGTTTTGCAATACATAACATATATCAGAGTACCAAGGGGATTGTTCAAAGGCTACATTGATCTTTGGAGTCACCAGCTCCGGTTCACTGTCCAGCTGGTTAATGTCTAAGGCTTGGAAATTTGCTTCTGTCATTAATTTGGCCAAGCCTTGCCCTTTTATCAGTTTTGTAGGTTTTATCTCAATATCAAATTCCAAGATGTTGGCAATCCACTTTCCTCTTCTGCCCTCTAAATTTTCTTGGGTGAGAATGTCTTTGACAATAGGACTTGGTACATAAGCTATAACATGGGAGTATAGGATGTAAATCCTAAAGTCTTTAATGGCTTTGACCAAAGCATAAGCTTGCTTTTCCATGATTTGATACTTCAGGGGTGCATCTCTAAGAGCTTTACTAAAGAAAGCAATTGGCTTCTCATTTCCTTGGTCATCTTTTTGCAACAAAACAGCAGCAATAGTATGCTGGGAGGCAAAAGAGAAAATGATAAATTCTCTGTCAAACTGAGGATTGGTCAGCACTGGGGTTTGGGTAAGGGCCAGTTTTATACCTTCAAAGGCTTGATTGGCTTCAACAGTCCATTTGACTTTTGAATCCTTTTTTAGCATGTTATTTAATAATCTGATTAGTTCTGCTAAGTTTGGGATAAACCTTCTCAAGAAATTGATTTTTCCCAAGAATCCTTGCAACTCTTTGACATTTCTTGGGTGGGGCATTTGTAGGATAGCCTGTATCCTATCTGGGTCAATTCTAATGCCGTCTTTAGAAATGATGTGGCCCAATAGCTTACCTTCCTCTAAACCAAACAGGGATTTTTTGGGATTCAAGGAAATTCCATATTTTCTGCATTTTAGGAAGATCTGTCTCAAATGTTTTATATGTTCTTGGTCTGATTTTGAGAAAGGTGTAAGGTCATCTAGGTAAATGACAAGGAAGTCATGAATCTCTTTGGAAAAAGCAATATCCACTGCTCTTTGAAAATTTGCCCCTGCATTTTTCAATCCAAAAGGCATCTTTACATATTTGAAAGTTCCCCATGGGGTAGTGAATGTTGTTTTGTCTTGATCATCAGGGTGCACCAGGATTTGATTGAAGCCTGAAAATCCATCCAGTAATGAGATCCTTGAGGCCCCTACCACTCTTTGGAGAATGTGATCCATCTTGGGTAATGGATAGTTGTCTTTGAGGGATACTTGGTTCAGATTTCTTAAGTCCACACACAGCCTAATTTCACCAGTCTTCTTCCTTGTAGGGACTAAGTTGGAGATCCATTCAGAGAATCTGATTGGTGCTATGATGCCAGCCTTGAACATTTTCTGTACCTCTTGTTCCATTGTTGGGAGAAGCATAGGATTGATTCTCCTCAATTTTTTTTTAAAGGGCTTTTGATCAGGTTTGAGAGGGATTGTATGCTGGATAACAGAGGTGTCATAGGACTTTAGGTCCTCATAACTCCATGCAAAGACGTCCTGGAACTCTTTAAAGAGGTCAATGTATTTAGGCTTTTGGTCAGGAGGTAAAGAAGCAGACAATTTAATTATTTTGGGTTTGTCAGTTGTACCTATGTTGCATTCTTCAATGGCTGCATTTAAGGGCTGCATTTTTGGTTTTCCGGGGATATCATTTGAGTCAAAGATGTCTTCTAGTGGAGTTAGGCCTGTTGGTAGAAAATTGTCTTTCAGCTGTATGATTTCAGTTTCAGCAGTGGCCACTTCCTCACAATTGATTGATTGAATTTGCTGAATGTTGTCTTTGTTGAAAATAGTTGGATTTAGCATTTGTTTTGCTGTTCTAGGTGATATTGGGTGAGTAATCTGTTGAAACTGTATTTGTGATGGACTTGCTCTTGCAAGTATTTGTGATTGACTTGCTGTATCAGTGTCAATATTTAATCCTGCAAATTCTTGCTGCAGAGTTAAAAAATGGTTTATTTTCTTGTCATCCTCAAATACTTGCCAATCATTAACATTGTTTGGAATGGAGGGTCTGCGTTTTACCTCAGCTGTAAAACAATGATGGGGCTCAAAAGGCAGCTTGCAGGTACTTGCAAAGGTGGCTAAACTATGAGCATGTAGATTGTGGGTTCTAGGAATTTTAGTGATTTGGAATTCAGAGAAAAAGTTTAGTACCTCAGCAATAGCAGACCTATAAGTCCTTAGTCTTTTGTCATTGGTGACAAAGTTTCCCTTCACTTGTTGAATAACTAAATCTGAATCACCCATGATTGAAACCCTGACAGCTTGTAAGAACTTTACTAACTTGAGGCCTAGTAAAAGAGCTTCATATTCTGCCATGTTATTAGTACATCTGAAGTTCAATCTATAGGCTCTGCCTTCTGCATGACTATTTTCTTTATTGTGTACCCAAACTCCAGCTCCTGCCCCTAACTTGTTGACTGAGCCATCAAATTCAAGGAACCATAGAATATCCTGATGGGAAGGAGATTTAATGATCTGTTCATGGGCTGGCAATGTGAGTAGAAGTTGTGGTTTTTCATCTAGCTTGTCTTCTAGGACAGTTTCATCATTTGATTGGGTATGCTTGATATTTAGAACAACAACAGTATCTAGTGTTTGATTGACTGTTGTTTTATGGGTGGTAATTTTTTCATTTGAGTCTTCCTCCGGTATGAGTATCTTGGTTTCAACCTCACCTTTTGAGGGAGTTGTGTTGTCATTGAAGAGAATGTATGAGTCTATGTCTGAATGGACAACATATATGGGAAAGTTTTGAGGCTTTTCTTCACTGATGACCATATATTTCATGAGTGTTTCTCTGTACAGTCTTTTTGGTTGCCCAAAAACAGAGATGGTGGCATATGACATGTCTAATTGTAGGGAACCTTGGAGTTTAGCTCCCCATGATCTTGATAACAACATCCCATACTTAGGTGGGATATCAGCAACTACCACATCCATTAGGATTGTTTTGTTTGGGTATTGAACCAGAGACACACATAAGTATTTTATGAGACCTAAACACTTGACTTGGCTGGAGTCAAAGGAAAACAGGTCCTTGTATGGTCTTGTTATGTCTAGATTCAATCTCTCCATGACTGCTTTTGGCATGAGATTGTGAGAGGCACCTGAGTCAAACATTTCATTATGTAGTATTTTATCATGAATGTGTAAGCTGACATAAAAAGGTAATACCCCTGTGGCTACCGTTTTTCCATCCACTTCCGGGCCAAACAGTAATTCTGGGGTGTCATCCAGCACATTGACATCATCTTTGTTGCTAGTGAGTTGAAGGGACTTTTTGATCTGTAGTTTATAGATGTCATGCTTGGCTAGTTCTGAGAGAGGAATTGCTATCTTTAGTTTGCCAATTTCTGTTTCTAGGTCAAAAGGTTTTTCAGATTGGGTCTTGGGGTTATGGATAACAGTCCTTTCCTTGTTCATTAAATCTTCTTCTTGATTTTTATCTTGGCTTTGGGACTTGCCTCTTTTACTCATCTCTTGGGGAGTGACATTCAAATTAGGCTGAGAAGGTGAAGTGGCCACAGGCTGCTGTTTTAAGGACAGTGGTTCAGTGATCTCTTCAATAATCACTTCTTCTACAGGTGAATTTGTTTTGTCATTAGTTTCTGTGACTATGGCTCTTTTAGGCTGCTGATTATCCTTTATCTTTTCAGGCTGATTTACATTCACAGTTCTGCTCCTTAGCTTGTACTGTTTATGGACTTCATAGACAGCAGTATCATAGCCTTGTTTGAAGTCAAAGGATTCACCTGATTTAGTTTGGAACAGTTTGATTTCATCATCCTCATGATCTTCTTGTGTTAAGAAAACTTGACTTTCACCATCTAGACCCATTAAATTAATCTCAGGATCTTCATTGGGCTCTATTGATGTGGAAGTTTCTGCATAATTTTCTTGGAAAGGGGGTCTTATGTCTTGGTCAGCACTGGCCTTGCCAACATTTGGGTTTTGAGTTCTCCTAAAATTTGGATTCCTAGGAGGGTTTTTTTGTGGTGCTTCCCATGATGATTTTCTTTCAACCGATTCCACTCTATCACCCAATCTTTTCATTCCAGTGAGAATTGCATCTAGCTTTTGATCAAAGGTAGAGGGTTCCTCTTTGAAAGCAGTCCTCTTTTCCAACCTTGCCCTGTTTCTTTTGGCAATTAGGTTGGCTTCCACTGTGACAGCAACCCTTTGGGCTTCTGCAAGGGATTGAGGATCTCTTTCCTTCAACTGATAGGCCATGTCAGGGTCAAAACCATCAGGGAATTTGTACAGGGCTAAATCAGGAGGAGGTCTTAAATTTTGTGGAATCGCGTTATATACATTGTTAAATCTTGCACAATACTCCAAAATAGTCTCTTGGGGACCTCTTTTGATAGTGTCATACTCCCCAAGTATGTGCAGAGGATCTTTCTTCTTCTCCCATCTACTAGTAAAGGCTTGATATAGTTCATCAGGAGTTGTGATGGAATTTGCATTCAGGGACCTAAACCAAGTTCTTACATCCCCAGTTAGGCTTTGAACAAACATCCTCATTCTGACACTGTCATCATCTATTTCATAGGTCTCAAAATGGTCTTGCATCCTCTTAGCATGCTGGACAGCTGTCAGAGGGCCATTGGAGTCAAAATATGAGATTTTGGTTTGGTAATCTTGGGGTAGAGCTGCAACATTAGCTGGTATTTGCAAGGGTGCATACCTGTTAGCCATATTTACAGGGTTTAGAGGATTAACAGGGGTAGCTGGGATAATAGGAATAGTGGGTATCACTGGGGTGATAATTAGGGGTGAACCTAGAGTGTTGGTCAAGGGGATATGTGGAGTGGATGAAGATGTGAGAGGAGGACTCTGAGATGTGGATGGTGAACTAGGGGAACTAGGGGTAGACCGGAAAAGGACCTTGCATGGGGTAGAGATAAGGCTGGGATGATCTGAATCTGAGGTTAAATCAGCAGGCTGCTCCTGCCTTTGCTGCCTCTTAATGTTTCTAGGGATGGTATTTGGATTATCAACAATGATGGGTGGATTAGGGTCAGGATTTGCCCTGGTATGCCGTGGATTTTTCTTGGGAGCCAGCTTCTAACTGTTTTTTAGGATTTTTTAGGAAGTTTTTTATACTTGCAAGGACTGGATAAAGATTTTGGAATGGCTATATATATTTCAAAGCTGAGATGAAGACTCACTGAAAAAAGCTCTTCCCTAAAAGCTGTTTATGTAATACAGAAACAGTTTTGAAGGCCTCCTGACTGATTTCAGGCTCGATTTGCAGCTTTGAGAGATGTATAGAAATTGGAAAATCCTAAGAAGTCCCCAGTGGAGTCGCCATTTATGTTAACGCCCAGGTTGTTCCCTTTGACTCTAAGGGAATACGGCCAGGGTAACCACTAACCAGTCTTTGGATTGCAGTTTCTAGCCAAACTGTAATCAGAGAGGGCTCTCTCTTTATGATTTGTCTCTGTTTTGAAATGATTTTAGGCTAGCTATGAGTTCAGGTTTGTTTAAGGTCTTTGTTGGATGATAATTTTAGTCAAGATACTTATGCATTTTCCAGGGTGTTCTAGTCCATTGGGCAATGGAGTCAGTGGTCCTTTAGTTCTTTGATATGCTGCTTTGATACAGTGGTAATGCTGCAGAGCCAGTTTAGTGTCTGAGAAATAATGATGTGATACTGTAATTAGATGTGATGTGTTTCAGGTAAGGAAAGGCAATTAAGAATCTTTCACTTAAATGATCATGGAGAAAACAGTGAGAATGTTGATCTAGAAGCAGTAAAGAATTTCTAAATAACATTCATATTTATGGAATCAGCGAAACATGAGCGATTAAGAATTCATGTTCATCGCTAATTCTGAGGAAAACATATACAACAGTAAAGATTGAGCACTAGGTGTCATCAAAACATGTCCAGCACTATTCTTTTACTATACTGCTAGTTCAGTAAAACATGAGTGTGTATTGATAAACATCAGAAGACAAAACAGAGTTTGAAGAAAGACTTATTATTCCATCAGACAGCAAAGGAATTCTGCACCAGTATGCATGGCATCAACATGACATCAGATGTTTCAGGAAATCACTGAGCTCTTCTGGCCCTTTGTATTAGATAATTTTGAAAGTGTCAAATACATTTGTCTCATAGAGAAAATTACCAACCCCTTATGAGTTACTCAGGGGAGATTATATACAAAATTTACATCAAAAATATCAACGAATGAGTTAATATCTCATTTATGATATGCTAATCTCCGGAATGCAGTAGCTGAAGGAGTGAATGCTGCAGTAATTCCTTAATGCTTCAGCTGTCAAAATAGTCAGAAGATATTTGGACTTTATGGCTGTTAGAGTCGGTTGGAGATGCGCTGTTCAAAACTTGGCTAGCTGTCATCGTCTATGTGATGAGTCACTTTTTAGCTGCTTTTAAATGCTAACCCTTTTCTGCTGTTTGTCTTCTAGTGACCTGGAGCTGGCAGTGGCCGAATGAATGAAGCTACCGTGGCAAAATCTGGAGCATTGCCTGCCACCAATCCTCCTTAGGCATTTGATGTCTCTGAATTTTTATTAAGGTCTCATCGGCCTCTGTATACCGCCAAAAGTTAGGAGGAGTTTCAAACAGATGGTTTGCCTCATTTTCAATGAAGAATAGGCCTTCAAGTTTAGTGTACAAGCTCTGTCCTGTTGGAGGCCCTGTTTGCTCAGGAGTACTGCCAGATGCAGTGATTTGATTTTCAATATAAGTAGCCATCCTGTTGGTAAATTGATCTCTGGTGATCAATCTCCCTGTGCTGCTTAGTAGGCTGGGCAGTCCCTTTTCTTGCAGCATCCCCATTTTGAGTTTATACTCCTCCACCTCAGCCTGTATTTCATAGCATTTTCTCTCCACAGTTTGCACATAATTTCTGAGAGTTAGCACCTTTTTAGCTGTGAGGATGGCCTCTGTTCTGTTGTTGATGCCAATGGCTGCCAGCTCCTCTTTGTCTTGCCCGTTCAAAAAATCTATCAGTCTGTTTTCCTGCTCAGGTCTGTTTCCCAGCACTGTTTTGGCCCTCTGGATTTCTGTCTGTGCTTGGCCAATCAAATCCATTTGCTCATGGATTGTTTTGATGGATTTCCATTGTTTGGTGATAGTTTGGCCAATCTTACCCCATAAAATTCTTTTTATGTCGGCCATGGCACTTTCCAGATTTAGCTCCTTCTCCAGGGCCTTTATTTTATCCTTTAGGGCCTTTATTTCTCTGCCCTGTTCTGCTACAGTTACCTTTGATTTGTCATACTTGGCATCCAGTTCTGCCAATTTTTCCTTGGCCTTCTTTATCTCATTTGCCTGGAGCTCCATTTCCTTGATGGCATTAGTTAATTCTTCTATGCTTGCACTGGCATCTGGGGCCGTTGTTGTTCCTGCTGCTTTTGATGTGGGGGCCACTGCTGCCCCTGTAGTTGTTGCTGTTGTTGAAGTTGTTGGAGGAGCTTTGGATGTGGATTCTCCCTATTTATCTTGTAGTGCTCCTTCTAGCTCTTTCTCCAGATCGAGGACCTTCTGATTCAGCTGCATGATGAGGTCCAGTTGTTCATCAACCTACTTTTCCTTTTGTAGCTCTGCTGTCTGAGGGTGTTCTGTGGGCAGCAGCTTTAACCTCTTCTTTAGTGCATTGAGGTCATCCTCCTTTTTCTTCATAAGGGCCCTTACACCCTTTGGATCCTTAGGATCATGTCCTAGGTCTATGATAATGTCCTCCAAAGATTTTATTCTGTTATCTTTGGCCAGGGAGGACATTCTCTCAAAATCCAACTGAGTGTTGGTATTTTTGAGTGACTCCTTCAGTTCATGGGCCATGGTTGCCTTCTCCACCAAGTTTGCATAGACCATTTCTCCAGTCTGTTTGTGGAGTTCAATTTGGTCCATGGGGTGGATGTCCATTGCCCTTACCTCCACCCTTGTCTTCACAAAATCTGCAGCTGATCTCGGCTGCGGTACTGTAGGCCTGAAATGACTTAATATCATTTTTTCTTCTTTAATGTCATATACAGACATTAATCTTTCTTGCTGGGCTGGTGTAGCATTCATAAATTGTTTGTACACCTCCACTCTTAGCAAATCATTCTCTGCCTTGATTTGCTTAAAAGAAGCCTTAGTGCTTTTAGGCTTCTTGCTTTGCTGAGAAGAGGATGACACCTCCAAACCAAGTTGCAGGCCTTGCTCCTGTTGGAATGAGCTGGTACCAGTGTGCTGGCTTGCTTCCCTGTCTTTCCTTGAACTGTCAAGGAATTCCTCAGTGATGTCTTCAACTTCTGGGGAGTCAGCCCTTTGCCTTTTGGTCTCTGGCTGATGGGAGGATCCACTAATAGGAGTGGACTCTTCTCTGTCTCTTTTAGTACCCCTCTCCTCATGTGCTGGGGTCTGCAAAATTGGTGCTATTAGTGGCTCAGTTTGTGGAGGAGGAGTTTGCTCTTGCTGCTGTTCTGTTTGCTCCTCCCTCTGCAGCTCATTTTGCTGTTCAGTTTGCTGCTCAGTTGAAGGGGCAGCCTTCTCTTTCACTGCTTCCTCTTCAGCACCCATTATTCCTTTTCCTTTGTCTAAGCCTGGTGCTGCTGTAGAAGATGCTTGTGTGGCTGGTGCAGTCCTTGAGGTCGAGGTCCCTTCTCCTGCCGAATGAGGCCGTTTGAAGGGTACGTGCTGCACAGAGTCTAGGTCAAGAGTCTTTTCTAATTCCTTGACATTCTTTATCATCATTTCTTCTTCAGTTAATTTGTCAACTATAGAATCCTGTAGCCATTCCTGTTGGTTGGCATATTTTTCAATATGGGGATAACTGCAATGCTTAATGCCTACTAGCCTGTACTTGACTCTCCTAGTAGAAATGAAGCCTTCAGGGTCATAAGGGACCCACCGAAAACTATATGACAGCTGGTATTTGTCTTTGAGGATCTGGTCAGCCTCTTCCCAACCTTCCTTTTTATTCATGATGAAAGGGCCCAGCTGATGTTTGAACTTGAGGTGGGCTTTCTTTTTGGAGCTGTGGAAGTGGGTAAGGTCAGACTGAATCAGCTGCCTATAATACTCAAGGGCAAATATCCTCATAGGCACATATTTTGGGAGCCTGAATGGACAAAGCTCACAGCCATACACTCTGATGACTGTATGATCCTCATATAGGTACCAATCACCTATTTTGGACTTCTTGGAAAGCTGCAAAGCTTTCTGTATTTCAGTTGATATTCTGGGAGGAGGATCCCTCATCAACAAGCAGGAGACAGGGTATACAAACTGGTCAATAAACTCACAATAGGAATAAGGTGAATTTTGGACCAGGTGATAGACAGATGTCCAGAAGATGACAGATCTTCTTTCCCCTCTATAATCCAGCTTTTTGATGTAGCATGGAAAAACCTGGGATTGATAATACATGAAAAGATGGTAGATGTAAGAGGAGTACTTGAAGACACCCTGTCTGTCCACTTTGCTCAACTGATCATGAATTTTGTTAGCTATGAACTTAGCAAAGTTAAACTTGCGGGCAGGGGGCTGGCCTGGACTATAAACAGATAACAAAACCAGCATTGTTCCATCCACATGCTCACTGGTTCTGTACCCGAGCACATAAGAGATCATATCTAGTAGTAGTCTGCCTGTTTCTGTAAAGGAGACATCCATATAGGGAGGTGGCCCTGCAGGCTGGCATTCAGGTTTCATGAATGTCCTGGTGACATTCTGAATCTCCTCACTAGTCATTTTGGCAGCAACATCCAACAGATAATTCATGGAAAAGGGAAATAGCAGCTCAGTCTGGTCAAAGTGGAGCATTTTATTAATGGATTCAGGATTGATGTGAAAGAGGATGCTCCCAGATGGAGACTTAATGGCTCTCTGCTGCACATCATAGTTTTCAGCACATAGGCGCACAATCTGAGGGAAAACATTGACAGAGGGGAGGCAGTAGTAAGGTAGGTTTGACTCCCATATCCCATAGGTGTCCTTGCCATTCAGATAGTCTTCTCTCAACTGCCTGAAGGTCTGCATGAAGTCCCTGTTACCCACAAAGTCTTCAATAAGGGAGTCCCTGTCAACAAGAGGCAAGGCCTCCAGGTCTTTGTTTGGTGCATTTAAAGGGGTAACATTGAGAGTTGTGGGTGCAAGGGCAGCCATTGTATAATCTGATTGTGAATAATGTAATTGCAGTGGTTTGCAAGGCTCCTCAGAGTTCAGTAATAGCCTCAATGTTGACAATGCTTGAACTCTTCTTCACAGTGAAAGAGGCCGGCTTATTTCTGCAGGTTTTAGTAAATTCACAGGGGTTGTGAATTGTTAGGAATGATTTGCAGAGGGTGTACAGGATTTATTTTGGTTAATTTGCAGCTGGCCTGTACTCGGCAAAAGGGAACAATGCCGAGCACCTCGAGGACAATTTTATGGTTCTAGTCCGTGGAATGACTGTTTCAATGTCGAATTATAGTTCAGGGGCAATGTAGGTTACTTTAGTTGACTCTCAGGTAGCAAACAGAGTTGAATTTAGGATTTTGACAAGTGTTCAATGGTGAATTAGCAGAGAAATGGCATGCATGGGGCAAAACATGAGATTTACGGTGAATACCTGGATAAACGCTCGACAAGCCTGCGGGCCGAACCGTGAAGGCTTTGTGGTAGTTGATTTGATGAGTTGGCACGGTTGAAATTTCGAATTTGGAGGTCCGGAAGCGAGTTGGTGGTGAGGCAGCGACAAGAGTTCTTTGCAATTCGCTTTGAAAATGACACAAAACGGCTATTTTGGGCGTTTATAACGACCAATTTGGCAAAAATAAGTAGTTGGCGCCTTTCCGCCGATGATGTCAGCATGACGTCACGGCGGGCCCGGGTACGAGTGACGTGGATGCTGAGCTGGAGGCCAGCGTGCCTGGACGAGGTGGCAGGCGGATGTGGCGGCAGGGTCGTGTGGAGGGCCACGGGGCGTGGGGGTGGGCGGAAGGAACATGACGTCAGGATGGCGTGAGGGTGACGTGCGCCGGATGGGCGGTAACGGGGAGGCGGTAAGCGGGTTCCCCGCACCACCTTTGGGCAAAGGCGGTATCGGGGAGGGGGGTTCCGAACAACCCCCCCGCCTGCCACGCGTCCAGGGTACGGCGCCCAAAACCACTTTCCCCGGACGCTAAAGGTCGGCAGGTCGGGGAGCACAAATGACCGCCCACCGTTAGATCTTGGGCGGCAGGGATCGGACGGCTGGCGGGTCCTCCGACGGATCGTGCAGGTTGGGGGGTCCCGCCGGTTTATTTAAATATTCAATTAAATACTTTCGGCGGAAAACTTTAGGATTGTGGGTTTTCGTGGGTTTTTGGGGTTAATTTGTGAAAAGGGTTTATGGAGGGTTTTTAGCAGAGGTGAGGTTTGGGCTTATGGAGAGGTTATTGCTCTTAACCAGGGGTTAGAGTAATCCCTTGACAGGGTTGAGCATAGTCCCAGGTGGACTAAAGTCTCCCTTAGACAGACATATTTAGCTATAATGCTAAAAGGAGGATATTTATAGAGTGCTTGGGGGTTTATACACCATGGTGTTAATAATACTAGGGAAAGGGTGACATAGGGGATTTACATAATAGAGTTAGAGTTAATATGGGGGAAAATGTGAATGAGGGGGAAAATCACTAAGTTTATTTGAAACTTACTCAGTTTAGGGAGTAGATCAAAATGAAAAGAATTTTTAGACAAGAAATGTGGCTTTTCAATGAATAAAACCACCATCAAACCTCAAGTTTTTCTAAGCATTTCAATTGATGAGGGGATGTTAGTAATGAGTGGGGAAAGGGGTAATTGGGAAGTTAGACATGCTTCTTTGTTTTTCTTTTCTCATCTTGACCATCAAGGTTAAATCTGAAATGAATACCACTTCTGCAACCCCATCTACTTACCCCGCTACTTTGCCTAGCATTTTTTGTTTCTTCTTGGAGGGTGCACTTAGGCTTGCAGACCCTTACTTGCCTTTTCTTTTCTTTGGCTTTTCCTTTTGTTTTTTCTATCTACTTCTACCCTTATTTCTTCCAAGGTCCCAGATTAAGCTGTTGGGAGCCTTTCTTCTCTACCTAAACTACTTGTCTGCCAAGATTAAACAGTTTGGACAGACTTCTTTCTCTATTCTACAACTGAAAATTTAAAACATGACATGATCCAGATTAGACTGTTGGACCATCCATCAAAATTTAAGTCCATACCAAGCTATAAGCACAGATTGTATTCTCTTGGAAATATGTGATCTTTGAATCATCAAAGCAGAGCATATTTGGACCTTTTCAGTGCCAATCATGAACTATGAACCCTATTGGTATAGGTAGCTAACACCTCATACGCTTGTACCTCTTCAGATGAGTTCTCCGGGATTTGCGATGCTCCAGCTAACATCTTGCAGAAGCCTTGACCTCTTACGATATTTGCTGGTTTGATCTCAAGATCATATTCTTGTAAAGCGGTAATCCAATTAGCTCTCTTTTCGCCCACGTCTTTCCAGTGTACCAAAAGGTTTCTTACCGCTGGAAACGGTACTACGACTTTAGTGTGGGATTTAAGCAAGAAAGATCTAAAATATTTGATCGCTTTGAAAACAGCATATGCTTGTTTCTCTACGTCTGAGTAATTAATTTCAGCACCTTGTAAGTTCGAGCTAAAGAATGCGATTGGAGCTTCCGCTTTCTCTTGATTTGCTTGGGTCAAAATCGCGGCATACGATTTCTCTGAGGAAAAAGTGTACAAGATAAAAGATTCCGAAAAATTTGGGGTGGCCAAAGATGGAGCATTGATGATAGCTTGTTTGATTAAGTTGAACGCTTCGTGCTCATCTAGACCCCATTTGAAATTTGAATTCTTTTTTATCATATTTTGTAAGGGAGAAACAATACGTGAAAAATCTAGGACAAATCTTTTGACAAAATTGATCTGTCCAAGGAAGGATTGCATGGCTTTCTTGTTATGGGGTATGGATATTTCGGAAATTTCCTTGATTCTGTCGGGTTGTATGTGAATACCAGATTTCGACACTATGAATCCGAGCAATTTCCCTTCGCTTAATGCAAAGAAATATTTCTTTGGGTTGAGCGAAATCCCATACCTCAAGCATCTTTGAAAGATTTGCTTCAAATCTTTGAGATGGTTGTTTCATTTTTTGGAGTACACTGTTCTATCATCCAGGTAAATCACTACTGATTTATTGACTAAACCTTTAAACGCGATGTCCATGGCTCTCTGAAAGGTAGCTCCGGCATTGATCAGACCAAATGGCATCTTCCGATATGCATAAGTGCCCCATTTGGTTCGGAACGTAGTCTTTAATTGATCATCGGGATGCACCAGTATTTGATTGTATCCTGAAAATCCATCCAGGAATGACATTAATTCTGAGCCTGCTACTGCCTGTAATATTTGCTCCATAGGTGGGAGGGGAAAGTTATCTTTCTGACAGGCTTTGTTGAGATTTCGGAAATCGATACAGATTCTAATGTCCCCGTTTTTCTTCCTAACGGGCACCATATTGGATACCCATTTAGAATGCCTTACGGGGAAGATTATTCTGGCTCTCAACAACTTATTAAGCTCAGTTTTTATCTGATTTTCTAGGTTAGGGTGTATTTTTCTGAGCTTCTGTTGGACAGGTTTTTCATTGTCAATCATAGGAATAACATGTTGAATGATAGAAGTGTTGTATGTCTTTAGCTCATCATAATTCCAGGCAAAAACGTTTTTGTATTGTCTCAGAAGACGGATATATGTTGATTTCTCTTCAGGGGCTAGGCCGTGACCTAGGTTAATGTTTTGTGGCTTCTGATCGGTCCCTAGGTTTACTAATTCATAGTTCAGGGTAGAACTGCAAAGTTTAGCATTGGCAGACCTTTTAAACCGACTTTTCAAATCATATAAATCTTCTAACTTGACCACTGATTTCGGTATAGCATTGTCAGAGCCATTTTGTTGTATTTGGTGATCATGATGGTCTTCGTCGATTATCTGATTTGAGTAGGATCCTTCAGAAGTAAGGAAATTTACGATGTCAGGATCGTCGTTGAACACTCTCCAATTGGTGATATTGTCAGGGATGGATGGTCTAAAGATTAATTCTATTGAAAACCTATCAGGACTAAAATCTTCGAAAGGGATAAGTCTAGAGGCTACGTTAGCTAACAGGTCTGCGCTCGCGTTTTTGAATTCTTGGAATTGACGAGATGTTGAATGCTACGAAATGTGCAGTGAGATCTTGAGCTAATGATTGATAATGCTTTAAATGACTTGACAGGCAATGTATGGTGTTACATACCTGTTTTACGACGATCTCCGAATCTCCAAAGACTTGAAGATACTTAACGTTTAATCCGATTGCTTTGTATAGGCCTTGAACCAAGGCTTCATACTCTGCTGTGTTGTTTGTGCAATCGAACTCAAGTCTGCATGTGAGCATAACCTTGTTCCCGTCTGGGCTAATCAGAACGCATCCTGCTCCTGCTCCCTCATTGGATTTAGATCCGTCAAAATATAATTTCCAAAATAAAGATGTATTTACAGAATTATCTAAAAAACTAAAACATTTTGAGTCATCAGTTTGGGAGAAATTTTCAACTTGGGATAAAACTGAATTCTCTAAGTATGGTGAAATATGAGCATTGAAATTACCTAGGAAAGAATCTATTGCGTAATTGCCTACAATGCTGCTATTGTATGTTATGGCTTCATTTTCTCCTTCCAGTTCTGTCACTATGTATTTTTGGTGCAACTCTCGTTCAACCTTTATCTGATTTGGTTTACCATTGTATGGTAACCACATGTGCGACCAATCGGTTGAAAAATATCCGTGGAGTTTCTCCGACCAATCCCTGCTAAGAATCAAACCATAGAACTTAGGGATATCAGCTACTAGAATGTCGATAACCTGACACACTTTTGGGTTAGACGACAATCTTATGGTCACCTGATTAAGTTCACCAATCACTTCGACTTGGGATCGATCAAGTTGAACTATACGTACTGCGGATTTTTGAGGTTGCACATTTAATTTGGCACATATTGACCTGGGTAAAATATTCGTTGAAGCACCAGAATCGACCAAGCAATTGTGCACGTTTTTATTGAAGATTTCATATGTGAGAAGAAAAGGAGGAGTATGAGATCTCGATCTTCCCCCAATCAAGGCGATATCATTTGGATCAATTTTATTGATCGTATTGGTTGGAGGTCTTCCCAGATTGTGGGAAGCTATAGCTGTAGGTAAAGATGTAGTAGGTACAACATGTAATTCTTTCATCATTATTTTCTGCTGGTGTTTCAATTTACTCAATTCATACAGAGTGATATTAGCCCTAGTCTTCTTCATGTCATCAATGATGTTATATTCCATTTCATCCGACACTATTAGTGTTCTTGATGGAGGCGTTTGATCAGATTGGACTGGGCTAAGCTGGGTCGCTTTAGCAGTTGTCTTTTTTTTTGCGACTTTTTCTTTTGTTGTAGGGTTTGCGCCCTTTTGTTTTGAGGTAGTTTGGGGAGGATCAAGCTGATTTTTGCTTCTCGTGCTAACAGGAAATGCTTCTTGATCCTCTTCTTGTGGGAGGATGAAGTCCCACATTCCTTGTAGTTCTACGACCTCTTCCTCGTCGGTCTGCCCTTCAGTGGTATTCTCTTCTTCTTCGTCTTCTTCAGATTCAACGTTTGAGACAGCACTAGGTGGTTTTACCTCCATGGGAGGATTTCTTTTAAAAGTCCTAAAGGGCCTTTTCGAAGAAGTCTCTGCTACTTGTTTCTTAATATCAATCATCTCATTGGACATGACTTTCAACACTTTTTGTAACCCTTCCAAATCGAAAGGGTCTTTCGTTTGCTTCTTCTTGGTGTCTTCTTTGAAAGAGATCTTCTTAGATTTGCGTTCTTCTATAGCAGATCTCTTTTCTAGGGCTACCACGCGTTTTTCCACTGCTAACGCTTCTGTCAAGTTGTCGACTAAGGTGGTCTTGTTTGCCCTATCTACGAAGATAGCCAAGTTTGGAGGTAAAGCCGTGATGTACCATTCACATCTTACTTCCTCGCTGGGTTGTGAAGCAGCGGGGATCTTGTTGAGGATCTTATTGAACCGTAAGTTAAAATCTTTAATGGGTTCTCTAGCCTCAGCCTTAATATTAGATAGGTCATTGATCAATGTCGTCGTGGATCTGTCATCACCAAACTTGGTGAGGAATTGACTTTGAAAAATGTCCCAGCTTGTGATGGATCCGGAAGGTAACGAAAAGTACCATGACCCGGCTGTTCCTTGCATTGTATAAGGGAAAAGCCGGACAACAGCGTCTTCGTTAGTGACTCCGTTGAGATTAACAGAAAGCATGAAATTATTGATATGTTCCTCAGCTAGCATGCCTGCTTCCAGATTGAATTTAGGCAGCCATTTCTCAGGATGGGCCGGTATAGGGCTCAGGGGTGGAGGCATTAAAACCGCCCCAGGATTGTTCCATGGAGACTGGGCCATCGTTGAGTGGCTAGTTAATGGAAGTGCCAAAGATGATCCCTGATGCTGAGAAGATGAAGATATTAAGATCTTTGATGTTTGAAGAGGAAGGTTTGTAGAAGATGGATGAGTGAGTTGGAATGAAAGAGTGGGTGGTTGACTTCGCGGTGAGGGAGTTGATATGGACGAAGTGGATGAAGGAGTCTTACTGTCAGACTCTGGTGGTGTTTTCCTTGCTCTTTTCCTGGTAGGAAGAGGGAGTTCACTTGGTTGTATGCCAAATTTTTCACTCTTTAATCTGGTAAGGGGATGAGCAGGGTTGTACTGCGAAGTCACGCTGCTTTTAGATTTATCAGACTTCTGGTTAAAAATAGAGAATCCCTGGAGTTTACGAATCAAAGTTTGAATTTCAGGGGGTTCGATGATAGATTGGTCTGATATATTCGAATATGTGGCAGTGGTAGATACTCGAGCGACTTCAAATTCTGGGTTTAACCGTGTTGGAGAAGTCGAGGGAGTTGATGAGGGTGTATTACTCTCAGAATGGTATTTAGATATTGCTTTAGATGCCATTCATAGTTCGTGCCCTCCTTCTAGCGCCAAATATGTTGAGGGCCCTGAAATCGGGTCAAAAACAAGGGGGATACCCACCCGGTCAGGAACCTGGTTGGCGGCTCCGTGCCCGTTTGGTGTAGCGGGTCCGACTGGGGATAACGGGACCAGCTTCCCGATCTAATGGGTGTGTGTGTGTGGAATATGATAATGAAAATCTGGAATTATTTCTAAGCTAATTTAATTCTAAACTCTGAGACTGAATTTTATACTACTTTAATCTATCAATAACAACACATCTAATCTACGCTAACCCGGGATATAACTTTTTCCATTATGCGATCTAGAAATATTTCACACAATAACTGGTAATGAAGATTATTCAGCTATTATGAGAATATAAATCAATTAAGATGAACCATCCTGCATAAAAAGTTAAGCAAAACGGTTGTGAACAGCATATCGCATAATCAGTTATTCATGTATTAAGCACAAATCAATGACTCCACCATACAAAAGTGCCAAATGGTAGTCAACTCATTCATACATTAACATATAAACAACATCAGCTTTATATTACTCTAAGAATGTGAGCAGAAATTCGTCAAGAGATAAAAGTACCATTTATGACTGATTTTATACTCACAGACCTTAAGCAATAACGATCTATTTCTACTTACTTCTAATGCCTACTAAGAGTACAAAAGTGCAACATCAGTAGCAGGTATTAAAATGCAAACATAAATAAATCTCGATCCGTCCATTCATCAAAAACCCCCTCCGAGGGTGCAAAAGTGCATGTTCTGAGGACAAGTTTTTTGACAAATTTCCGGACCCTTCTCCAATGCAACGAGAAGGGTTAAATACTACTAACCAGCTAATTTTAATTACACAAATTTAGGGAACAACTTCAAATGACGGCCCTTTTACTAAAACAAATTTATTTCTAAAAACTGAATCTAATTTCTAACCATTTCTGTATCTGCTCCTTAGTGCTGTAAGCGATGCGCTGTTCACCGTGAAAGATTCGGCTGCTTGTCCTTTCCTTTTGTTCGAGCTTGATAATTAGAAATAACAAGAGCTGGCACCTCTTTCTGACAAACTAGAAGATATTTTTGAAAGTGTTCTTCTGGAGGAGTGTCTTCATGGCGTGTATACTTAGTACAACTCAGATTTCTTTCAAACTGATTGTGTTGTTGCTATTTTGGTTTCCGGCCGTGCGAATGACTCAATGAGCTGGGGATTTTGTTGCCTGAAAGATTTTCTCAATTGAAACTTATTTCCATTCTTTGTTCCAGGCTTTTCTGAGACGTCTTTCCCCTTAAGCGTTTTTCTTTTTGCTTTACCCAATTTCGGACTCATGATCTTTCATAAACGCTTTGCTTTTGTGCGTCTTTGACTCTGAGTCCTGGATAGCCTATTTCCATCAGCATTTGTTGAGTGATACTCTGGAATCCGCGGCCCTGCTGTATGCGGTATCCATCTGCGAAGTCATCTCCTCTCTGTTCTTCTAGCTCTGGCGCTTTTCCTTAGATGTTTCCTGCATATAGATTTATATCAGTTGCTGACTTATAGTTCACGTAAACGAAAAGAGACAGAAGAAAAGATTGACATGAAAGCAATTAAGTTTTAATGAATGCATAATCATGTCACCCATTATGACTTGACTCTTCGAAAAACGCAACATAATCATCTTTGGATACACAGGCGTACAATCATTAATTTCCCGTAAGGTGCGCGCCTAATATTGGGCTCACAGATCATGCCAAGGAATGCCTGCGACAAATGGCTTCTGTGGTTTGCATCGCAGCGTCAAAGATTGCGATGTAAATAAGTGGTATCGCAGCAATTGATGGTCTCATTCGTCGCAAACCATGGATCGCAGGTCGCCGATATGCATGGTCGCAAATCGCATATCGCAAAATCGCAAGGTCGCAAGGTTTTCGCTTTGTCACTTTATGCTGATTATGCGACATTGCGACGTGCGACGTCGCATATCGGCCGTCGGCGGTTCTTTAGGTTTTCCCTTTTTGAGCGCTTTTAATGCACACGGTGCGATGAGTTCTCGCGTCGCTCCCTTTCAGTGTATTTATGCGCTTTGGGAGAGTGTCTCTTCTTCCTTTGCGACGCGATACAGCTCTTAGGAAGTTAATACAAAAGATTTTTCAAACAATTTTTTTTTTGGATTTTTGGTTAAGGGTCCCCCTTTGCTTGATGTTATTACTAATATCAAACAAAGAGGGGGGTTGTTGGTGAACACACCATGTTCCAAAGAAGGTTGTGTCAGACAGGGATGTGACGTTCACTTCCAAGTTCTCGAAGGATTTATTGCAGGTTTATGCATAGAGTTGGCCTTCTGTACAACTTACCATCCGCAGACAAATGGACAGACAAAGAGGGTCAACAAGATATTGGAGGACATGTTAAGGATGTACATGATGCATCAACAATGGAAGTGGGAAGAGTATATTCCTTTGGTAGAGTTTGCATACAACAATGATTATCAGGAGTCATTGAGGATGAGTCCTTTTGAGGCATTGTATGGGTAGAGTTGTAACACTCCTATCAGTTGGAGTGATCCAGTTAGAAGGGTATTGATTGAACCAGATATGTTGGTAGACATGGAACAAGTAATGTAGGTGATCAAAAGGTAACACATGATAAGAAAAATATTTATGCATATAGGAACAAGTTGTTCAAGGAATTTCAGGTCAGGGAATAGGAGTACTTGTGCATCAAACCAAATAAAAGCTCCTTGCGGATTGGATCATATGCCAAGCTGGCACCACGGTATTGTGTACCCTTCAGTATCATTGAGAGAATTGGGCTAGTAGCCTATAGACCTACACTGCCTCCAACAATGAAATTCCGTGATGTTTTCCATGTATCATTGCTTAATAAGTATGTTAAAGATGCTGATCATGTGATTGAATGATCTGTATTGCAGGTGGACCTAGATGGAGAATTTCAGCTGGAGCCTTAGTGTATATTGCAAAAAAAGGTGCTCATACTTCGAAACAGAGAAATCGAGCAAGTTAAAGAGAAGTGGAAGCACCTTGGGCCCGATGAAGCTACATGGGAGATGACAGATTAGATGCGGGCTATGTATCCTTCCTTGTTTGCCGATTGAGGCAAAGCAGTTTTGGTATGGTGTCTTGGGTATATGTCTTGATATATGTTTTGGTGATGTTGCTATATGTACATATGTATATGGATGTGAATATCCCCATGAGATAAGTTATAAATATCTAATAAGCAGTATGGGTGTCACGTTATTATTTTGTCATGTTGTTATGTTAGTTTGCTTTTTCACTAGCGTGATCATTGTAAATACTGCATCGAGTTATGTTATGTATGTTTGCTTTTCAATGATTTTATAGATGTCTTGGTGTGGTCTAACACAGAGGATAGTGTTCCCCAAGGGGGAGGGTTCTGTAACAACCCTGGTGAAAATTCCACGTAATAAAAGTTAATAAAGGAAAAAATAATAACCATGGTTGATTGGACACTTATTCCAAGCTGAATGTTGGGAAAGACATCCTAGGGGGTGTTCATTTGGTTGTTTATGGATAAGGAAATTGGAAAAGGCAATGGATAAGGCTTTGGAAAGGAAAAATGGCATTTTTGGCTTATTTATTTACAAAAATAATGGAAATTAGGAGAAAAGCGAGGTGAAAGGTCATAGGTTACATGTGAGGAGGAAATTGAAGGAAAATTATGGAAAATGAAGAAAATAGAAGCCTCATTCATAAAAAGGCTTTTGAGGATCCGTTGGTAACCTTTTTTCAGTTCAGTTTTGGAGCTCTCTCATTATTCTCTCTCTCTCTCACTCTTGGACACTTAGAGTTTTCTTGGAGCATTTTGGCATTGGAGAAAGAAAGGCAAAGAAGGCATGAGGAAGCAAAGATCAATTAGGGAAAGGTAGGATCAAGAAACTACAATAGGCTTCATTACAAGTATCAACTTGCATGTGTATTTTCCTTGCTATGTTTGGCATGCATGGTATTGCATGTGGTTATTTTCTATAATGGCATGGGTTTTTCTAGGTGAACAACGTCTTCTTCCTAGCCTTGCCATTTCTGGATAGCCATGGTATGATGGGGTTCTCATGTTTTGGTTGAGTTGGATTATCGAATGGATTCGAAACTGAGTGGGGTAGATCTCTAATGATAGAGCACATGGCCTAGTGGCCCCTAAACTGGATTGTGGATCATTGTAAAGCCACTAGCCTAGTGACCCCTGAGCCAAACTGTGGGTTTTGGTAAAGCCAGTATTGTGTTGCCTTGGTGAGCCTAGGAATCCTTGTCTATGAATGGTAGGATATACGGTAAATCCAAGTGGTGGATTTTTCTCCATAGGACCTAGTAATCCTGGGTTTGGGATATGTATTAAATCCTAGAGAGTGGGTCTTTGTTTAGGGCTTAGTGATCCAGGTTTGGATTGTGGTAAAGCCTAATATACTAGGAGACAAGAACATTCCTCAAGGTGTAGGTGGACAAATCCGATGACATCCATGCTTGTTTGGCTTAGTGATTGGGCAGAGATCATGGTAAAGCCTATTATGATGTATTCATTGTGTTGGCCTAGTGAGCTGGGATGGATTATGGTAAAGCTTGGTTTCTATTGATGAGGGTGAGGTGGTTTAGCCTCAATATGCTACAGTTGTTTCTTTTGGTTTGAGTCCCAGATTCATGCTTGGGATATGGCATGAGGGTGAATGGCTAAAGAGAGATTTGGGTCAGCCATTCTATGATTGGGTGGAATGTGGTAGTCCCATGTCTGGTTGGTTTATTGCATTCATTAATGAAAAATTCATTACCTCTATCTTCATGTGTAAATGTACTGATGTATATGTGGATTTTATGGCTAATATGCTTATGATATTTTTGCCCCTATTATGCTGGTTATATGTATGTTTTATGTCAGAAGCTATGTATGGCTCTCAACATGTTTTTACTTGTAAATGAATGGAAAATGTATCTATGGCCTAATATATGATAATGCAGCAAATGACATGAGGGAACAATGGTTCATAGAGATTCTCATATAAGTATGAGATCCATATACTTAATTATGTTGTTTACACATGTAGGCTACATGTTGATGATATGTTTGACAAAATGCCTGGCATGGCTAGTAGGGGTCTAATTAAGGTCTTGTTCAACTTATTTATTTTGCATCATTGTTTCCTTGTTCTTTTACTATTCCTGAGTTATCATTCCATTATGGGTAGTGACCTGGGCCTGAAAAAGTGGCTCAAATCTCAAAGTCGCTAGCATAGAACTGATAAATTTAGTCTCTGGTCACTGGCAGAAAAATCTGTGAGAGAGACTTTGGGTTTCTGGACACTCTCTTTCATATAACATGAGAGCGACTGAGGCCTAAGATGTTCAAAACATTGATGGGACCCAATGATAGGATGTTTGAGTGGATGGCATGTCTTCTGAGGGTTCTATTGCTGATGTGGATAGGTTGGTTGATGAGTTCTGTCGATTCCACTTCCTTAAGTTCACATAGGAGGTCAAATCCAATCATAGTAGCCTCTCATCACATGTTTACTTGGTTGGCATGATTACTTGGGTAGATGTGGGAGGAGGGTGTTACATACTTCTCTATGCTTTCATCTGCTGCATGCTTAACTTTGAAGATCCATCTCGAACCCACTACTGATTTATTTACTGGTGTTAGGACCACTTCCCAAACACTGTTCTTTATAATGGATTCATATTCCTCCACCATTGCGTGCTTCCTTGAAAGATGATGGCCCAGTCTCTACAAGCTCGATCATTAGATCCATGTAGCTAGTGTGCCTCTCAGGTGAGCTCCTTTGCCTGCACAAATTTGAAGGAGCTCCCACATTCCCCCTCACATCCTTCACAAGTCTATCAACTTCCCTGGTTCTTTTTCTTCTTTCTCTGGATGGTTCTACTGGAGTCACTGTCTCCACTCTCTTCTCCTCAGTTTTTGGCTACTCCACAACTTCCCGAGGCTCCTCTTTTGGAGCTAAAAGCGCCTCTTCAGGTGGGATTTGAAGCTCCCTCTCAAGAGAGAATTGCATTTCTTTCTCCTCATCAAAATTTACATCCCTTCGCATGGTTGTCATTTTGAGGGGTGACAAGTACACATGGTAATTATGTGGAGTTTTGGTGTAACCCAAAAAAACTCTCAACTATGTTTTCTTCTCAAGCTTCTTCCTTGATTTTTTGGAGACATGAGAGTAAACAGAGGCTCCAAAAATCCTAAAGTGTGAAACATATGGATTTCTCCCCAGAATATTCCTCCGATGTGATCATACCAAGAATCTAATGAGGGCTCCAATTTTGCAAGTAGAGTATTGTGTTACATGCCTCTGCCCACAAATGTAGTGGTAGGCCTTGGTCATGTAGCATAGCTCACACAGCTCCAACAATGTTGTATTTATTTCTCTAAGCTACCCAATTCTATTATGGTTCATGGGGTGTTATCAACTCCCTTGGAATGCCTTCTTTCACACAGAAATCCTTGAAGTGATTCGAAACATACTCACCTCTGTTGTCGCTCTTGAGAGCCTTCACCTTTTTCATGGTCTCTTTCTCAACTAGTGCCTTGAACTCTACAAATTTTGAGAATGTCTCATCTTTCTTCCACATGAAGAAAATCCAACACTTCCTAGAGAAATCATCAACAAATATAACATATTACTTATGTCTAGCAGTGGAGGTTGTTAAGAAAGGTCCACCAACATCAGCGTGGACTATTTCCAAGACTGTGTGTGCTTTTCTTTCTTGATCATGGAATGTGGATTTCACATACTTCCCCAAGGTACAACCCTTGCATAAATCATGTTTCTCAAGTTATCATTTTGGGATGTTAGTGGTTATTTTTTGCATAATCTTTAAGGCGTCATGATGCAAATGACCAAGTTTTTGTGCCAAAGTTCACCGACATTGCGGCTTTGCACTTTCTCATCCTTATTGCTTAATGTAGCACAATATTCCACATATAACTTGTACAAGTTATTCACACGAACCCAAAATCGCTTCACCTGTCCAGTGGCTATGTGTCTCAAGAATGCTTTCCCTTTGCTAAAGATCACATCATAACCACGGTCTTCCAAAACAGTTACTACAGAGATGAGATTCTTCTTTAGGCCTGAAACAAACACGACATCCTTGAGTCTGAGAGGGGATCCTGACTCCCTATGAAAGGTGATTGTCCCAATCTCGGTAGTTTTGTACCTTCTGTCATCCCCCAACTCAATATGCATCTAGAGATATTTCTCCTCCAGGCCACTGAAAAACTATCTACACCCTGTCATGTGGAACAATGCACTTGATTCCAAGTACCACACAATCCCCATCCTTGTGTTGGCCATCCATGTGATAAGGGTGAAGTCAAGCTCAAACTATGAAGCCAAGGATTCACCTGCTGCTCCTGTTGAGGTATTGTTGCTCAAATTTTTGTGTGGACACTTGGTGGCATAGTGCCTGAATTCATGACAATTGACGCATTTTATTTTGGACAAGTCTTTCTTCTTGTCCCCTTGGCTAGATTCTGGTTTGGTTTGAGATTTCTTCCATTTTCCCTTCTTTCCCTTTCCAACCAATGAAAAGTTTTCTTCATCCTCACCCTTGGATGAGGTTCCATCTCGCGTATTCTACCTTATCTCCTCTTGTACTAAATTAGACCATAAGGGTTCCCAATTCAATAATTTTTCCCTCTCATTCATCAAGTCTTGGTAGCTATGCCAACTTTTGGGATGGACTAGAAGAGCTAGGATCACCAAGTCATCTTTTGCAACATTAACACTAAAACCACCAAGTTCATCATGAACTTGTGTAAATATGCTTAGATATTGCGAGATAGTATCATTCTTCTGCATCTTGATATTTCAAAGTTTATCCTTGAGTTCCAGTTTCCTATGGTCACTACTATTCTCGAACAATTCTATTAGTGCCTTCCACATTGCAAAAGGAGTTTCTTTTCCATGGATATTTGATATAATGTGGTCTCGTACCCCCTCCAATATTATTCTCCTCGCCTTGGCTACATTTTTCTTCCATTGGGATAGGTTATGTGCATCAAATACATATGGTTTTGCAACATTTGTCTTGACATATTCGAGCAATCCATTGTCATCAAATGAAACCTCCATGTGATACTTCCATGCAATGAAATTAGAGTTGCCTTCCAAGGCATACTCTAGTCTCAGCCCGTTGAAGGTCATATTCCCAACTCTGAAGGTATCCTACTACACTGAACTACAAAATTTGAACCTCCTGAGAGACAACTTTGAAATTCTTGTTCTAATGTGAATCTTGCTCTACTACCATGTAAAAATTATGGTGACCAATTGTAACTTCTCATGAAATTTTAATCTAAATCACAAGACACAATCCTACTCTACTGCTTTGCAGAATTCAATTCACAATTTAGAACATCAATCACAAACATGCAAAGAGAAATAAACATGCACACAGTGTTTTTGCAGGGGAAAGCAATATGCTAAAAACCCCTTTGTCTGATTGCATTAATATGGTGAATAGAGATGTATTACAATTGCTAGCTCAATTTGAGCTCAACCTGCAAGTGAAAAACCTATCTCTCTGCTCACTAAGAAACTATGACCCAGGTTTAGTCAATTTTTGGCTCTGCTTGAGCCCCTATTTCCTTGCGCAATTCTTGAGGAAATTAAGCCCCTATTATTTAGGAATTTCTTCCAAAATGCTTGCGCAATTCTAAAGGTTGATCATCTAACTGTATGCAACACATGTACACTCATGACTAGTCTACAATTGATGTTACATGGCCTTGGAATCTTCACCTTGAGTTGGGGAACACAAATTCTCTGCATGCACTAGTTATTTTGGGCTGAATGATTAGTTATTTTGATGATCACTAAGTTAGATTTTTGTCTCACTGCACAACTGAGCTTCCACTAGTTCCTCCAATAGTTAGAACTAGTTTAACTGAAAACAACTTGAAAGAAATAACCTTAATTGCTACAAATTAGCAATCACACATGCTTAATTGAGCTCCAATCCCTCTAACTCGAATTTACTTAGTAAACTGAGTGACACAAGCCATGTCACACAAGTTAATTGCATCCAAGTTGTTTCTTGATGTGGAAATTCGAGTTTTTCTCAATTTGACCAATGCAAAATCAAATTGAGACTTTCTTGTTGCATTTTTCAACATGGAGGTGGAAGAATAACTCTCAGGTGAGGAGAATAGTCTTTGGATTACATGTAATGCTATAGGGTGGAGATGGTATTCCTTGGATTCCCTTGACTTTTTGGGTGGAGACTTGTTCCTTGGACTCTTGGTATTCCTTGGATTCCTTTGACTTGAGGATGGAGGTATAAGCCTCTAGATTCTCTTGTTGATTTGAGGGTGGACACATAAGCCTTTGGATTCCATTCATGGTTTGAGGGTGGAGGTATAAGCCTCTATATTCCCATGTTGACTTGAGGATGGAGGCATAAGCCTCTAGATCCTCTTGTGAAATTAAGGGTGGAGGTATAAGCTCTAGAAACCTCAAGCTCTGGAATTTGGCTCAGGGGTGACTACTACAAGAAAGGATTATTGTAGTGTGTCTAAGGATGGGTGGAGAGTTGAAGTCTCAATCTTAGCTGTTGAGAACATTTTCTAAGATAAGTTTATATTCAAGCCTTGTACCTTGAATGCTAAGCATATGTATGATGAGCTCGCTTAAATCTTGTATTTGTATTAATTTTATGTGCTAGTCTAATGCTTATGTTATAATGGGGAAAATGATTTCTTGTATGCATGAGGAATGTGTAATCTTGTGCGATATGTTTGTATGCTTATTCTCATGTTATGAGGGATATGGAGATCCCTATAACTGTTGATATACTCTTGGTTAATTGGATGATTTCAAATTTATGTTAAGGACTTATTTATATTGCTATGGTGTGTGTGACACTTCTTGATTTAATTGTATGTTTAATTGACGATCTTTGTGTTTGGGCAATACTAAGTCTTGTTATTAAGGGATTCTGTGTAGTCTATTATGAGTTAACATGGATCCTTGTGTATGCAATTTAATAGTTGAAATATCAGAATCATATTGTGAATTCGAGACCCAAACTAGTCGGGGTTGAGGGAGTTTGGGCTCGTGGCTAGTTGTAGCATGGAGTTGATTTAGATGTACCCGAACTAGTCCCATAGTTGGAATTGTGCCACATCTTAGGCATTGTCTAGGGAGTGGGAACCCACATGCCACTTAGGGGTTGACTTAGGCATAGCGGAGTGAGGCCAAGCACCTCAGGAAAAAATAGAAACTTGTAGATTGAGGTTACGACCAGACAACCCAAGTCATAGCCATTCTATTGTTATGTGAAGGAGGTGGCAAGTCCATTATTTGGGATATGTATTTGGGAGTTAGGTGAAAGCACCATAACACTGTGTGTGACACAAGATGGAGCATCAGGCGCATAGGTTAACCTGGCTTGCACAAGAGGTGGATATTTGAATTGGATAACATGATGGTTGCTACAAGAGATCAATTAAAGAATCCTCGAGCTAAGACAAACCTTGTTATAACCAAAGGTATTAGATATTTCTGATTTGAAAACTAGTGTGTTGCATCACAATTCAAGGGTTCCAATATTTCTTGATTGAATTAGTTAAACTTTTGAAAAAAAAAGAAAACAAATTCAGACCACCATATTAGGCTATACCCAAGCATTAAAGGTATGGAGGAATATTAAAGGTATAGAGGAATATTTATTGATGTTGTTGCCATGCATTTCAAAATTTTATAGACAAGGACTAGTTAGTATGTGGCTTTCCTTATTTGTTGATAATATTTGTTTGTTCATATTTTTTTTTGTCCACTTGCTCTTTTTATCTCATACACATAGAAATGATTTTTCAAAAGCATACCATTACATGAATGTATAAGGTTACACGAGATAAATAATAATTTGCCACCATAAATATACCATATTTCAAAAAAGCAACATGTTTGTTTTAGAAACATATCAATGTCACAACATATGCTTACTCTTCTCATTTCATACTAACGCAAATGATTTTGAAAGTTTATTGTTACATTACTGTATTATAATGTGCAATATAAATAAAAGTGCCAACATGAATATACCAAGTTTCAACAAATAAACATGTCAACTTGGAAAGAATGTCACTCTGTATACATAACACAACATATGATTTAATATATTATTTTGTCTCTATGTTTGTGTGTGAAAGTTTAGAGAAGCAATGTAATTGATACTCTAGAAGCTATGGTATTCACTGAATGGATTTTTATAAAAAAGTTTTAAATGTGACAAATCATGGTTAACCATAACACTAATAAATTAAAGAACATTTCATGGATACTATTTATAGTTATACTAACAACGATACTAATGTATATTTAGAAGGTTTATTTACTAAGAGAACATAAACAAAAGTATATGACATAATAAAAGATTAAAAATTTGTTAGCAAAATTTTAAACAAATATGTATAATTGTTGATATTTTTTTTTGTAAGTTTGGTGGGACTACATCTTCATCATGTCCAATATATTATTTTGATTGGGGTAGGCAATTGAATCAATGACTTCACATTAAAGAGTAACTTAACATAACACCCGATCACCATCTATCCAAAACCCATGCACATATAACTTTTGATATATTAAACAAGCATATTAATATGTTAGTGAAACACATACATTTAAAAAAAACCTTACGTGTTAACTTTTTAAAAACCTTTATTATAATTACCTTGACAAACAGAAACAAGTAATCCTGCATAATACTCATAATTAATGAGTGAAATATAAATAGTAAAAAATTATTGGAACATAGACTTTATTACAATAATAAAAAAAATTGAAAAAAATGCGTTCTTTATATTGAATCTTCAGCACGAGAGACACTCTTCATCATCATCTTTATTGCGACAAACCAGTGAAATGGTTGATGATGCGATTGGAATTATGCTTAATGGAGGTGGAGGCGGAGGCGGAGTTCGTACTCAAACATTTTAATTTCGTATCACCTTCGTCATCAGCCATATAGTGAAAATCAAGGATATATGTTTGATTGCCACACCCAAAGTTGAGGATATATGTTTGATTGCTACACCCAAAGTTGAGAGGCGTGGGCAACCTTTCCTTTATTTTAATTTAAAAGTCTTCTCTCACTAATGGATGGATGGTTACTAAATTACGGATTTATTTATTTATTTTTAATGATTGGATTTTTTTATTACGGATTTATTTATTTATTTTTAATGATTGGATTTTTTTATTCAATAGTGATTAGTATTGATTAATGGAAAAGTTAGATTTTATTTATTTATTTATAAATATTAGTATTATTTAAAAATTTAATTATCGTTAATATTGTGATTTTTATTAATTATTAATTTAGAAAAATTATTTAAATAAATTTTATATTTTAAAAAATTATAAAAAATTATTAATATAAAAGTAATATTATATATATATATATATATATTCTATTTCTAGGATGCATACTTTGAAATGGCATATGTCTTTTAAAATAAAAATGAAATAGTTTTAAATAAAAAACAATGTCAAATATAATTAAAAACAAAAATGAATATACCTAGCTCTTTATTTTTAATTAAATGCAATATAACAAGCATATTGATTGCTTAGTTTGTTATTTGGTATTAACAACTTAAAACATGTGGGAGATTTTTATTCTTACTCTCAACCATAAATAAAATATTTAGATGTTAATGTGTGATATATATATATATATATAAGCATATTGATTGCCTAGTTTGTTATTTGGTATTAACAACTTAAAAGATGTGGGAGATTTTTACTTTTACTCTCAACCATAAATAATATATTAATGTGCGATATATATATATATATATATATATATATATATATATATATATATATATATATATATATATATATATAAACATATTGTTGCCTAGTTTGTTATTGGTATTAACAACTTAAAATATGTGAGAGATGTTTACTCTTACTCTCAACCATAAATAAAATATTTAGATGTTAATGTGATATATATATATATATATATATTTCAATATCGTACATAGTAATGTCTTTCTATATTTTAATGTAGAAAGAAAAATCCAGTGAATCCAAATATTTATTTGCAAAACATAAATAGAAATGAAAATCTATCTAATTGGCTAATCTAACTAAGAAATAAAGGAATTTGCAGCACAAACTAGGTAGACAACCCTACCTAATAACTTGCACTACAAAGGAAAACTATAGTATAAGTACTTTGCTATAAAATAAAACTTAGAATAGCATAATTTATATTAAAAGAGGAATACACAAGTTCACACTGCAATTATAAAGATAATCTATAGAGACTCGACATGGATCCACATATGCTTGGTCATTAAACTACAATATACACAAACATATGCCCTTCATATTGGACCAGTTAAACAACTTTGTAATACATAGATTGACTTCTTCCTTGACTAATCCTTTAATATTACAAACATTGACCTTATAGAGGTTATATAATATAGGGGAGGGTGTATTGAACTGTGAATAGCACTTGAGGACACACAAAGTTGTTAATTATTTACAACCCAAAAAAAGAGTAGGGCATAATGCCATTGACAAATACAACTCTCACTGACATGGGTAACTACTTGTATGTTGGCATAGGATATTTTCATGGCATGCATGAAAATATCCATTTCAATTTCCAAAACCTCGAAGTTGATTAAATATTCAATTGTTGCTTTGTTATATGTGTTTCTGCCTTGCGTTTGACTGGAGCATTAACTCCGAGTTGGTGCCTTCCTTGTCTAACATAGGAGCCATCTCAAGCCACCAACATTGATCCATCTCGAGCCACCCAAAAACAAAAACCATGTGGCATATTTTACCTTGGGGATGCATAGATATGACATCTATTGATTTGGGTAAATATATCTTTACTAGGGTTACATGATTCGATACTCATATTAGAAAAATCAAGCTCTAGCTCAAATAAATCATTAAAATTAAAGGAAAAGCATTGAAATTAACAACGTCACACATCATCAGCATGTGATGACCATAATGCAAGTGATTGTGACAAAACGGGAATGATAATAAGCTATAATAGGGAGTAGAAAGGGAAAAACACACACTTCCGATAGTAGTAAAGTATTGAAAATGAAGGCTCAACGTCTTCCCCACACCTAAGAATTTGCAAGTCCTCATGCAATATTGGGTGAATAGCTAAAACTAGATCCAAAAATGTTCCTCAAAATGGATCAAAATGACGTTACCAACACCTCCCCTAATGATCATAATACAAGGGTATATTTCACATATCTCATCTTACTTGCCTCTTTAATCTAGTTTACGACATTTATAATACTTGTAAACCTAATTTACATTTCATATATATGGGTTATGGAACATTATACATAACAAGAGAAAAAACTAATAAAATCATAATAGGACAAAAGCATTTTATAGTGTGAACCCAAGGATGATAAAACCCACTCAAAACAATGAGATTTAGTAGTTCAACAAAGTTACAACTTCTAGACAAGTTGGTGACCATTGAAATTCCCATGAATAAAACTTAGAACACCAGGGAAAACTACTCATAAGCCATTTAATTCACCAATTACTCATCTCTAACATGGTATCATATCATTGAAACTCTCAATCCTATTGCTCTTATGACCTTGGTGTGCTACCAAGTATTTAACTCTTCATAGTTTCCTCCAATTTCACTTCCTCACATGATCCTTATCCATGCCAATCTAAGAACCACTTTTCTTATTATACCTACTCAAGTTGATGGAATCAATCTTCTGTTAAATGCATGCCAACTGGGATTGCAAACAAGTATAATTAGTAGACCTTTAATGAAGGGATAATAAAAAACTCCTATTTGATACTCTCATCACTATTATTATCTTATACAGATGTCAAGTTTGGGGATGAAGTTTATCTAGATAATATTTAAGAACAATAGATCAAATCCAAAAGAATTTTGTAACTTATAATCTTTTTATTACAAGTGTACACCCTATCCTATCCTCCTTATAGAAGCAATCCTCTCCCTCATTGAGTGTGTGGCCTAATATGCTTGGTCTGGTCATTTGAGGCCCATGACATATCGTCTTTCTTAAGATTCAAAGACAATTTTCTAACCAACTTATCAACTTCCAATAAATCAATCCTTTAATTCTATTGAATCAAAAAATTCATAATGTCAGCATGGTACATGATTATAACACGCTCCAACATTCCTAGCTTCAACTAACCTATTTTTTTGTTTTTACTAAGATTAATATACTCTTATCCCAATGTCTTTATTTTTCTTATGCACTTCAATTGGGCTACGTATCATTGAAGTTATAACCGATTAAGGCATTACCATGTGAACCATATTTTAATATATTAGCAAATACTTTATGCTATGTTATTCTGGAGTTCCAAATCACGAATTAATATTTATTTATCATATTCTTACCTGTTAACTATATATGATTATCTTTTCATGGGAAATCCAAAAGTAATTGGATTATTAACCTGTGATTATTATGTCTTGGTACATACGTAATATCGATCATGCTCTTACGATTCTTGGGGATCCGACGACCCACACTCTTCCACATGAGTCGATACCAGTCCTATGATTTCCCCAAACTCTCTAGACTCGTCGGTTGTCAATTGATATGGTCTGGTGAATTAAATTTTTACCTCGGGAAAAGAGAGATCATCCTACAGTCTTGATTCCTAGGGTTTAGATTGATGGTGTGGATAAGGTCCTTTAGTTATGGGTGTAACCAACTCCCACCCACTGCACCATTCCTCTCCCATTTGCACCATTCACTCTTGTTGAGATGAATCTCTGCAACTTATTCTTGGTTACTTGCAGATATTTCTTTTCATTAGTCAGGTTCCTCCCTCTCCTAGAGGAAAGTTCAACATTCGAACCATATTCCGCAGAATTTCTTTCATGCTGCCAGATACATTTCTTGCCTTTTCTACAGACAATGTTTTAATTAAGAGCATGTTCCTTCTCCCTTCTACATTTTTTCTGTTGTTCATGGTGCAAGGTTAGCAATGTTTGCCAAGCTGCTTCCCATATTTCGTGGATAGGTTAAATGTCAAGAAAAACCCCCACCGCACCCTTAATAGTGTATGTGGTGCTTTGCGGTTCGGCATACCAGTTTTGAATTAACCTTCAAGGGATTGGTATTGCAGTTTTTCTCCAAAAAAAAGGTTACAGGTAGTGTACTAACCCAATTTTGATTTTCTAGATTTCCTTCAGTTGCTTACTAGTCGTATTGGAATTTTTCCACGGGTTAGGTTTCACTCGATGAGCATAACTTCATCTTCGCTTCAAAAACCCCCAAATTCTGACAAAATCCTCTTTTGTGGTTTGCTTCGCCAGGTATTTGTTTTTACTTTAAAATCCCAAATAATTATTGAAGTGGTTATTATTTTCTAATCCCACGTTAATTTCTTCACCTTGATTTAATTTTTATACAGGACTATAGAAAAGGTTCACTTCATGTACTGATTTCACAGGTAAAGACCCATTCCTCATACCCTTGTTTTATTTTATTTTATTTTCATTCAATAATCTGACAGAATTTAACTTGGTGGCCTTGCAGGTGAGGCTCTCTTCTTGATTTCCAAGGGTCCAATTTAGTTGCAACATTGCAGGTTTTGCAGGTTTTAATATCAAACTCTTGCTTGTCTCCAGGTGTCTGTGAGTCTCGTGTTTAGTTTTCCGACTAGAATTTCTTTGGAATAAGTATTTTGTACATTAATTTTTACTTGGGTTATAGTTCAGAACTATATTGGTGCCATAGCCATGATTCTCTGGCCCTATACAAAAACTCATAAGGTTCTCATAATTTATTATGGCAAGCGACGAAGAGTAAATTGTATTTGTTCATCTGTAATTACCCTTCATTATTTTATTAAAAAGAATGTGTGGCAAAACTATCTAATACACTATCGCTTTACTTCGTCCATGGCCTAAGAGTAAATTATCTTTTTATGTATTAACTATTGTTCCTTCTTTTCCTCATAATGTATGAATTTTATTAGATAAATTGTTACCTTAAATAGTTTTGATATTTTTTTTTCACTTGTCCTTATCACCAACAAATATTTATATAATTTTACTTTGAATTTTACTTCCCATTCTCTATGAATGTTTTGCCATAGAAGCTATACAATGTTGTCACTACTGTAACCGTCTTGCACATAATGCTTGTTTTGGGTTGTATTAGCATGAAACATGGTCACTGCTATAATAGTTTAGCATTATACGACCTGTTTACTTATAGGGTTCATGTTATAGAATTCATTTGCCAACATTCAACTTTGTAATAATTGATATATCTTATTTATATCCCTTCTTTTTTGTTTCTAGCTAATCTAGAATTTATAAGTGAGACCCCACCCCAGGACCTGCTTGAATTATTCGAGCATTCTTTTCTGAACTCAGGACTATTTCTCTAGGCTACTGGTTAATTGGCTAGGTCTGGTAACTAACCTAGGTTCAAAGGGTTTTTCCTTTTTCTTTTTCTTTTTTTAAATCAACTCAAATCATAACAGTTGGTATATATTCATTACAATTTCTTTATGTTTGAAAAAGATTCACCAATTCATCAATAGATAGAAACATCTAATCATGAGATAATAATACACAACAATATGAAATACTGATCTTTTCTTTAATCTGGCCCAGTCACAAAATCACCAGGAAAAAGAGTGCTCCACCCAACCGATGAGTGTTGTGTCTGCACAATAGGACTCCCCCCCGAGCTAGTTTCTTCCTGGAACAGTTACTTGATAGTGACCCAATCATATTTGTCCAGAGGCCTCAAGACCTTTCCAGTCTAGCCTAGGAAGTCAGACTCATGAGTCTATCTTAAGGATCCCACTGGCCACCCACCATCTCAAGGATACCCCAATTGGCAGCGTCCTTCCAACCTTCAACAACATCATGTTTTAGGTTCCAAAGCTTGAAGCTTCAACTCCTCTCTTGGACCTCCTTCAACTAGGTACCAAGTCTCTAAGGCTGCCTCAGTTTTTCCTCCCTCTCACCCTCTTGGCTCCCTTGCCCCAATTGAGATTATTTATCTCTAGGGGAGGAATAATTGTCTTAATTGTCTGGTAAATGAAACTCTCTTTTAGCACCTTTTTCTCGTAATTTTATGGTTGTCCATAGATTGTATTAAAAATTTAAAATCAATAAGTTCATTTACATAAAATAATAACATTCTGTTTTTACCATCCACCTTCGCCTTTCCTGGCCCATAGTTTTATCAAGCCATTTGCAGTAAAACAAAATGTTTACATCTTTTACCGAGGGGTGTTACAGTGATACAATGGTGCTCCAATTCATTGGTCTTGGAGTAGGCTTGCAAAAGAATCTTCTTATTAAATTGAGTTAGCTCTTTGAAACTTCTTGAAATTCTTTGAGATTAATCGATATCATTTTTATATGCGTTGGGATTATTTTATATCTAATAGAGATTACCTCAATCCCTAATGAGGAAACCCTTTGATTATGGAGTTTAAAGAGAAGTCGTTTTGGGATCTGCAAAGGAGGAAAGAACTTGAACAAGGTTAAGGGATACAAACCTATATACTTCCATGAAATTTCATTAAAAGTTTTACTATTTCTTGAACCTAAGGATGAATTCCAAATAGAACCGAACTAAGGATAGACACAACTATTTGAATCCAAGAAATAGTAATAGTTACGATAAACTAGAGAAACCTCAAGATGAATCGTTGTCTTGTTCTGTGCATTTTTCCACAAGCTTTTGAGGTAGCCTTCCCTAATTGTTGCCTAGTGATTCTAGGCTTGAGAAGATACAAAATAAAGGATGGAAAACTAGAAGGGCTGAAAATTAAAAAGATCCAAAAAATGAAAATAAGTGAGTAAGAGAAGGGAAGGATCTAGTATAATATGGCCAGACTCCTTCACTTAAAATTTATTAAGGTAATAAAAAGACATTCCTAACACAAAGGCACAAATTCTAGGTTTACAAAAGGGGATAGAGAGTGAAGAATTGTTGAATGGAGACATACATTGTATAAGTTAATGTTGATTCCCCAAAAGATAGAAAGTTCCCCTTAGACCAAATCCTTGGAGATGTAGTTGAGCCCTAAGGTTGCATGGACAATGTTGATGGGAGGTCCAAGAGAATTAATGGGAATATCAATGTTGTCATCCCCACCAAAACTAGGATGTGTTATTTCCCAATTTTAGCACCTACACACTCCATTATCCCATTTATGAAACACATAATATAATCTGATCCTTCGACAACCAAAACGAAGATTAATGAACACATGCTTAAGGTACTACAAAGGATCATTCAATCTCCCAAACTGATGCAAATGGAATGATGAACTATTTTCTCAATTGTGAGAGAATAAATGTGATGAGAAATCGTCAATATTAACTTAGAGCTATGGGATATAACATGTATTCAAATCTCAAGGTTTGAAGATATGTTAGCCCACTTGTCTGCCACATATTTGAGGTGTCTTTTGACATGGAAATAGGATGAATGTGAAAGAAATTTGGAATCTTTTTTAATCCAAATGCTAATTTTTGTCAATTTATTTCCCTTCAACTTCATAAAGCATTCATTGCTTTGATGATGGTTATGGAATCTCCAACATTTTAAAATAAGTTGACAATTTCCTCCTTTGCAACTAATATCCCTTACATAATTTATGTGTGGAAAACAAAATAAACTATATATACTAATTGTAGAATTTTCTCTACAAATCAGCTAGCTCACTAATATCATGTAGAAATTTCACCTGCAGATCCAACTGATATATGCAATGTACTAAAGCATAATACTAGATCTACATCTACCATAAACTTTGTGGAAGCTAATCAACCATGAGAAACATTAAGCATGAACACATATAACTGATAAGAAGGAATCAATCACATAACACAGAATATATAACTGGAGAAAGCACCAACATAAAACCCCAACACTGTATTAGAAATCAAGTGGAAATCCTCAACAACATACCGAAAGAATAAGCTCAATAGCTATCCTGCTCTCTTTGTACTCTGATGATATATCTCATGAACCAATCTATCCCTGTATATAAAGGTTGCTCCTCTGGTCCAATCCCCTATTTCCTTACATAGTTTTGATTGGAATTCAATTACAAAACACATGTATATTGATCTAATCACACTTGCAGTCAACCTCAAGTCCAACTACACAATCCTTGAGGACACTAGTTCCACCTGCATGCAAGGAATATTCATTAGGAAGATCCAAGCATTTGATAGTACATTGTCCCACATCTAATCTCAATTGCGTCTTTTACATAACTGACATGCATCAGTTATCCATGAGTGAATACACAATTATCTGAAATAATAGCTGTCACATGCATGCAAGCATCAACAAACTATATCTCATTAATTTAACAACCTGTTAAATTAATCTAACTGAACTTGACTAGTTTAAACTAAGTCAACTAATCCTCTCAATATATAACTCATCCTTAATTCCTCAAACAGTGGAGAATTATTGCATATTCACACAAAGACTTCAATTTGCTTTTCCTTAACTAATTAACCCATGGAGAATTAATTAATTAATATTCCAAACTGTTGGTGAGACCAAAATTGATTTCTCTTCCTATAGATAGACCAGGGACTGCTATAAATAGGAAGGGACCCAAAAATGATATTTTTAGAACTTTCTATTTTTAGCAGTTTCACCTCTCACCCAAGGTGGCCAATGACCTCATTGGCCAAATTACTATTTTTGGACATGCTATTTTTAGGATTCCTATTTTTAGCACATTCTAAATTTAACATTTATTGTTGCACATTTTTCAACACTCCCTCTCAACAAGAAATGCTTCCTCTCGAACCTGATCTTATAACTTAGGAACGTTCTGCATCCAACACATCTACCCGGTCCACTTGCTCCAACAACACTTGGAACAAAAACACTCCCAACTGACCACTCTGTTGGGCTAGGAACATACTCTGATGCTGAAGCTCTACCTGCTGTTGACAAGTGCTCCCTCTCTGACATCTGAGCTAGTGAAACATCTCCATGCATCTTGCACCATTGCACACCTCTCTGTGCCACCTAGCACTGTGTAAAACACTTGTGCCTCTTGCATTGCTGCAACCTACTAGCTATGCGATGTCCTGGGATTCCCTGCATTGTCGCTCTCTCTGCCGCTCCATCTGCATCTGTCTCTACCCAATTAGTCAGTTCCTACTACTCCACATCGGGGCTCTCGTAGCAAGGTCTCATCCAAGAGGTTGGGTACCTCAAGGATCTTGCCCCTCCTCCTTGGGACGATCACTCCACAATGCCCCACCTCCTACCTGGAGGTATGGCTGCATGTGATCCCTCTACCCACCTGGCTCGAAGTTTCCCCCTACTGGAGGTCTCTGCATGAGTAGATGTCTCTACTCGATCTCCTTTCAGCTTCCCCTGTTGTGGCTGCTCCATAACCTTCTAAAGCTGCTGCACCAATCGTGTCTCCTCCACAATCGTTAGAGGCTTCTTCTAGCGCTGCATGTTGAGAGGTAACAACCCTCCCTCTTAACCACCAAGTTGTTAAAAATTATATATTACAGAGCAATGGAACACATAAAATATTACATAAATATAAACACAGAAAAAGCATAAAACAAGAGAGACACAGATATACGTGGTTCACCTAGTTTGGGCTACGTCCACGGAGAAACAGCTAGTCCTTCTTTTTATATTATCCAACAAACTGAAGAGATACAACCTACAACAAATCCGCTGTAACACCCTCTTTTCTCTCAATCTCCTCTCTCTTCCTCACTCAAAATACAGATATACATAGACGCAATACAATTCCCTCATATATAGTGAAGGGTTTCTTTCTAGGGCAAAAAACCCTAAATTAAACATAACTTCTACCATCAGATCATCTGCCTAATGAACAACCCAGATTGACTACGAAATTACAACATTTTACAAGGCAATTTTACATCTATTCATAGCTTCGGGGGTGTTGCCCCTGAACCCCGTCGGGGGACCACTGGCCCCCAGACCCCCTAGCCGGGAGGGATTAGCCCCCCCAGACAGGTGTTGCCTGGCACCCCTCCACGTGGAGGGGTGTTGCCCAGCACCCCTCTGCGTGGAGGGGTGTACAATCTTCTTGGGGTATACATCCAGCTAAAACCTTTGAATACAGAAGATAATCAAGCTCCACACCCAACAATTTCCCACTTGGAGACTGATTATAGCAACTCCACCACTGCTTCATTTTCTAGACAATGACTCCACTTTGGACCTGGCTGTTTCTCATCTTCTTCATCATACTTGAAGACCAATTGAAACTGAGCAGATTCTTAGTTTCTCCCTGGTTACAACTTTTGTTAACATATCTGCAGGATTCTGGTTAGTGTGTATCTTTTCCAGCTTCAACTGTCCATCTTGCAATGCTGACCATATGAAATGGTACTTGAGCTGTATATGTTTAGTCTTGGAATGAAATGCAGAGTTCTTTGCAAGATGTATGGCACTCTGGCTATCACTGTGTAACTTGCCCAACTCTTGCTTCTTACCCAATTCATCTAGAAACCTTTGTAACCAAATCATTTCTTTACTAGCCTATGTAGTAGCAACATACTCTGCTTCTGTTGTTGAAAGTGCAACAACACTTTGCAGTTTTGAGAACCAACTGACAGATGTTCCACCTACAGTAAACACATACCCTATTGTGCTCCTCCTGTTATCTCTATAACCTGCCATATTTGCATCAACATATCCCTGTAGAGCAATGTTTGAACCACCAAAGCATAATGCTTGATTTGTGGTACCTCTCAAATACCTGAGAATCCACTTCACTGCCATCCAATGTTCTTTTCCTGGATTGTTCATGTACCTGCTTACAACTCCCACTGCATGTGCAATATCAGGTCTTATGCAGACCATTACATACATTAAGCTTCCAATTGCTGATGCATATGGAGCTTTAGACATATGAGCCATTTCTTCCAGAGTCTTGGGACACGCCTCCTTAATTTGAAATGGCTAGCCAAAGGTATACTAACTGGTTTTGCATTATGCATATTAAACCTTTTCACCACCTTTTCTATGTACTCACTTTGAGACAATTCTAATTTGTGATTCTTCTTGTCTCTAGCTATTCTCATACCAAGGATTTGTTTTGCAGCACCCAAATCCTTCATTGCAAATGAATTTGCCAATTTTCTTTTGAGCACATTTATTTCCTGCATGTTAGAACCCGCAACAAGCATGTCATCTACATACAATAACAATATAATATAGCTGCCATCATTTTTCCTTTTGAGATAAACACAATGATCAGAGTGACATCTAGTATAACCTTGTTTAGACATAAACCTGTCAAATTTTAGATACCACTGCCTTGGAGCCTGTTTTAAGCCATACAAGCTCTTCTTCAACCTGCACACTAGTTTCTCCTTCCCTTTTACCTCATATCCTTGTGGCTACTGCATATATATCTCTTCCTCCACATCCCCATGGAGAAAGGTTGTCTTTACATCTAACTTCTCAAGATGCAAATCTTCAACTGCTACTAGACTTAAAATAGTTCTGTTTGAAGTCATTTTAACAACATGAGAAAATATTTCATCAAAATCAATACCTTTCTTTTGTGCAAACCCCTTCACCACAAGTCTAGCTTTGTACCTTTTTCTACCTCCATCTTCTTCCTTCAGCCTGTAAATCTGTTTATTCTGTAATGCTGTTTTACTTGCAGGCAACCTGACTAAGTCCCAAGTCTGGTTATGTGCTAAGGAGTCCATCTCTTCTTTCATGGCTTGCTCCCACTTCTTCCAGGTTTCTACCTGCATTGCTTCTTCATAACATTTTGGTTCACCAGAATCAGTCAACAATACATAATATAATGAAGGAGAGTATCGTTCAGGGGGTTTACTTATCCTGGTAGATCTTCTAACACCACTTTCAAGTGTTTGAAGTGCTTGTTGTTGTTGTGGTTATTGTTCTGGCTATTGATCATTATGATTTTCAGGCACCATCACTTTTTCTGTGATCTCATCAAGCACTGCATATTCCCTGTTTTCTTTTCCCTATTTCTTTTCATATAGCTGATCCTTATACAAAACCTTTTCATTGAATATGACATCTCTACTCCTAATGCTTTTATGTTTTTCATAATCATAAAAACGATAACCAAAATCATTAACACCATATCCAATAAAGGTACATTTCTTTGATTTTTCCTCAAGCTTTGTTCTATTTTCTTTGTTAATGTGGACAAAGGCTTCACAACCAAAAGTCTTTAAAAAAGAGTAGTTTACCTTTTTACCTATCCATGCCTCCTCTGGAATACCACCATCCAAGGAACTTGAAGGCCCTCTGTTTATTAGATAAACAACAGTATCTACAGCATCTGCCCAAAATTGTAAAGGCAATCCTGCATGCAATCTCATGCACCTCACACGCTCCATGATTGTCTTGTTCATCCTTTTGGACACACCATTTTCTTTTGGTGTTCTTGGAACTGTCTTCTCTCTGCGAATTCCATTCTCAGAATAGTACCTATCAAACTCTTTGCTGCAATATTCACCTCCATTGTCTGATTTGAGACACTTTAACCTTTTTCCTGTCTCATTTTCAACCAAAGCTTTCCATTTCTTGAAAATATCAAATACATCATATTTATTTCGAAAATAATAAATCTAGGTTTTTCTGGTTGCATCATTAATAAAAGTAACATAATAACAAGAGCCACCAAGAGATGATACCTGAGCATGTCCCCATACATCTGTATGCACAAGCTATAATGTTTCGCTCTTCTTTTCTTTCCCAACTCTAAGGAGTTTGACTCTCTTTTGTTTTCCATAAACACAATTCTCATAGAATTTTAAATCAACATGCTTCAAACCTAGCAACAAATTTCTTGAGTGAAGAATCTGCATCCCCTTCTCACTCATGTGCCTGAGCCTATGACGCCACAATGTCATATCTTCTCCTATAGAGGTTAAAGCATTAACATAATTAGAAATACCATTGCATAAATACAATGTACCAACCTTTCCTCCTTTCACTATTATCAGGGATCCTTTAGTGACCTTCCAGGTTTTATTTGTGAAAGTAGTTACGCAACCTTCACCTCCCAACTGCCTTGTTGAAATCATATTTTTCTTTAGATCTAGAACATGTCTTACCTCCTTCAATAGCCATTGATTTCCATTCTGTTGTTTTATGAAAACTGTACCCATTCCAATGGTTTTACAGGGTTTATCATCACCCAATCGAACCCGTCGAAAATCTCCTTGAACATAATCATGAAAATGTTTCCTATTAGGTGTGGCATGGAATGAGGCCCCTAAATCTACCACCCAAGCATCAATAATGTTTTCTAATGAAAGAATCAAAGCAACTTGCAACACATCACCTGTTACATTCGCTTCATGATTGTTTTCTTGTTGTGCGTCTCCTTCTTTTCCCTTCTGAGACTTGCAATCTTTCTTTAGGTGTCCTTTCGTCCCGCATTTCCAGCACACTATCCCCGATCTGGACTTGGATCTGCCTTTTCTTGACTTACTGCGATATCCTGGGCTCTTTCCTCTTTCCATTTTTCTTCCCCTAGTCTTTGCAATCAAAGCATTACCTTATGTCTCACCGGAGATTTTCCGTTGCATTTCCTCGCTAAGGAATGCACCGACAACATCATCAAACTTTAAAGTACTAGATCTAGAGACATAGCTACTAATGGCCATAACTAAACCATTCCAACTTTCTGGCAATGAGCATAGAAATAACAGAGCCCTAACTTCATCCTCAAAATTTACCCCTACAGAACTTAGCTGACTTGTAACTGTATTAAAATCATTTAAATGGTCTGCAACAGATCCACCTTCTCACATCTTCATATTAAATAAACGCTTCATAAGAAATACTTTATTTGAGGCCAAGGTTTTTTCATATAGTTTGGCCAATGCTGACATTAAACCCTCTGTTGTCATTTCCTTTGAAATATTAAACGCTACCGACACTGCTAGGCACAGCCGTATTTTTCCAAGTGCCTTTCTGTCGAGAATATTCCATTCCGTGTCTGTCATACTCGTCGGCTTCTTTGTCTTTCCGCTCAATGGTAGGTACATATCTCTCTGATACAAATAATCTTCCATATGCATCTTCCACAGTTGGTAGTTTTGGCCATTGAATTTTTCGACCCTAAACCTACCATCTTTCGCCATTACTCCCACTCGAACTAGGAACCCTTCTCCCCTGCGAGTTTATCTGCTAAATAGACCTTCGGCTCTGATACTAGTTGTTAAAAATTATATATTACAGAGCAATGGAACACATAAAATATTTCAGAAATATAAACGTAGAAAACACATAAAATAAGAGAGACACAGATATACGTGGTTCACCTAGTTTGGGCTACGTCTATAGAGAAATAGCCAGTCTTGAATAGATACAACCTACAACAGAACCACTTTAACACCCTCTTCGCTCTCAATCTCCTCTCTCTTCCTCACTCAGAATACAGATATACATAGAAACAATACAATTCCCTCATATATAGTGAGGGGTTGCCTTCTAGGGCAAAAAACCCTAAATTAAACATAACTTCTATCATCAGATCATTCGCCTAATGAACGGCCTAGATTGAATACGAAATTGAAACATTTTACAAGGCAATTTTACATCTATTCTTAGCTTCGGGGGCGTTGCCCCCGAACCCCCACTAAGGGACCGCTGGCCCCTAGACCCCCGTGAGGGGGACAAGTCCCCCCCACGTGGAGGGGTGTACAGTCTTCTTGGGGTATACATCTGGCTGAAACCTTTGAATATAGAAGATAATTAGGCTCCACACCAAACACAAGTCTCCATCAGTTGCCTTGCTGCTCAAGGCTTTGCATGCATCTTGAACCTCAAGAGCATACAGGTTATTGAATCGTGAACTGATCTGCTTCACCTGTCTAGTGATGATGTGTCTAAGGAAGACCTTTCCCTTATTGAAGACTACATCATAGCCTCTATCTTCTAGCATCGCGATTGACACCAAGTTTCTCTTCACTCCTGGTACATACTTGACATCAGTCAAGGTAATTCGAGCTCCATGCTCCCTCTGAAAAAAAATTGTGCCTACACCTGAGACACTGTATTTCTCATCATTACCCATCACTATGAGTATCTAGAGATCTCTCTCCTCCAAAGTACTGAGCAAATTATTGTCACCAGTCATGTGGAAAGAAGCTCCACTGTCAAGAAACCAACCACTTCCCACCATGGATGAAACCATGCATGTGAAGAGTGTGAAATCCAACTCGAACTGTGATGCAAGTGCCTCACTTTTAGATCCTTCCCCAGATCCCTTCTTGGATTTCCTTCGTGGACAATTTGCAGCATAATGGCCCACCTCATGACAACGAAATCATCACACTTTCGATTTGTCAACCTTCTTCCCATCATTGGAAGAACTGGGTTCAGAAAGAGAAACCTTCTCCTTCCCCTTATTTGCCTTACTCACTAAGGCACAGTTCTCCTCATCCTCCAAGGATGAAGAACTGTCTCTGGTGCTTCGTCTGATCTCCTCCTGCATCAAATCCGACCATAGTCGTTCCCAATCTGGCAGTTTCTCCCTTCCATTAACCGAGTCCTGGTAGCTATGCCAGCTCTTAGGAAGGCCAAGGAGTGCTAGACTCACCATATCATCATTTGAGGTCACAATCCCTACACTTCCAAGCTCATCCCTGCATGAGGTGAGCTTGTTCAGATACATAGAGATTGTCTCATCCTTTTCACACTTGATCCTTCGAAGTTTGTCCCTTAGTGCCAGCTTCCTTTGATCACTGCTATTCTGATACAAATCTTTCAATGTCTTCCACATTGCATGCAGAGTCTCCTTCCCATAGAGACTCGAAACAATGTGATCTCGAACTCCCTCCAAGAGAATTCTCCTAGCTCTACCCACACACTTCTTCCAGTCTGCAACCTAAGTATAATCAGTAGGCTTAGGGATATCTTGATCAATGAAGTCATTAAGGCCATTATCTTCCAATACTGCCTCCATGCGATCCTTCCAAGCTATATATTTTGAGCTGCCATTAAGGGCATACTCAAGACTCAAACCATAGAAAGCCATCAATGAAATGGATGTGATAAGAACTGATATCTATATCCCGAATAATAAACTTCAAATTCCTTCTTCGATATTGTTCTTCCTTGATCACCTGTGCTCTGATACCATGTAGAATTTTCTCTACAAATCAGCTAGCTCACTGATATCATGTAGAAATTTCACCTGCAAATCCAACTGATATATGCAATGTACTAAAGCATAATACTAGATCTACATCTACCATAAACTTTGCGGAAGCTAATCAACCATGAGCAACATCAAGCATGAACACATATAACTGATAAGAAGGAACCAATCACATAACACAGAATATATCACTGAGGAAAGCACTAGCATAAAACAACAACAATGTATTATCAATCAAGTGGAAATCCTCAACAACATACAAAAAGAATAAGCTCAATAGCTATCCTGCTCTCTTTGTACTCTGATGATATATCTCATGAACCAATCTAGCCCTGTATATAAAGGTTGCTCCTCTGGTCCAATCCCCTATTTCCTTGTGTAGTTTTGATTGGAATTCAATTACAAAACACATGTATATTGATCTAATCACACCTGTAGTCAACCTCAGGTCCAACTACACAATCCTTGAGGACACTAGTTCCACCTGCATGCAAGGAATATTCACTAGGAAGATCCAAGCATCTAATAGTACACTGTCCCACATCTGATCTCAACTACATCTCTGACAGAACTGACATGCATCAATTATTCATGAGTGAATACATAGTTATCTGAAATAATAGTTGTCACATGCATGCAAGCATGAACAAACTATATCTCATTAATTTAACAACCTGTTAAATTAATCTAACTGAACTTGACTAGTTTAAACTAAGTCAACTAATCCTCTCAATATATAACTCATCCTTAATTCCTCAATCAGTGGAGAAATTACTGCATGTTCACACAAAGACTTCAGTTTGCTTTTCCTTAACTAATTAACTCATGGAGAATTAATTAATTAATATTCCAAACTGCTGGTGAGACCAAAATTGAATTTACTTCCTATAGATAGACCAGGGATTGCTATAAATAGGAAGGGAACCATAAATGCTATTTTTAGAACTTTATATTTTTAGCAGTTTCACCTCTCACCCAAGGTGGCCAATGACCTCACTGGCCAAATAGCTATTTTTAGACATGCTATTTTTAGCACATTCTAAATTTAACATTTCTTGTTGCACATTTTTCAACACTAATAAGAAAACACCTAACATGAAGTGTATGAAAGCATGTTGATTACGTGGCAAACAAAATAAACTATATATACTAATAAGAAAACACCTAACATGAAGTGTATGAAAGCATGTTGCAAGAAATTAATGAGACCTTGAAACGAATTATGCATAATTGACAAAAGAAGTGTGAATCGAATAATGACACTAGATGAGGCCATCAAGAACACATGCCCACAGGAATGTGTGCTCATTCCTAGGAATGCATATGTGTTCCTAGGAATCAACTACCAACTAGGATGCATGATATGAATAGAAAGAGGTATATGCCCATGGTATTGAATCATGTAAAGGTGACATAGAGAATATTATAAATAATGAATCTCACCTTGCAAAAAGATAGATTGGTCCACCATGATGTAATAATAAAAAGTTTGGATGTATTCAATACATATTTTTTCAATGTTTTTTCATGATTAGTTTCTTGGAAGATTTACATTCCTCCCAACCCCACCCCCCCTCTTCTCTAAACATTCAAGGTTTTTGGATCTTATTTTGAGCTTACCATTAAGTGTAGTGATAAGAAAATACAAAATGACTCTCTAGTATTCGTAAACTTACCAATTAAATTTATTATTTTATTTAAAGTTTGATTATTTTCCATGTACAAATCTATTGGGAATGATTTAGGGTTAGAACTAGGTTGAAATAAAGATTTTGTTCCATTATAACAATTTTTTTTATATATGAATTAAATTCTTATAGTTTATCAAATATAAAAAATGACATTTAAAAATAAATCTATTTTGAAATAAAAATTCTTCATATCAAATGTGACAACTATGATGTTTATGGAAAAAGTTTTAATTTTTTTAAGAGAAGAAGTTTTAATTCTTTTTTTAAGATAAAGTATTGTGTATGTTACTCTATATATATATATATATATATATATATATATATATATATATAGATATATATATACATATTTTTCTAAATAGAATAAATTTTATGTATATTTAAAATTTTTCACAATTTAATAAAGCAATATTATATACACATTTTTATTTGTAAATAAGTGAATATTTTAAAAGTGAAAATTAAATTATAAGAAAACATATTTTATTTATTTATTGAGACACAATAAAAATTTAAATAAAATAATTTAAAAAATAATTATGGTTTCCATAATATTTTCCAAATAATAAACATATTATTAATATATAAAACGATTTCCATAATATTTTCCAAATAATAAAAAAATTATTAATATATAAATGTTTTTTCAAAAATATTATATATAGATAAATGCCTACACGGATTTTAAAAAATTATTAATATATAAATGTTTTTTTCAAAAATATTATATATAGGTAAATGCCTATAGGAATTTGAACCTTGAATCCCAGGATTTAAATAACACTTCATAACACATGATCACCAATTGAATTCCCACATAGGCTTATTTCAACCATATATTAATTTATTATCAATTTAGAAAAGAAATAGATTGTGAATTCCCACATAGGCTTATCTCAACCATATATTAATTTATTATCAATTTAGAAAAGAAATAGATTGTTATTGAACCTTGAATCCCAAGATTTAAATAACACTTCATAACACATGATCACCAATTGAACTCCCACCTGGGCTTATTTCAACCATATATTAATTTATTATTTTTATTAATATTGTCAAATTTATATATATATAAACCGAACTAAAGCTCTCATTCATATTAAGAATGTTGAGAGTTGTTTTTGGTAAAAAAATCACATTAAAAATAATTTGTGGAAGCCTTTGGAATCATCTAGTGTGTCTAGTGTGGTTCATCCTAAACACAAATTATTTCTAATGTGATTTTTATCAAAAAAACTCTCAAACATATTTTATATAATTATTTTTTTCTATTTTATTTATTTATAAATAAAATAATTTATTCTAATATATATTTTAAAGTATATATTTATATATAAAATAAACATAAATAAAATACCATAATAAATTTATTGTTATCTAAGTAAAATAACAATAATAATTTAATTTAATCTAAATTTCATTAAAAAAATTAATATATAATTTAAAGTTAATTTAAAAATTGAAATATGAAATAAATATTTGAATATTTAAACTTTAATAAAAAGATATAAAAGACATGAATTTTTAAAATGAGAAAAAAATTATAAAAGAAACGTGCTTTTTTAAAATGGGAAAAAATTATAACTAGTTAACTTCTTGCGATGTATCATGATCATCTGGCCAGCCAAAATTCATTTGGCAGCACACTTAGCCCGAAGCTCTCACAAAAAAAAACCTTAAATCTGAAATAAACCAACTTATGATAAAAACAGAATGAAAATGGCAGGGAGCAATAACATTTATTTATAAAAATCCTAAAAAAAAATAGTCCTACAGTTTCACAATCGGACCATCAAGTCCAACATGCACTAGACCCTACTGGGTTGTAAATCCCCCGTCGACCATTCCTTCTACAATATCTTCTACACCTTCAGCCAACATGCACTAGACCCCACTGGGCTGTAAATGCCCGTCGACCATTTCTTATACAATATCCTCTACACCTTGACTCTGCTTCACAACCTGCCTCCACTAATGGGACTTACCTTACCTAGGGTGTGAGTCATATTTGAGATCTGACCTGATAACTGAGATCAGCCCTGAACTTGCAGAAAAATGAATTCTCTTGTTCAATATTTTGCTCACCTTAGTATGGAACTTATATCCCACACATAGTGGCCCTCGTTTATCTCCATATGGCTAGCAGTCTATTTTCCCTTTGTATCAGGAGCCTGGTATGTGAGTCTAGAACTCACGTTCGAGGATGTCACTGTGGAGGGTTTCTGCATGAGCTCCTGCAGATTCCAGGCAAGAGCTAACCAGCCTGCCATAGGGCATTAAATGCTTGTATGGAGGCCCCCTTTACCATACATTCCCATGCCTTTCATACCCGCATTCATCATTTATCCGGCAGCGGGATGGCACATCGCATCATACCTTTTCTAAGAACGGGTAACCAACCACCTCCGAGATGGCACCTGCTGCGCTGGTGCATTTTCAAATGACAAGAGCTAACCAGCCTGCCATAGGGCATTAAATGTTTGTATAGAGGCCCCATTTATCATGCATGCCCATGTCTTTCATACCCGCATGCATCGTTTATCCTGCATGCCCATGTCTTTCATACCCGCATGCATCGTTTATCCTGCAGCAGGACGACCCATCACATCGTACCTTTTCTGGGAATGGGTGACCCACCACCTACCGCTGTGCTGGGGCATTTTCAAACCAGCGCTCGGGCCAAAAGAGCCATTTGCTCCATTCACGCTCCCGTCGAAGCTCCTCTGCAACCACTCTCGAGCATACACCGCTCCCGCTCACGGTGCTGGCTCACCTCGCAGGTCCGCTCACAGTGCTCAATCCTGGCAGGCTGTGCGCCTCTAGGCGTAAGGTAAATTAACCTCTGTGCTTAAATTAAATTCCTCTGAATTTATGAATTTATGCATCGAACAAAAGAACCCTTCGGCTTATGAGACTTGAACTGTTGAACCCTTCAAAAAAAACTGTGACAATGTGCATTAATCTATTACGCATACCATGATCAGATTTTAGATTTTAGATTTTCCAACCACGAATCAAGATTTAGCCACCAGTTTTTTACCGGTAAACTCCAAAAAAATCATAACCTGTTATATCAAATTTATTTTACTAAAAAAAATAAACATATTTCTTAAATAAAAAACATGGTTTCTTGGCCGGACCACAATTAGAGATATGTTTGAGGGTGACGCTAATCGATATTCGATAGACTCACGCATTTTCGTCGGAGCTTTAGCTGATTGATTTGGATCAAAAGGGTGAAGAAGCCATGGTAGCGACAAAGAAAGTTTTGTTGTGCGCTGGGAGAAGAATTGTTGCCCTGAGATATAGGCCTGGGCTTGAGGTTAAGATAGTTGCAAACGAAATGGTGCCGAACTTTTGAGCCAAATCAAATGTTCAGAAATTCAAATATTTCACTGAATGGAGGCCCTCCAGTGTAAATAATTTAATGTTTTTGTCAAAACTCACATGAAAAGAATTATGTTTACCATTTACGAACTAATAGATTTCTAAATCACTTCGGCCTACGATCAACTATCAACATATGTCTTGTTATTGCCTCTAGAGTGCGGCTTCCGTTCTTTGTTTAGTCTGCGAGTTTTTCACTCAACAGGTTCAACGCGTCATCAGCTAAGGGTCAATTCAAGGGGGATTTTGTAACAGAAAAGAAATCAGCTACAAGGGCAGAATGGCACTCGGGAACAGAGTCCCGATACAAAACTTGATGCCTTGCTAATTAGTAATCATACATAAAGAATACTTTAGCATTAAAAAGAACCTACAGAACAATATAGCTTTTATAGGTTCCAATGCATCCAGCAAAAGGGAAAGTTGTTTCCATGAGTTGAGTAAAATTCGCATTTTAATTTGATTCGCTTTGGCATTACTTCTCCTGTACACTTTTTCCTACAATCCTTGTCTAGATGTCGACTTAATATGACAAAATGATTGCATTTTACATTCTTGTGAGATTGTAACTACCAATACTAAATTCCCAATTCATTGTATGTGTTGCATTTGATATCCATTCTTTCGCTTTGTATGTATTGGACTATCTGGGAGGATTAATTCCAACATGAATCTATTTTGTTGTTGTCACTATGCAGTGCTTCTAAGCTCACGGAATGGTGGAAAAGTGGACACTGTGCATTGAAGTGTCATGCCGCCCAAATCCGGGTCTTTAAAGTTTGTCCTTCATAATGGGGCAAAAAATCATGTGGTTTATAGAATATGGGAAGTGCAGGAAAAGACAATCAATAACGAAGCATACTACATTACACTTGTTGCAGGGTTAAAAGAGGCAAAACACAATAGGGTGAATTACATAACAGTATTGACAAACTCAGATTTAATCTGTAATCATATGGAAGGCATCTACAATGTTCGCGCAGACAACTTGAAGCCCCTCTACAGAGAGGCAAAAATCTGGAGTGCTCGATTTAATTCTTTTATGATAAAGCACCTTGCGGAGATCCATAAAATGTCTACTAATCTAATGGTTGGAGCAATCTCAAGTGTAGATGTAGGTGCCAGAGATGATTTAGGATCACCGTTCATTCCACTGGAAAACATTGATCAGCGTTAGTATAGGTCTCGACTATGTGTATACACTATGGTTGTCATTTTTCTTGGGATTCTCATACTGTGGTTCTTTCAGTAAATAACCCGTTAATGTACTCTTTTTCTTCTTCTTTCTTTTCGTTTTGTAATATCATTCACCTTAAATGTTTACTCATGTTGTAATTGAATTCATGTGTTCAATTATATACATTATATTTGAGGTGAACTAATTATTCTTAACCTACTAGTGGTTCAGCCAAGATTATAAAGCTCTGTTTGAATTTCATTTTAATTCAAGTCTTAGATGCTGCCTCTTTAATACTATCTTGATTTCCACCTGGATGGATGCCATGGGAATAAATGAAAGTAACAAAATAGGGTTATTTACATCTGATTTGTTGGTTTTCACAACATTTAAGAATATAAGTCATTTCTGATGCAAACCCTAGCTATATCCACATTTATATGATGATAAGCTGGAAATAGTTGATGCATGATCTAATGTGAGATGAAGAAGCTCATACCATGAAACCCTCCTAGGAACATTGATGCATAATAATGACAAACTCTAACCTAGTATGAAGTGAATTTTCTTAGGTACATGGTTTGCCCTAGAATGATGCAATGTACGCATATATGAAGCCCTACATGCCCATGACGCCTTTGAAGATGCCCTAATCCTAATAAATAAATAACACAAGTGAAGAAACACTCATCTTTCAAAATTGCCTAAAAGATTAAAAATATGGAGTCCCTAAACATTGTCGAAAACATAATGATAAAATCCTAAAGTTTGCCACAGATAAAATAATGATTACAATTCACAAACTATAATTTTACTGATGGAATACTGATCTTAGTTAAGGATGAAAATGACACCATCTTGTAGAGGACACTTTCCCCTTTTGAATGAGCTATTACTCGCTTTCTAACTCCTCTTAGATTGAGAGAAATTGAATTTATAAATTAAAAAAATTAGTATTGGTAAAATGAATTATGTAGGCTCATGTTCCTTGGCCAAGTGACGTGTCATTTCATTAAAGGTAAAAAACTAGTATAAATATAAGCTGGAATTGGTCATTCCTCCCATCAACCTCAGGAGCGAACATCACAAGAAGACAAATAAGAGGGATACAAGCATGACATAAGCCGAGGAGATAAAAGCGAATACTTTTTTGGGAAAATACTATTATGCTCCTTTCAAACTAGGACTTGTTGTTAGAAGCTCGGATATAGAATTGCAATAATATATGTGAGGCTCATAACCTTGAGAGAAATCAGTTTTATAGGCCTAAATCTCAAGATCAAAATCCATGAGAAGCCTAGATTGGCAAGAGAAATAGAAGCTCTGATAAGCCACTATGATACCCTCGGATAGTCCTAATCAAGATTGGACTGTGGAATTGTAGAAATGTGACATATCTTAGACAGTGGAAAGTATATAAGCTTAGATGTTAACCTCAATTCATGTGATCAGTTTCCTGTTGAAGAGCTCAAATTTGTTGTGAAGACTAGAGACTTGTTGAAACTCAGACCTGCTATAGCCTTGGGCAATTCCTTTGGTCAATGTTTTGTGAAGGATCATAACATTTAGATTGGAAAAACTATAAATAACTCGGACCAATGATATTACACATTGGAAAATGGACAATTAACTAATTGGCAGCTCGGACCAACTAAAGAGTTGATACTTCGAATATGAACCTTGTATAGAGCTTGAACATAACCTTCTTCTTATTGAAATTGAATACCTTGAAAATGAAGAGATTGACTGAATATGCAACCTGAGTCTCCTTGTTGCATCTTCCTTCATGAATTTATGCATCGAACCATTGTCCAATATTACAAGAACTGGCCCTTTGTTGATATTTTCCTGCACAAAGCTTAGTTTCATCACATCCTCATTTTGTGTTGTTACCAAACTTGACTCCACGATAATACTCAAAACCTACATCACTCCCACCAATGGGTTGTCCACTTGCTCAATGGAATCCATCCTCTGTGTGAACATGCAATTCTTTGCATATTTCTCTTTCACGCAGATCCAACATGGTGCAACTTCTTCTCTTTTTGCTACATCTAGTGTATTGGCATACTCACAATTACCCCTTAGTCCACCCTTAGCTTCACTCTTGGAATCTAGGAGTTTATCTGCTTCCATGGTAGCTATTGTAAGAGTCTTAACTCCTTGTCTTGATAGTTCATTATGTGTCATTGATTTCAATAATCATAAAGTGGAATATTTGGTCCTTATCTGATATCTCTTTGATTTGCAACATTAGATAACTCCTTGATGTATTTGAAAATTGGGTAGACTAGGGATCAAACTCAAGACCTGGCCTTGGGTCGAGAATCCTTGCCTCTTCAATATAAAGGTGTAGATTGCTAGCTCTAACACCCTTTGTTTGAGCCAAAATTTTTGGCCTCCTAGCCATTGCCAACCAAAAAATGGACAGGCTAGGAATTGGACTAAACTCTGTCTCCAAACAATGTATTAGATGGTATACTATTTTGCAAGAAGAGAGAGAATTTTTTGAGTATGGTCATTTTAAATTAGAGGATTATGTACTTTTCTATCAAATATATGCTACAGTAAGAGCTCATACATGTTTTGGGACGCCTCTGATTCATCAAAGAGATCCTAAACGATGATAACTAGTTATTTTATGGATGTGCCCTCTTCTAATATAAATCCCATGAATCTTAGGACCATGATCAAACTAATTATTTAAGAAGATAATTGCTAGTGTCTCTAAAATCAATAACAAGAAAGATTAGGATGAGTTGAAGAAATTGAAAATAATTCTTCATTCTACTCTTACAATTAATACGAGTGACATAATACCTTTCATGATAATATCTCTCAAGTTAAATCAAAGTCGATTTGTGGCCACTTCAATCATGGACATTTGTGCCACATTCCTGCATGTTTCCCATTGTTTCCAGGGCAGATTTTCATAATATAGGGCACTGCAGTAAAAGTAAATGTTTATGTGGCTGTGGGTTATGTTCAGAAGTTTGAGTGTTCTTTTGAGGAGATATATCAAGATATGGGGCACTCCTTTGAAGCCCAAACACAATATCTACAACAAGAAATTGGGTGTGCTTGTGATGGGAGTTATAACCAGCAGCAGGGATAACTTAACAACAGAGGAAAGGTGCTGATTTGATGCTACTTTTGGGCATGTCCACATTCATTTATGACAGCAGAGGAAGGCACAATACTTGAGATGGTTATTTCAATTATTTTTGGATCTGCGGTCCTGCTAGTATAAATAGTTACAACCAGCGTTAGAGGTTCATGAGGGAGTTAATTTTACTGATTACATGAAGGGCACACTCAATGAGGATTTACATTAGGGTGACCTGTTGGAAAGTCGTTATTTACTTGAGTTATGCCATCCAGGAGGGCACACTCCTTGGTTGTTACTTTAGATCTGATAGCATTTAACTATGAGAAATATTTTAATTGAGTGACAAAGGCATTTATCAACTAGTTGTAAAAGAGGAACTTAAATGCATACTTAATAAAGCTTATGACAATATAGTTTTGTGCTAATGTCATAAAGGAGTTTTTGTGATGTGGGAAACAACTTCAGTTTCTGTAGCTTGGAAAACAACTTCAGTTGTTGTAGCTTGCAAAACAACTATTGCAAGTTTTATCACTGCTTAATGATCACCAGAAAGTCCCCCAAGGCATGCTTAGTATTTGTATTGCGGGAATTAAAATATAAAACTCTTTTAATAAGAAAGTTTGATTCACTGTTTGAGAAAGGCATGGAGAATTTGTTTTTGTGTATTTACATGGGTCTAGAATGTGCATGGAAATAATCTTGGATATTTGATGAGGAGCTCTACTGATTTGTGGGTGTTGTAGTTCTACACATTGTAAGGGGTGTTTTTTTGTGGCCTCATGAGATTCTTGAATGTTAGTTTAATGGTCATATCATGTTTTTATTATAAAGTATTGATGTTTTGTATTAATGGAAATGTGACCCCTCAAATTAGGAAACAAGGAAATTTTGAGTTTTAACATTATGGTTTAGAATATAGATTCATGATTTAAAAGATACTTTTTTATTTCTAGAGGCTTCTAGAGATCTCCAAAAAATGTGATTAAAACCTAATTACTAAAAGAATTAATATTTAATTACTTTAAAATGAATTTTAGTGGGTTGTGGGCCAAAAATAGGACACATAAGCGCATTGTATGGCCCAACACACATTGTATAGATGCTGAAACACATCACACAGATGTTGAAACTTGGTCTACAACACCTGAAACATGTTTCAGCTGGGCTGAAATGTGTTTCCACAATGTGAAACAATAGGCCACACAAGTGCACTGGATGGCCCTACGCACGTACAAACATTAACATATGTCATATGGATTTTGAAACTTGGTGAATGACGTTTCAACAATGTGAAATGTGTTTCAGCCTGGCATGAAACATGTTTCAACAATGTGAAATGTGTTTCAGCCTAGGATGAAACATGTTTCAACAATGTGAAATGTGTTTCAGCCCCACTGAAATGTATTTTAGGCGTGTTTCAGCTGTGTTTTGGAGTTTTTGTACTGAAATGTGGCTGGTACGCAGGGCGTACATTTCCTGCAACATAGCTCTACAATAATTGTTTTCATCCTACTAGGTCCATCCTTCCTTCATGAGTCATGACACATTGGACTTGAAGGACATAGCATTGAGTATGCATAGATGGGTTCCAACTCCACAATTTTCAATCATTTCAAGACACCAAAGGACTGACTTTGAGCATGTCAATAATTTTCACAAAAGACCAATTTTCACCATTTTTCATAAAAGACCAATTTTCACCAATTTTCACTAAAATTCATTTTGTATTAAAGCAGCATGCCAAAATCACATCTACAGTAATGAGACAGGGTGGTACATAAGAGTTCCAATTCTGCCTTTATATACAATATACTATACTGTTATCCAAAAAGGATTTATCAAGCTTATAGTAGCAAAAAGGCAAATGACCATTTTCTGGAGTTTGTGATAGTTCAGCCAACATTTACATTGAGATTTTATATGCTTTGAGTTCAACAAAAAGATTTCAATAGCTCAATACGATAACCGTACAAAATTGAAATTACATAATGTTGTACATATCCAGAGACATGTTCAACCCATCATGCACACAACATGTTCTTGGATTAGGAGAGCCCTTTATAGGGTTATGCCCATATTATATCCATGAATACTCATCAGCTCGAATATTTGTCATCTTGCCATTGATTGCTGGCACTTTGATTGTTCTTTTCACCTGCTATTTCCTGTAAAACAAATTGAGAAGAATGTTGTCAAATGTTTTTGGTTAATCCATTACAAAACAAATTACCAATATAGGTTCACTTAAAATATAAATAGAGATTTTCATTCACACAAAATTTCATTCATGAAAGTTATAACATTTTCATCAACCAACTTTTCTTACCATAAAGTTTGAAGGCATGTGAGTAGATTGTCCCTCCTCTGTAGATGGAGCAACTGTAGGTAAATTGTTGATTGGAAGTGTGTAATAGTTGTGTAGTTCCAGGGCAATGGATTGAGGCATGTTGGATGTCATAAATGAACAAGGTATAGAGTGCGAGCGACGATACAATCCGACTGGTTGTACAATAGGGGGCATCACCCTAGGGTGTGGAACCGAAATGTTATGGGTTGAGGTAGGGTGCCCAATGAATGAATTTGGTGCAAATGGTGGAAACAACCAGGGGGTTCAATGATCAAACAGGAGAGGTGGACGTGGTGAATCAAATGGAAAATGAATCAATGAACTCCCCATATTTGGATCCACAATATTCTCATGAAATAAACGAACTTGAAAACTTGAAGTATTATGAGATGTGGAATCTTCAGCTATAACAAAAAAACACATTGTTATGCAATTGCATTGAAGGCGATGAAGATAATGATATTTTGAATTTCACATAAAATGATACATCAATTGATATTTCCATACCAATAGAACCTTGTACCCTTCTAGATGTGTGGTCCAGATTGATTTCTTTTGTAGAAGAGATCTCCAATTGTTCATTCATGCTTATTTTCCTTCCACGACACCATCCAACTTTTAGAAACTATGGTTCATTTTTTCTTAATTTCAATGTAGGAACACTTTGCCCCCTTTTTTTTATTGGGCTCAAGAAACTATTTCACCTCTTGGTAGTGACCTTGGATGGAGTTACAACATCGAATTTCTAATTATTGTACTCTTGGCTTACATTTTCTACCAATTGATTTAGTGCATATTCCTGCTCCAAAGTTGTGGGTGTTATTTGTAATAAACCCCTCAATTTCTTATGAGTTGATGAAATCACAAGTTTAATTTTCTCATCGATTGTTAGGGTGCTATCTAGCCTTACAATGGTTGAATCAGTGGAAGGAGAAGGTGGAAGGTTCATTTCAATTTCTGGGTCATTACAAATGATTCATTTAAATCAAGTAAATATCTAGGTATTTTTATAATAGACCTAGAGACATTAGGCAATTCATTGCCCCTCGAAACATTGCTAGTTACTACCATCTCAACTTTTAAAATATGCGTACAAATATTGCCATTTAGGGCCCATTTACAATTACAAAAGTTTAGGTTCAGCCTTTTATAGATGACATGATACCATGTATCACGAGTCGCCATAGTTTTGCTACAAACCAAATACTCACATTCATTGTTTCCATCAGCCACACAATCTTCATCTCGGATATTCTTTGCTTTGCACTTACTTGAATTTATTTGTTGCTCAGTTTTTAAGCTCAAACAAAACCAACTTTTTTTATACGTTGCATGTGAATGTAATAAAACTCAACCTTTTTCAATAACAAATGCAACAACCAATCCACCCTTCTATGGCATGCATTGTTCTTCTCACAAAGGTACCTTTGCTTTAGATACCGATGATAAGATTCAATAGCATTATTAGTATCCTGGTTGGAATGTGGGAAGTCCCTATATGATTTTTTCCCACATATCTGGAAAAAAAAACATATATTAGATGCAAAGAAACAATAGAAAATGGTCCATTACAAAATAAACTGATAAAATGCAACTTTAAGAAACTTACATAATTTGTTGTTGCCTAACCAGTTGGTCGCAAAATAATCCAAAAACACAATTTCTTCTTTGAATTCATCAAAGAAACTTTGAATTTCATGTTGCACAGATTCATCATCTTTACACAAATGCATGATTAATCCTAAAGCACGGAAGATACAGACTTTATTTTCCTTTCCCCTGACTTTAGTTCCACCATTTTTCAACCACGCTCTATGGAAATGCCATACACACAATAATAGTGTAGAGTTTGTGCAAGTTTTGAAATAATATGACATTATAAGAGAATATCCTTGAACATTATTGCTTTTTACTTCTTCTAAAAAGAAAAAACCGGTTAACCTTAATGCCTCGATTTCCATTGTTGCATCATCTGTGATGACAACTCGAACATGCCAATCTGGGTTTTCCTTTTTCCCATTTGCAAATAATTGTGACATCCATTTACAAATATCAGGAATACCATTCCATGATGATATTACCCATGCCACTGGAATCCCATTGTGATGATCATCAAAAGCCATTATGGTGTACAGTTGATACTGCATTATAATAAGAAAACAAGATTATAAGCATATAAGAGGACGACATTGAAATGAAGTTGAATAAATGAAGTTTTGGTAAATATGTTTACCCCATATTTATTAGTGCTGAAAGTGGAGTCCATTGATAACATGTTGTTGTGTGAGTGTTTCACCATCATTGAAAGCATCCACTTAGTTTGTATGCCTATAATGAAAGGGATGTTTTTAGCAACATCTTGTTGTTGGTAGAAGAAAAAGCTCTTTAGGCACTCACTAACCCAATAATCCACACTCATTGGATCAATTTCATGCCTCACATACTCTAGCCTCTTGATATTATTGTACATGTTTGACACATCCTTTCTTGTCATAAAAAAATCTCGAGGTGCCCCTGTGAAGAACTCACTAGATCCATACCTTAAATCAAAGATAAATTTGTCCCAGATCATTGTAGCATTAAAACAATCACGAATCAAATCTTCAACAATGGTTCGTATATTCTATGTTAAATGCGGCACATAATTGAATTTATTGGGCATGTCATTTGCCTCATTTCCATGAAAAACCACATTTTTGTCATCAATATGTCTACATGCTGTATATATTAGAACAACATCACTTGGTCTAAGAGCAAGTCGTCGCATAATAAAGTGACACTGACAACCAACTTTAATGTTGTGACGTGGAAGACGTTTTTTAGTCGTAGATCCAGGTTTAGCTACATTGCTGGCTTGTACATGATTTGGACCATAGGCATACCAATATCTGGTGATCAAGAATTTACCAAAAATTAAATAAAATATTTATGCATGTTTGACATAGTGAACTTAAAATCAAAATTTTATATATATATTTATATAGAGAGAGAGAGAGAGAGAGAGAGAGAGAGAGAGACTCATACAACATATTCTAGATATGTTGAAGAATTTGTCTTCTTGATATGCTTCAAATCTTTAATTCGTCGAGTTTTAGCAACAAATTGAGTAGGTGTCCTTTCCCTCAATTGCTCTCCACTTATAAAATCCTCAAGTCGACAATATGGAATAATCGCGACTTGGTCTCTTGCTACTTCTGTCCATGTCAAATCTTCCACTGAAAACTCTGTCATTCCTTCTAGGTCCTCAACCTCCAACTCATTGATCATGTCCCACTTCTTCATTCTTCAAATCCCTATACAAATGAGGGAAAATGAAGATTGACTAAACATATGAGCAACAGTTCATGTTATAAATATTGAACACCACTTGAAATGCAATTTTCTATAGTGTGTACAATTTACACTCAAGACCCCACCAGATATAGCCACATTTAGAGCATAATTCCCTATCTCCCCTTCATCTTTTCCTACCCATGCACAAAACAATATTATAGACTTTCAAATGCTTCATCTTGGTATAATCAATACATTGCTGAAAGAATTCCAAGTGGAGCTTCTTCAAAGTTAGAATTCCATCGAATCAAGTGTATCGTTGGCTCTAAAGCTTCCACTAATATTTATAGTTATTTACTTTCAAATTGGATTTTCATTACTGGAAGATAAAATCTAGAAGCAGATAACTTACTAAATTTGAATTGCACTTATGAATGGCTTATCCCATAACAACTTTCAGATTATCTGTATAAACAACATATAACTGATCTGAGCATTCCCACTTTTGGAATGGCGGATGTCATTAATGATGAAGAGCAGTTTAGTACATTATAAATAAGTAAATGAGCTAGCACAACAGGTTAAGACGTGGTTGGTGAAAGCCATTAGGCATCTGCATCAGCTAACCTTTCATAAGAGCAGAGTGGAGAGGAGCAGAATTAGGCATTCCACTTTTCACTAATCTAATATGGTTATTGGAGTTTGCAATAACTAAGCTTTCATAAGATTGGAGTGAAGAGGAGAAGAGATGGGCATTCCACTTTTCAATAAAAACAGAGTGGAGAGGAGAAGAGTTAGGCATTAGAGTTTTTACTAATTTGATTATAGACTATCAATCTATAATATTTTAAATTTATTATCAAATTATAATAGCGCTTAATGGGCTATTATGTAAAAAGGGCCAATGGCCATATTCTCCCTCCTTACTGACTGACACAACTGTTTTTGTGAACAATTTCATGGAAACTCTTCGAGTTAATGTACACTTGCCAGGGTTTGAACCCAGGTCATTTGGCAAGTACCATTCACAACTCATTACTAGGTCACTATCCTGTGGGTAGATGATTACGTCTTGAAGTAACCAGTGAAGCTTAAAAATTAAATGGCAATGAAATCTACTAGTACTTCGCTCTCTATTGGAATATTTGATTTTTCCAAGAGGAGAATGTGCATCGAATGCGTTCCACATTCCTCATGCCAAAACATGTCTCCCTTTTCTGTTTTCCCTTACCTAGGTTTCCACTTCTTTGTCCATCTCAAAGTTTTCCACGTTCTTCTCTTGCAGGGTTTATGGTAAGATATTACAATCATCTGGATAAATGACACAAGATCTTGGTACAATAGGCACCTTATTGGGTTCTGGAGATGCTTTCAAACTAGTGTGAATGGGAATAGACAATGTCTATTTCCAAAATAATGGTGTTCATGATCCTTAAACTAGTTTTGGTATCCCATTTATGTTCTCACTTGTGTTCTCTTTCTTCAAGCACCTTCTACCATGATTACTTTATGATTCTGCATCTTGTCCCTCTTTTTGGGGACCGTCTATTTGTGGCTGTTTTCTTGCTATGCTATTTTCTTGACTATATTTTGCGCTTCGATCCCTAAATGTAGTTCATATGTCACAACATAGGACTAAAGCTTTCCTAATCTGGAAGCAGATTCTGTGTTGGGAGTCCTTGGGTAATGTCATAGCATTCCTTCCACCTGATGTTTCTAGATGTTGAGCGGATGGCTTGTGAAGAGTTTCACTATGATGGTATTGTCTTCTTTGTATAAACTACGGAGTTAATTTTGCTGATCCTTGACAGAAGCTACTTAGTAGATGTTGCACAAGCACTTTTCTGAGTTTTGAGTTTTACCAACATAACTGTTTGAACCTAAGGAGTAGCTGGCATCATTCGCTAAAGTCCTATGAAAATGGGAAATGTTTTTGTTCCCAAACCCATATCTGCTACCTTTTGAAGTGTATTGCTTATGAAGGTGTAAAAATTGTCCTAACTCCACAATATTAGTATGAAAAGTTAGTGCTGCTATAAGATGATGTTATAATGTCTGATTTCATAGTGGTTTTGACTGATTTCCATTTATCCCGCAGTTCCTGGAGTTCCATACCAGAGGGAAAAACAATTGGCTCCTGCACCATCTCCAGTTGTGGCTATACTGAAAGGTATCCCTAGCTTGTGTTCAGAAATTATTGTTCCAAAATGCCATTTTAAAATATACTTCTAGGCAGACATGACAAGGTTTTCTAGAGTGAAATATTACTGTAATGATGCATCTTTTATTATATGTTGTGTTAGTAGAGATGATGGGATTTGTTTAGGTGTTGGTGGGTGGTAGAAACAAACTTTTTGTCTTGAATTCATTTCATGCACACATCAGAAAATTGAGTCCACAACAACAGAAATTTTAAACTGGCAATAGAGAGTGAACCACTAGGATGCATGTGTATTCCGAAAGATAGGCAAGTCAGTTACATAGGTTGTATTAGGGCCAGGCTGCTAAATATTGCACTGATATAACTATTATGATGATTGATGTTTGCATTGTCTGCAAGTTTAAAGAAATAAACTAATACCTCTTTGGCCAAGTGGGCACAATATAATGCGACTAAGGGAGTCTGCTCTGCAGATTTAATGACTATTGTACATCCACAGGCCAGGGCAGGACTGATCTTAAGAACAAACATTGTGAGTGGATAGTTCCACGGTATTATCTGACCAACAACTCCAATAGGTTCATGCAATGTATAGGCTTGATACTCTCCACTAACCTTCAACGTTTTCCCATGAATCTTATCAGCTGATCCTGCATACATAAATTCATTCCAATATTAACTGTATGTTATTTGTATTACTGGGTTAGAAAAATCTATAAAGGGAAAACGAAAACAAGATCACTCTTGCAAATATGGCTGTTAACTTAAACCCCAAAGCTCATGCAAAGAGCAGACTGGAAATTATGTACGTTGATTGTTTATCAACTGATCAAGATTCAAAAATTAACCTCAAGCCCAGGCCTATATCTCAGGGAAACAATTCTTCTCCCAGCGCACAACAAAACTTTCTTTGTCGCTACCATGGCTTCTTCACCCTTTTGATCCAAATCAATCAGCTGAAGCTCCGAGGAAAACGCGCGAGTCTGTCGAATATCGATTAGCGTCGCCCTCAAACATATCTCTAATTGTGGTCTGGCCAAGAAACCACATTTTGTATTTAAGAAATATGTTTATTTTTTTAGTAAAATAAATTTGATATAACAGGTTATGATTTTTTTGGAGTTTACTGGTAAAAAACTGGTGGCTAAATCTTGATTTGTGGTTGGAAAATCTAAAATCTAAAATCTGATCATGGTATGCATAATAGATTAATGCACATTGTCACAGTTTTGTTTTGAAGGGTTCAACAGTTCAAGTCTCATAAGCCGAAGGGTTCTTTTGTTCAATGCATAAATTCATAAATTCAGACGAATTTAATTTAAGCACAGAGGTTAATTTACCTTACACCTGGGGGCGTACAACCTGCCTGGGATTGAGCACCGTGAGCGGACCTGCGAGGTGAGCCAGCACCGTGAGCGGGAGCGGTGTATGCTCGAGAGGGGTTGCAGAGGAGCTTCTTCGATGGGAGCGCGAATGGAGCAAATGGCTCTTTTGGCGCGAGCGCTGGTTTGAAAATGCACCAGCACAGCGGGTGCCAGCTCGGAGGTGGTGGGTCACCCATTCCCGGAAAAGGTATGATGCGATGGGCCGTCCCGCTGCCGGATAAACGATGGATGCGGGTATGAAAGGCATGGGCATGCATGGTAAAGGGGGCCTCCATACGGGAATTTAATGCCCTATGGCAGGCTGGTTAGCTCTTGCCTGGATTTCATGCCAGCCTCAATCTCAATGTAGTATCAAGTACAGGAAGCCGAATGATGTAGGGAAGGAGGCCGAGAAGCATAATGAGAAGCTTCCAATTTCATACACGTGGGTTGGGAATTTTGTGACTCAGTGCCCTGGACAGTGTGCGTGGTCATTTCATTAGTGCATGTATAGACCCCAGACTCCTCCCTTGGTGGCACCAAACGGAGACGTGGGCATTGATGGCATGATCATCAACATGTTCACCGTTTTGGTAGGAACAACTACCAATCCATTCAACACCGGCTACTTCCAAGGGGATGTCACTGCACCTTTAGAGGTCGTCTCTGCCTGCCCTGGAATCTATGAAAGGGGGCTTACCCGAGCTTCCCTTGGTAGCTTCTGATGGATAAAATTAGCAATTGTCCCAAAAAGTACAAAGAGAGGTCGATAGGATTATTAAATTGGATTTGTTGAATTTTTCTAGAAAAAATGTTGGTTTAAGCCTAACTGATGAGCCATTTGAGCTGGCTAAAGGCTTTCTAATTGTTTTTTATTATGGTAAAATTATATTGATAATTCATTGGTTTTACTTTCAAAAACTTGAAGGAATTTGAAGAGCAAGTATAGAATTTCTTTGTGGGATTTGATCCCAACATCATTGATTTGTAAATACATACTCAATGAAATGTTAATTGGTTGAAACCGTGTAGAAATGTTTGATATAAGAAAATAAGCCGAAAGGGTTGAAAAGCTTAATTGGTTTGTGGAAAACCTTGTTTTCTTGGATTGGTTTATTTTGCAATTAATTTTCTTTAGATGTTTTGTTTATATATATATATTACACGGAACACATTGAATGTCTTATTTGATTTTAGAGTAAGTTAATTACCCAAAATTAAGAAACCTCTATAGATGGCCAAGCATATACAAAGCTTGCTAGTGACCAAGGCAATAACCACCATGACTATCCCCTACCAATTGACAATGCTTCTCTACCCAACCCCATTCAATACTTAGGGAGGGAGAAGCAAGCCAATTACACAAACAAATTGCCTTTGGAAAGAATTCTACACATACATAGAGAAAAATCCAAATACTCTACCAAGAACAAAGGAAGTTGTCCACACAAATTTGTTAAATGGATCCACTTTGTACACTCATTCAAAGTGAAAATAAAGAAGAGTGGCTTATATGTAAAGACAAAGAAACTGAAATGTATTTCAATAATGAATAAATAAATCTCACATTTCTTGTCTCATGTAATGAAAAATGGCTTTTGTAAATAAATAAACATTAAAAATTAATAAATCTTGATGAAAAATTAATAAAAAAATAAATGTTATAGGTTTATTTAAGTGGAATGCATTTGTAGACATGATTTGTATTGTTAGGACACTCCTAAGTGTTAAGTTGTTGGTTTAATTTTTCACCTTACCATGTGAAATTGAATATTAACCTAGTTGAAAATTTTATTATAAAATCATGAGTACAATGTTGCAAATTAAAGCAAAGAGTAAATGAACTAATATTTTTTTGACCATTTAAATTATTGCTATACCAATTTAGGTTATTTCCCATGATGTTATTTTGTTATTTTTTTAAAAGCACAATCTTCAATTTACTTGATTAGTGATAAATAATCCAAGAAAGGGTGGTGAAAGAAAAATATTTTTTTCTATACTTATATTGTTGTTAAATTACTATTATTGATTTTATTTATTTATTTTTCCGAAGAAATATTCAAGTAGATCCATATTATCAACTTATTAGCAAGGCCTAACTACAAGGGTGTTGAGGAGAATTGACCCCGTGGCCTCTCATTAGCAAGGTGCTTTAGTGATAGGAACTCAACTAATTGAGTTAACGCTTGGGGCTTGCTATTATTGATTTTAATTAGTAATTTGTTAAAAGTGATGGGAGCTCAACTAATTGAGTTAACCCTTGGGGCTTTACTATTATTAATTTTAATTAGTAATTTGTTAAATTATATATTTTTTGTTTAGTTAAATTAAATCAATATTTATAGTTATGTATTTTTGAAGCAATTTATTTCTATTTATAATCAATAATAGATAATAAATAAATATTTGTAATTATGTTTTTTATGAAAAAATATTTCCAACAAATTGTAGATAATACAAGGAGCAAAGAGATTTGATGTTTGGAGTTCTATGCTTACACTATATTTCATTAAATACAACTTAATTTTTTGCATGTTTATTATCAATGATGTAGGTAAATGTTTAGGTTGTATATTTTTTAATTTAGATTTAAGACAAATAAATTTCTTTTTAAGTCAGCTTAGTTGTTTGAGGTATGAAAAGATTATATTTACTTAGGGTGGAGAGAAAACATATATAAAATTCATCAATGACCATGTATGTATTGTATTATTGTATAAAATTATTGTCCAAAGATTTGATGTGAAAAGAATCAAATTTAACGACCATATATCCTGCACTATTACCACAACATGTGATTGAACTCACAACTTTTGTCAAGAAAAAATTGGTCTAAAATTCTACCCCACCATATTGAACAAATTTTTTGCCTAGGATACCTTCCTATGCTTCCCTATGCTATCAAGGAGATATCAAGGAGAGGTAGGCACAATATATCAATAAATATTAAGCTCTCCTCATTGAAGGTTTACAATTTTATGGTTTAGAACTATGAATTTTTATCATTAAACAATAATGGTTAATCTGTTTATGTTGATGGCATGATGGCAAATATAACATGGTGGGACAATGGAATTTGTGCATTATGATATAAAGCATTCCAAATTTACGATCATTGACTTTTTCCTATCCATTAAATAAAAATGTTAAGCTAATAATCAAACAATGAAGTGCTATATAGAGGGACATCGCAAAGAATTAGGATATTACACCTTTCTCATTGAAGAACTTGATGACCCAATAATGATTTTCTCATTGAACAACTTGATGACCCAATAATGCATGGTGTGGATGAATTTTTTGGTTTTATGAATTACTTAAATAGAGATGAGAAGGAATTTTTTAGTTTTATGAATTACTAAAATATAGATGAGATGGATTTCTAAGTTTAATGACATAAATATAGTCCCACCCATTTTGTAATTAGGATTGAGCACTTTACTCATAAATTAAAATGATTTGAAATATACCATAATACAATTGACGATGATTATTTAATGATTTGCAATACACCATATCACAATTGGTAATGATCATTTGGATGTTTATGGGATCATTTACTTGGTGTAATATCATTGTAAGTATCATCACTTACAAGAGTTGGTGAACACTAGTTGTATAGATATCCTACATGTGTAATATTGTTAGTTATCATGGTTGTTTTGTTCGTGTTAATGTGGTTTTTTATTTAAAAACATATGCCTCTTTCAATTTGACATAATATAATTTTTTGTTTGAAAATATATAATGAAATTTGCATTATATATGAAAGGTTATCAACCTAAAATCAAATTACTTTTAAACAAGTTTTTTCTGGTCCTCCCTTCATGTGGATCATATTGCAATGTTCTCCTACAATGCTTTGATCTCATTTTGGTCCTCCCTTCATGTGGATCATATTGCAATGTTCTCTTATAATGCTTTGATCTCATTTTGGTTATAAGTTCATTGATAGACACATAGTTATATGTTGGTGTTTAATAATATATATTGTATTAAAAGTAACACACTTGTCTTGTCTTAATTTATAATGGTTATGAGCCTCATATACAACAATAACAAAGAAGTGTATTATTGCTGACCAGTGACAAAGATGTGTATTCTTGTTGAACTGGGATGTATATATGCTGCAGTTGAGAGAACATTAATTCATAATGGTTATGAGCCTCATATATAGCAGTAATAAAGAAGTATACTCTTGTCTTACTTTATAATGGTTATGAGCCTCATATACAACAGTGACAAAGAAGTGTATTCTTGTTGACCTGGGGATGTATACCATATACCATATACCATATGTATTGGAAAAATTAAATTATATATATATATATATATATATCTATATGGTAAAAAATAATATTTTAGTTTTCTGGATCTTTATATATATATATATAATTTCTAGAGCTCAAACTAAAAACACTAATTTGATATACTTCTAACAAAATAATAAAAATAGAGAATAATGGTTGCTGGAAACCGCCATTTAAATTCAATTAAAATGATTGGATTATAACATCTACAGTCTAAACTATATTATTAATTAATACCTTTTTTTCTAAAAAATAATTAAAATTTATTTAAAGCGTATTTTAATTTACATATCAATAAGAAGTAGTGTTATCTTAATTTCATATATAATCCAAATTAAAAAACAAAATAATGAAATTTTGTAATGAATATTAAGACTGGGATGAACAAAGGCATACAAAGGCGTACAAAGGTCATAAAAAGGTTTTTCAAAAGGCAATTCAGTGTACATTTCCTCCAATGAAAACACAAATGGCAACAATAGAGTTTGTCAAAAATGTAACCTGGAAGAGTTGAAAATTAAGCCCTTCAATAGTCTACAAAAGGAATATCCAAACCTCCACAAAACTAAACAAGAAAAGTAAAACTGTAACAAAACTTTTCCACCAGTGCTTAGTCTAAAGAGCCCACAAATTAGCCCATAAAATAATTATTAAAAGACACATAGTTATATGTTGGTATTAAAGTAATACAATTGTCTTGTCTTAACTTATAATGGTTATGAACTAACAAAACTTTTCCACCAGTGCTTAGTCTAAAGAGCCCAAAAATTAGCCCATAAAATAATTATTGAAAGAAACATAGTTATATGTTGGTGTTAAAGTAACACAATTGTCTTGTCTTAACTTATAATGGTTATGAACCTTATATACAATAGTAACAAAGAAGTGTATTCTTGCTGACCTGGGGATGTATATATGCTGCCAGTTCAGAGAACATTAATTCATAATGGTTATGAGCCTCATATACGACAGTAACAACGAAGTATATTCTTGCTAACTTGGGATGTATATATTTTCAAGTTGAGAGAACAATAGAACCCAACAATAAAATACAAATAGAGATATACAAATAGAGAATGAATACCACACTATTAAAAATGCTTGAACAACTGCATAGAAATGTAGATAATGAGTGTTTTCCGCAATATTGGTTGTTACAACATGTATATGGTCTTTATATTGACTGTATGGTTGATACAAGGATGAATATCAAGTGACCAAGAGGAGGTAATGCCCAGAAATGAGAATGATTGTCTTTCCCTTCAGTGCTCACACCTCCATGTTGTAGATGCAACTCCCAGATGGTATAAAACCCCTGCTGGTAATGTACACAACTGAATCAGGTATCCACGCTGCCCAGAAAGGAAGTTAATGGTCCTGCTTCTGTTCTCAGCCACCCACAAGAAGTTCACACCCAACAAGGAAGTTAACGGTCCTTGCTTCTAATCTCAGTTACCAATAAGAAGTTCACACCCAACAAGAGGTACCATGACCTCCCATATATTATTTGCCCAGGCAAGAAGATAAGGTCTTAGAAATTCATCTTCTTCAGACTTGGGCTTCACCATTTTCTTCTTCACCTTATATCTTCATGTAAGAAAGCCTAGTGCAGAAACCATGACAACAATCCAAAACCCTGATAAATGCCCTAATGCTCTGATTTGAGACTTGTTCCTAGGATTTGATCTCTTGATATTGGTAACATTCTTTAGAGTAATTCTGGAAGAAAACCACAACACAAGAATTATATTATGAATTGTGAATATTAGAATTGACACAATCTGAAGAACCACAAGTCCACTAAAAGTTGAGCCATCAACCAATGTATCCAAACCAACCCCCATCTTTGAAATGAGTTCAGGTTTTGTAAGCTCAAATTCATTTATTGCAGAGGAACAAACTTCATCAAATGTCTCGAGGCTGGCAATTTAAATTTTTAAATTTATAAGTAAAGAGGTATCTTTGAACTAGGAAAACACCAAACACAATGTCAAAAATTGGCTTGAAAAGTTGAAAGAATGAAACAGAGCATACCTTGTGTGTGTAAAGAGAATCCCATTAAGGCGAACGAAACGAATTCGAAAAGCCTTGTTAACCTCTGAAATATTTAGTTGTTTTCTCTTTGATATGGTTGCCCCTTGTTTCTGATCCTTAAGGGAAAGCCTCCCATCACCTCTCCCTCTCCCTCTCCCTCTCCCACCAGCACCATTTGTAGGGGTCTGCTTAGGAAGCAACTAAGAATAATGTTGATGATTCTGTAGAAACACAAATCAAACTAAATCCTCAATAGATGAAAGAACTGAGCAAGCAAAATACTCTTAGCATAATACACTATGGAAGAATAAAGCCCAAATTAAAATTGGAAATTTTCATAAGTTATCGATGGGCATGCGCAGAATTGGCTCTAATAATAATAAAATGGTCAATGCAAGACAATCAAGAATTTGTAAACCTGATGTACAGTAATAAAATGTTTGATAGGGAGAAAGATCCATCATCTCTGATTCATGCAACAAACTGTTGTTCTTGCAAGTTAAATAGTAACAATAATCTTCAAGAGACTAAAAATATAATACACTAAACGAACATACCACTGCCTACTTTAGCCCTTGAACACCTACGTGAAGAGCCATACCAGATAAAAATTATATTCATTGTAATCAGATTTACTTCAACAAAAAAAAAGATGAATACCTTCTCAAATATAATAATCAAATTGTCTCTTGTAGTAGAGAATGGAATTTCAACTGCCAAGCTTCGAAAATACCAACATACTGCAACGAGTTCATCTCCCATGTATGTTGCTAGTATTGCAAGTTGGAAACCGCAAACCACAAAATGATACAATACAAGACAAAAAGGTTGCAACTCAATGTTGGAAAATAGTTAGATACCAATATGATTTAATAGTACAAAGATAAATCAATTTTAGAATAGGGGCTGCAGTAATATAACAATAATACGTCCAGTTACTTCCCATAGAAAATTAATACTTTAGTTTGCTCACTTTGGAGGCAGATTCAGATAAACTAAGACAGATTAAAAAGAACAGAACCACAAATTGAGATCAAACCTGATGATGGTGATTTCCACTTGGTGGCCAAAGTGAGGCAGACTGCATAGTAAGTTGCTGCAACTGAAAAATCACGACCTAAAGATTCCCATAGAATTTGTTGAGTCTTCTAGTGTAGTTTCTTATGATGGAAAATCCCAGGTGAAAGAGAGCATTGTAATTACTCAGTTGACAGAAGGTAGAGGGAGACTACACTGGATTTCATGCCATTCTTTGGGGAATTTTTTACGTTTTACAATACAACCCACTTTGTCCTTCATGTTTACTGTTTATCCTTGAGTAGAAATTTTGTTCAGGACCTTGACAATAATTCTAGAATAATGAGATTAACATAAGCTACATATCTAAAATGCCTTCTTTGTTTTCATTTGCTTGGATAGACACTTACATTTAAATGTGGTAACTTAATTGGAGAGGATCATCCATCACCAACTATTGCAAAAGTTGAATTGCCTATTGTCTGTAGCATTCCATCATTGATCACAGTAATTGTTGATGAACCTGGTATGTTCTGATTTGAGAAGCACTATTTTTGTATATTCTTAAATTATTTGTGAAGAAAACTCTTTTTTAAGATGTGAAAGTTAAGTCTTTTAACAGATGAAACAATCCTTCTGACTACATTCTCATCTTGCACTAACTTATTGATTCTGTTGTTTGTTGTCTAGAAAACACATTGGCTATAATTTGGTATACATCCTAAGCTGATCATTTTGCAGACCATGTTCGTGTGACTCCCGTCACTTTGACTAATGGTCATACAATTCGTGTAGCTGCCGTTGGAATTCATCATTCTGGAAATCCATTTGCCAACTCGTAAACATCCTTGCTAAATTGGGAACTCAGTGGTCGTGAGAACAACTGGCTTATTGGGATACTAATGATAAAGTTGGAAGAAAGACAAAGATTGGTTCTTGGGAGAGGTTCCTTGTTCTTCAAAATGTATCAAGACAAGTAAGTGGAATCAAAATCAGCGAAGAAAATACGCTTCGTTTTTCTCTCTCAAGGTTTTAGGCTATCCAAATATTCCAGTCATGCCTTACCTTATTCCAGTAAGTATTTCAGTTCCAGAATTTGAAGCAGAAGCACTCCCAACAAAAACATCGGACTGGAACCCAATTTTTATTATGCATGAATGTATCTCTTTGCCTATTTATAGAGATATTACACTGGCATAGGATGTCAAGAAACTCCCAGAGATAAAGGAGTCGAGTTTTATACCTACAAGTAGCATTTGAAAAAAGAGCTCTAATGCAGCATCACCATAACCATTTTGTGTACACCCTGCAATCATTCCATTCCATTTGATGACATTCGGCTCCAGGCCATCCAATTTCATTTGGCAAAAGAAGAGTAGCCCTCCTCTACATGTCCATTCTAAGCATATGCCGTAATCATCGCATTCCATAAAACTTCATTTCTCTCAGACATTCTGTGAAAAACTTGGCAAGTATCATTAACGCTATAACATTTAGTATACATGTCAACAAGAGCACTTCCCATTAACACATCTAAACCAATCCCACTTCTAATAATGTAACGATGGATCTGTTCATCCTTTTTCAAAGTTGCTAAGTTGCTGCATGCAGTAAGAACACTGCAATTGTGCCCGAGTTTGGCTTCCTACCTATCAGCTGCATTTTCCAAAAGAGCACCAATGCTTCATAATCATGGCTATTCTGAGCACAACCCCCGATTATAGCATTCCACGAGATCACATCAGGCTTAATTCCTGCCATCTGCATCTGCTCAAGAAGGCCCCGGGCCTCGTCTACATGCCCATTCTGCATATAACATGAAATCATAGTATTCCATGAGATGACATCTAGTTGAGAAATTTTGTCAAACACTTGGCGTGCATCCTTAAACCTTCCGCACTTGCCATAAATATCTATAAGGGTATTAGCGACAAAAACATCCGAATCAAACCCATTTCTAATTACATAGCCATGAATCTCCAGACAGTATTGCAAATCGTTTAGGGCAACACATTCCTTCAAAACACTGGGGAAAACAAAATTGTTGGGTTCCATTCTTGCGCTCAACACTTCATAAAGCAATTCAATAAATTCCTCAAATAGCCATTGGCTAATGAAACCTCCCATCATACTCATCTATGAAAACAAATCTCTATTCGACATTCTATCGAAAACCAAATGGGATTCCCCCACGCTCCCACATTTGCAATATAAACATAAAAGTTTAACTGCAAATGGCAAAATATTTTCAATCCCATTCTTAAATATGAGAGCGTGAGTTTTCCTGAGTTATGACAAGGATTTAGTGTGAGCACAGATCTACAAAATGTATGAGCATTGTAGGTGTTGGAGTCTACCTATATGTTGTTGGTATCTACTCTTTCTAAATAAATTGATGTTGTGGATTGCTTAGGAAGAACAATTGTGAGCAAAGCGTAAATTGATGTTGTGCACTGCTTAGGAAGAAAAATTGTGAGTAATGTGTAGACGCCATTGCTATGTCGAAGCTTCATCTGGTTGGCATTAATTGGCTTCAAATGCGGCCCGACTGGCATGACATGGTTATGCTCTTCCCAGTACTGCAACGGCGCTGGGGTGAGCCAGTATCACTGCCATTTCCACTATCTTAACAGTTGAGGCAATGTATGAAAGTGGATAAGGACCATAGCTAAGATCGATATTCCTACTCCCTTATATGAGACCCTAACTCATCCTACAAGAAACTTTCCCTAACTTTTGAGCAGGCGTTCATACGTTCATTATTTCAAAATTTATCATTGCGTAAATTTGAATAAGCGTTTTAAGAGTTTCATTTGCCAGTCTTTTGAAAGTGAAAATGTGCAAAAGTTTATAAATAGGTTTAGGGTTAGGGTGTATAGTGTAAAGAAAATTTGGAAACCAACAAGATGGGCCAAACCCTTAATTTCTCCAAAGAAGAGATTTTTCATCCCCAATTTCCCACAAACGCTGAGAATTTAACGCTAAAACCTCCAAAGAACCCCAAATTCAAACTCTGGGACGCAATTCCCAGCTCGAAATTTGAAATCTAATGCTGGAAATTCGTAAGAATTTTACCTTGGGAATGAAAGGCGTGTTGTTCCAGCCATTTGCACTAGATAATTAAGATTTAGCGGGCACTACAATGCAATTCCGAGGCGAATGAGTCTTCTTCTAAACCTCTCAAATTTCTCGCTAAAAACCTCCAGGATTTAGAGCTTCGAGATTTTCCTCCTTGTCCTCGGCCTACAGTCTCCCGGCATATACTATTAAAAGTGGTTGGTCATAAGGGGGGTGAGGATGGGATAAAACTGAACATGTTTTCCTCTTATACTAATTGCTAGAAAGCAAAAGCCCTAATTCTGAGCATTGTTCGCAGCCCAAAGTGGAGAGTGGATTTTTGGAGCCTGTTCACATGTTCACTACCAAGAACTCCGAAAGGCAAAGTGCTCTAGATCAGGTTGTGAACAGTGCGGTGACTGGGAAAATTGTAGGAGGGCGAAGAAATTAGTATAAAACTTTAGACAAACTACAATTTTCATTGCTATTCATGGGCTATAGAGAGTGCATTCAAAAAAACCTAAAAAATATGAGACTCATTGAAAAAATTGTATGCAACAAAGGTTCTCATTACATCTACCTAAAGGGTTTTAGCGCTCTGCTGTATTTGCTATATTTATACTGAACACAGGACTTAAAAATGAGATTCATTGAAAAAATTGTATGCAACAGATATTCGGATTACATCTACCTAAAGGGCTTTAGCGCTCCACTGTAAAATATAGTTTTCCATGAGCTTGTAAACCAAGAGCCTCTGGTGGGCATTGTTCCTCCCCCTCCTTGAAGAGTTGTAGAGTGAGCTTTATACGAAGAGACCTATTCAGAATGCTTGAAAGTGGTGTAAAATTGGAAGACAGAAGAGGTGGTGAGGGTGCCAGGCTACAGAATTTCTGAACTCTTGTCGCAACAATTCTTGTTGTCCTCCATGTTCAGTGTAATAAATTTCATTAAAAGTTTAAACAGACTCTCCTGAAAATCCTAAAAATGGTGCACACATATGTCAAGTGAAGAGTAGAAAAGTGGCTTAAAAATCTATGCACAAATGTCATATGGACACCAAAAGTGTAGACGATGGACTGATTCAAAAGAAGGCCTATCGACCTAACAGGTGGGGCAAGCTACAATGCGCACGAAGTGAATGGGTGGGAATTTCTGCTATCGGCTATGTGGGATCTCGCTACCAAATCTTGCCAGCCTTTGGTATGATCATTTTTGCAATTATACGCCTACATTTAGGCAACGGAGACAAGGTATGCCAGTAGATGCGTCCCATTTTGTATATATATTCTTTCATTCTTTTAAAAATATATTATAACACATTCTTTCAGTCTATTTGTCAATCTGTTTCCTCATGCCTATTGTTTTGATTCGTTTGTTTAACGGAAAATGAGATCTCTCTAATAAAATCCCTTTATAGTTGGGCAAGTATCTTTACGTGATCATTTCAATTCATTTGTTTAACAGAAAATGGGAGTTTTCCAAAAAATCCTTTACAGTTAGGAAATTATCTTTACATGAATGTTCAAGCATGGTACATATATATATCTACTTTTTTATATTCGTAACTCTCAATTCTTAATATTCTCAGTGTTAAAGTTAGTTTATATCTTTGGGAATTCAGGATGGAAATGATGCTCCTGAACAAGTGTTAATGCTTAGTTTATATCTTTAGGAATTCAAGAATCATGTTCATGCTTGTATAAATAAAAAATAAAATTTATTTTAAACTACATTAAATTTAGTATGGTTATTAAGTTTATTATTTTGGGCGGGGAATCAAATCTCTTGATGTGCAAATCTCTTTTTTGAGTGTAAAATTTGAGGAAAGGTTTGCATGTTGAGAGATTTGATCCTTCTCTGCTCTTGATACTTTTTTGAGTGAAAAATTTGAGGAAAGGTTTGCATGTCAAGAGATTTGATCCCTCTCTGCTCTTGATAGATCCAGAGTTAGGATGGATCTAGGTTGGTTTCAGTAGTGGGAGGCCATACAAAATTTGTTGAACATCTAATTATTTTGATCATTTTAAATATGCTAAACATGTCTAAGATTAATTCAGTGAATTTAATTTTAAATTTTCTTAGCTATTTCAATTTGAGAGACTGTTAGTAACTTGAATGATAAAAAATGATGAAATAAATTTTTTCAGTGCAAAGTGACAATGTAACAATGTTGAATGATAGAAAATGTGAATAATAAGAAAATAGTCAATTATAAACAATCTTCAATGTGATCAATCTGAAACTATTTTCTTCTACTATTCTTATTGTCACATCTATTAGTTTTTCCATTTTCTAATATTGATAAAGGGCAGTTGAAATCATAGACCATTCAAATATTTAACTCGAGCTACTGTAGTAAACATCATACCTTGTCATCATAGACCATTCAAATATTTAACTTGAGCTACTACAGTAAACATCATACCTTGTCTCTGTTGCTTTTCAATATTAATAGTAGTATTCTCCAAAAATCATTGTAAGAGAAATGTTAGAGAGACAGAGGGATAAGAGAGAGAGAGGGACGAGAAAGCGAGGGAGTATGTGTATGTTTGGGGGTGAGATAGAGAGATAAAGAAGGAGAGAAAATGAGAGATAGAGATATAGATGGAGGGGGAAAAGATGTACTTACACTGAAATCAATGCACACTATTAATCTAATTACTTTGAAATTAATGTACATCATACATTTAGTTGCATCAAGTTGGAAATCAACATCTACACTCAAATCAATGCATCTAGTGCAAACAACAAAATAGGATTAGAAATCTCCATCTACACTTAAATCAATGCATCTAGTGCAAGCACTCAAGTAATATTAGAAATAAATATCTACACTAGAACCAATGCATATAGTGAAAGCAATCAAATAAGAGTAGAAATCAACATCTACATTGAAATCAATGCATCTAGTGCAAGTAATTAAATAGGATTAGAAATAAACAACTACACTGGAATCAATACATCTATTTTAGTGAAAAACAAAAATATTCATGATTTTCTATATCATCCTGCAAACATACACACTCTCTCTCCATATCTATATATCTATCTCTCTCTCTCCCCCCACCTCTCTCTCCCCCTTTCTCTATCTTTCTCTTCTTCCCTCTCTCTCCCTGCCATCTATATCTATACCTCCCTCTATGTATCCTTATTTCTCTCTCAATCTCATCCCCCTAAACACATGTCACTCATCTCTCTCTCTCTCTCCCTCCCTTCTTCCCTTTCGCCCCCTCCATCTATATCTCTATCTCCCTTTGTCTCTCCTTATTCATCTCTCTATATCAGCCCACAAACATTGATCTAGGTGGATATTGGTGGACCACCTAACAATTCCACTTGGACCCCTACCATTGTTTCTTTCAGCTTTTCAGTTTCCTTAATTGTAACACAATTTACTATTTTTAGCAGTTTTTCAGGTCTTGAACTTCTGGAGCCGTTTTGAGGCCCTAAACGACATTTTTGGGAAAACTAGGAGCAACAAGGCTCCATGGACCAATTTTTCTCTTCCCAAAGTTGTAGTTCTCGAATAGATCTTTCTAACGAGATATTGTGCACATCAAACAGAGATCATATGCCAAGGTTACGACCCTGGGAAGTTGATGTACCAATTTACCCAAACGGGGCCAACAATTTGGCGTTTCATCTTCTAGGGTTAGTTTTTTGGATGTTTAGGGTTTTCCATTGTTTCTCAACAATAAATAGGCCTTCGAGCCTCATTGTAACATAGTTCAGAGGCATGTAGCCGCCACATCTCTTCTCAGAGATAAGCTACCATTGCCCTAGCTGGTTTATTTCCATTGTTGTTTGTAAGCATATTTCAGTATTTTACATTATTGAAATGAAGTATTATTTCTACTTCACCTCTGTGTTTATGGTTATCTCTGTAATTTGTTGCATTCCTGTTTAAATCCGGATCAGTGGTATCAGAGCAGTCTGCTTTTTCTCTGTTTTTCTTTGCATGTCCCCAACGAGGTCGGGATATAAGGAGTTAAGGCTTGAATTGGTCAAACCTTTGCAAGACCAGCCTCGCAAATCCTGACGGCCTCCCATGGTGGATGAAAAGAAAGACGAGGGGGCATGAGATCCTATCAAAATCATGCTCGAAGAAGCCCTCGAGCGACAAAGGAACGAGATGATGGACAACTTTGCCCAGATCCTTTAGCGGCTACCCAGGGGCAACACATTAGCTTCCAATAGCTACTCTGGAAACGTCACACCGTTTAAGGTACAAGTTAATTTTCAAATCCCCGTATTTGAGGGTCGGATAAATGAAGATGTCGTCGATAAATGGTTAAATCTACTAGAGGGTTATTTTTTTGTTCATGATTTTTCCAGTTGGGAAAATATTATTTTCGCTCTTCTCAAAGTAGCCCCCCACGTTAAGGACTAGTGGGAAACCTAGTGTGAGAAAAGGATGAAAGTACAAGGCTCACTATTTTCAGCCGCACCCACTTGGGATTCGTTCTGGGATGCCATCAAGGAGTAGTAGTACCTTGTCAGAAGCTATGAGGATCAATAAGTAAAATGGACCACACTGCGGTAGGAAAGGGACCAAGACGTGCTAAAGTTTACCAATATTTTCCATACCCTTCAAACAAAGTTGAGTATCAAGGATTCAGAGTAGCATTTGGTACTCAAATACCGCGGTTGTCTACACAAGTACATCTAGGAAGAAATATAATTCTTGAACATCCCCTCGTTCGGCACAACATACCGATATGCCGTCAAGGTCGAGCAAAAGTTTAAACAGAAGAAGCGAGAATTTTTATTTGTGAATCCGAAGCAAGGGAAAGGTGCCCCGAAACCGTAGAACAAAGGAAAAAACCAAGGCGGGAGGCCCAAGACAACCTGCCAAAGCTGCAAGCAAAGAACAACGCCGTGAAGCCAAAAAAGGAGATGAAAAAGTGGTGTGAGTTCCATAAGAGCTCCACTCACAACACAAGTGAGTGTCGGGCCAAGCAATCACTGGTGGCCAAGCTATAGGTTTCAAAATCAGATGCATGTTCCGACTCTGAGTCTGAACCCGAAAAGGGGAATGACAAAGGGAAGCAGATTATCGATGCGGAGCCTAATGCCACCATTGCCACCATGAAGATACAGAAGGAGGAACCCGAAGATCCAGAGGAGGAGGAGCGTCTCTTCCACTCCAAAATGTGGGTAAAGGGCTACCCACTATAGTTTTTGTCGACAGCGGGAGCCAAAATAACCTCATTTCGGCAGAGATCATGAATTGGCTGGGCTTACCAACCACAACACATCCACAACCATACGCTATCGGGTGGCTTCACCAAGGATGGGATCTTCGTGTGAGCCAACAGTGTCGCCTTCCATACAAAATCAAGCCCTTCACGGATGAGGTATTGTGTGACATTGCTCCCCTTGAAGTTTGTGATGTATTATTAGGACAACCATACTCGTGGAAGCGACATGCTATGTATGAATCAAGGCCCCGTGCTGTTATTGTTACTTTGGGAAATAAGTTTTACGGGATACCAGAGGTAGCACCGCCTACTGCCATCTCTTTGGTTACTGCAAAACAATGCAATAAGCTCATTTCCAAAACTGGGAAATTTATTTTCCTGATGATACGCCCTCAAGGAAATAAGAAGATGGTGGCCACGACCTCCAGACAGGGCCCCTCCACACAAAAACTACAGATGGACAAGGTCGTGGAGGAGTATGAGGACATCTTCACCTCCCCCATAGGGGTTCCTTTGCACTATCAGGTCAAGCACTCCATCGATTTGACCCCAGGTGCGCTGCTGCCCAATGGACCAATCTATCGGCGCTCCATTCTAGAGAACGATGAAATCAAGAGGCAGATTCAAGAGATGTTGCAGAAAGGTCACATCTGTCCGAGTTCATCACCTTGTGGGAGCCCAATCGTGTTGGTACAGAAGAAGGATGGGACTTAGAGACTCTGTATTGACTATTGGGCGTTGAGCAAGGTCACTGTCCATAATAGGTACCCGACCCCATGGATTGATGACCTCCTGGACCAACTGAAGGGGGAAAAATATTTCAGCAAGATTGATTTGAAGTCAGGTTATCACCAGGTACCAATCGAGCCCTCCGATGTGTGGAAGACTGCCTTCAAAGCCAAGGAGGGCCTTCTCGAATGGTTGGTTATGCCTTTCGGATTGACGAATGCTCCTGCAACCTTCATGAGGCTAACAGATGACATCTTGTGGCCATTCACCAACTCATTTGTAGTGGTATAATTGGATGACATCTTGATCTTCAGCCAGAGTTGGGAAGAGCACCTCCACCACATCCGATAGGTTCTCCAAACACTGCGGCAACACAAGTTATGTGCCAATTTGGAGAAATGCACTTTTGGCATGACCCAGGTTCAGTATCTGGGATACATTATTGATGAACAGGGGGTGCATGTAGATCTAGCCAAGATCCAAGTCATTCGGGATTGGCCATCTCCAACCACTCTGACAGAGCTTTGCAGATTTCTAGGTCTTGCCAACTTCTACGTAGGTTCATGTTAGGATTATCTCATATCACTTGGCCCTTGAGTCAAGTCACCAAGGGAGGAGTGAAAGAAAAATTCTTTTGGTCTGAATCTCAACAGAAGGCATTCATAGAGTTGAAAGATCACCTCTGCACGGCACCAGTGCTCGCATTACCAAACTTGCAACAACCATTTGAGGTCGAGACAGATGCCTTTGACTATGATATTGGGGCAATCCTTACTCAAGATGGGCATCCAGTGGCATATCACATTGAGAAACTTTCAAACACAGTATGGACGTATCCACTTATGACAAAGAGATGTATTCCATTGTATAGGCCTGCCAACAATGGAAGCATTACATTTTGGGGAAGGAAACGGTCATCCACACAGACCATCGACCCCTGCAGTTCATACAGACCCAAGGGAAATTGCAGAATGGTTGCCATCAGAAGTGGTCCACATACCTACAATAGTTCCATTTGATATCAAGTATAAGAAGGGAAACACCAATAATGTTGCAGATTGCCTCAGTCGACCATCGATCATGGCGTTAACCACCATGCTCAACTCTTGTGGGCATGATACTTCTGATTGGCCACTTCTCTACAAAAGCAACCCAGAATTCGGCCACACATACCAAACACTCTTGGAGGGTCAGCATGTTCCAGATTTTCACCTCCAGGATGCCCTATTATGCCACCTAGGTCACCTTTGTGTTCCTTCAAGCGAGCGTGCCAAGATGATTTGGGAAGCACACTACAGTCAGGTTGTTGGGCATTTCGGGGTCGAGAAAATGGTGGCAGTACTGCAGAAGTATTTCTATTGGCTGAATCTTCGACAGGATGTCAGAAGTACATCAGATCATGCACTACCTGCACCATTGCCAAATCGACCATCAAGAAGCAAGGCCTCTATACCCTGTTGCCTACCCCTAGTCGACCTTGAGAATCCAGCTCCATGGATTACATGTCAGGCCTTCCTTCCACTAAGCATGGAAATGACTGTGTTTTTGTGGTCGTCGACAGGTTCTCGCAGATGGCCATTATGGCGGCTTGCAAGAAGAATATCACAACAGAAGCCGCTGCTAAACTCTTCTTTGAACAAGTGTGGGTACACTTTGGGATCCCACAGTCTATCATCTCAAATCAGGACAACATGTTCCTTAGTACATTTTGGTCCAGTCTCTGGTCGACGTTGGACACCAAACTCACTAAGTCCATAGCCTTCCATCCTCAAACTGATGGCCAGATAGAGGTTGTCAACAAGATGATCTTACACATTATACACATGTACAACTCAAAGCATCCATGCACATGGGATGAGAGCCTCCCCTATGTTCAACACAGCTACAACTGGGCTCTGCACAGCTACAACCGGGCTCTTCACAGCTCGACTAGCCACAACCCTTTTCAGGTGGGCTTGGGATTCTAGCCACCATGTCCCATTGATGTGGCCATGCCATTTGCAGCTACTCACGCAGATTCGGCTCATGTCCAGTCTGAAATAGATAAGGCAACAAAATTCATTGAGCACATCCAACATATTCGCGAGCAGGTCCATCACATTCTATAGAAATCAAATGCCAAGTACAAGTAGTGACATGATCAACATCAGGTGCCATACAAGTTTCAGGTGGGCGACAAAGTTTGGTTGCATTTGCAAAAGGAACGCCTTACGGGAGCCTATCGGAAACTCAGACCACTCTGATATGGTCCTTACACCATTACCAAGCCTGTGGGAGATAATTCATTTGAGCTCAGCATTCCCCCATTCCTTTGCCTGCACCCAGTGTTCAATGTGGACCGCCTTCGGCCATACTTTCCACCATTACTTGACACATCCAACATTGCAGAACAGCTCACACCCACAGAGTTAAATCCAGATTGCATGGAAAAAGCTGCAACTGATCGGATCATGGACACACATATCAAGCACACTCGCCAACAGAATATCCAACTGTATCACGTTGTCAAAGTAGGCCAACTCCTTCACCAGGGCAAGTGGCTCACCAGAGACCAAGTTTAGTAGAAATTTCCTCATCTCATGGAGGAACTCAATGCAATGGGGACCATTGCTTCCTAAGGGGGGAGGAATGATCCAGGTGGATATTGGTGGCTACCTACCAAGTCCACTTGGACGCCCACCATTGTTTCTTTTAGCTTTTCAGTTTCCTTAATTGTAGCACAATTTACTATTTTTAGCAGTTTTTCGGGTCCTAAACTTCCGGAGCCGTTTTGAGGCCCTAAACGATGTTTTTTGGGAAAAATGGGAGCAACATGGGTATCTGAACCGATGTTGCTCTTCCCAAAGTTGTATTTCTCGGATAGATCTTTCCAACGAGATATTGTGCACGTCAAATGAAGATCATATGCCAAAGTTACGACCCAGGAAGTTGATGTACCAATTGACCCAAACGGGGCCCACAGTTTGGCATTTCATCTTCTAGGGTTAAGTTTTTGGATGCTTAGGGTTTTCCATTGTTTCTCAACAATAAATAGGCCTTCCAACCTCATTGTAATAGAGTTCAGAGGCATGTATCTGCCACATCTCTTCTCAGAGATAAGCTACCATCGCACTAGATGGTTTATTTCCATCGCTGTTTGTAAGCATATTTCAGTATTTTACATTAATGAAATGAAGTATTATTTCCACTGCACCTCTGTGTTTATGGTTATCTCTGTAATTTGTTGCGTTCCTATTTAAGTCCGGATCAAACATATACACACACTCTCTCCATATCTATCTATATATCTGTCTATCACTCCTTCTTTTCCCTCTTTATCTCTTCCCCTTCCCCCCCCTCCATATCTATGTCTCCCTATCTCTCTCTTCCCCTTTTTTCCCTATCTATAGCCTCTCCTTTTCTCTCTCTTCCCTCGTCTCCTCTCTCTCTCATTCCATCTTCATCTCTCCCTTGTCACTCCCTCTCTCTCTCCACCTCTATCTCTCAATGTCTTTGTTCTTCCCTCCCTCTCTTTCCCCTCCAAATCCATCTTTCTCTCCCTCCCTCTCTCTTGCTATCTTCCCCCTCCTCTCTCTTCCTTCCTCTCTCTCCTTGTCTCTCCCACATCTATGTCTCTCTTCCCCACTCTATCCCCCCTCCATCTCACTCTCTCTCTTAAATATGATCTCATTGTATTGTATTTAAGAAAGTATCTAAATTATAAAAAAAACATAATTGGCTGTAAAATATTAAACCTATATTTTGGATCAATGATGTCAAAGAAAATACATAATAAAAAACTTAAAAGAATCATTGTTAATCACTTTTCTTTTTCTTTTCTCTTGGACCCTTGGTTAAGGTGCATATATCGTTGTTCTTTATAATATTATTTATATTATACAAATTTCACAATGTATATATAAAAGTATTCTTATTTTTAGTTTAATAAACCTAGATTTATTCTCTATGGGAATATTTTTACTAGTTGCCAGGATGGAGGGTTTAGATATTGTAACCAAATAATTAAAATCCTAGATCCATAACATAATAATCAAAAGCCTAGATGACCCATGATATTGATAAACCATGGTATTAGTCCATGGTATTATGATTTTCTCCCTTCTCCCTCTCTCTCTCTATCTTTCTCTTCTGCGTATTGGCCCATGGTATTGTAAAGAAGTAAGTTAATAATATCCATGGTAAATATTCATGATTAAAAATCTTATATCGAAAATATTAAATTTGTATCTGCTTATTAATTAAATTTAAAGATTGTTATGGAATCATTTAATTTATATAGTAAAATGAATGTTAATTTATAAGTACTATCTATAAGTGCTATTTATAAGTTAAATATTTTAATGTGATATGTATATTATATTTTCTTTTATCTCAAAAAAATGTTTGTAATTTTATTAATAAAAAAGTATATATATATATATATATATATATATATATATATATATATATATATATATATATATATATTTATATGAGCTGACATTTAATTATTATTAATTAATTATTATAAATATATTGATTATAATTGAGCCGACATTTCAAATGTTTACTTACATTTCATTTCCTACATTGCATCTACACATGTGCCCTCAACCACATTAAAAATATTGATGTGTTTGATATAGCCTAAAACTTCATAAATATAACAAAAAAACTATTGCAACAGAAAGAATAGCTTACCAATGCACACATTTACATGATTAACCATGTATAAAAGGTTATGGGTCAACTTTAACATGAGAAAAAAAAATAAAAATTACACATCTTATGGTAAAATAGACCATTCTGCTAAATAAAATTTTCATATATATAAATCAATGTTATAAATAATAATGAGGAACTTATCATGGACGGACTTGTTAGAATTGGAATAATCTCAAATCCCTAGGAAATTGGTGGGTAGGGAGCCACTTGGCACGAATCTAGTTTTTTTAAATCTAATTTGAACCATTTCGCTAAATAAAATTTTCTTATATATAAATGAATGCTATAAATACTAATGAGGAAGTTATTATGGAGGGGCTTATTAGAATTGGAATAATCTCAAATCCCTAGGAAATTGGTGGGTTGGGAGCCACTTGGCACAAATCTAATTTTTTAAATTTATTAAAAGTAAATGCAACCTAACAAACTCTGTAACACATTATAGCCCTTGATAAACATTAAGACTAAGCTTATGTTGAGCAAATTCCATTGAGAATCAATATAGGTGGTAAATTAAAACTAGCATTTGCACAAGATGTTGCAAAGAAAACATCCTAAGGAATAAATTGAGGAACAATGGCGACATGGTAATGGGAAAATCTAAATAAGATGCAGAGATGGTTAACGTTTTTTGTATTTCCTCCTACGGTTGATGCTGGAATTTTTTTTGACACGATGAATATATTGGACTTTGCTAATAATGTAAAATGATCATGATGTTGATATTAGGATATATACATGTTTCTAGATGATATAAGATATAATAATAAAATACATATTTTTGTAGTTGTCTTTATTACATTATGTAGATTATGATCTGAATTATATATATTTTACACAAAAACCAAAAACTCACTGCATTCAAACTCTTAATATGGAATCTACATAGATGTCTACTTTCCTCTCATGCATCAAGGAACTTACAATTCTACAGCATGTGGGGATCTAAACACAAAATGATAAAAGAGGGTGTATTTGCAAAGAGTTCGTGAGTTATTGTATCCAATTCATTCATAGCCTAGCAGCGTATCTGAATTTAGCTAATGCACAGAAGGAAAATAGCCCACTTACACAACCTTCACATTAACATTGGTGACTTGGCTTTATAAGTTTCTACATAACTAGACCATCTCCAAATGACTTCAAACACAGTCCAGTAAAACCTCTAACCTTCAGCAAACTTGGCAGTAAAGGCTTTTTCAAATCACACTCCAATCAAATTGCTAACATCACCCACCTGTGTGAATGGAAACTATTTGAGCATCAAACAATTGATCCTTGAACAATTCCCATTTCCCTGGTAAACTCTCCTCCTTTCAAGGCATAAGCAACCTCTTCTTGCAAACTATCCTATCTCGAGATGCCATATCTAGGGCCAAGGCTCGCATGACATCGTGTTGGGAAAAGTACAGCTCAGAGGCACTTCCATAATTGATTGCTTGACTCCTACAAGCCCAATTATCAAAACAACAATGTATAAGATAGAGGAAGCAGAGGTCAAAGAGCTTGAACACAACAACCAGAAGAAAATAAACTTACCTGAGATTACTTGTTAAATTTAACAGATTTCTACTTGCAAGTTCTAGCAAGATGACAAAAGCATCATGCCACTCCATCTTTCGCACATAAAACCAAATATCCAATAATGCATCCACGAAGATTTTTCTATCCTCTGGAAATGACCCCAGGTCTAAGAAGCACTCTCGTGCTTCCTCGTCCAGGACATCAATACTAGCTTCTAGGCATTTGAAAATCCCTTCTTCGTCCAGGACATCAATACTGGCTTCTAGGCATTTGAAAAGCCCTTCTTCGTCCAGGACATCAATACTGGCTTCTAGGCATTTGAAAAGCCCTTCTTTGTGATAATCTGATATTGATTCACCATTTAATAGTTTCTTCTTGGCACTCTCCCACACTGGACGAGGCTCACCATGCAAAGAGCTTCCTATCACCTTCAGAGCAAGTGGCAGACCTTTACATTATGTTTGCACCTGTCATGTATACAACTATAACCATAAGTGCAACTTCTATGGGTAGAAAAAATAAATCAAACACATATTTTGTTGTTGAAACATGAAAAAATATGCTTTAAAGTGCAATCACAACGTTTGTTTTATGGCTTATGAAGATGAATGTAATGAATACTTGGCAGTAAAGGCTTTTTCAAATCACAATTATCAAAATCATAATGTTCACGAATCTCAAAATGCTTTTCTATTCACAAAATAGGCATAAAAAGGAATACATAGCGTTGATGGTGGTCTAATGATTGTGACGATAACCAGAGTCCCATTAAAAAAAAAAACTTCTAATCTAATAGAAATAGAACATTATCATAACACATCAAAACTACAAACCAAATTTTGAAATTTTTTACACACATCACCATTCAATTAAAAATTTGTCCTTACTCACTTCTATCCACAAGTTGAAGTGAACTTTTAATCTTAAAACACAATATTTAAAGTTTTAAAATAGAATATTTAAAGTGATTTACTCTTAATACAATATTTAAAAGGTCCTTAATGTTACGATCACAACTAGACACCCTACTTTTACCACGATGAGGACTCTAGATACACACTTATATTCTTTACGACTATTTATTTAGCTATACCAGCAAGACTAGACACACTACACATAAACTTTGGATAACTAATTTCTGAAGGGCCAATAATTCTAGTGGAACATGGATAACATGTTTGCAGTGTGCACTCATCCTAATCCTGCACAACAGAAACCTTGCCATGATGAGCGCAAGTCATAAATTGAAAATTTGTCCAAAAAAGATACACTTAGATGTAAAAAATATGCACTACTAACATTGAAGAGTCACCCATATGAGGATCTGCTAACATTGAATAGACACCCATATGAGAATCAAATGTTATTAAAATGAAACTTTATTAATAGGAAACTTTAAGCTTATATCTTGATATCTTACTAGTCTACTTGCACTTTGCATCATGTTTAAGAGAGATCTTAACCATCCACCAAATCCAAGCTGAAGTGTGCTTCTACAATTTCAATTCTATGATCCATGGTAGTAGAAAAACTCTTCAGATGATTCCATTGCTGCCCAATCTTCTCATCACATATAACATGCTTTAGAGATTTAAGCCCTCCAACTGATTTAGGTAGCTTCCTCAACCGAGAACACTCTCTCATGTCAAGCTCCTCGAGTTTCTTTCACTTCCCTATTTCCTCAGGAAGTTCTTTCAAGCACTCACATAAGCAATAGATGTTGGAAGCTCTTTCAAACCTATACATGCAGATATTATTAACATTCTTAAAGAGCGCAGCGTCCCCAAATCATCAGGTAAATTTCGAAGAAGGTGCTAGTTAGTGATAGACCACTTTTGAACTCAAGACATGTCACAAATTCCAAGGGGCAACTCCTCCAAATCACAACAATGATCCATGTTAAAATCTAGCATTATGGGAAGCTTTAGATTCGACTGGATGCCATTGATCCTTGACATATTTCCAAGCCCTTCACATAAGCTCAAAGATATATTCTCTAAGTTCTGTAAGACTTTACTATGCTCTTGAAGTGGGGGCACAATCAACCTATCCAAACGAATAGTCTTGAGCTGAGTGAGTGATGATAGCAATGGCATACCCTTCACTATGGCTCTCTTAGACCTGTAATTGAATACTATGAGGACTTTCAATTTTCTCATTTTATTCAAAAATGATGGAAGAAAGTAATTGCTTGTAGAAAAGAGTAAAACCAAAGCCTCCACCTCATGAAAATTCATCTTACACCACTGATACTCTTCCATTGCTCCTGCACAGGTAAACTACAAATGCCAAGTCCAATTACAAAAATATACATTGTGAGACACTTCACATCTTTTCTAAGATGTTCGATATCAAGCACCTACACCCAAAAATTGGTCGCTAATTAGTTCATGCAGATCACAGAGTGATAATCCAATTTGTGAATATGGAAAAAAATTTAACAAAAACAAATAATTTTCTCTCAAGTTGATTTCTTAGCGCCCCTAAGCAGCAAAATTAGAGAGCATTTTGTCTATATAAGAAAAATAGAGAAAAAAAGCATCCTAGACACATCATTAACTAGTTAAAAAACTTGGAGATCTCTCTTCGTTAAAAAACTTGACACTGGCCTACAACCCTCTGTCTCAAGGAGTAATCCCACCTAAACTTGGGAACTTGTCAAGGCTGCAGCAGTTGTGGATGACAGATTGTAATTTAGTAGGAGAAATTCCAGAGTCAATAGGAAATATAACAGATATGGTGCATTTGGACCTCTCAGAGAATCATTTGACGGGCAGGATCCCTAGAAAATTGATGGCCCTTTCAAACATGACAGATATGATTCTATATTATAACAATTTATCTGGACCAATTCCAGACAATATCAACAATCTTAAGCGGCTTGTGAATTTGGATCTGTCTATCAATGAGCTCAATGGAAGCATCCTTATTGAGATTGGATATTTGAGAAATGTAGAGACACTGCAATTAAACAACAACCATCTCTATGGATCTATACTCATTGGGCTTGATAAGCTTACTAATTTAGTCCACCTCAAGCTTTTTACCAACAAGCTCACAAGACTAGTGCCCCAGGAATTGGGATGGTTTCTAAACTTGTTGAGTTTGATGTATCAAAAAATGATTGTTCAAGTCCTCTTCCACAGAATGTCTATGCAGGTGGAGTACTGGTAGCTTTTATTGTATATGATAATAAGTTTAATGGCAGACTGCCTGGGTCTCTAGGAAATTGTCCTAACCTAACTGCTGTCCAAGTAGAGAATAACCAACTAAGAGGCGAGGTTCATCTAGGACTATGGAGTTATCCACTCCTTGGACAATTATCCTTGACAAACAACGCCTTCCAGGGCCAAATTCCTGCCCAAATCACAAAATCAGCCAATCTGCGGGCTTTGGAGATATCATACAATCAATTCAGTGGAATTATTCCCTCTAGCATTTTACAGTTGTGGAATCTCAACAACCTCTTAGCCAGTCACAACAGTTTATCAGGTACTATTCCAGGGAACTTACTAAATTATCGTCACTGCAACATCTTTCACTTGACCAAAATATATCAAATGGGGTACTCCCTATGAAAATAATATCATGGAAAGAGATTTCTCAGCTTAACCTTGTAAACAACAACCTCACAGGCTCAATTCCTACATCTCTTGGGTTGCTGCTAGTTCTTAACAGCGTTGACCTCACAAACGATTTTCTTTAAGGGGAAATACCCCTTGAATTAGAAAATATTCAAGTGAGTTTTCTTAATGTGTCTAGCAACCTCTTGTCTGGCTTTTCCTGTTGGTTACAATAATCCGACATATGATGAAATTTTT